>OY720441.1:226009891-226679595 GCA_963082915.1 Dolichopus griseipennis
TACACAACCATTAATTTTACGTATGAATTGGAAAGAGACAATACACTACAATTTTTAGATTTAGAACTGAAGAGAAATGGAAACAAAATTGATATCGGTATATATCATAAACCAACATCAACTATGAGATATATAACTTCAGATTCGTTTGGTCCAATTTAACATAAACATGCCAGTTTCCATTCATGGTACATCGTTTATGTAAATTACCTTTATCCATCAATAATTTCAAAATAGAATACAATTACATTAAAGAAATTGCTAATGTTAATGGATACCCAGAAACATTAGTAGACGAATTAGTTGCAATACATTCTAAACGGAATAAGAAAAATACATGACAACACTAATTCGACAAAATTTAAATACACCAAATAATTTAAAAAGAAAAAGGATTTCTTTCAATTATATTCCGGAGGTCACAAATCATCTTAAACCCATTTATAAAAAATTTAATATGAATATTGTATATGAGAATAAAAACAAAATTGGCTATTTATTTAAATCAACAAAAAACAAACCTGAGAATGTAAATAAATCAGGTATATATAAAATTACATGTAAAGAGTGCAATATTAATTATTATGGACAAACCAAAAGAAAACGAGGAAGATTATAGTTGCCCTTGTCAACTTTTAGATACCCGTGCATACCCACTATGGTGTATAAAATAAACCGTAATTTACTTCCCTTATACATTTAACTCATTGCCCCATAATTTTGACGTAAAAAAAAAAAAAAAAAATTAACAAAAAAAAAAAAAAAATCACAAAACAAACAAAATTTTCATTCATTGTCCCATAACTTTAGCTTAAAAAAAAAAAAAAAAAATTAACAAAAAAAAAAAAAAAATCACAAAAAAAAAAAAAAATCACAAAAAAAAAAAAGTTTTCATTCATTGTCCCATAACTTAAACTTAAAAAAAAAAAAAAAAAACAAAAAAGAAAAAAAAAACAAAAAAAAAAAATTGGCCCACCCTAAAAGTCCGATGGTCCGAGTGATGTCCAACTTTGCCAAGTAACTTGCCCTATTAATTTACCTGCCCAATTTTAATTTTAACCTTGTAGCTTTATTAGATTCACAGTTATTGAATCGAAAACTTTGTATGGCAGCCCCCCGAAAATGGGGCCCTAACATTTTGAAACTTCATATAAGTGCTCGATTCATTATATAACTAACCGTGTGTAATTTGCAGCCTCGTAGTATAATTAGTTTTGAAGAAATTCATATTGGTGCAAAGAAGTTGTATGGCAGCCCCCCATAAATGGGGCCCTAACATTTTGAAACTTCATATAAGTGCTCGATTCATTATATAACTAACCGTGTGTAATTTTCATCCGCGTAGTATAATTAGTTTTGAAGAAATTCATATTGGTGCAAGGAAGTTGTATGGCAGCCCCCCGAAAATGGGGCCCTAACATTTTGAAACTTCATATAAGTGCCGGAGTCAATATAAAACTAACCGTGTGTAATTTTCATCCCCGTAGTATAAATAGTTTTGAAGAAATTCATATTGGTGCAAAAAAGTTGTATGGCAGCTCCCCGAAGCCTTGGTCCGATTTTAACCAAAAACAATAGGGAACCTAGAAATTGTCTAAAAATGACTTTGTGTGAATTTCAAGACTCTAGCCCTTTTAGTTTTTGAGTTATCGTGCTGACACACGGACGGACGGACGGACGGACGGACGGACGGACGGACGGACAGACACACATAGCTAGATCGACTAATTTTTCGATTCTGAGCCGATACGTACCCTTGACACTATATCTAGCTCGTCTAGATCGATGCGTTACAAACGGAGGAGCAAATCTAATATACCCGATGTTCATATATATATGCACGGGTATAAATAGGGGATAGATTCAAAGAACATTTAAGCTATATTAAAAACGGACAACATAAAAAATCTGGAGTATCAATCCATGCATTTGAGAAACTCCATCTCAACTTAAATTCATACGAACTTAATTTAGTAAAATGTATTAGGAACCCAGCAAAATTAGATGCATATGAAACGTATTACATTAATAAAGACAACAACAATATGAATGCAGACAAAGGAAATACTGATACGTTTTTATTTGATAGCATTCGCTAACTTATTATAATATAAAAAATTTTTTTGTTTTTGTAATTCCGTTCAATTTATTAGTTTATTTAAAATATTTCTTTTTTGATTTAACTTGACGAATGTTTAAAAACTTTTATAATATGTTATAATTTTATTTAATTTTGTTTTTGTAATTTTGTTTTAATTTCGTTCAATTTTTATTTTATTTTATTTTTTTTTAATATGTTATAATTTTATTTAATTTTGTTTTTGTAATTTTGTTTTAATTTCGTTCAATTTTTATTTTATTTTATTTTTTAATATGTTATAATTTTATTTGATTTTGTTTTTGTAATTTTGTTTTAATTTCGTTCAATTTTTATTTTTTATTTTTTAATTTAATTTGATTTATGACATAATATATTTATAAGGGTTCTCTAATACATATATATATACATATATTTATATTTAATAGCAATCGTGCAGTGCTGATGATGGGCTATGCTCGAAATGCATACATTTTATATTGATTAATTTTTCAAAATAATAAAATAATGATAATTTTAAAAATAAAATAATTTGTGTTAAATTTTTTTATTATTTATTATTTTTCTTACTTATTATTAGAGAAAATTAATTAAAAAAAGTAGAATCAATAAGTTTTTTTTAAAAAAATTTAAATTTGAATCAATTTTATTATTGTGGATATCACCATGTACAAAATTAGAGTACTTATTTTTATCAATAGAACAAGTTTGATAAGTTACTGAAGTTAAAGAAATATTATCATTCGAAGTCGAATAAGTTAAAGTATTTAAAGAGCTAGTATTATTATTACTATTGTATGTATTGCTATTATCAGTACTTATAATACTATTATCATTATTTATACTAATAGTATCAATACTATCATTAACAACATTATTAATATTATTGTTAATCGGTAACATTAAATTAGTACTAAACGAGGAAGAGTGTAGTAGAGTAGACTGTGTCAACTCTGGGATACCCGTATGACCGTAACATATACATTATATCATCCAGTTAATTACTTTTGGCAAAATTTCAAACATACAGCTTTATTAGGTGAAGTGTAATGCTCATATAAAAGAAGAAGTTGGCAGCTACTCGAACCCTCTGCAGTAGACCAACCAAACTTTGCAATAACTTTGGCCATTACACTAAACTATTTTTGGCAAAATTTCTGATAGCTAACTTCATTAGGTGTAGTGTAATGCTCATATAAAAGAAGGAGTTGTATGGCAGCTACTCGAACCCTCTGCAGTTGACCAACCAAATTTCGCAGAAACTTTTGCCATTACACTAAACTATTTTTAGCAAAATTTCAGACACCCAGCTTCAGTAGGTGGAGAGTAATGCTCATATAAAAAAAGAAGTTGTATGGCAGCTCCCCGAACCCATGGACCAAAATGGCTGGATTTAAATTGCGATGACGGCTATTGCAAAAAAACGAATTTGCGAGAATTTCAATATCCTAGTTCCTTTAGTTTTTGACTTATCGTGCGGACGGACGGACAGACGGACGGACATACATAGCTAAATCGATTTATTTTTCAATTCTGACCCGATCCATACACTTGAGTCTATTTCTACCCCCCTCCTTCTCTGCGTCACAAACGTAATGGCAAATTTATTATACCCTTTGACTATATAGTCATACGGGTATAAAAATTTAGTTTTTTGAAAGAAGGTAGTAAACTGTGTTTTTCATATTGTGGTGAGGTGCGGAAAGTTAAATTGTTATCAGATAGAATAGAAGTATTCAAATTAGTGTTGTTTTGTTGTGAAGTTGTAAATAATTCTATATGAGTGTTTGTTTCATTGTGGGTATTAAAACTAACCTGTTTCTTATTTGAACTAATTTTAGTAATTTTATTTAATTTATTACTTCTATTTATTCATTTTTTTTTATTTTTATTTTAGTTTTACATTTCCAAAATTTTAATTTTTGTTTTTCTCATTTTTAATTTTTAAATTTGAATAACTATTCTTTTCTATATTTTTACTTACAATTTTCTTTTGTGAATCTTTAAAATGCGTCACTATGTGTCGTACCTGGTTTCAATGCCTTAGATTTTTTGATAGCTTTCACCGTTGGTGATGGAACACTGATTTTAAATAAAAGTAAAATTTCGGTTGCAATTTTAACCCACGTGGTAATTGATTTACAGTAAATATCTTCACAATTGAATGTTTTCTTTATAAAATCAACCAAACGCTGTTCTGTGGTGTTGGTGCTCAGACTTGAAATTCTAAAATTAAAATTTGTCTCAAGAACTGCATCTGGTTCTTGGTAATTTTTTTCAACGGGTATTAACGCTGGATCCATAATAGGGTCTGATATATGAGTTTTGTTTTTTGCAATCGTTTCATCTAAGTCGTCAGCTATACTTAATTCTTCCAATAAAGATACACTAATAGCCGGTTCAGGAACAACTGTTAGATTGTCAGGTCCAAAGTTGCCCTGAATTAATTCTAGTTTGTTTTAGAGATGAGTACTGCTCATTCAAACTATCTACCAAATTCTTCTTGATTGAAATTTTTTTGCGCAGATAGCGACTCAACAATACCCTTAAGTGATAATATTTCACATTTTAACTCCATTAATTGTACGTTCAAATATTTTTTTATATCACAGGGAAAAATGCTAAAATTATTCTTTCATGATTCAAAATGTTTCTCCATTTCCTGGAAATTAGCAGCATTGTTCTTATAACGGCAGTTAGTTTTCCTTCCGTTCCTTGATGATCGTTTTTAATTTCGATGATTATATCAAAGATTTAACTATAAAATTGTTAAAAACTGTTATTTTGTATCAAGCAATTTTCAAATAATATTTCGCATGATTGTGCAATTTTGAAGACAATTCTCAAAATATTTCGTATGAAATGTGCTATACCAATTTCTGGGTGCATTTATACACCCAGATTATTGAACTTTGAGGACTGAATGAAGACTGGGTATTATAATACTTACACGTAAATTAGATAATACCCGGTTGAGCGTTTCTGCACCTGTCACAGGGTTTTTAATTGAAAGATAAGGTTCAAATTGTGAATTGTGCCGCAATAAATTAAGGGACATCAACAAATTCTAAATAATTCTAAATATTTTTAGATTCATCATCATCCTAATGTCGGATAACAAATTTCAAGTCTTTTAAAAGATTGAACTGCGTTGCCTAACAACAACAGGTATCTAAAATTTGCAGGCAATCGGTCACACCCATTTTATTTTACAAAGAAATTTGAGAACTGTTCCAACTTTAAAGTAGATATGATATGGGGACCCGATAAATAGAAGCTTTGAGTGGCAATTTTAAAGCTTTTAGCTGTGGGCATATAGGCCTATGTTAACTTTATGTATGGAAACTTTGAGCGGCAATTAAGCGCTATAAGCTTTGGATATTTTTGGTTTCATAAAAACTCATAAAGATAATTCGTTATGTTTAAAAATTAACCTTATCTCATTAATACCTTGAATATAAAAAATTTGAAACAAATAATAGCTTGAACTAGTATAAAATTTTTGAAAGAAATGAAGTAAATATTTTATATTAAAGGTTTTTAAAGCTTATTTAGGTAAAAGGTTTTTAAAGTTTGGTTTCAATATAAAATTATTAAAGTTTAAACTTAATTTAATATTTATTTCAAAAATCGTAAAACAAAAACAAGTTTTAGAGTTGGGTTTGAATTCAAATTTAGCTTCAAAGCTTCAAAGTTCGTTTTGTATAAAAATTATTCTGCCTTGAAATTGAAAAGCTTAAAAACGGATGAAAGTTTTTTTGATTGATTATTAACTTAAAGTTTTAAAAAAATGAAACAAATTTTAATAATTTGAATTCAGATTTATTTTGATTAGTAAAAAATTGAAATAAAACAAGTAAAGCAACAGTCAGTCGGTGCAACCGACTTAGAAATACCCTACACCTATTTGGTTCAAATTTAAGGACATATCCATAAGTCATTTTAACACCATAGAAGCTGTTATTAATTTGATCGTAAGACATAGCTAACCAAATTAACTGTATAATACTAAAAACATTTTCTAATTACCCTATCTATTAAAAAATACTACAAATTCTTACTAATTTATCTATTTAAAAATATTAAAAAACAAACAAACTTGAAATAAATGAAAATATATTTATTCCAATTCAATTACAAAATGAAAAAATTCTAATTATTAAATTTTGTGATAAAAAGATAATCAAAGCATAATATATTTAATAATCCAAATTTTTAAAAATTGCAATTATTTTAAATGGTTAGTTTATATACCTAATAGAAAAGCTTATAAACGCAAAATATGCAATAAATGTATTTCTAAAATACAATTAAAAATTTACACCTTTTCATATATTTCATTTAAATATAAAAATAAATTTTACATAAATGCAGCAAGTACCTTTGAACATAGCTGAACCACTACAATTAAGTCTAGATTTCGGAGACACATAGGACATAGGAAATATATTCTTTGGCTTCGAAATTAAACTCGACCACAACCAATTCCCATGGTACTTTCATTACTAGTAACCTACTGTTAAATTTCATCAAAATACCGGCATTATTTTTTGAGTTATGCTGTTTTTAAGATATATGTTTGTTAGTCCTTGAACTTTTCAAGGGTTCCAAAACCCGAAATTATGGTACGATTTCGCCCATATGCAGTTCCGTCATACTTTCAATACTAGTTAACCCTTGTACACAATTGGAACGTTCTATCTTAATTTTAAGTTACTAGTTTTATTAATTTCGATGATAACCTTTTACACATTGGGGGGTCTAAGATAGGTTGTAAACCACCATTCCAATTGATCCCAAATTAGGGGGGCACGCAAGAAATAGTAAAAAACACCCTGGGCCAAATTTGAAGCTTCTACATTTGTTTCAAGTTACTATATTTATTAATTTCGAAAATATGCTTTAAGGTCCTCGGAACTAAGTGCCTGGTCCCCGACCCACTACTCCAATGGGGCCCAAATTTCAAAGACACTTACGAAATAGGAAGGGACACCCTGATACCAAATTTGGAGGTTCTATCTTTATTGGTTTCGGAATTATGCTCGTTTGGCCTAAATTCGATCAAAAAGTTCTAAGTTTCGAACCCATTGTCCAATCCCGACCTTACGCAATTCCCGAAGTAGTTTCATTACTAGTAACCTACAGCACAAATTTGATGAAGATAGCGTCATTAGTTGTTGAGTTATCGTGATTTTTTATATTTGTTCGTTAGCCCTGAAACCGATTAAAAGGTCCAGAATCCGAACCCATGGGCCGATTTCGCCCATATGCAATCCTCGCCGTACTTTCAGTCCTAGTAACCTACAGTTAAAATTTCATCAAGATAGCTCCATTATTTTTTGAGTTATCGTGCCTACGGACGGACGGACGGGCAGACATGGCTATATCGACTCAGGCGGTCACGCTGATCACAAATATATATACTTTTCCATATCTAGCTCGCTTCCTTTAGGTGGTTACAAACACCATACCAAAGTTAATATACCCCTTTACCTATTCTATAGGTGCAGGGTATAATAAAAAATTTGCGTTAGTTTCACATTACAAAAAAATATATTTGAATAGTCTTTACATTTGTAAATATTAGAATGTAATAAAAACAATTATTCCATTAACAAAGCAAAACTGAAAAACTTGTTTTAAAAGACCAAATTAATTTATCTACTAAAGCTACTATTGGATAATGCCCCCATGCGTAAATTTTATTTTATCTGAATTCATAAATCTTTTGTCATCTAAGGATATTAATGCTATTCTGTTTAAATTTTGTGTGTATATTTCATGTAAATTTGATCTAAAAACTCTCATATTTCTGTAAAAAATTAAGTTATTCATTTTCTATGGTTACATGTTTACTACATATTTTTTCACACCTTCAGCTTTGTAGCACATTTTCAAAAATTTTTGTAAAAATGTGCCTATATAGTTTCACCCAGTCCGTCCGTCCGTCTGTCCGTATGTTTACAAAAACTTTTACATCGTTTGAAATAGAGAAGAGAAATTTTAACCACGATTTTGTAGGTATTACAAAAAAAATAATTTCGTAGAAGAATTTTTTTCTGTAACCCAACTCGTTACGGAGCTGCAATCCCACAAAGTTTAGAATAGTCCTATATTCAAATTGTTATAACAAAAGTTCTCTTAGGTGTATTTTCAATGTGAAAACGGCAAAAGATAGCTGGTTTTATAAACTTTATAAATTTAAAGACAAATGTTTAGGGTTGCCATACGGTACTAAAATTTAATATTATGCAAAACTCAATTTTTGCAAAATTTTTGGCTGCACATATCTCCTAAACTGTTTAATCTAGGGTCTTAAAATTTCAGGAGAAGTTAGATCCTTAGAAATTAGTAGGGGCCGGTTAACAAAATTGTTTTGTCACGTCCCCTGTTTACCAGCTATAAGGGCTCGAAAATTGAAATTTTGATATTTTTGAACACCCATAACTTGAATACCTGTTAAAATTTTTTTTTGTTAATATACAAAATTTGCAGGTCCAACATTATACTTTAACATATGTTAAAAGATTTTCTTAAATTTAAAAGCGGTTTTTTAACTTAAAGAAAGTGTCTCTCAGTTTTAACCAGTTTTACTTAAATATCAAAATTCTAAGTAAAATTCCAAATTTTGGTAGAATTCACAATTTTATTCCTTGAACCTAACAAAGTTGGGGAAGGGGAGAAATTGGGCAACCTTCCCCATAGAGGAGATATTAGGATTTAAAAACTAAAAAATTTACTATTTCTATAAGTAAGTAGTAACTTAGTCACTGACGTATATATTTCTTAAATTAAACGTTAACATTGAAGCTTCAACATTATATTCCGATAAAATACGCAGTATGAAACACTATATTTTTTTGAAAATGTGCTTTTTTAAAAACCCTTGGTTTTTTTCATCACTTGTTTAATATATCTTTTTGTGTAGGTTTGAATAAAATCATACTTGTGCTCCTTAGTGCCTACCTCTACTTTCCCAAGAGGAAGCAATTTTAATATTTCTTCTTTTATCAATATTTAAATAGTTTTTCCAAATGTAAAATTATTCATTAACTTAAAAAAAATTTTTTCAAAATTGTTTTTAGCTTGCGTTCTATGTACTGTAGTTACGTTTTTAAACCAATGGCTCTGCGAAAATTCGAGAACTCTGTGAACTTTGTTTAATTTTAATCCGTGTTCAAGGCACAGTTTCAGATTTCTGTAATGAATTATATAAATTTTCTTTTCGTATAGATCTTCTATTAGTTTTGGTATTTTTCCATTAGGTGGCATTTTATTTGTAGCACAAAAAGGTAGATTATTGTGTAAATCATGTAATTCAATTGGATAATCTATATCAATCTTAATTCCTTTTCCTTTTTTTTTTAAAAATTATACACATTTGATTTCAGTAAGTAAATCCAAATTAATTTGTGTGTATTTTAGGATTGCTTGCCAGGAAATACCAAGTGCCGTAAGAAAATTAGCTGGATCTAAGTTCTAAATGTTTTTACAAATACGTACTTCGAAATTTTTCAGAAACTTTACATAAAATAAAAACATCTGTTTATACCCGTATAACTATTGGTCAAAAGGATATACTAAATTTGCCACTACGTCTGCGACGAAGAGAAGGAGGGGAGGGGGATAGATATAGACCCAAGTGTATGGATCGGATCAGAATCGAAAAATAAATCGATTAAGCTCTGTATGTCCGTCCGTCAGCACGAAAACTCAAAAGTTAAAAGAGCTCGGATTTTGAAATTTTCACAAATTCGTTTTTATGCAGTAGCCGTCATCGCTATTTAAATCCATTTTGGTCCAAGGGTTTGAGTACAAGCCATAAAACTTCTTTTTTTATATGAGCATTACTCTGTACTTGTTAAAGCTGGATGTCTGAAATTTATACAAATATAGTTTAGTTTTATGACCACAGTTTCTGAAAAATTTGGTTGCTCTACTACAGTGGATTCGAGTTGCTGTATACAACTTCTTATTTTATATGAGCGTTACACTACACCTGTTAAAGCTGTATGTTTGAAATTTTTCCAAAAGTAATTAACCGGATGATATAATGTTTATATTACGGTCATACTGGTATCCTACAGTTGACACAGTCTACTCTACTACACTCTTCCTCGTTTTAGATATAATTTTAGATAATCAAATATGTTACTGCAATTAAAGCTTCTTCACACTTCAAGCGCATGATTAATGTCATTATTTGTACAAGTTGTTTTCAGTCATTTTGTTATAAAACTCTATTTGAGGGTTTTATAATTTAGTCTTTCGCTGCCATTATCATCAAAATTTGAGTTAATTCTAAACACACTTCTTACATGGCTCATTACTGATTGGTTTAAATCAAGCGTGGCCAAACCGAGGCTTGCGCGGTCTTTTTCTTAATTTGATGTGGCCCGTTGCATGATATTTATTCTCTGTAAAAAACAATTTTTTACAGAATCTATCACAAAAAAAATTTGACTAAAAAAATATATTTATCGCTCGATTTGAAAAATAAACAAGTGATGAAAAAAACCAAGGGTTTTTAAAAAACACATTTTCAAAATAATATAGTGTTTCTTACTGAGTGTTTTATCGGAATATAATGTTCAAGCTTCAATGTTAACATTTATTTTAGGATAGAAGTTGGTGACTAAGTTACTACTTACTTATAAAAACAGAAAATGTTTTAATTTTTTAATCTTAATAGCCTAATACTCCCCTTCCACCAACTTTTTTAGGTTCAAGGAATTAAATTGTGATTTCTACTAAAATTTGGAATTTACTTAGAATTTTACTATTTAAGCAAAAATGCTTAAAACTGAGAGACACTTTCTTCAATGTAAAGAACCGCTTTTAAATTTAAGAAAATCTTTTAACATATGTTAAAGTATAATGTTGGGCCTTCAAATTTTGTATATTAACAAAAAAAAATTTGAACAGGTATTCAAGTTACAGGTGTTTAAAAATAGCAAAATTTCAATTTTCGAGCCCTTATAGCTGCTAAACAGGGGACGTGACAAAAAAAGTTTGTTAACCGACTCCTACTAACTTCTAAGGATCTATCTTCTCCTAAAATTGCAAGACCCTAGCTTAAACGGTTTAGACGATATGTACGCAAAAATTTTGCAAAAACTAAGTTTTCCATAATGGTAAATTTTAGAACCGTATGGCAACCCTGAACATT
Source organism: Dolichopus griseipennis (assembly GCA_963082915.1). Taxonomy (NCBI): domain Eukaryota; kingdom Metazoa; phylum Arthropoda; class Insecta; order Diptera; family Dolichopodidae; genus Dolichopus; species Dolichopus griseipennis. The sequence goes on from OY720441.1 coordinate 226,021,159, forward strand.
CAAGTGATTAATTTTGGTAAAGCATAAAAAAACAGCTGTCTTTTACCGTTTCTAGATTGAAAATATAGCTAACAGAACTCTTATTATACCAATTTAAATATAGGACTTTTTTGGAATTTGCTGGGCTGTAGCTTCGTCCCCCTTCAAAATTAAGAAAAACATTTAACATGTTGAAATATAATTAAAGAGCTTTCAATTTTGTAAATCACAAAAAAAAAATTTGAACAGGTATTCAAGTAACAGGTGTTTAAAAATAGCAAAATTTAAATTTTCGGGCTCTTATAGCTGCTAAACAGGGGACGTGACCAAAAAATTTTGTTAACCGACTTCTACCTTTTTCTGAGGAACTAACTACTCCCAAAATTTCAAGACCCTAACTTGAACCGCTTAAAAGATGTGTGAAATTTTTCATAATTATTAAATAATAATAAAAATAAAAATTTTAATTCAGTTAACATTATTCTGCGGAAACCTGCCATCCTCAACTCTAGCGTCAAGGAGCTCCAAATTGTCAAATTGTCATGTTTTTGTAAGTTTCTGTTTCGCTATCGGTTAAAAGAACTATACAAAACCTTTTTTAAACATTCCCCTAACTCAAAAAAGTTCTCTTTTTACGAATCGTAGGAATGACAAGTATATACAAAAAAACATACAAAATTTAAAATCAATTGGTCAAACCGTTTGTGTTTAAGAGTAAAGTAACGAAAAAATCTGTAAAAAGCTGCTGTGCTACAATGGGTTAGCGGAACTCAACAAACCTATTTTCGAAACTTTGACCAAGCAATATTTCGCAAAATTGGACGTAATATCCTTTCAAAAGTTTTTTTTTGGAATATTGTCTTGTGGTAAGTGCACTCCATTCTCAAAGAGGAACACATATACAAAATTTAAAATCAATCGGTTAAACAATTTCTAATTTATAGCAAAATAACCAAAAAACCTATAAAAAGCTGTTGGGCTACAATGGGTTAACGGAACTCCACAAATACTTTTTTGAGATTTGCTTTTTAACCAAGCAGTATTTCGAAAAATTGGCCGAAACTTGCTTGCGCAAAGATAGACTAACACAAATTTTTGTTAAGTGCGGTTAACCCGTTTGGGCACTAGGGCGCAATGAAGCTTTTTCAATGTTTTTGATGTCAAGCCGTTTGACTGATTGACTTGCAATGTTGCACAAATGTTCCTCTTAGCAACCTGAATTAGTTGTATAAAGTTGGCTTGAACGAATGAACCCATTTCAGCTCTGTGGGTATCCAAAAAATTTTGTGTTTTCGATTTGTGTCCAATTGTACAGGGTGGATTTGCAATCGAAAATAGTGGCTGCTCAAAATTTTTGTGAAGTTCGGTTAACCCGTTGTGCAGTTTGACCGATTGAGTTGAAATTTTGCACGAATATTCCTGTTCACTAACGCAATTAGTTGTATAAATATGTTTGAAATATATTAAACCATTCCGGCCCGGCGGGGTGCTAAAAAGTGTTTTATTTCCGATTTGTGTCCAATTTAAAAGAGGGGCGCAAAATATTTTTTGAGTTCGATTAAGCTGTTTGCCATGAAGTTTTCTATATATTTTATTTGTTTAAACGGTTAAATGAATTTAATTGAAAATTTTGAACCAGCATTGATTTTAATTATTGAAGCCCACCTGGGTAAATTGTTTTGGACCTGATTACGCGTTTGGCAGAAAAATTAAATGAAATTTTCGAATTTTTGATATTAACGCAAGTTAATTTTTATTCCGAAAGCTCATTTAATTAATATACCAATTCTTTTGCTTTCCTCAAATAATGCAAAATCTAAATGAGATATTTTGGTTGCGAAATAATAAACCGTTTGGGCACGATACTTAAGACTTTTTCTAAAGTTTTATAACAATATTTTTAGAACTCTTAAATTTTGTAAAGTTGTTATTTCATAAAAAATATTAAATGCACATTTCTAATATTAATAATAATAAAAAAAACAAAACATTTTCCATCTCTAAAAGGTATGAGATTTTGATGATCGAAATGGTAAGAATTTTTTTATCTTTTACCACTAAACTTTTCGTTATTAACCATTCAAAATACAAGAGCTTTTGGTATTTGCTTTATAAATATGTAATCCAATGATATGTTGGATGTGTTAGCTGGAATTCAAAATATTTTATTTTCACTTCTCGTATAATAATATTTTGCGTTAGCCAAGAAACAGTATTATGTGCTATTATTATGCTAGGATTAATTATTAAATTTTTCATATATTGTAGTTTTGAGAATATTTAAAATAACTTTCAGCGTTATATCGTTAAAGAATATAAAAAAATCTTGTTATACCCTACACCTATAGAATAGGTAAAGGGGTATATTAACTTTGGTATGGTGTTGGTAACCACCTAACGGAAGCGAGCTAAATATGGAAAAGTATAATATATATTTGTGATCAGCGTTACCTCCTGAGTCGATATAGCCATGTCCGTTCGTCCGTAGGCACGATACCTCAAAAAATAATGGAGCTATCTTGATGAAATTCAGCTGTAGAATACTAGGACTGAAAGTACGGCGGGGATTGTCTATGGAGGAAATCGGCCCATTGGTTCGGATTCTGGACTTTTTAATCGATCGAAGGGCTAACGAACATATATAAAAAATCACGATAACTCAACAACTAATGACGCTATATCTTCATCAAATTTGTGCTGTAGGTAAAGAAGCTACTTCGGGGATTGCGTAAGTTCGGGATTGGGCCATGGGTTCAGAACCTAGAACTTTTTGATCGAATTTAGGCCAAACGAGCATAATTCCGAAACCAATGAAGATAGAACCTCCAAATTAGGTATCAGGGTATCCCTTCCTATTTCCAAAGTATCTTGGAAACTTGGGCCCCATTGAAGTAGTGGGTCGGGGACCAGTCACACATTTCCGAAGACCTTAAAGCATATCTTTAAAATTAATAAAGATAGCAACTTGAAAAAATGTAGAAGCTTCAAATTTAGTACAAGGGTGTTCTTTACTATCTCTTGGGTGTCCCCAGAATTTGGGATCAATTGGACTGGTGGTTCAGTACCTCTCTTAGACCTCCAATGTCTAAAAGCTTATCATCGAAATTAATAAAACTAGTTACTTAAAATTAAGATAGAACGTTCCAATTGTGTACAAGAGTTAACTAGTATTGAAAGTATGACGGGGACTGCATATGGGCGAAATCGTACCATGGTTTCGGGTTCTGGGACCCTTGAAAGTTCAAGGGCTAACAAACATATGTCTTGAAAACACCATAACTCAAAAAATAATGCCGCTATTTTGATGAAATTTAAACTCTAGGTTACTAGTAATGAAAGTACCATGGGAATTGGTTGTGGTCGAGTTTAATTTCGAAGCTAAAGAATATATTATTTCCTATGTTCCATGTGTCTCCGAAATTTAGACTTAATTGAACCACTACAATCTATGTTAAAGCTATGTTCAAAGGTACCTGCTGCATTTATGTAAAATTTATTTTTATATTTAAATGAATTATATGAAAAGGTCTAAGTTTGTAATTGTACTTTAGAAATACATTTATTGCATATTTTGCGTTTATAAGCTTTTCTATTAGGTATATAAACTAACCATTTAAAATAATTGCAATTTTAAAATTTTGGATTATTAAATATATTATGCTTTGATTAGCTTTTTATCACAAAATTTAATAATTAGAATTTTTTTCATTTTGTAATTGAATTGGAATAAATAAATTTTCATTTATTTCAAATTTTTTTTGTTTTTTAATATTTTTAAATAGATAAATTAGTAAGGATTTGTAATATTTTTTAATAGATAGTGTAATTAGAAAATGTTTTTAGTATTATAAAGTTAATTTGGTTAGCTATGTCTTACGATCAAATTAATAACAGCTTTTATGGTGTTAAAATGACTCATGGATATGTCCTTAAATTTGAACCAAATAGGTGTAGGGTATTTCTAAGTTAGTTGCACCGACTGACTGTTTCTTTACTTGTTTTTCAAATGACAAAGCCATTCGAATGTCAACGTTATGTAATAGTAGTTTGGGAGTGTTGAAGAAATCTATTTGTAATTTTCCCATTAATTCTACTTTTGTAGAATTGTTGTTTAATTTTTGCCTTGATTTAGAACTATAATTGTTAAAATCATTTACATTTGGTTTATTCAATTCCCAACCAGATGCTTCCTGAATGTGTTTGAATGGAATATGTCCAATAATTTAGCAAAGTAGTTAAGTATGGTTTATAATGGTATAAGGAGTCTGAAGAAGTGATGTTTTTCCATTTATAGTTACGTTACATTGTTTAATTAAAGAGTGTAATAAATTATTAATTAAATAAACACTGGGATGCGAGTTGCTTTTACATCACCTCCGGTTCTTACTTTATCATTTGCACTCTAAACTGATCCTTTTTTTTTGCTATTTGAATTTTAAATTTAATATATGTCGAAGCTAAATATCGATATGTATTTCTATTTTCAAGGGAAATAAATTCAATATTTAATGTAGACGCCTCCATAGGAGCTAAAGGATTGTATGTTACCTCTTCAGAACGTAATATACTTGTTTGTACTGGTAATGATGCAAAAAGATAAAGTTCGGATTTAATACCCTCCTCGTTTAATTGAATATATTAGAGATTTTACTTTGCTGTTTTCTTCATCGTTTCGAATTTAAGTGTATCTTTTTAGGAACAGCTTGTCTTTTTATACCTCTTCGTCTTTTTATGACTTTTCGTTTTCCATCAAACATCGAATGCTGTTGAATAACTTCTAATTTTCGTAGATTTTTCATGCCACCTTTACTTCGATCAATTACAGCTTTTTTTATGTTTGCATCAGATGCTATTTCATTCAAAATATTTTTACTTGTGTTCACAGGCGCTGTTTTATTTAAGTCCCAACCTGATGTAAAAACTGGCTTTAAGTAGCGAATTAAGCTTCCGAAGATATTTCCAAAAGCCCGGCCTCTTTGAATAGCTGGATAAAATTGTAATAAAGGTCCAATATCGTTGATTCCTCCACCGACTTTATAGGAATAATATCTCGCGCAAGCTTTTTCCATGTTTAGTATGATACCATATTTGAGTAGTAGTATTTATATTGTTTTTGGTCAATCAATGTATAATAAAGTGATATATAACTTTTTTTTGGATAGTAACTGGAAACAACATTTTCATTCCATCACGTTACAAATTTTAATCGCTTTCATTTCAAAACAATATTTTTCTATAGGTAAGTATTCGACATTTTCAAATTTAATATTAAAATTTTTTTTTTTTATTCATTTCTTTTCCATATACTTAATACAATAAGCTTATACATAGTTTTAATAATATTTATTTTTTTTATTTTAAAATTAGCAATACAAAATTAAAGTTAATAAATTTAATACAAATTACAAAAATACTTATATTAAAATTTATTTGTATCTGTATTTGTAAGTATTCCGCAAATTTCTATGTTAATAGCTCTTAATGCACGTACTTTGCTACTTCCAAAAACGGAAGATTGAACTATATCTGAATAAATCATCAACATTCCATTCAATTCGTCTTTATCATTAGCAACAGGTAATTTGAATAGTTCGAGTAATTTTATTTTGAAATTTTTTATATTTTTTTTCTCTTGCCATAGTTCACTTAATAATGTTTTTGTATTATAGCTATGCTTAACTTTTATATAAAAATTCCCTTCATCAAAAGTTTGCGATATACGAGTTAATTCCTTTCGATTAGATTCTCAAATTTTTATGCCCTACATCTATGAAATACAAAAAGGGTATATTAACCTTGGGATTGTGTTTGTAACCACCTAAAGGAAGCGGTGGATTAGTATTAAAATAACTTCGCGGATTTCATGTAGGAAAAATCTGACCATGGGCTCGGTTCCTGGAACTTTTTCATCGAGTTAAGACCAAACAAGCATAATTCCGAAACCAAAGAAGATAGAACCTCCAAATTCGGTATCAGGTATCCTTTCACTTAGTTTCGAAGACCTTAAAGCATATTTTCCAAAATAATAAAGACAGTAACTTTAAACAAATGTAAAAGCGTCAAATTTGGCACAAGGATGTTCTTTACTATTTCTTACGTGTTCCCTTATTTTATGATCAATTGAAGTAGGGGTTCAGTACCTCTCTTAGACCTCTAAAGGTTTAAAGCCTTATCAGCGAAATTAAAAAAAAAATAGTAACTTAAGATTAATAAAGAATGTTCCAATTGTGTACAAGAGTTAACTAGTATTAAAAGTATAAATAGGACTGCACATGGGCGAAATCGTACCATGGTTTTGAAATCTGGAACCTTTGAAAAGTTCCAGTCCTAACAAACATATATCTTAGAATAAAAAAATAAACAGCATAACTCAGAAACTAATTACGCTATTTTGATGCAATTTATATTATATTGGTAATGAAAGTACTATGGAAATTGGTTTTGTTCGAGTTCGGATTCTCGAAGCTTTTGATCCCATTGAGGTCAAACTAGTATAATTTCGAAACCAAAGAAGATAGAACCTTAAATTTGTGGTGTTTTTTCTTATTTGTTTATTGTAAGTGAAATTTTGAATGAATTGGGACAGCAGTTTCCGTACCACTCCTACTACTCCGAAGACCTTAAAGTATAATATATTCGAATATATAAAGATATCGGCCCGACAGGCCGAAATGGGTTAATTTATTTCAACCAAATTTATACAACTAATTCCGATTGCTAAGAGGAACATTTGTGAAAAATTTCCAGTCAATTGGTCAAACCGTTTTGACTCGGCATCAAAAACATTGAAAAAGCTTCAATGCGATCTCGTGCCCAAACGGGTCAACCGAACTCAACAAAAATTTGTGCCAGAATCTCTTTTCGTCTGCGAAACCACCCTGTAATATTGGACACAAATCGGAACCAGAAAATTATTTGGAAGCCCGCCAGGCCGAAATGGGTTAATTTATTTCCACCAAACTTAAACAACTAATTCCGGTTGCTAAGAGGAACATTTGTACAAAATTTCAAGTCAATCGGTCAAACCGTTTTGACTCGACATCCAAAAAACGAAAAAGCTTAAAACGGCTCTGGAGCCGCAACCTGTTGACTTATAAACATGTGAAATAGTCTTTGTCACCTTCGGGCTCTCAGAATTATTCCTTAAAAATTTTGTGACAATCGGACAAGTGGTTTTCACGTGAATCCTGAACAAACAAACAAACAAACAAATTTCTCCTTTAAATATTAGACTAGCAGATTTACCCGGCGTTGCCAGGGAGCGTGCAAATTGCAAAAAAGCAAGTTTCGGCCATTTTTTCGAAGTACTGCTTCGGTTAAAAAGAAAACCTCAAAAAAATATTTGTGAAATTTCGTTAACCCGTTGCGGCCCAACAGCTTTTTATATTTTTTGTCGTTACTTAGCTGTAAATTAAAAATGGTTTAACCGATTGTTATTGTTATCTAATATATAAAGAAGAAAATTTGTTTGTTTATTTGTTTGTTTATATGTTTGTTTGTTTGTTTGTTTGTTTCTCCAGGATTCACGTGAAAACCACTGGTCCGATTGACACCAAATTTTAGAGGAATAATTTTGGGAGTCCGGGGGGTGACATAGGCTATGTCGCATTTTTATAAGTCAGCAGGTTGCGGCTCCAGAGCCGTTTTAAGCTTTTTCGTTTTTTTGATGTCGAGTCGAAACGGTTTGACCGATTCACTTGAAATTTTGCACGAATGTTCTTCTTATTAAATGGAATTAATGGTATAAAGCTGGTTGGAATAAATTAACCCCTTTCGGCCCGGCGGGCTTCCAAAAAATTTTGTGTTTCCGATTTGTGTCCAATTTTACAGGGTTGTTTTGCAGTCAAAAATAAAGTCTGGCACAAATTTTTGTTGAGTTCGGTTAACCCGTTTGGGCATGAGGGTGCAAAGAAGCTTTTTCAATGTTTTTGATGTCGAGTCAAAACTGTTTGACCGATTGACTTGAAATTTTGCACAAATGTTCCTCTTAGCAATCGCATTTAGTTGTATAAATTTGGTTGGAATAAATTAACCCATTTCGGCCTGGCGGACTTTAAAAAAATTTTGTGTTTTCGATTTGTGTCCAATTTTACAGGTTGATTTTGTAGTCTAAAAGAGAGGCTGCAAAAAGTTTTAGTTAAGTTCGATTAACCCATTTTCCACGACGACGCTATGAAGTTTTCTATGTATTTTATTTTCTTATACGATTAAAAGTATTTTATTGAAAATTTTGTACCAGCATTTTAATTAAAACCCACAGGGTTAATTTGGTTTTGACCTGTTTGTGCGTTTTGAACAAAGATTCAATGAAATTTTCAGTTTTCTTCAAATGAAATCTAAAAATGAAAAAATTCAATTTGTTATATATAATGCTTAAATACATAGTATTTTAAAACAGTTTTTCCAAAAAATAAGCCTACATTTCTCTCATAAAATCATAAAAAAACGAGGAAGAGCGTATTACAACTTTCAGGACTAAACAAAATATAAGTTGAAAAGCGAATTTTTAAACCTTTTCTAAACCATCGACTATATTTTATTCAAGCGTTGGCAATTCAAGAAAATCCCCGTTTGACCTATAATCATTTTAATTCAGTTAACATTGTTCACCGGAAACCTACCATCCTCAACTATATCGTTAAGGAGCACCAAATTGTCAAGAAGCACCATGTATAGAAAAATTGGAGATAATCGTTCAAATTGTTTTGCAAACTGTTTTTTAAAGTTTTTGTTTCGAAATCGATTAAAAGAACTCGACAAACCTTTTTTTTAAGTATTCCCCTAATTCAAAGAAGTTGTACCTACTTTCAAAAATTGGACGTAATTTACTTACAAATTTTTTTTTGAACAATCGTCGGGTCGGCAGGGGTTAACAACCTTCAAGTCTGTTAGTAAATAGAACTTCAATTTCCAAGAAGAACACATATACGAAATTTGAAGTTAATCTGTTAAATCATTTCTAATATATAGCAAAGCAACGAAAAAACCTATAAAAAGCTGTTGGGCCACGATGTGTTAACGGAACTCCACAAATATTTTTTGTGGCATTTATAGGCAAAGTAGTATCTCAAAAAATTTTTACAATTTGCAAGCTTCCGGGCAACGCCGGGTAAATCTGCTAGTAATAAAATATCACCAGCTCAAAAAGCAGAATTAAAAAAAACAGATAAAAAACTATTAATATTTCAAGTCTGTGCTAAGAAAAGTATAAAAGCTAAAAGAAAACAAGGAAGAGTGTAGTAGAATAGACTGTGTCAGCTCTGGGATACCCGTATGACCGTAAAATAAACATTATATCATCCGGTTAATTACTTTTGTCAAAATTTCAAACATACGCAAGTTGTATGGCAAGTGCTCGCACCCGTGGACCAAAATGGCTGGATTTAAATAGATGACGGCTATTGCATAAAAACAAATTTGTGAAAATTTCAAATTCTTAGTACAAACTCCTGAAAAAAATAGACACCAAGATCAATTTCCTCAAATACACTTTCACAGTTTCCTGAAACAAAAAAACGAAAACTAGAAACTTTACTAAGAAGTCCAAAACTAAGAACTTCATCAACACCGGAATGAACAACATGTTTTATATATATATATATTCAAAAGTCATATATAATGTTTTATATATATATATATTCAAAAGTCAGCTCGTTTTCTTTTATCAACTTTATTCAACCATTCTCACTTAAGAACTCGCTCATTACTTACATTCTCGTACATACATATTTTATTACATCTACTATGTACTAGATTATATTTATTACGTTACCAACAGCAATTGTACATTTGTGTTAACATAATTGAGTTGGCAACTATAATTTAACTCATATGAAACATCTCCCTTTTTTTTCATTTATTTTGTATAGGTACAATAAGTTAGATGCAAAACAAATATAAAAGTGTAATTCATTTAATTTTAATATGTAATGTTAATTTTAATATATTATGTGAATTCTTATATGACAATATTATGTGAATTCTTATATGACATCTCCTTTCTTTTAATAAAAATTTCTTTTAAAAGAGAAATGTTAATTTATTTGTACATAAATTTAAGAAATTTTATTTTTATTTTTATTCTTTTTTCTCATTTAATATTTGAACAATTTTCATTTAATCTTTTACTATCATAAAAACCAAATCTTCATTTAGTTTTAATAAATTATTATTTTGTTATTTGTATTAAATACTTGTTAGTTAAATTATTACCAATAAATATAAGAACAAAAAAAAATAATAACAAAACAAGCCTTATTAAATTTTTATTTTTTGGTTTATCCATCTTTTGGTATTTTACGCAGAAAATATGTGCTTCTTCTGTATATTCTATTATTTTGTAAATCTTTCACCCAGTACGACCTGGGAGCTTCATCTTTAGCAATTATTATTGCCTTCAACCACACGTTACCATTTCTCATTAATACTTTTTCTTTTATTTCATATTGTTTTTCATTTTGTGTCTTTCGATTATAATATTGAGCTGATTTTTTACTTTTAAAATTAAAATTAGATAAAATATTTGGAACTGATTTAATGTTAAAATTGCTTAATTTTTCTGGCAAGAATGATCTTGTCTTTCTACCAAACATCATTTGATTTGGAGATAAATCCAAATGTTTTATAGGGGTATTTCGGTATTCGAGTAACGAAAACCAATAATCATTTTTATTTGATTTTTTTAGTATATTTTTTGAAATTTTCACTGCGCTTTCAGATAAACCATTGGACTGAGGGTACAAAGGGCTACTATTAGTTATCTTAATATCTAAGTTTTTCATATACTTTTTAAATTCAAAGCTTCCGAATGGTACATTATCTGCGATTATTTCTCTCGGAAAGCCAAATGTTGCAAAGATAGGTTTCAGTGACGAAATAATGCAATCAGCTGTCTTTCTACCTATTTTAATAATTTCAATGTATTTTGTGTAATAGTCTATTATTGTTAGAAAATCTTTACCTTCAAACTCAAATATATCCATACCAATTTTTACAAAAGGACTTTGAGGAATTTCATGCGACAATAAAGGTTCTCGCCTTTGATTCGGTTGAAATTTCTGACAAATACTACAATTCTCTATCATATTCTCAATTTCCGTCATTAGTCCAGTCCAGTAAATGATTTGTCGAGCACGGGATTTAGTCTTTTCCATTCCGAAATGGGCTTTATGTAAGGTTTCCAACATTTCCTTTCTCAATGAAATTGGCACTAAGATTCTCTCATCAAAAAATATTATACCATTTTCTACCAACAAATTTTCCTTAAACTTCCAATAATTTTTTATATTATCTGGTAGTTGTCGTTTGTTATTTGGCCAACCCTCCATTAAAACTTTTTTTAGGCTGGATAGTATTGGGTCTTTTTCAGTTTCATTTTTAAATATCTCTAACTTTTCGTCTGATACGTTAATTGAATGAACTAAACCATCTAAGTCATCTACTGTAGCATTATTATCTTCTTTTTTAAAATATCTGGATAATAAATCCGCTATAAACATAAATTGTCCTGGCAAGTACTCTAAATTTATTTTATATTTCCATAATTTCAATTTCATACGTTGAAGCCGACCGGATGGAATTTTATTCATATCTTTTCTCATTATCCCTAACAGTGGTTTATGGTCGGTTTGAACAGTAAAATTCCTTCCATAAACCCAGTTGTGAAATTTTTCACAAGCAAAGCAGATGGCTAGCATCTCTTTCTCTATCTGCGCGTATCCTATCTCCGTATCTGTTAAACTTTTTGATGCAAACGAGATCGGCATACCCTGTTGCAATAAGCAACATCCAACTCCGTTCTTACTGGCATCTGTTTGTATCGTTATTTCTAAATTTGGGTTGAATGGCTTCAACTTCGGAGCCTCTATAATTAATTTTTTAATATCATTTAAACACTTGGAATGAGCTGGAAGCCATTCAAATATAACATTTTTTTTTAACAATTCCCGAATGGGGGTAGAAACTTCTGCTAAATTTGGTATTGCCTTCTGTAAATAATTTACTAATCCTAATAGTTTTTGTACATCTTTTTTATTTTCCGGTATACTAATATGTTCTATTGCTTTTATCCGATCTGGGTCAAACGAGACACCCTGTTCTGATATAATGTGACCTAAAAATTTAACCTGTCGATCACAGTATTGAAACTTATCCTTATTGAATTTAATATTTTTCTCTCTCGCACGTTTCATTACTTCATTTAAGATTTCATCATGCTGTTCAATCGTATCCGCATATATTAAAATATCATCTATATAGATAATTACACCCTCTATTCCTTCGAAATTTTTCTCATTATATTTCTGAAATGCTTCTGGAGCTATTTTAACTCCAAAAGGTAACCTACGGAACCTATAACATCCAAAGGGTGAACTAAACGTACAAAGAGTGCTTGATTTTTCATCTAACTTAATTTGGAAAAATCCTTCTTTGTTATCTAAAACACTAAAATATTTCTTTCCAGATATTTTACCAATAATATCATCAAATTTGGGAATTAAAAAACACTCATCTTTAATATTTTTATTAAGATTTTGCGGATCTAAACAGAGTCTAATTTTCCCATTAGACTTCTCAACAACAACTAGGTTTGAGACCCATTCTGAAGGCTTATTTACTTTTTCTATAACCTGTAAATTTTCTAGTCTATCTAGTTCCGACTTTAAGGGCTTCAACAAGCTAAGTGGGACCCGTCTAGGAGGATTTACTACTGGCGTAGCATTTTCTTTTAAATCAATTCTAAAATTATTCACAAAACAGCCTAATCCTATAAAATTATCTTTATAATCATTCAACACTTTCATTTTACCTGATTGTATATTATCAAGCCTTTGAATTAATTTTAATTTCAAGCAACTATTTAAACCTAATATAGGTATATAGTCACCAACAACAACAACAAATTTTTCGACACTAACTTCATTTTTTGCATAACATTCTAATTCAATTTCTCCTACTAAGTTTAATTTACTACCACCATAAGCAATTAACCTTAAATCAGTTTTATTTAATTTTACCTCTTTAAAATATTTTAACAACGAAACCGGTAACACATTTATTTCCGCTCCTGTATCCAATTTAAATTTAATAATCTTGTTATTAATCAAAATATTTTCGAACCACGATTTATTAGACTGCGTCAGATAATCAATACTATGTATATACACAAATTCTTCTTTATATGTATTATTATCTGTATTATAAATTTCATTTACTACTTTAGTATGACAAGCAATGGCATAGTGATTATGTTTACCACATTTACGGCATAACTTACCAAAAGCTGGACATTTACCGTACAGGTGATTTTGTTTACAAAATTTACATTGTATTTGTTTTTCATTAGAATTTTTTTTTATTTTAGCAAAATTTTTATTTATATTATTTTCAAATTTAGTTTTATTTTTATTATTATCAAATTTAGTTTTATTTTTATTAAATAAATTTACTTTGTTACCTTCAATTGTATGTATCTCTGATGTTAATGTAGATTCATTCTTTTTAATTTGCATATTTTTATATTGCAAATTACATATCTCGTCAGCACGTGCCATTTCTATAGCCTTATCAACTGTAAGACCATCCACCTGAAGCATTCTTTTTTGAAGTTTTTTATCATATACACCTAGTACAATTTTATCCCTCAACATGCGATCTTCTTGTTGTTCGTAACCACAGGTCTTAACTAATTTTTTTAAGTCCATTAAAAATATATCAAAATTTTCGGACTGACGTTGTTCTCTGCCCCAAAAAATGAAACTTTCATACATTTCATTTTTTTTCGGTAGGCAAAAGTCTTCGAAAGCTTTGAAAACTGTTGTATATACTTTTTTTTTCTCTTCTTTTAGGTTGAGTGATGTATGAAATATCTCCGTGGCTCTATTTCCAGCTGAATTTAGGAAAATGCCTATTTTAGCACCGTCCTTTTTACTGTCCAAGTCAATGGCAGCTGCAAACTGCTCCCAGTTTTGTTTGAATATACGCCAGTTCTCGGCCAAGTTATTTCCATCGAGGTTTAAATCATTAATTTTTTTTAAAAAGTCCATCCTTTCTTCCCGTACACGTATTACTTCCACTTTTACTCCTTTTCTTGGACGGCCGCGTGGTCTATTAGTTTTTTGTAAGTTTTTTAGGTTATCCCTATCCTGGAATAATCCCATACAATTTTAAATAAATTTTATAGAATACAATTCTATAATTTTTTTTTTTTTTTTTTTTTTATAATTTATTTTTTACTTTTAATTATTTTATTTTTAATTATAATTTATTTCTATAGGATTTCAAATTACAAAACCGACTGCGCCATGTTTTATATATATATATATTCAAAAGTCATATATAATGTTTTATATATATATATATTCAAAAGTCAGCTCGTTTTCTTTTATCAACTTTATTCAACCATTCTCACTTAAGAACTCGCTCATTACTTACATTCTCGTACATACATATTTTATTACATCTACTATGTACTAGATTATATTTATTACGTTACCAACAGCAATTGTACATTTGTGTTAACATAATTGAGTTGGCAACTATAATTTAACTCATATGAAACACAACATGTATATATTGCAACATTTAATGTTTTAGAAAAAGTTAACCAAGAAGGATGGTAAAGATGACTTTCATGTTACATTGTTTAGTAATGATAATTTAAAACTCTTTCTTGGCAACACTTTAGCTTGATTCGAAAATAAATTGCCTATTCACTTTGTTTTGAGAAATTGAAACTGGAAAGTAGGTCTTACAGAAATTTATCTAAAAGATATCCTACAAACGCAAAAATTTTACAAGGAGAATTGTGTTCTTATTAATGTCGGGGAGCATAATGTTTATGCATTGAAAAACATCTAGAAAAATCAAAGTTACCAAATTTATAGATTACACATATTCATATGATGATTCGGAACTATATTTGGATCATTGGAAGTTTAATTTTTTGCTAACGCTTATTAAAAATATACTCCTAACCATTTATTTACTCGTAACCAGGCTTTTGCAGAATTTTTTAATGAAGTTTTGCAATATATTTTCATTACACAAAAATATGATAATGTATCATTTAAAACAAGTAAAGAAACAGTCAGTCGGTGCAACCGACTTAGAAATACCCTACAACTATTTGATTCAAATTTAATGGGAAGTCCATAAATCATTTTAGAACCATAAAAGCTTTTATTAGTTTGATCGTAAGACATGGCTAACCAAATTTACTTTATAATAATAAAAATATTTTCTAATTATTTTATCAATTCAAAAATATTAAAAATTCTTTGGAAGCCCAAAACACAAAATTTTTTGGAAGCCCGCCGGGCCGAAAGGGGTTAATTTATTCCAACCAGCTTTATACCATTAATTCCATTTAATAAGAAGAACATTCGTGCAAAATTTCAAGTGAATCGGTCAAACCTTTTCGACTCGACATCAAAAAAACGAAAAAGCTTAAAACGGCTCTGGAGCCGCAACCTGCTGACTTATAAAAATGCGACATAGCCTATGTCACCCCCCGGACTCCCAAAATTATTCCTCTAAAATTTGGTGTCAACCGGACCAGTGGTTTCCACGTGAATCCTGGACAAACAAACAAACAAATAAACAAACAAATTTTCTTCTTTATATATTAGACTAGCTAATACCCGGTGCGCGTTGCTGCGCCTTTCAATGGAGGTTTAATTGAATTTGATGTTACTGAAAAAAGTTAATACAAAAATTACCCGCGGCCTACATACGTAAATTTAAAAATGTATGAAAGCAATCTTTTTAAAACGATTTTTCTAGGATTATTCTAGTAATTTTTGAAACTTTCTGTAATTCAAAGCAGTACAAACTATTTTCCAAAATTTGACGTAATTTACTTCCAAAAAATTTTTTTTGACCAAACGTAGAACCGACTGTTAACCGACTCAACTCCATTTTCAAATTGCTTCACACATATAAAATTTGAGGTCAACCGGTCAAATCGTTTCTAATTTAGAGTAAAATAACCAAAAAATTAATAAAAAGCTGTTGGGCCATTGCTAATGGAACTCAACAAAATTTTTTTTAGGGCTTTCTTTTAAGCCAAAGCAGAATTTCGAAAAATCGGACAAAATTTGGACCCAAAATTTTTTTTGACCACCCGTCGGCTCGACATGGGTTAACAAATACCAAAACTGTTAATACCTCAATTCTCAAGGAGCATCGCACTTATACCAAATTTGAAGTCAATTGGCCAAACCATTTCGAATTTAGAGTAAAGTATTGAAAAAACCTATAAGAAGCTGTTGGGCCGCAATGGATTAATGGAACTCAACAAAATTTTTCAGATTTCTTTTAAGCCAAAGCTGATTTCGTAAAATCGGACAAAATTTGGACCCAAATTTTTTTTTGACCACTCGTCGGCCCGACATGGGTTAACAAATTCCAAAACTGTTAATAGTGTCAACTCAATTCTCACAGGGGAGCACGTATACAAAATTTGAAGAAAATCGGTCAAACCGTTTCTAATTTAGAGTTAAGTATTGAAAAAACCTATAAAAAGCTGTTGGGCCGCAATGGGTTAATGCAACTCAATAAAATTTTTTTTTGGGGTTTTCTTTTTAGCTAAAGCAGAATTTCATAAAATCGGACAAAATTTGGACCCAAAATTTTTTTTGACCACCCGTCGGCTCGACATGGGTTAACAAATACCAAAACTGTTAATACCTCAATTCTCAAGGAGCATCGCACTTATACCAAATTTGAAGTCAATTGGCCAAACCATTTCGAATTTAGAGTAAAGTATTGAAAAAACCTATAAGAAGCTGTTGGGCCGCAATGGGTTAATGGAACTCAACAAAATTTTTCAGATTTTTTTTAAGCTAAAGCAGATTTTGTAAAATCGGACAAAATTTGGACCCAAAATTTTTTTTGACCACTCGTCGGCCCGACATGGGTTAACAAATTCCAAAACTGTTAATACTGTCAACTCAATTCTCAAGGAGCATCACGTATACCAAATTTGAAGTCAATTGGTCAAACCGTTTTGAATTTAGAGTAAAGTATTGAAAAAACCTATAAAAAGCTGTTGGGCCGCAATGGATTAATGGAACTCAACAAAATTTTTTTTGGGGCTTTCTTTTTAGCCAAAGCAGAATTTTGTAAAATCGGACAAAATTTGGAACCAAAATTTTTTTTGACCACCCGTCGGCCCGACATGGGTTAACAAATTCCAAAACTGTTAATAGGGTCAACTCAATTCTCATAGAGCATCACGTATACAAAATTTGAAGTCAATCGGTCAAACCGTTTTCATTTTAGAACAAAGAAGTTTAAATACTTGCACCACAGCCCCAACTTGGCGGTCCGTTAGAGCAAAATTTTTGGGCCACGATTTCTTTCCGTACCCAAAAACCTATATATACAAATTTTCATGAAAATCGGCTGGGCAGTTTAGGAGTCTATTCGCTACATACAAACAAACAAACAAACATACAAACAAACTTTTCCTTTTATATTATATAGATAGATAGATAGATAGATAGATTACCATTTAATTTATTGATTGCAATTTCAGCAATAGTTTTTATAATATCGTGATCAAAATATTTAAGAATATTTTTACGAAGTTTCTTTTTGTTGCATTTTCTAGTGAATGTAATATATGTTGATTATTCGTTAATCGTTTCATTCTTTTGGCATATGTTATACAAATCACCCGTATCACAGAAACATTTACAATATTTAGAAAAAATATTAGTTCTAATACGAAATGAATCATTATTGTCATGTGTTAAACCCATCACAATATAACCATAAGGTTTTGATGTTGTCTCATTATATACTCTCAAGATACTCTTTACATTTTCCGGGTATATTTGTCTAGCTATAGGAAAAATCTGTGATTTGTCTCGCGGGTTTTTAAAAGCACTAAATATTTTCAATTTAATGAACTATCTCTTGAGACTTTTCTCTGATGAAAAACATTTTGCGTTAACAATATAATAGATAAATTACGATGGTGTGAACCTTTAGTAAATAACTCACATACCTGTTTATTTACAGAATCTAACATTAAGTCATTTAAAACAATTAAAGTAGGTTTATTTTCATTACTATTTTTTGGGATACTGGTATAAAAATCATTATCAGGAAAAGCGGGATTTTGTGGAGTAGCAGAAATTTCTGGGTTACACCATTTTATTGTTTCAATTTTCGGATAAATCAATCTATCAATATTTTCAATTTAATTATACACAAATGTTGTTTTTCCACATCCATTGTAAATGGATGAATAAAATTATTAATTTTTGGTCTGTATCTGACAAAAAACTGATTTTAAAATAGAATTTAGAGATAATATAAGAGCAGCGAAAACATTCTTAGCACAGTCATTTTGAATTATAGAACTAGAGGAGTTTTTAAATATTAATTTCTCCGTCTTATTAGATGATCATAAGAGATTAAAATTACATCTATATAAACACATATTTCTGCAGTAAATAAATACACATCAATTTATGGTACGCATTTTACCTTTTGTCCGTGGGCATATGATAATTCTACTGTTGAATCAGACATATTATGTGAATGTCATACAAAAGAAAATTGTAAAATCATTTAGGAAAATTTAATTAAATGTACGAGAATAATGTCGAGGCTACAAGTTGTGTCAGAAATTCATTGAATTGCTATAGAAGCAAATTTACACAAAGAAAATTTATTCAAAAGGGTTTAAATGGTACTTGCCAAATTGATTTGGTTGAAATGGTTCCGATTAAAAACAATTTTTTTTTATATTCTTATAATGTTTTAATCGTAATGAAAAATATTTTTAGCGTGCTGGTAAAAAACCAAAAAATTTACAATCTCATAAAGGTACAGAATTTTTTAACAAAAATTTCAAAATCTTATGAGGAAAAATAAAATTAATCATTTTCATACATATTCAAAACTAAAAGCATCAATTGTAGAACGTTCCAATTATACCCGAAAAACATGATGTAGGAACAATTCGGTTTACAACATATAAATGGTTAACTATTCTGCCACGCTAATAGAAAAATGTAACTCAACATATCACCATACAATTAAACTTCCAGTTGCAAAGTTAACAAAGTAAAATGAAAAATTATTGTTAAGAACTGTCTACAATAAAATAAAAGTATTCAAAAAGCAAAATACAGGTTTCAAGGTTTTGTCCGTATAAGTAAATTTAAAGGCATATTTGCACAAGGTTATCAACTGAATTGGTTAACAGAAATTTATACAATAGCTAAAAAATAAAAGAACTGATCCAATTACATACCAATCACTTGATTAGACACACAAATAATTACAAATAAGCTTTAAGACCTTAGTACTGGCAAAATCTTTTATAATAACTGGAAAGTCAATATTTCGTGCAATGTTTGAATTTATATGTAAAATTGATAGCCCATTCAACCGTTCTTAGCTCATTGCAGATTTGTTAAAATTTTTAACCTTTTTCAACACGCTGAAACTGCGTTCTGCTGAAGCAACGGAGGCGCGTAAACTTAAAAATATTCTCAAAGCTGTGGATATATTGGGAAGCAACCCAATTAGGTTTTTTTCTTATATGTTTAGCAGCAACCTCTCTGGAGATTATTCTATATCAAAGTTTTCTTCGACGCTATTTTTTAAAAATATAATTTCATTACATATATGATTTGGAAATTTCCTTTAGATATTTTAAGCGCATATTTTTTGCTCCTGATTTTATTTTTTCGTCTGATGAAGCTTGAAAAGTCCAAAGGAATCCAAAAGTCTGGCAAATTTTACGTTAAGACTCAAAGCGATGTGTCATGCCTGAAATAACCGAATCAATAATGTATATAAGAACGTTAACTCTACAATGTTCTTCAGCATCAAATGGTGACCTAATATGACGAGTTAATTGAAATCAGTTAAAATGTTGGAGAGTAAGGCAATATCTTTTGAACTGAAGAGTAATCTGTCCCAACTCTTCATGTTTTATCTTCATCCTTGCAGTAAGATTGTTGATATTTTCTATTTCAACATCAAGTGTTGCATTGCATCCTTCAATAATCAAATAAGTTTTTTGCAATAACGTTAATATTTCAAATAATTTTGTTGTCAAAAGAATGAATTCGAATGCATATTTGTAACTATTGAAAAACCGACTTAAGTTCGGTACGTGCGTGCTGTGGAAGGTTTAGTGACTTACACTCCTCTAAAGTAGCCAGAATATTTGACTGATTATTGAAAATTGGTTTAACAGCATCAATTCGAACATACCATCTTGTTTTTGAAATTGTTTGATGTCACAAAGTTATATATTTCTTTAAAATCTCCCACTTTCTAGGACTGCTGCTAAAAAAGTTATACATCTGTTGAAATCTCCCAACATATGTAACTTCTTCTTTACATGATTCAACAGAGTGAACTCCAACAACAACAACTAAAAAAAATAATAATTCGGATTAGGCTCACGCAGCAGTACTTATCTAATATATAAAGAAGAAAATTTGTTTGTTTGTTTGTTTATTTGTTTGTTAGTTTGTTTGTTTGTCCAGGATTCACGTGAAAACAACTGGTCCGATTGTCACAAAATTGTATAAGAATAATTCTGAGAGGTGGATGCTATGTCACATTTTTATAAGTCAACCGGTTGCGACTCCAGAGCCGTTTCAAACTTTTTCGTTTTTTTGATGTCGAGTCAAAACGGTTTGTCCGATTAAATTGAAATTTTGCACAAATGTTCGTCTTAGCAACCGGAATTAGTTTAATAAATTTGGTTTAGAATGAATAAACGGGTTAATTAACGGCCTGGCGGGCTTCCAAATAATTTTATGTTTCCGATTTGTGTCCAATTTTATAGGGTTGTTTCGCAGTCGAAAAGTGAGGCTGAAACAAATTTTTGTTGAGTTCGGTTAACCCGTTTGGGCAAGAGGGCGCAAAGTAGCTTTTTTCAATGTTTTTGATGTCGAGACGAAACGGTTTGACTGATTGAATCAAAATTTTGCACATAGGAACCTATTAGCACCCGGAATTAGTTGTATAAATTTCTGGGCTTCCAAAAAATTTTGTGTTTCCAATTTGTGTCAAATTTTACAGGGTGATTTTGCAGTCGGAAAGAGAGGCTGTAATATAACAATAAACAATAATAAAACAAAAAATTAAAATTGAAATCAAAGTGGATAATTTGGTGAAGTAAAATTAATTTAGCAAAATAAATATTATATGAATTAAATTTTTTGTAGGATTTAAAGTCAAAAAATAGTTGGAAAAATGTATGAATTTTTTGTACTTGCAATTATGTATATGTGCAGCAATTTTTTTTAAAGTTTTCATTAATAAAATTTTTATTTCTAATAACAAGAATATATGAATACGTTCACGTATATATATGTTTTCAAGAGTTGTTAATATAGTGTAAAAGTTAATTAGTGTAAAAAGAAAAAACTAAAATTTAATATTAGTATGATTTTAAATATTCTACGAAAATTAGTGTAAAAGAAAAAATTATTATATTTAGTGGTTTTATAAAATTTAAAGTAAACATTTGTGGTAGCTTCATTACTAAATCTATTTTTAATGAATTTAATGTCGTTAAAATTTTCAATTCTATATACCTTTGAACCTTCCTTTTGACGTAAAAGGATTGTGCTGTTTGTAATCCAAAGATTTTTAAATTCAAAAGATGTTTTGATTTGTCGCGCTTCATAATATAATGCGGTTTGTAACTTAGTGAGGTGATGTCGAAAAAAATGTCCCCATTATCACATTCTTGTAAATCCACATCAGTTGTATATAGATGTTTATGATTTTTCTTTTTTGCAAATAGCTCATTTTTTTTACACTGTTATACTGTCCTGCCATATTAGCACCATTATCATATGCTTGCCAAAGCATAAATTGAAATCAAGGCTAAAATTTTCAATAATTCGTGGAACAATTTCGATTCCTTTTTTTGTGTAAATGAATCCAATGTAATAAATATTTCTTCAATTGAATACGATGCATTATTCATTATTTTTACATAACGAAGAACAAGACACGTTTGTTCTTGGTATGAGCAGTCTGGTGTCGCATCCAAAATAATGGAAAAATATTTAGAATCAAGAATTTTTTCAAGAATTTTCTTTGTACAAATTTTCGACAAATCTCAAATAATTCATTTTGCATTCTTGATAATACATAATGAATTTGAAGACGTTTGTGCTTGTCTTGTAACTCACGAGCATTGTTTACATACCTACTCTACAAAACAAGACCATACTTTCTGAGAAATTCTATGATACCTAGAAAGTTTACATTCCTCGAATTTCCAATATTCTCATTAGAACCAAATAATGCCAAGCTGCGCTCTCTTAGGAAAAATATAACTTCCGAAATTCGGTGAACAAATTTCTACCAATTACTTGCGTCACAGTTTAGTAGTTTCAGTGGAGATGATCCTAATGAGGACTTTAATAACGCAGATATCAGATGAAACACCATTTTTATAACGCAGAATTGCTGGTTCTCCAATGGACATAATTTTTTTTTATGTGAATAATTGAATTTTCATGATATTATCTTTCAATTTCCTCCATCCTCTTAAAATTTCCCATCCTGATTGGATATTGAAGGAAGCAGATAACATAAAACAATGATTTTTTTTTTAATTGCTCCAACATAATCAATCTCTGATGAAAATTTCTCCATTTACGAAAATTTGCTTCGTTAGATGATCATTTGGGATGTTTTCATGTATTTTGAAATGTTCAATTTTCAACAAATCTTCCATTTGCATTATATTTTTCGGACGTTATCGTTAAAAACACGAATTGAAGTTGTTGCTTCAATACCTTGAATATTAAGCGGGTTAGATGACAGGTCATTTTTTTCCATATTTGCATCATCAACAATTATATGTAATGGTGACAAAGAATCTTCTATTTGTTTTGATGTCATATTTTCAACTACCGAAACTTGAGCATCAACATCAACAATAAAATTTTTCAGTATTTTTACTGATATCGACCCAGTTAATGAGTTGGCTAATTTTGATTTTAAAAATTCCAACTTGGATACAACCTTAACTGCATTCCTGAAGAAGCAAGCAGATGTAATCATATATATCAGGAAATCCCAACAATTCAACTCTAGTCAACTGTTTGATTTATCACAACAAATTAGAGAAATTCAAAGTCAAAATGGGAACTTAAAAAAACAATTGGTAATTGTTCAAAAAAAAAATATTGAATTGGAAAACAAACTTAATAAATTAGAAGGCATTACTGATAAAGTGCACCAAACAAAAATAAAAAATAATGTCATTATAACTGGCTTACCAAATAGTTTAAAGAATCCAAGAGAAACAATTTTAAAAATTGAAGGGAAAATTGGGTCCAAGGTGGCGACTGAAAATATTTCTAATATTAAACTCCTCTAGAATAAAAATAAAAATACAACCAACGGCCAATATCTTCTAGAATTTAAAACAGGTGAATCAAAAAAAGAGTTTATGGATGCAAAAAAAGTTTTTAAATAACTATTTTCGCATGAATTTAATATTGGTGAAGCAAATTATTATGTTTCTACATCATCTTACACCGTTTCAGGCTGATCTCTATAGGGCAGCAAAGAACATCAAAACATCCAAAAACTTACAATATCTTTGGGTTAAAGATGGCCAGATTTTTCTTCGCCAGAAGGATGGAATTAAGGTCTATAAAATATATTCTTATAATGATATCAGTAACATTCAGAAAATTTTCACCTAAATATTATTATATTAATTTGATTAGTAGAAATGGATTAGCAAGTGTAAGATTTTTTATTAATGAAACAAAAACACAATTATATCATTCATATACTTTACAATTAGTAATATTTAATTTAATATTATATTTTTACAATTTTTTCTTTTAAACTTAATTATTTTTTTATATACCATAGTAAAAAAAATTTTTTTTTCATTGAAACAAAAACACAATTATATCTAACACTAAGGTTTCTTCTTACATATAATTGGTATATTTTAAACACAAATAATTTTAATTTCAATATTTTAGCTAATTTACATTTTAAATTTGAAATTTATTTCTCAAATCTAACACTTTTTAATTTCATTTTAATTTTTCTTACATATAATTTGTATAATATTAATATTTTAAACACAAATAATTTTAAATTCAATATTTTAGCTAATTTACATTTTAAATTTGAAATTTATTTCTTAAATCTAACACTTTTCAATTTAATTTTAATTTTTCTTACATATAATTTGCATATTTTAAACACAAATAATTTTATATTTAATATTTTAGCTAATTTACATTTATATTAGAAATTTATTTCTTAAATCTAACATTTTTTTATTTTATTTTAATTTTAAAAAAACACAAGACAATAAAAAAACAACCTAAAACTATTGAAAACTTAAACATGACTGATTATACAAACACTGCAACCAACTCTTTCTATCTCACGTATTCATACTCATTTCAAACCACATGTTTTATTTTTGTACTTTTTGTACATATTTTCTATAATAAATTTGTAACGGGTACAATCAGTATCGAAATTGAGATGAGAGTTAAATATAGTACAAGGTCAGTACAAAACGTAATAACGAATTGTAAAAGAAATTTCAAGCTTTATTTATCACTAGCAGATTTACCCGGCGTTGCCCGGAAGCTTGCAAATTGTAAAAACGCAAGCTTCAGCCAATTTTTTGAAATACTACTTTGCTTATAAATGAAGCCACAAAAAAATATTTGTAGAGTTCCGTTAACCCATCGTGGCCCAACAGCTTTTTATAGGTTTTTTCGTTGCTTTGTTATATATATTAGAAATGATTTAACCGATTAACTTCAAATTTTCTATATGTGTTCTTCTTTGAAAATGAAGTTCAATTTACTAACAGACTTGGAAGTTGTTAACCCCTGCCGACCCGACGATTGTTCAAAAAAAAATTTGTAAGTAAATTACGTCCAATTTCTGAAAGTAGGTACAAATTCTTTGAATTAGAGGAAAGCTTAAAAAAATGTTTTGTCGAGTTCTTTTAACCGATTGCGAAACAAAAACTTTAAAAAACAGTTTGAACGATTATCTCTAATTTTTCTATACATGGTGCTTCTTGAGAATTTGGTGCTCCTTGACGATAGAGTTGAGGATGTTAGGTTCCCGGCGAATAATGTTAACTGAATTAAAATGACTATTGGTCAAATGGGGATACTAAGTTTGCCATTATGTCATTATACTATGTCAATAGTAGTTATCTTGAATTGCCAACGTTTGAATAAAATATAGTCGATGGTTTAGAAAAGGTTTAAAAATTTGCTTTTCAACTTATATTTTGTTTAGTACTCACCTGAAAGTTGTAATACGCCCTTCCTCGTTTTTTTATGATTTGATGAGAGAAATGTAGGCTTATTTTTTGGAAAAACTGTTTTAAAATACTATGTTTTTAAGCATTATATATAAGAAATTGAATTTTTTGATTTTTAGATTTCATTTGAAGAAAACTGAAAATTTCATTGAATCTTTGTTCAAAACGCACAAACAGGTCAAAACCAAATTAACCATGTGGGTTTTAATTAAAATGCTGGTACAAAATTTTCAATAAAATACTTTTAATCGTATAAGAAAATAAAATTTATAGAAAACTTCATGGCGTCGTCGTGGAAAACGGGTTAATCGAACTTAACTAAAACTTTTTGCAGCCTCTCTTTAGACTACAAAATCAACCTGTAAAATTGGACACAAATCGAAAACACAAAATTTTTTGAAAGTCCGCCAGGCCGAAATGGGTTAAATTATTCCAACCAAATTTATACAACTAATTTCGGTTGCTAAGAGGAACATTTGTGCAAAATATCAAGTCAATTTGTCAAACGGTTTTGACTCGAAATCAAACACATTGAAAAAGCTTCTTTGCGCCCTCGTGCCCAAACGGGTTAACCGAACTCAACAAAAATTTGTGCCAGACTCTATTGTCGACCGCGAAACCACCTTGTAAAATTGGACACAAATCGGAAATACAAAATTTTTTGGAAGCCCGCCACGTCGAAATGGGTTAAATTATTCCAACCAAATTTATACAACTAATTGCGGTTGCTAAGAGGAACATTTGTGCAAAATTTCAAGTCAATCGGTAAACCGTTTTGACTCGACATCAAAAACATTGAAAAAGCTTCATTGGCCCTCGTGCCCAAACGGGTTAACCGAACCCAACAAAAATTTGTGCCAGCCTTTCTCTTCGACTGCAAAACCACCCTGTAAAATTGGACACAAATCGGAAACAAATAATTTTTGGAAGCCCGCCGGGCCGAAATTGTTTAATATTTTCGAACCATCTTTATACAACTAATTCCGTTTGCTAAGAGGAAAATTTGTGCAAAATTTCAAGTCAATCGGTCAAACTGTTTCGGCTCGACATCAAAAACATTGAAAAAGCTTCATTGCGCCCTCGTGCCCAAACGGGTTAACCGAACCCAACAAAAATTTGTGCCAGCCTCTCTTTTTGACTGCAAAACCACCCTGTAAAATTGGACACAAATCGGAAACACAAAATTTTTTGGAAGCCCGCCGGGCCGAAAGGGGTTAACTTATTCCAACCAACTTTATAACATTAACTCCGTTTAATAAGAAGAACATTCGTGCAAAATTTCAAGTTAATCGGTCAAACCGTTTCGACTCGACATCAAAAAAACGAAAAAGCTTAAAACGGCTCTGGAGCCGCAACCAGTTGACTTATAAAAATGCGACATAGCCTATGTCACCCCCCGGGCTCCAAGAATTATTCCTTTAAAATTTTGTGACAATCGGACCAGTGGTTTTCACGTGAATCCTGGACAAACAAACAAACAAACAAACAAATAAACAAACAAATTTTCTTCTTTATATATTAGAACTAGAAGATTTACCCGGCGTTGCCCGGAAGCTTGCAAATTGTAAAAATTTTTTGAGATACTACTTTGCCTATAAATGCCACAAAAAATATTTGTGGAGTTCCGTTAACCCATCGTGGCCCAACAGCTTTTTATAGGTTTTTTCGTTGCTTTGCTATATATTAGAAATGATTTAACAGATTAACTTCAAATTTCGTATATGTGTTCTTCTTGGAATTTGAAGTTCTATTTACTAACAGACTTGAAGGTTGTTAACCCCTGCCGACCCGACGATTGTTCAAAAAAAAATTTGTAAGTAAATTACGTCCAATTTTTGAAAGTAGGTACAACTTCTTTGAATTAGGGGAATACTTAAAAAAAAGGTTTGTCGAGTTCTTTTAATCGGTTGCGAAACAAAAACTTTAAAAAACAGTTTGCAAAACAATTTGAACGATTATCTCCAATTTTTCTATACATGGTGCTTCTTGACAATTTGGTGCTCCTTGACGATATAGTTGAGGATGGTAGGTTTCCGGTGAACAATGTTAACTGAATTACAATGACTATAGGTTAAAAGGGGATTTTCTTGAATTGCCAACGCTTGAATAAAATATAGTCGATGATTTAGAAAAGGTTTAAAAATTCGCTTTTCAACTTATATTTTGTTTAGTCCTGAAAGTTGTAATACGCTCTTCCTCGTTTTTTTATGATTTTATGAGAGAAATGTAGGCTTATTTTTTGGAAAAACTGTTTTAAAATACTATGTATTTAAGCATTATATATAACAAATTGAATTTTTTCATTTTTAGATTTCATTTGAAGAAAACTGAAAATTTCATTGAATCTTTGTTCAAAACGCACAAACAGGTCAAAACCAAATTAACCCTGTGGGTTTTAATTAAAATGCTGGTACAAAATTTTCAATAAAATACTTTTAATCGTATAAGAAAATAAAATATATAGAAAACTTCATGGCGTCGTCGTGGAAAATGGGTTAATCGAACTTAACTAAAACTTTTTGCAGCCTCTCTTTTAGACTACAAAATCAACCTGTAAAATTGGACACAAATCGAAAACACAAAATTTTTTGAATGTCCGCCAGGCCGAAATGGGTTAATTTATTCCAACCAAATTTATACAACTAAATGCGGTTGCTAAGAGGAACATTTGTGCAAAATTTCAAGTCAATCGGTCAAACAGTTTTGACTCGACATCAAAAACATTGAAAAAGCTTCTTTGCACCCTCGTGCCCAAACGGGTTAACCGAACTCAACAAAAATTTGTGCCAGACTTTATTTTCGACTGCGAAACCACCTTGTAAAATTGAACACAAATCGGAAACACAAAATTTTTTGGAAGCCCACCGGGCTGAAAGGGGTTAATTTATTCCAACCAAATTTATGCAACTAATTGCGGTTGCTAAGAGGAACATTTGTGCAAAATTTCAAGTCAATCGGTCAAACTGTTTCGGCTCGACATCAAAAACATTGAAAAAGCTTCATTGCGCTCTCGTGCCCAAACGGGTTAACCGAACCCAACAAAAATTTGTGCCAGCCTCTCTTTTTGACTGCAAAACCACCCTGTAAAATTGGACACAAATCGGAAACACAAAATTTTTTGGAAGCCCGCCGGGCCGAAAGGGGTTAATTTATTCCAACCAGCTTTATACCATTAATTCCATGTGATAAGAAGAACATTCGTGCAAAATTTCAAATGAATCGGTCAAACCGTTTCGACTCGACATCAAAAAAACGAAAAAGCTTAAAACGGCTCTGGAGCCGCAACCTGCTGACTTATAAAAATGCGACATAGCCTATGTCACCCCCCGGACTCCCAAAATTATTCCTCTGAAGTTTGGTGTCAATGGGACCAGTGGTTTTCACGTGAATCCTGGACAAACAAACAAACAAACAAACAAATAAACAAACAAATTTTCTTCTTTATATATTAGATATACTTTACAATTAATAATATTTAATTTAATACATATTTTTACAATTTTTTCTTTTAAACTTAATTATTTTATATACTATATTAATAAAAATTGTTTTTTCATTGAAACAAAAGCACAATTATATCTAACACCAATGTTTTTTCTTACATATAATTTGTATAATATTAATATTTTAAACACAAATAATTTTAATTTCAATATTTTAGTTAATTTATATTTTAAATTTGAAATTTATTTCTTAACTCTAACACTTTTTAATTTAATTCTAATTTTTATGTTTTTGACTAAAAAACACAAGACAATAAAAAAACAACCTAAAACTACTGAAAACTTAAATATGGTTGATTATAGAAACACTGCAACCAACTCTTTCTATCTCATGTATTCATATTCATTTCAAACCACATGTTTTATTTTTGTACTTTTTGTACATATTTTTTATATAATAAAACATAATGGGTACGATTAATATTGAAAATGAGATGAGAGTAAAGCATAGTACAGGGTCAGTACAAAATATAATAACGAATTGTAAAAAAAATTTCAATATTATTTACTTCAATATACAAAGTCTACGTAAAAAGCTATATGATATTGAATCTTTAATAGCTACATATAATTGCAATTTCCACATTGTTGTGCTTACCGAAAATTGGCTCAAAAAGGAAGAAAACAAATTTTATAATTTGCCAGGCTTTACTGCATATTATGCAAATAGAGCAAACAGTTATGGTGGTGTTGCAACTTTTGTATCTAATTTAATCAGCAGCACGTTATTATTTGAAGAGGAATATTTTCAATCAAGTTTTTTAGGAATAAAGTTAATTAAACATAATATTAATATAATAGCTTGCTTTAAGGCACATTCAACTAAATTTGATGACTTCAATAAAAAAAATGAATGAATTAACGTCTATTTACAAACGTTCATTTATAGTAGGTGACTTTAATTAAAATTTATTAGATGAAAACAATAGGGATGTTAGGAGCTATAGGCATACACTATTGAGCAATGGATTTGTAATCTGTAATAAGTGTACTACCGAATTTGCCACTAGGTTTGGAATGTTGTGTAAAACTGTTACAGATCACTTTATAACCGACATCGTTAATTTTCAATACCATCTTCATGTAACAGACACTCATTTGTCTGATCATGAGATGTTAGTTATGAGTGTAGATCTAAAACCCATAAGAGAGATAATTAATAATTCAAAAATTGTTCTGAACTACGATGATCTTTCTCAGGATGAAATGTGGAACACTTAAAGTACTCACCAAACTCTATACCAAACTGTTGTAGTTCTAAGTCAACTAATCAAAAAGTATACCCGTATTATTCCATTTAAAAAAAAAATTTTTTGGATCACGGATGAAATTGTCAAAATGATGAAAGTTCGTGATTCTTATTATAAATACAAAAAAAATACCCTGAAAATGCACGTGTCGCTAACTTGTATAAAATACACACAGATAGAG
The DNA here is from genome assembly GCA_963082915.1 of Dolichopus griseipennis. NCBI lineage: Eukaryota > Metazoa > Arthropoda > Insecta > Diptera > Dolichopodidae > Dolichopus > Dolichopus griseipennis. Next base: position 226,051,396 of record OY720441.1, read on the forward strand.
TTAAAATATTGATTCAAAAGGCAAAATATACTTTCTGAACAAATTTCAAAAGATCCGACGAACCCAAGAAAACTTTGGTCTGCGTATAAGAGTGTTATGACCAACGCAAACCTGCAAAATTGTAAAAGTACGTTAAATGTTGTCAAACAAAATAGTAAAGACTTCTTCGAACCACAGGAAATTGCTGAGATCATGAACAAAACGTTTTTAACCGTGACTGATGGTCTTAATATACCTACCGGAAATATCGACCATAACTATTTTAGTAGATTCCCTTGGAATAATCACTCAAATTTCAACTTAAACCCATCAAACTTAATAGAAATTAATGAGATCATAAATTCCTTGGAATCATGTGCTGCTACTGGTCATGACGGCATATCCACAAAATTTCTTAAGAAATTTGTAGATAGAATAGCACCGGTCTTGGTAAAGTTTGTAAATATTTCGTTTCAAACTAGTATATTTCCGGAATGTTTAAAAAAGGCCACAGTCACGCCAATTATATAAAAGCGAAGATAAGACAAACCCCTTGAACTATAGGCCAATCTCAGTACTGTGCTCATTCTCAAAAGTGTTTGAAAAGTAGTTCAAAAGAGATTAAATAACTTTATAAAAAATAACAACATTTTACATCCAGAGCAGTATGGGTTTGAAGAAAAATCCAGTACAACTTCAGCATGTCCTTCATTGAATGAATTTGTAACCAAAAGCATCAATGGAATTAGATTTATTGGGTGTCTCTTTATTGACTTCCAAAAAGCATTTGATTGCGTGGACCATGCAATCTTACTTCATAAGTTATCATGGCTCAACCTATCTGAATTTCAGTTGAAATTTTTCGAATCTTACTTAACAAAAAGATTACAATGCGTACGTATAGCAGAACGGGAATAATAAAAAAGGGTGTACCACAAGGTTCAATATTGGGGCCGGATCTGTTTAAGTTGTATATCAACGATATCGCGCATCTCAATCTTAATGGAGAACTAGAGCTTTTTGCTGACGATGCGGCTCTTAAGTACTCAAACAATAGTAAAACAGAGTTGAAAAATGCAATTCTGGATGATCTGATTTTAATTATTTGCTTATATTTTTATTATAAATTAAATAAATTTAAGAAAACTAGTTTTAAGATAAAATAATTTTCTAAATTTATCATTACAGCATTTGTTTATTTTTTAAGTTAGGGTAAAATATAAATGAAATAATAAAGAACAAAAAAAAAAAAAAATAGCATGAGTAGTTTAATTTTCAGGATTGACTGTATTGATAGTCCTTTCAGTGGAAGTTTTTTATTAAAGAGTTTCGTTAGTCGGGGCATATTTTGCTTGGCTTCTTCTTGTTCTATTTGCTGTCGTCTCTTGCTTGCGCCACTTGAATATGTTCTTTTCATCATATTAATCCTCAAATAAATAAATAAATAAAAACAGCGAGAATTTGACTTTAAATTTTATTCACCGCAATTAAACTCACAACAGAACTTGATTGTAATAGAACACTAATTATACTGAATAGGAAAAAGTTGAATTTTTAACAATTGAAAATTAAATATTCAGTTTTATGCAATTGGCCATCTACGTTAAAAATTTTGGATTTTTTCATAATTCAACATTAATATTCTTTTTTATCCATTTGGCCTTCCTCGTAAAAAAGTTTTGGATTTATAACAATAACTTGAATTTTTTACTATAATTATTACGTTGCATAATCTTTTTCTATATTTTATAAATATTTGGTTAAAATAAATTTATTGTTGAACTAAAAATATAATTTCAACTTAATTTTTACGGACCAACTGTGACCACATTAGGAAATTAATGGAGGCCCTTTCACAACTCGAGACTGAGCAAAATGGCCATCATGGCCCACCATCTGTTATAGCATGTAAAGGCAGTTTTTATGAACTTGAACTTACATCTGTGAAATTTTCTAATTTTTACCTTGTAGAAAAATAGTAAGAAAAAAAGGAAATCAAGTTTTGGTATGGTAACGTGGCTTGACTTTGATAAAGACCATGAATCATGGATAAATAAAAAAGATATTATTTAATAAATAATAATTTATAAACTTTTAGTGAAAACTACAATGCTGTTACATTTACAAAATTATATACGGTTTCTTCCTGAGTATTTTATTATATATTTTTATACAAATATATATAAAAATAAATGATAATATTTTAATTTAGATATTTCATTAATTTATTAATTATATGACTAATTGTGAAATAGTTAGAATATAACCTCAATGCACTCAAGAAAACCTGTTAATAAGTACGTAATATAATGTAGGAGCTTCAATGTTAACGTTTAGTTTTGGAAAAACTTACACTGATGAATAAATTACTATTTTATAAAAACCTAAAAGTTTTAATTCTTAAGACCTAGTAGTCCTTCAATGAGGAAGGTTCTCAAACTTTTGCTTAGCAAACTTATGATGGATCTGTCCACACCCTCCTGTCCTCACCCTTCCATTTTTTTCTTTCTAGTTCTAGGAAATCAATTGTGAACCCCACCAAAATTTGGAATTTCAACTTTGGGAAGCTGATCGTCATTGATTTTCAAAAATTAAACAAATTTCCCGTTTCTGATAAGTAACCAATTTCAGACACATCCGTTATCCTTTCCAATTTGGGAAAAAAGAAATTTTTGGACCTAAAAAGCGGATTTCACCAAAGTCTAATGAATCCGAAAGACAGAAAGAAACCCGCATTTAGAATTTTGTCGTCTTCCGTTCGGTTTGAAAAACGCTCCGAGTATTTTTCAACGGACCACAGACGACGTTTTAAGAGAAGAGATTGGAAAAAATTGCCTAGTTTATATTGATGATATCATCATATTCTCAGAAAATGCAGATGTAGAAAAGATTTTAAAAATGCTAGCAGAAGAAAATATGTGTGTCTCTCCAAAAAAGTTCAAATTCTTTATGAAAGAAGTTGAATTTCTTGGTTTTATAGTGGTAAAATAAGGAATTAGAACATGTCCAAAAAAGGATAATGATAATTTCAATATAAAGAACCAGTCAATCTTCGTACCCTTCGGGCTTTTCTCGGTCTATCCGGATACTATAGACGATTCATTTACGATTGTGCGCGGATAAAAAAACATTTCAGAAAGTATGATAGAGGTGAAAATGAAAACATGGGAACCAAATATTCAAAAAATGTAAAGGTTAAATTGAACCATGAAGCGCGACACGCTCTTAACAGTGTCAAACAAGTCTTAGCAGCAAAAGAAGTATTGCTTTAACACATTCGAATATACACGATGGTCCGTTTTTTAATTTGCTCAATTTCAGACAAAAATCCGAATAGCAAAATGAAGAGATGGAGAGCTTTTATAGAAGAGTTTTCTCCAACATTTTTCTACAAACCTGGTAACCAAAATGAAGTGGCTGATACCTAGTTCAGACAGTTAATTAACACACTATCAATGATAGAACACTAGCTCATTGTCACAGCGAAGGATCACTGACTTTTTCAATTCAAACTGTTAAAACTCCAATTACTTGTTTTCGGAATCAGATAATAATCTCTGATGGAGATCCTAAACATACTAGAACGGTAGTTTAAAATAGGCTAAGACGCACTATCACATCTAATAAACCAAACGAAATTTTAGAATTTTTGAAATTCGCAGTTAACCCTCAAATAGTTAACGGCATACATAGTTCCTTGTCAATTCCTTCGCAAATCTAAGATCGTTTAAGAAAAACGTTCCCTTTCGTTAAATTGACAAATTTAAAATTGTAGCAAACTAACATAATAGGAAACATACATCTTATAAGGAAAACCTATAAAAAAACTCGACGAATATTTTTTCTTTGAAGTAAAGGATATTCTAAGAAATTTTTTATTTTGTAAATATTCTTTACAAATGGATATAAAATATGCCAAAAGTCTAAATATGATCGAAGACCTAAATCTCATCTCATTGGTAGCACTACAATTCCTAATGAGATCGGCGAAATTCTACATTTAGATATATTTTTTACATGAGGAACTTTATTTCTCACCGGTTTAGATAAATTTTCAAAACTAGCCAGTGTTAAACCTTTAAATTCAATATCAAGCGTCAATATTAAACCACGCATACTAGGAATTATTGCTACTTTTAACCCAAAAACTATAATTACCGATAATGAGCGATCATTTTGTTCGGAAACAATCCAAACAACATTGAGTAATCTTGGAATATTACACCGCAAGTTCCAAAATTGCACAGCACAAGCAACGGACAAGTGGAAAAATTCCTTTCAACACTTATAGAATAGCAAAGTGTAGTAAAAATCACAACGAAACAGTAGACCTTCCAGAAATTTTACTTACTAGTACTGATAAATACAACACTTTGATTCATTCTGTCACTGGCTATAGAACAACTGATATTTTAACAAGTAAAGAAACAGTCAGTCGGTGCAACCGACTTAGAAATACCCTACACCTATTTGGTTCAAATTTAAGGACATATCCATAAGTCATTTTAACACCATAGAAGCTGTTATTAATTTGATCGTAAGACATAGCTAACCAAATTAACTGTATAATACTAAAAACATTTTCTAATTACCCTATCTATTAAAAAATACTACAAATTCTTACTAATTTATCTATTTAAAAATATTAAAAAACAAACAAACTTGAAATAAATGAAAATATATTTATTCCAATTCAATTACAAAATGAAAAAATTCTAATTATTAAATTTTGTGATAAAAAGATAATCAAAGCATAATATATTTAATAATCCAAATTTTTAAAAATTGCAATTATTTTAAATGGTTAGTTTATATACCTAATAGAAAAGCTTATAAACGCAAAATATGCAATAAATGTATTTCTAAAATACAATTAAAAATTTACACCTTTTCATATATTTCATTTAAATATAAAAATAAATTTTACATAAATGCAGCAAGTACCTTTGAACATAGCTGAACCACTACAATTAAGTCTAGATTTCGGAGACACATAGGACATAGGAAATATATTCTTTGGCTTCGAAATTAAACTCGACCACAACCAATTCCCATGGTACTTTCATTACTAGTAACCTACTGTTAAATTTCATCAAAATACCGGCATTATTTTTTGAGTTATGCTGTATGAACTTTTCAAGGGTTCCAGGACCCGAAATTATGGTACGATTTCGCCCATATGCAGTCCCGTCATACTTTCAATACTAGTTAATCCTTGTACACAATTGGAACGCTCTAACTTAATTTGAAGTTACTAGTTTTATTAATTTCGATGATAAGCTTTTACACATTGGGGGTCTAAGAGAGGTTCTGAACCACCACTCCAATTGATCCCAAATTAGGGGGGCACGCAAGAAATAGTAAAGAACACCCTTGTGGCAAATTGGAAGCTTCTTCATTTGTTTCAAGTTACTATCTTTATTAATTTCGAAAATATGCTTTAAGGGCCTAAGAACTGAGTGGCTGGTCCCGATCCACTACTCCAATGGGGCCCAAATTTCAAAGACACTTACGAAATAGGAAGGGACACCCTGATACCAAATTTGGAGGTTCTATCTTCATTGGTTTCGGAATTATGCTCGTTTGGCCTAAATTCGATCAAAAAGTTCTAATTTCCGAACCCATTGTCCAATCCTCACCGTACGTAATCACCGCCGTAATTTCGCTACCAATAACCTACAGCACAAATTTCGCCTCATTAGTTGTTGAGTTATCGTGATTTTTTATATATGTTCCTTAGCCCTGACATCGATTAAAAGGTCCGGAATCCGAACCGTTGGGCTGATTTCGCCCTTATATAGTCCGCGCTGGACTTATAGTACTAGTTAATCCTTGTACACAATTTGAACGGTCTATCTTAATTTTAAGTAACTATTTTTAGTAATTTCGATTATAAGCCTTTAAAACTTGGGAGGTCTGAGAGGGGTACAGAACCACCACTCCAATTGATCCCAAATTAGGGGAACACGCAAGAGATAGTAAAGAACACCCTTGTGGCAAATTGGAAGCTTCTACATTTTTTCAAGTTGTTATCTTTATTAATTTTAAAGATATGCTTTAAGGTCTTCGGAAATGTGTGGCTGGTCCCCGACCCACTACTCCAATGGGACCCAAATTCACAAGACACTTAGGAAATAGGAAGGGACACCCTGATACTAAATTTGGAGGTTCTATCTTCATTGGTTTCGGAATTATGCTCGTTTGGCCTAAATTCGATCAAAAAGTTCTAGGTTCCGAACCCATGGTCCAATCCCGACCTTACGCAATTCCCGAAGTAGTTTCATTACTAGTAACCTACAGCACAAATTTGATGAAGATAGCGTCATTAGTTGTTGAGTTATCGTGATTTTTTATATTTGTTCGTTAGCCCTGAAACCGATTAAAAGGTCCAGAATCCGAACCCATGGGCCGATTTCGCCCATATGCAATCCCCGCCGTACTTTCAGTCCTAGTAACCTACAGTTAAAATTTCATCAAGATAGCTCCTTTATTTTTTGAGTTATCGTGCCTACGGACGGACGGACGGACGGACATGGCTATATCGACTAAGGCGGTCACGCTGATCACAAATATATATACTTTTCCATATCTAGCTCGCTTCCTTTAGGTGGTTACAAACACCATACCAAAGTTAATATACCCCTTTACCTATTCTATAGGTGTAGGGTATAAAAAGCAATCGGAAAAACTCCAATCCGAAGTTAAAAGTAAATAATAATAGCCCAAAATAAAAGCCTGCAATATCATAATAGAAATAAGATAGAAAAAACTTTTCAAACCGGAAGAAAAGCTTTATTATGATATTGCTAAAGATCAATAATAGATTGGAAGGCAAAATCAAAAATAAGGAGATACAAATCCTACATGATCTAGGTTCGGCTGTACAAACTAACTGATGGTCGCATAATTCATAAAGACAATCTCAAACAATTTTTCAATAATTTACAAGCATAAAAAAGGAAATTCAAATAATAACGTTATTTTATTTTTGCCTTTATTTAAAATAAAATAACAGCTTTAAATTTAACTAATATAATAAATGGTATTGCACTCTCAAATCAATTAATTTGAAACACTTTTGAGATAATTAAAAAACTGATCAAAATCATTCAATACGAATTTTCAATATTGTAAATAAAATGAATGAATGCAATACGAATTTTCAATATTGTAAGTAAACTGAATTAATGAACTGATAAAAATTTTTCAATATCAATTTTATGATGCAATGGTTTTGTCAAAAGTAAAAATTACAGTTCAATTATTAAAATAATCACTTTGTTACAAGTTCTAATAATAAAAAAAATTTATAAACACCAGTCTTAGAACGTTTCAACCTACTATAATTATAATTTTAATAGCCTCTGTTACTTCACGAACCGAGGACTATTCGTTTTAGAGAGGGAGAAGTTAGCAGGGTTAACATACTATCCATTTTAATTTAACATGCTCACTGTAATCGTTAATTGAACTGTTATTAATGATCAGATTTCTCTTTGAATATTTGTTACAAACCAAAGAGTAAATTTAGCTTATGTTAACTGGAATATATGACCACAGGTAAAATTATTTATTTTATTTTACCTGATTGAACATTATAAGTAAGTTAAAAATATTGTTAGCATGCAATTGAATTTAGACCTCTAAACTGTATAGTTTAAGGCCATTTAATAGAATAAATAAAGTAAAGAAATACAATTTTTTTATTTTAACTTATATTATTAGAAGAGAAATTAAAAGAACTTCTTTTATGTATTTTAAATATATAACTAAATTCAAAAGTTTCAACTCTAAAAAATTCTAAATAGGAAAATGTTTTGATATGAACGGAAATGAAAAAAAAAATAAAAAAGTATAAGAAATCTGTAAGAAGGAATGTACATAAATAAAAACAAGTGAGGAAAAAAACCTAGGGTTTTTAAAAAGCACATTTTCAAAATTATATACGCTTTCTTCCTGAGAATTTATTAATTATACTAGCTGTTGGCCCGTCACAGAATGACGGAAGGTCAACTGAAAGACGAACTTTTTCTAATTAAAAATATATAATGTACCTACTCAATCTTGCTAAATAATGTATCTATTATTTATATGTATGTAAAATAAATGTTGATTTTAGAATTGAAGTTTTGCATTATGAAATATATAAATAAAAAGAAATATTGATAATTATTCAAGTTATAGGTGATTAAAAGCAAAATTTATAGCAAAATTTAAATTTTCGACCCCTTACAGCTCCTAATGAGGGGGCGTGACAAAAAAATGTACATATTTTTAAGGATCTAAAACTGCCTCTTACTTATTTCTAAGGATCTAACTTCTCCCAAAATTTTAAGTTTCTAGCGTTCAGAAGTTATGAGTGACAAAAAATTTTGCCAAACTTAGTTTTCGAAAACGGTAAATTTTAGTACCGTATGCTAACCCTAAACAATTAGTTTGTAAAAATTTGTAAAGCTTATAAGAACAGCTGTCTGTTACCGTTTTCAGGTTGGAAATATATCTTATAGAACTCTAATTATAACTGTTTAAATATAGAGCTTTTTCGACTTTGTGGGGCTGTAGCTTCGTAACCGAAGGGCTACAAAAAATAGTTTTAACATTAAATTATTTTTATTGCAATACCTACCCATTTCTGATATTTTTTAGTCCGCTGTAGGTAAAAAGGGACGGACGGACTGATGAATTGAGTGAAGCTATATAGGCACATTTTTACAAATTTTTTTGAAAATGTGCTAAAAAAACATCGTTGTACCTAAATTAAAGAATCTGTATTTATTTCAGGTTACTATCTTTATTAATTTCAAATATATGCTTTGTGGTCTTTGGAGTAAAGGGACCCCTTACTGCACTTAAGCGGGGGGCGCAAAAAAAATTTTTTCTTAATTGACTGCGAATCTAACTTCTCCTAAAATTTCAAAATATTAAGCCATTTAGAAGTTATGAGAGGTCAAAAATTTTGCAAAACTTAGTTTTGGATAACTGTAAATTTTAGTGCCGTATGGTAACTCTATACATTTGTCTTTTAAAAATTTGTAAATCTTATAAAAACAGTTGTCTGTTACCGTTTTCTGGCTGAAAATATACCTTATAATACTCATTTTATAACTGTTTAAATATAGGGTTTTTTTCGACTTTGTGGGGCAACTTCAAGGTTGAACTACGTCTCTCAAGAAATTTTTTCAGCAATATAAAATCGCAAAATTAATATATATTGCTTTTCTGTAAAATATTAGTTGTATAATGACAACTATAATGCACTTTTTTTTTATTTTTAAATAAACTTTTATTTTGTTACTAGCTGTTGACCCGTCACAGAATGACGAAAGGTCAATTAAAAGAAGAACTTTTTCTAAATAAAAACTATTTCTAATTTCATTATGTACATTATGTTAAAAGTATCTCAAATAAAATTGCAACCGTTACATTTTATATAACGCATATTATGCTTCGATTCTAGTAATAGATACATAAAAAATAAATAAATGACTCATATAATTTCTTCTTGTATCTTAAAAACTTGAAGATGAATAAGTCTACTTTTTATAGGTTTCGTATTTATAAAATGTTGGGGTCGTTAGTTCAAATCCCTTCTCGGTATAAGTTTTTTTTAATTTAAATTAATATTTTTTTTTATTTAAATGCGTACTTGCTTAAATTAAATAAATTAATAAAAGATTTTAAATTTTTATAGGTTTATTTTGTTTCAATAATGATCTATTTCTCCATTTATTAATGTTTTCTATATATGTTTTTAAAAAATGTTGCTATACATTCTATATTGTTTCCTTTGTTTAGATTCAAATCGAAATACTTGTTTGTTGCTAACATTCTATAATGTACCTACTTAACCTTGTTAAATAATGTATCTATTATTTATATTTACGTAAAATTGTTTTAAATAAATGTTGATTTTTGAATTGACTTTTGCATTATCAAATGCAAATTATAAATTTTATTTGGAATGGTTTTAATATACCTAATTGAGCTCAGGTATTGTATACCCGAAGCCACTTGCCCAAACATAATATTTTTTTCCATTTTTAACTTTTTTTAAATAGTAAAATATTTAATAGATTAAGAGGGAAACATGAAGAGATGGGGGATAGATAAGGGAGAGTTTAAGAGCGAAATGTGGGAGAGATGAGGGAAACTTTGAAATTGCTTTGACACATTGCTTGGTTTATTTGCTTAAGCAAAGCAAGCAATACATCAAAGCGAATAATTAAGACTTACTACACAAATATTCATGTGAAGCATAGTCTTCTTAATTTTTATTTACAAAATGTTTTGCTATTTATTTCAAATTTCCAGAAAATCATCTGCGATTTTTAAAGCAGAAATGAATTAATTCATAAACTAATAAATAAATTTTATTCATCACAAAAAATTTTTTTTTATTAAAAATAAATAAAATATTTTTGGCCTGCTTATGCTAATTTTCGATATTTCATTTTCTAAAATAAAACACATCCAACGAAACATTAATATTTTATTTTATTATAATTAAACACATCTAACAAAACACATTTAATTGAATGCGTTTGTTACACCTCATTCTAGATAAATATATTAATAATAATAATAATTTTTACATATGAAAATTTGAACCTACAAAACAAAGTTAACAAACAAGGTATAACTCTTTTATTTTTAACATTTAAAAATATTTGAGTTTTTTTATGTTAGATTTAATATATAGTAAGTAAAATCATTTCTGTTTTAAAGAACAAAACTATTGTAGTATAATCTTATTCATACATCTTTGAAAAATTTTAAAAAACCAATGTTTATTCATTTTTTTTCTTTATAAAACTTAACTTAACCTAACTTAACCTAAACTTACATTTATCTAAACTAACTTTTTGACTAAAAAATAGCACAAATTCTTTTAGAAATTATATTAAGATGTTGATGGTTAAATCTTTATTTATAACTTTATCTTTTTCTGATATGGACATTTCATATCTTAAATTATCTCCGTTAATATTGCCTGGGATATACTTGATTTCTTTGCATGTAGCCTGTCTACTATAATGAAATAGTATAGGGACATCATTTTGGTTTTTAGTGTATCTATATTTATCTAAGAAGATGAAGTGCTCAGGAGCTATAAAACCCGTGAATAAGGTCTTCTTAATTCACTCCTCATTGTGGTAAAATTTATGTGATATTAAACCAGTTTCTGGAGTTTTTCATGCTCTATCATAATGATTTCTGAATAATTTTAGCATAAAATTACCAATTCTCATGAATTTTGCTTCCTTGTACAAATATTTATTAGAATAAAAATGCTTGTATTCGGACTCAGGCTTTTTATGTTTATTAATACAAACTCTTATGCACTTTCTTTCGAATTTACGTATTTTTTCCATTAAGCTTGCACTAATTTATACTATATTATATTAGACTATAGAGGAGGCGTGAAAAAAAAATTTACATATTTTTAAGGATCTAAAACTGCCTCTTACTTATTTCTAAGGATCTAACTTCTCCCAAAATTTTAAGTTTTTAGATTTAGGCGTTCAGAAGTTATGAGGGACAAAAAATTTTGCCAAACTTAGTTTTCGAAAACGGTAAATTTTAGTACCGTATGCTAACCCTAAACAATTGGTTTGTAAAAATTTGTAAAGCTTATAAGAACAGCTGTCTGTTGCCGTTTTCAGGTTGGAAATATATCTTATAGAACTCTAATTATAACTGTTTAAATATAGAGCTTTTTCCGACTTTGTGGGGCTGTAGCTTCGTAACCGAAGGGCTACAAAAAATAGTTTTAACATTATATCATAATGATTTCTGAATAATTTTAGCATAAAATTACCAATTCTCATGAATTTTGCTTCCTTGTACAAATATTTATTTGAATAAAAATGCTTGTATTCGGACTCAGTCTTTCTATGTTTATTAATACAAACTCTTATGCACTTTCTTTCGAATTTACGTATTTTTTCCATTAAGCTTGCACTAATGTATACTATATTATATTAGACTATATATACAAGATTTGACCTAATTAATGTCGGGTAGCATATTATTTTAACTCTATTGCTAATATTTTTGTTTTAAAAGAGTTTTTTAGCTGCCATAAAAGATTTATTGCCTTTATCTATTGAGTATTTTACGTTATCTATGAAGTTCAAGTTTCGATGTAAATGAACTCCAAGATATTTAACGAATTTTTTGTTTGCGACAGTTGACATAGGCGATATAATTTTAAGTTATTTCCAATTTTTTCTAATGTTTGAACTGGTTTTGTCAACCGTATTACGGAATAATGTGGTTTCACATTTGTCGTTAAAGGAACAATCACATTCATCTGAAGTTCATTTTTAATATCCATATCTTGCAATAATCCTACACAATATTAAACATTTTTTGTACAAATGAATGCTATTTACATTGTCATTCGCAGAGTATAATATAATATCATCTGCGAATGCCAGGGCGTAGTTATTTCCTTTTACTCGTTCTAGCAAGAATAAAAGATCTGCTGTATAGATAGTAAAAAGGATAGGTGCATTAAAAATACCTTGCTGAAGAGCGATTTCAATTAGGAATGATTTTTCAGACTTTTTATTTTTGCTATATACTAAAAATTTGTTGTTATATAACATAATATATCAGTATAATTAAGCGTGGCGGGAACTTATATTTTATTAGTTTATAGATTAATCCATCCAACCAAACTGAATTAAAAGCCTTTTCAAAGTCAATCAGACAGGCATCAATGCCGTATTTCTTGTTTATGAACCAGCAGATATCTGTGCCTAAACCCAAACTGATTTTCTGGAATTAGATTGATTGACTTCGCATAATTTGAAATTTTATCATTTATTAAAGTTTAAAATATTTTACTACTTTTTGGCAATAAACTTATCGGACGGTAATTGCTGGGATTGGTTGGATCCTTTGCCAGGTTTTTTTAGCAATATTTTTTTCGACGTTTTCCAAATATACGGAAAATACGATTTATTTATTGCATTATTTAAAAGAGGATAACATATTTTGAAATAATTTAATAAAACCACTTAAATTTTTTAAAACTATGTTTGGCATGTTATCGATACCAGAAGAAACGTTATTTTTTAAGGCTTTAAACTTTAAAGAAAGCTCTGGTTCGTGAATTCGCTATTTTCACCACTTTGTTCAGATGATTTGTTTGTGTTGGAGAAATTACTCAGAGTTGAGTTAAAATTTACTGTTTGAGTGAGAGTTATTGAATTGTGCTATTGCATTTATGATTTTGTTATGTATTCTGTTATTTGTAGGTATATTAATTTTGTGAGTGTTTTCAATGATGTGTCAAGTACATTGTAAATCTGTGATTGATCTTCTACTATAAATTTATTTGTGGTGGTTTTATTTAATTTGCTAAAATCTATGTTATTTTGAGATAGGAAAGTTATATCATTTTGGTCTATGAGTAGTTTTGAAATTTGATTGTATTTGTTTTTGCGCAATATTTTATTGATTTCGGGGAACATGTTTAAATTATTTGTTGGAGTTATTTTTTGAAGACGAAGTTGCCAATATTTATTATTTTTTATTTTAATTTGTTGTTTGATTAGTGTATTGCGATACAGCGATGAATGTTTTTCAGTGTGTTCTTTTATAGCAAAATTTTTTTCCGCGCAGGAAATTAATGGTTGATGGTCGTTTTTCTTTTTCATCTTTTTTGTTGGTGTTTTTTTGAGGTTAAGGACGTCAAATGTATCCTCATCGTCAATTTTAACAATTTTTGGCTCTGCTTTTCCGTTGTTATCTTCTTCTGTATCGCTGTATTCATCGGTAAGATCCATTAAAGAATTGTAATAGTTCGACTCGTCTCTTGGTGAACTAGATGATGTTGAAGGAATAAACTTGTTTAAGGCTTTTCGTAGTTCATTATTTTCTTTTATTAAATATTCAACTAAATTTTCTATTAGGCTTGCTCCGCTTTTAAATTTTTGTTGGTCTTTATTTTCACTTTTGTCTAGGATTACTTTAAATTTGACATTTATTGTCTCTTTTAATTAGTTCTTTTTTTTTCGACGGCATGATTTATACCACCTTTTATTAAATATTTTTTTTTTTAAGTTTTTTATTTAATTTTTTGTTGAATTTTGAATAAGATTGTAATCTTAAATATTTTGGAATTTTTGTTTTTTATATATATTTTTATTTTAATTTTTACAAAGAATAATATAACTTGATCCCTTGACAGCTGAAAATCAACTATAAGGCACAAAATCTCAAAATAAACTCATTTTTCAAAATATAATTTAAAGAAATCCAAAAAAATAAATTCAAAAAATATTTTTAAAAACCAAATAAAGGGTTTTTAAGTCTTTAAAAGGGCCTCGAGAATGTAGTGGACAAACAAATAACTTATAAACTGGGGAGTGCGGGTTTAATTCTATACAGATAATAAAATAATCAATTGACAAGAAAAATATGGCAATATAAGTTTGACAACAAAATCTTCTTGGTGACCAAATATAATTTAAATGTAACATAAATGAAATCTATAATAAATATTATAGTGATTTTTAACGAAGTTTCCTTAACCAAAACTTACAAGTTTAAGAGAATGAAGAAAAGAACATTATTATTTTTGTGCTAGGACTGAATATCCGTCCGTATGTTTACAAAAGCTTTTACATTGTTTGAAATAGAGTAAAGAAATTTTAAATAGTGCTTTTTTAAAAAACCTTGGTTTTTTCATAACTTGTTGGAGACCAACACTATTTACCATAAAAATGAATTAAAAAAACGAGTAATATTATATGTGCCCTTGTCAACTGTTGGATACCCGTGCATCTCTACTATGATGTATAAAATAAAATTCAATTCAATTAAGTAACTTGCCCAGTTTAACTTTTAACCTCTTAGCAGATTAGGTTCACATTTATCGAATTGACAACTTTGTATGGCAGCTACTCGAAAATGAAGACGTAACATTTTTAAACTTCATGTAGGAGCTGGTTCTGTTATATAATTAACCGTGGGTAAATTTCATCCTCCTAGTATAATTAGTTGTAAAGAAAATCATATTGAGGAAAGAAGTTTTATGGCAGATTCCCAAAAAATGAAGCCGTAACATTATGAATCTTCATATAGTTGCTTAATCTATTATATAATTAACCATTCATCGTTCCAGAGTTATTAGTTTTAAAGAAACTAGTATCGCCTTTTGCTCTAGTATCGAAAGTATCGAAATTTGAGCTTTTTGTGCTTTTAAATTTACATAAAAAATCCGTTTGAAATTAGCTTAAAAAAAAAATTTATAATTTTTTCAATTATAAAAACGTTTTTAAGTATTTTTGAATTTTATTCCTGTAGCTTAACGCGCTATAAAGAGAGTGTAATTTTGTACACTTATTACACAAAAAAAGCGATTTACATTCTAAATATAAATAGTGTTCTAATATATAATGTTCTAAAAATTTGATGAGTTTTCTAAACAAATACATATGTATACATATTTACTGAAGTCAAGTAGCCAAAATTCGAGTTAATGCTGTCCTACATATAGAAAACTGTACTTTTTTCTAAACATTTTAGTATGATTTGAACAATGTAGTATGTATTCTGTATCCTAATTAAAAAGCTTATTCATGGAGCATAATATGTACAACAAAATTTAACATTCCTATCATAATTCATAAGTAAATAAGTTAGTATTAAATTATATTGAAGCTGCCTACATACAAAGTAATAGTTAAGTTCACAGAAGTCGAGATTTTTTTTAAAATCACAAGTTTAAGACTTATAACATATCTACAAAGATATTAAAAAAAAATAACTAATCAATTAAAAAATTGATAAATTTTTCCTCCGCTTATTCCATTTTTAAATTTAGTAGCTACATAGGCAAATAAGCATTACATTTCAATAATAAAATCTGAAATTTTTAATACAAATGTATGTACATATACAAAAAATGGTTCTGAATTCTTTACTTTACTTTGTATTATACCTATTTGTCTAGGAGTAAACTACTCTTTTTACAGCTACACCACACCGCCTCTTGAAAAAAAGATGATGAAAGGAGTAGATAATTAAATATTTATTTTATCTAAATTAAAGCATACGACGTACAATTTTTATAAGGCAGTACGTCAATATGTCTACATACATTTTGAATTTTTTTCAATATAAGATATTGAAAAAAATTCAAAATTAAAAAAACTTGTAAAAATTAAATATAATTTTTTTTTATTTTTATTTATTGTTTAAATTTACTTAGTGATATACATATTTTTTTTACATTTTTTTTTTTTTTTTTCCTTAAAAGTAGAGCATTTATTTTTGTAATTTTATTTTTTGTTTTATTTTGTAACTTTGATATAAACAAAACTTATAGTTTTGGTATAAAACATCGCAGTTACTTCCTAATATTATTAACAAAGTAAATTTAAAATTTTAATATATTTACATATATACATATATAATTACATAAATACATATCGTAGCTCATAACATTATATGCTATAAGCATTGTTTCACTCCTGCGTTAAGCCATTTACAAATGTAGCATTATTCTTTAGTAATTGTTTCAGTTTTTTGACAAAAATATTCAAGTTTGAGCTTCTTTTTAAATCCATTGGCAATTTATTATAAATTCTTATTGATGACGAGAGACAGCTATTGCGTGATAACTCTATTCTTGATTTGGCATGATTTAAATTGTTCAACCTTCTTGTATTGTAATTATGAATATTATTTCTTTTGGTAATTATGACGTTTTTTTTATAAACCCCTTTTTCTATTTTGAAAATTAGTTTAGATTTTTCCAAAATGATGAGTTCGTGTAACTTCAGATATCCGGTGCGCTTAAAAATTTCGTTTGTTGGGGTAAGCCAATCGTACTTATGTAAGCATTTTATGGCTTTGTTTATTAAAACACAAATTTTATCTTTCAACCGTAATGAACAGCTGGACCAATTACATAAATTGTATCTGATGTGCGAGATAATATGAGAATAATAAAGCTTATCTGCAGTTTGTTTATTCAACATAATTCCACTTCTTTTGAAGGCACGAAGCAGAGGCACAATTTTTTTTACTAATCTATTAATATGATCTTCCCACTTTAGTTTTTCATCTATTACAACCCCAAGGTATTTATAAGTAGTAACTCTTTCAATTTTAGTCTTATTTACCAATAGATTCGGATTTATATCAATTTTATTTTTTATTTTATATACTATATATTTTGTTTTTTCCGCATTAATAGTTAATTTATTACCTTTAAGCCAACTTTCATATATCCCCAAATCAGTATTTACAAGACTTTCAAGTTCTTCACAGGTTCTAGCATTATAAATAAGTAGAGTATCATCAGCAAAGATCTTATAGTCAGCCCTCAAATTCGTATACTGGATATTATGAATATAAAGTAAGTACAGTGTGGGACCAAGTACTGATCCTTGAGGAACACCAATATTTATAATATTTTCATTACTGAAAACCCCATTAATTTTTGTCATAGTTTTTCTATTATTAAGATATGAGTAAAGTAAATTATTAGCAGTACCCCTTATTCCGATTTCGTGCATTCTGTCAAGTAAAATATTATGGTCCACTGTATCAAAGGCTTTCTTTAGATCAACGAATACCGAACATACATAATTTCCCTGATCCAGTTTATTTATAATTGAGTTTGTGGATTCAAGGACTGCAGAGTCAGTTCCAATTTTCTTTTGAAAACCAAATTGATTTATATCAAATCCTACAACTTTTTGCACGAACTCCTGTATTCTAGAGTTAATTACCTTTTCAAATACTTTTCCAATACAGCTTGAGAGAGTAATCGGTCTATAATTTGATACATCTGAGGTTGATCCCGATTTAAATATAGGTACAACAATACTTGATTTTAAACACTCGGGATATATACCAGTATTTAGACACCTATTTATCAAGCATACAATTGTAGGTGTTATTAAAGTTGCAACATGTTTTAAATCTGAAGCTGAAATATTATCACCTCCTGGAGAACTATTTTTTAACTGCATGATAATGTTATGTATTTCCGTTTCATCTGTTGGTTTAAGAAAAATAGACTGTTCAACAAATCTATTTTTTATTATGTATTTTTCAGCATCAACAATTTCCTATTAGGTTATTCCTCTTTTTGATCATATTCAATAATTCCTTTGTCATCCAATGACTGTTGTTCCTCACTCTTCTGTGCGTTTTAATTGTAGAATTAACCTTCGCTTTTTGCAATATTTTAATAAGGTCATCCACATTTTGACATTTATTTATTTCAAGTAGTTTTCTTACATTTTCTTTATATTTCTTAAAATTTGTGGTGTAGAATTCCCTTTTACAAATAGGTTCAACTTTTTTTAAAACTTTATTTAATTTGACACTAATAGCTTTATGATCTAGATTTACTATATCGTGAAGCTTAATATCAAAGTCAAACTTATCTATATTTGTCAGAATATGATCAATGATCGTAGAAGTATTTTCAGTCACTCTAGTAGCAGATTCATAACTTAGTACGTTCCTTATAGTTACTCCGTTAGATTCTAACATCAATTTATATGATCTGGAGAGCTCTGTGTCTGTTAATAAATCAATATTTATATCACCCATCAGAACTATATTCTTATATTTATCAAAAATTAAATCTAGATGTGCTAATAAATCGCTGTTGTTATCACTTGCTTTTTTGTAATAAACTGCAATTTTTAAAGATGGAGAAGTATTATTTAATGAAACAATTATAGTATTAAATTGATTAAATACTTCTAAAACCGTAAACTGAATATTCTGCTTAATAAAAATAGCGGTTCCACCTCCTCTCGATTCATTATTAGAATTAAAAAATGCTGAGAAACCAGGTATATTAAAAAATCTTTCTTCATCTGTATATAACCAAGTTTCACCAATCATAATAATATCCATATCTATCTTGTCTTTAACAAAAAGTTCGATTTCAGTCATATTTTTCCTTAAACTTCTAGCATTAAAATGCACCATATTTATATTATTGTATTTGTTACGTATCATGGTTTACTAATCATGTAATTTTGCCAAGATTCTCTAATTTTTTGTAGGTGTTCTCTGTATTTATTATCAATATGTCTTCTATAATAAGTTAAATCTTTAAGTACTTCCTTTTTGGGTATTCCTGTGTTATCATGATAAGTAAAATATAGCTGACTAAGTTCTTCATAGTTATTTGGCAACCCTTCTTGATGAATAAGTACTTTCAAACTAGTTTGAGTAATACCATCATAACAAATGTCATCTTTATCATGGAAATAAGATAAGAATAACCTTACATTGTTATAAATCCTATGCTCTCTTAATCTAGATAAGGCATACGTATTTTCACCAGACTCAATCGCTTTTTTTGTTAATCTAACAATTGGTGGAACCATGGGGTTAACAAAACTTTTCCTGCTGTCTTCTGTACTTAAACGTTTAGCTTCATCATTAGTTTTACCCAGTTTAGAATTGCTTTGAATGTTAATGGTTTCTCCTTTGACCCAATTTGAGTAGTCATTACTTAATAGCTCTTTTGATTTAATGTTTTTATTGACGGACACGATTTCTCGATCCTTCAAACTATGTGAGATTTTATTATCGTTTTTAGAATCTTTATCTATTAAATTATTAGATAGGGTATTTGGGTTAATTTTATCGTTTTTAATTTTACTTTTTACATTATCATTGTTTTGATGAATTCTATCGTTTTTAATCTTACTTGTACCATCATTTTCTACTTTTTCTGTATTATTAATATTATTATTATCGTTTTTTTGGTTAATTTCATCATTTTTAATGCTACTTTTTGAATTATTATTAATAGTTTTATTTATTTTTATATTACTTTTAAGGATAGTGTTCTTATTTGACCATAATTTTGGAAAATATGAAAGAATATAGTTACGCTTCTTTTTATCTTTATTATAATCAATTTTGTTAGTCTTTTCACTATTTTGGTTAATATTATTATTATTACTATTATTATTATTATTATTATTATTATTATTATTTTCATTGTTATTATTTTCATTTTTTATAAGAGTTATATCACTGTTAGTGTCTCTAATATTATTTATACTTGGTTTAACATTGGTATTATTCTTATTAATATTATCATTAACATTATCAGTTCTGCATGCAGAATCACTTTTTTTATTTTCATTTACATTTATATTTAATTTGTTATCCTCCTCTTCTATTTTCCTTAATTGCTAGTATCCGATTTTTTGTTTTTTTATACTTAATTTATTTTTATACACTGGACATGATCTACTAAAAGTTTTATGATTAACATCCAACCCCAAACTGAATTTTTCGTTCGATTTTAAGCAATTAATGCATTTATTAATTTCCTCTTTTTGGCATTCACTTGTCTTGTGTTGTTGGTGGCATTTCAAGCAAGTTTCTTTATTCGTGCATTCCGCAGCCCTATGGTTAAATCCTTTACATTTATAACATCTAGAGACTTTTATGGCATCAAAGACCTTGCACCTTTCCCATCCAATACATAATTTTTCGTTAGCTATTATTTTTGGGAATGATTCCTTATCCACTTCTATAATTGCATTAAACATTTCTTTGTTGTATTTTTTCACTGGATATATCTTTAATACTTTAAGTTCACTCATTCGTAGAAAAGAATTTTGTTTTTTAAGTTTTTCCACAATATCATTTTCACTAAATTTATTATTCATGTGCACAATTTCTATGTTAGGTTTAATGACCACAGGTATTTTGATATCATAATTATCTTTCATTTTTTCTTCTAATTCCTTTTTGATATTTTCACGATCTTCGATGGTTTCCGTTTCTATTAAAATCATCCCATTACTTTTGTTTTCAATATTCTTTATTTTCAAATTTTTTGGGTCCACCTTTGTATTTAAATCACTTTTTGTTTTTTCAGTTTTCTGCTTATTCTTCGGTTTTATTATTAACGGTAACTCTTTCTTCATTTTTAAATTTACACTTGCTTTAGTATTTTTAATTACATCAGCAAATGACACTGTTTGACCCATATTCGAATTTATATTATTTGTAAAATTAATTTTTTTGCAGACCTCATCATTTTTTTTAATTGCACTAACAAATGATTCATTCACTTTTTCTGTTTCAATTTTGAAGACTTCAGTAAATTTTTGCATTTTCTCTATTTCTTTTTGTTGACTGGCTTTAATTTCTTCCAATCTCTTCATGTAATTAGTTTCAATAGCCTTAAGTAATTCAACGACTTCATTTTCATTTTTTTTTATTGCACGTTCAAATTCCTCTTTATATTCCTTAAGGTACTCATTATTTTTTGAAACTGCACTGTCCATGTTTTGTAAGACCAAATCAACATTTTGTATATATTGAATACAGTCGTCACAAATAAACTTAATATTCCTATTGGTGTATAGTAAGTTCACCGTAGACTGATCCATTCCCGAACATTTTAACGCCTCATGATAAAATTTTTTGCACACACCTGCACATTCTACACCCGTTTCTCCTTTAATTTTTAGTTTGCACTTTTGGCACGAAGCCATTTCGCGTAATTAATATATATAATAATTTTTTTTTTTTTTGCGTAATTGCTGATTATGCTTTTTTCTGTTTATCTTTTATTAAATAAAATAATTATAATCGATAAAGAAAAAGTAAACACATCCGCACCGTACTGTAGTAAATTAATTACAGCATAATTGTAATTGTTTATTTATTGAAAGGTGGAAGTAATAATAAAAAAATATTAAATTGAAAAAAAAATTAAATTATATATTTTAAAAAGTTATTTTATTATTATAAAAAATTAAAAAAAAATTATACAAAAAAAAATTAAGCAAAAAATATTTTATTAACAATAAAAAAAAATTTTTATTTTATTACATTATTAAATGTATATTTGCACCTCCTTGAGATTTTGTATTAAAAAAAAAAATAAACAAATGAAAATAACATTTAATTAAAAAATTACAATAACAAAAACGAGAGCAAAACATTTATTTAAAAATTTTGATCATCGATAAGAGTGTAGAAAACTGAATAAAGAGTTTTCTATGCTCTTATCGCTTATCGATGATCACAGCGATGCTCCAACATAAACACTTCTATTTAAATTATGTATATAGTTTTCTTCGCTATGCTCTTATCGACGCTCTTATCACTTATCGCAGCTCCAACATAAACGCACCCGAAATATAAGAAAAACCAAAAACCATTTGTCATTTTGTAAATTTTAAAAATCCGATTACAGTACATCGCGTTACGCGTATTTTGGTTGCTCTCATGTAAATTCATATACCTATTTATTTGTAAATTTTTTGACAGAAATTATACTTCAACTTTTATTTAAGTTGAAGATTATTTTTTAGTTTTTTTTGGGAACATATTATAGGTATTTTTTAAAAAAAAAAATATTATTTTAAAATATTTTATTTTGAAAACTTAATCGTAGCAACATCAGAAAAAACAATTACAATATTTTTATACGCTTTGTCAAATTTTAAAATTTTAAATTCCGAAGTACAGTACATAACATACCTACCATACTATACCTGGTTGATCCCAGAATAAATGCGTACGGTTGTCGTTTTTAATTTTTCGCAAACATATTTTATAACAACTTTTGTTATACAACTCTCAAACGTAATGGCAACTACAGAATATATTTCAAAATCCGATTATTTAATTCTTATAAAAAACTTAACAAAGAGCAACAACAATATACGAAATAGCAAAAAAAAAACATACAGTACTGTCACATGAAGTGACAGAAAATATTCGTCGTAATAGACGAATGTCGTTTTATTTGACGTGTATATTTGATGCGTTATTATGATTTTTTTTTATATTCAAAAATAAATATAAAAATACTTAAATAATCACGAAGCAACATTATTAGATATAATAAATTTAAATAAAAGTAATATGAATGTAATAAAGAACTTATATTTTTAGGTAAAATTTAATTCATTGGCAAAAAGTGTTACGTTTATTATAATTAAAATTGAACAGAGTTCGTTATAAATGAAAACTACTGTATAAACCAAATGTATTGCTTTCACTTCGAACAGAACTCATTTTTTTTTAAGAAATTAAGATAAAGAAAATAAACAAAAACAAAATAAAAATTTTAAAAAATTTCAATCTCCTTGTTCATTGAACATTTGAACTAAACAAAAAAAAGAAAGACATAAGTCTGCGCATACAATAGTTTGATTGAGCTGCGAGTTACAACCGAAAATGAATTACTTTTACCCAGAAAGTCGGCGCATAATATTATAGTCATAAGCATTAACTTTTAACAGCGTGACCGTTAAATTCAAATTCACGTTAAATTAAAGACGGGTTTTCACTTGAAAAAACGTAATATTCTAAAAAAAAAATATCATTGTCCTATGAAAACAAAAAAAACCTTTCTTTTGGTTGTTGTTTCATTAAAATTGGTCAAATAGTTTATCCTTAAAAGGGATGCTTGTATTTGTATGGGAAAAAATAAGCCGATTAAATATTATGATGACTAGTATCGCCCTGTGCTTTGAAGTTAACATATAAAACTCGTTTTGTGTAAATTATATTAGACTATACATAATAAAAATTATGCCAACAGTGTTGTCAACAATTCTTGCGCTTGAAATTTCCTTAAAAAAAATTTATAATTTTTCTTAATTATTAAAACGTTGTTAAGTACCGATTTTTGAGTTTTATTTCAATAGCTTAAGCCGCTTTAAAGAGAGGATAAATTGGTACAGTTAAATTATATATTATATAATTATATTCTTTATATTTATATCAGCAATAAACCTTAATTTTTTCACTTCATTAATATTTAAATACTATTAAATATAATTAACTTCTCAAATGACAGGTAGTTTTAAAATGTCAAATATATATATATATATGACAATTAATCTGACAATTATGTACTCCTGAAACAAAAATTAGCGTCCCATTTACAAACTACGCCTATCTAATCTTCATGTACACTTTTTGATATATAAAATTCGTTGGTTTTGTCAAAGTAAAACTAAAAATAGTTTTGTTACTATTATAAAAAAACATTATTCGATGTTGAAAGTGTGAAATAAACTTTTCAATTATTAGAATGGAATCAAAACATACGACGTACAATTTTTATACGGCAGTACGTCAATACGTATTTCTACATATCCATTATCGGTAAATCGATACGCGCGTACAATATTTAATTTATCAAAAATATTTAATTGAATGTTTTAATTTAGTACCTACAAAAAATATTTTTAATTTCATATTATAGGTATTTTGAATATAAGATATTTTTTAATAAAAATTATTGTAAAAATATATTATTTTTTAAAACATAATATTAGAAATATAAGAAAAACCAATAATAATATTTTTATACATTTTGTCAATATTTGTAAATTTTGCGTTACGCGTATTTTCGCTACTCAAATGTAAATTTATGTACCTATTTATTTCTCAATTTTTTGACAGAAATTATACGCTGTACGCTTTTATTTAGGTTAGGACCTAAGGAACAAATAACTTTTTTTGAGAAAGATAATTTTTTTAGTTTTGCAAACATATTGTACTGTAGATATTTTCAATTTATTTGAATATTTGTATGTTTTAAACTAAATTATTTAAAAACAAGTAAAGAAACAGTCAGTCGGTGCAACCGACTTAGAAATACCCTACACCTATTTGGTTCAAATTTAAGGACATATCCATAAGTCATTTTAACACCATAGAAGCTGTTATTAATTTGATCGTAAGACATAGCTAACCAAATTAACTGTATAATACTAAAAACATTTTCTAATTACCCTATCTATTAAAAAATACTACACATTCTTACTAATTTATCTATTTAAAAATATTAAAAAACAAACAAACTTGAAATAAATGAAAATATATTTATTCCAATTCAATTACAAAATGAAAAATTTCTAATTATTAAATTTTGTGATAAAAAGATAATCAAAGCATAATATATTTATTAATCCAAATTTTTAAAAATTGCAATTATTTTAAATGGTTAGTTTATATACCTAATAGAAAAACTTATAAACGCAAAATATGCAATAAATGTATCTCTAAAATACAATTAAAAATTTACACCTTTTCATATAATTCATTTAAATATACAAATAAATTTTACATAAATGCAGCAAGTACCTTTGAACATAGCTGAACCACTACAATTAAGTCTAGATTTCGGAGACACATAGGACATAGGAAATATATTCTTTGGCTTCGAAATTAAACTCGACCACAACCAATTCCCATGGTACTTTCATTACTAGTAACCTACTGTTAAATTTCATCTAAATACCGGCATTATTTTTTGAGTTATGGTGTTTTTAAGATATATGATATATGAATTATGGTACGATTTCGCCCATATGCAGTCCCGTCATACTTTCAATACTAGTTAACCCTTGTACACAATTGGAACGCTCTATCTTAATTTTAAGTTACTAGTTTTATTAATTTCGATGATAAGCTTTTACACATTGGGGGGTCTAAGATAGGTTCTGAACCACCACTCCAATTGATCCCAAATTAGGGGGGCACGCAAGAAATAGTAAAGAACACCCTTGTGGCAAATTGGAAGCTTCTACATTTGTTTCAAGTAACTATCTTTATTAATTTCGAAAATATGCTTTAAGGGCCTAAGAACTGAGTGGCTGGTCCCCGATCCACTACTCCAATGGGGCCCAAATTTCAAAGACACTTACGAAATAGGAAGGGACACCCTGATACCAAATTTGGAGGTTCTATCTTCATTGGTTTCGGAATTATGCTCGTTTGGCCTAAATTCGATCAAAAAGTTCTAAGTTCCGAACCCATTGTCCAATCCTCACCGTACGTATTCACCGCCGTAGTTTCGCTGCCAATAACCTACAGCACAAATTTCATGAAGATAGCCTCATTAGTTGTTGAGTTATCGTGATTTTTTATATATGTTCCTTAGCCCTGACATCGATTAAAAGGTCCGGAATCGGAACCGTTGGGCTGATTTTGCCCTTATATAGTCCGCGCTGTACTTATAGTACTAGTTAACCCTTGTACACAATTTGAACGGTCTATCCTAATTTTAAGTAACTATTTTTAGTAATTTCGATTATAAGCCTTTAAAACTTGGGAGGTCTGAGAGGGGTACAGAACCACCACTCCAATTGATCCCAAATTAGGGGAACACGCAAGAGATAGTAAAGAACACCCTTGTGGCAAATTGGAAGCTTCTACATTTTTTCAAGTTGTTATCTTTATTAATTTTAAAGATATGCTTTAAGGTCTTCGGAAATGTGTGGCTGGTCCCCGACCCACTACTCCAATGGGACCCAAATTCACAAGACACTTAGGAAATAGGAAGGGACACCCTGATACTAAATTTGGAGGTTCTATCTTCATTGGTTTCGGAATTATGCTCGTTTGGCCTAAATTCGATCAAAAAGTTCTAGGTTCCGAACCCATGGTCCAATCCCGACCTTACGCAATTCCCGAAGTGTTTTCATTACTAGTAACCTACAGCACAAATTTGATGAAGATAGCGTCATTAGTTGTTGAGTTATCGTGATTTTTTATATTTGTTCGTTAGCCCTGAAACCGATTAAAAGGTCCAGAATCCGAACCCATGGGCCGATTTCGCCCATATGCAATCCCCGCCGTACTTTCAGTCCTAGTAACCTACAGTTAAAATTTCATCAAGATAGCTCCATTCTTTTTTGAGTTATCGTGCCTATGGACGGACGGACGGACATGGCTATATCGACTAAGGCGGTCACGCTGATCACAAATATATATACTTTTCCATATCTAGTTCGCTTCCTTTAGGTGGTTACAAACACCATACCAAAGTTAATATACCCCTTTACCTATTCTATAGGTGTAGGGTATAAAAAATGTTATTTTAAAATATTTTATTTTTAAAATTAAATCGCTGCAGAATAAGAAAAAACAAATACAATTAACTCTGAAGTACAGTACGTCGCGTATGCTTTCATGTAAGTTTTTTTACATAACTAATTATTTCAAAATTTTTTGAGAGAAACTGAATGCCGTACATGCTGATTTTGGTTGATCCATAAGAAACAAATCATTTTTCTTAAGAAATATTATTTTTTTTTAAGTTTCTGCATATTTTAGAAGTCGGCTTTTAATTTAAAAAAACTTAACAAAAAGCAACAACAATTTACGATTTACAAAAAAATTTTTTTTTAGTACCTACTGTATTATAATAAATTGCAAACAAAAACAAAATACAGTACTTTTCGGTTATAACGACCATGATGGGACGGAAAATATTCGCCGTAATAAACGAATGTCGTTTTAAAAGAATGCTGTGAATTTTGAAAAATTAGTATAAGACTTGAACATTGTAGAATGTGCTGATTCTAGAATGGACACTTTGAACTCATTTGCTAAAATTTTATTTGATGTTTCAGCCTCAAGCCTATGTATAGTGCTTTTTCTTCTATTGAATTTTTTTTTGTATTTTTGATGCGTTATTATGATTTTTTTTTATATTCAAAACTTAATAAAAAAACCGAATTACTTTTACCCAGAAAGTCGGCGCATAATATTAGAGTCATAAGCCTTAACTTTTAGCAGCGTGACCGTTAAATTGAAATTTACGTTAAATTAAAGGCGGGTTTTCACCTGAAAAAACGCAATATTCTAAGAAAAAATATCATTGTCCTATGAAAACAAAAAAAAACTTTCTTTTGGTTGTTGTTTCATTAAAATTGGTCTTATAGTTTACCCGGGAAAATGATGTTTATATTTGTATGGTAAAAAATAAGCCGATTAAATATTTTGATTTATGTTGGTGCAAAAAAGTTGCATGGCAGCCTTGGATTGATTTAAACCAGGAACAATAGGGATCCTTGAAATTGTCTAAAAATGAATTTGTGTAAATTTGAAAACCCTAGCTCTTTCAGTTTTTGAGTTACTGACACACGGGTGAACGAAACTTATATAATTTCTTTTAAAAAATTATAAAAAAAAATATCAAGTCAATAAAAACGTTTATTTATGCATTGAGAAAAACCTTTTATTTAAATTTTCAAATTAATACAATGTTCTCTTTGACTTCTAATTTAAGACTAACTTACAAAATTTCTTAATACTAATTATTTAATAACTTACAATTATAATTATCGCTATTCAGCATTTACTTTATTTTCACACAAAAAATATGTTATTAGAGCATTTGAATTTAGTTAATATCTTATAGGGAAATAGTTGTTGTAGACAACAATTTCGTTAAAATGAAAAAAAAAATATTTGAACTTGAAATTTGAGGAATTAAATTTTATTATAATTATTTTGTTGGGAAACTAACGGTTCCCACAGTTTTCTAAACGGGAAATGCTTTTTATTTGCTACTTTTACAGGTAATATTAGGTGGAGTATACGTAACTTCCCCCTCGTTTTCTCCTGAATTTTTTTTACCAAAAACCTAAAATTTATATTATTTTTTAAATGCAAATACTATAATTGTTACAATAGCTAAAACTATAAAAATTATTACAGTAGTATAATACAATTTATTTATATTTTTTTCGTTAATTTGATTTTTATACCCTACACCGATAGAATATGTAAAGGGGTATATTAACTTTGGTATGGTGTTTGTAACCACCTAAAGGAAGCGAGCTAGATATGGAAAAGTATATATATTTGTGATCAGCGTGACCTCCTTAGTCGATATAGCCATGTCCGTCCATCCGTCCGTCCGTAGGCACGATAACTCAAAAAATAAAGAAGCTATCTATCTTGATGAAATTTTAACTGTAGGTTAATACGGCGGAAAGTACGGCGGGGATTGCAAATGGGCGAAATCGACCCATGGGTTCAGATTCTGGACCTTTTAATCGGTCTAAGGGCTAACAAACATATGTAAATAATCTCGATAACTCAAGAACTAATGACGCTATCTTCATAAAATTTGTGTTGTAGGGTACTGGTAATGAAACTACGGCGGTGATTGCGTACAGTGGGTAATGTACAATGGGTTCGAAACTTAGAACTTTTTGATCGAATTTAGACCAAACGACCTTAATTTCGAAACCAATGAAAATAGAACCTCCAAATTTGGTATCAGAGTGTCTCTTTCTTTTTCCTTAATGTACTTGAAATTTGGGCCCCATTGGAGTAGTTGATCGGGGACCAGCCACACATTTCTGAAGACCTTAAAGCATATCTTTAAAATTAATAAAGATAGCAGCTTGAAAAAATATTTAGAAGCTTTAAATTTGGCACAAGGGTGTTCTTTACTATTTGTTGTGTGTCCCCCTAATTTGGGGTCGATTGGAATGGTGGTTCAGTACCCCTCTTAGCCCTCCCAAGGTTTAAAAGTTTATAAATGAAATAACTAAAAATAGTAACTTAAAATTAATATATAACATTCCACTTGAGTACAAGGGTTAAGTGGTATTTAAAGTACAGCGCGGACTGCATATGGGCGAAATCGGCCCAAGGGTTCGGATTCTGGATTTTTTAATCAGTCTAAGGGCTAACGAACATATATAAATAATCTCGATAACTCAACAACTAATGACGCTATCTTCTTGAAATTTGTGTTGTAGGGTACTGGCAATGGAACTACGGCGGTGATTGCGTACGGTGGGTAATGTACAATGGGTTCGAAACTTAGAACTTTTTGATCGAATTTAGGCCAAACGAGCATCATTCCGAAAGCAATGAAGATAGAACCCCAAACTTTGTATCAGGGTGTCTCTTCCTATTTCCTTAGTGTCCTTGAAATTTGGCACCAATTAAAGTAGTGGGTTGGGGACCAGCCTCACAGTTCCAAAGACCTTAAAGCATATTTTCGAAATTAATAAAGATAGTAACTTCAAACAAATTTAGAAGTTTCAAATTTGGTACATAAGTGCTCTTTACTATTTCCTGCGCATTCTCCTAATTTTGGATCAATCAGGGTGGTGGTTCAGTACTCCTCTTACACCCTCCAAGTTTTAAAAACATCATCGAAATTAATAAAAATATTAACTTAAAATTAAGATAGAACGTTCCAATTGTGTACAAGGGTTAACTAGTATTGAAAGTATGACGGGAATTGCATATGGGCGAAATTGTACCATGGTTTCGGGTTCTGGAACCTTTAAAACTTCAATGGCTAACGAACATATATCTTAAAAGCAGTATAACTCAAAAAATAATGACGCTATTTTGTTGAAATTTAAACTTAGGTAACTAATAATGAAAGTACCATGGGAATTGGTTTTTTATTGGTTCTAACATTTATGTAAAATTTATTTTTATATTTAAACTAGCTAATACCCGGTGCGCGTTGCTGCGCCTCTCAATGGAGGTTTAATTGAATTTGATGTTACTGCAAAAAGTTAACACAAAACTTCACACGGTTTACACATGTAAATTTTAAAATGTGTGAAAGCAATATTTTTAAAACGATTTTTCTAGGATTATTCTAGTAATTTTTGAAACTTTCTGTAATTCAAAGCAGTACGAACTACTTTCCAAATTTTGACGTAATTTACTTCCAAAAAATTTTTTTGAAAAATCGCAAGACCGACTGTTAACAGACTCGACTCCATTTTCAAGTTACTTCACACATATAAAATTTGAGGTAAACCGGTCAAATCGTTTCTACTTTAGAGTTAAGTAACGCAAAAATCTATTAAAAGCCACTGTGCCCCACTGGGTTAACAGAACTACAGTTTCACTTTGGGCAAAGCAGTATTGCGCAAAATTGGACGTAATTTGCTTCCAAATCACTGAACAAAATTTTTATGGGGCTTTCTTTTTAGCCAAAGCAGTACTTCGCAAATTTTGACAATATTAGCTTCCAAAATTATTTTGACCAACCGTCGGGCCGACATGGGTTAACAAATTCCATATCTGTTAATAGTGTCAACTCAATTCTCACAGGGGAGCACGTATACAAAATTTAAAGAAAATCGGTCAAACCGTTTTTAATTTAGAGTTAAGTATTGAAAAAACCTATAAAAAGCTGTTGGCCCCAATGGGTTAATGCAAGTCAATAAAATTTTTTCTGGGTTTTCTTTTTAGCCAAAGCAGAATTTCATAAAATCGGACAAAATTCGGACCCAAAATTTTTTTTGACACCCCGTCGGCCCAACATGGGTTAATAAATTCCAAAACTGTTAATAGTGTCAACTTAATTCTCAAGGAGCATCACGTATACAAAATTTGAAGTCAATTGGTCGAACCGTTTCGAATTTAGAGTAAAGTATTGAAACAACCTATAAAAAGCTTTTGGGTCGCAATGGGTTAATGGAACTCAACAAAATTTTTTTTGGGGATTTCTTTAAAGGTAAAGCAGAATTTCGTAAAATCGAACAAAATTTGGACCCAAAATTTTTTTTTACCACCCATCGGCCCGACATGGGTTAACAAATTCCAAAACTGTTAATAGTGTCAACTCAACTCTCAAGGAGAATTACGTATACAAAGTTTGAAGTCAATCGGTCAAACCGTTTCGAATTTAGAGTAAAATATTGAAAAAAGTTATAAAAAGCTGTTGGGCCGCAATGGGTTAATGGAACTCAACAAAATTTTTTTTGGGGCTTTCTTTTAAGCCAAAGCAGAATTTCGTAAAATCGGACAAAATTTGGACCCAAAATTTTTTTTGACCACCCGTCGGCCCGACTTGGGTTAACAAATTCCAAAACTGCCAATAGTGTCTACTCAATTCTCAAAGAGCATCACGTATACAAAATTTAAAGTCAATCGGTCAAACCGTTTCGAAGTTAGAGTAAAGTATTGAAAAAACCTATAAAAAGCTGTTGGGCCGCAATGGGTTAATGGAACTCAACAAAAATTTTTTTGGGGCTTTCTTTTAAACCAAAGCAGAATTTCGTAAAATCGGACAAAGTTTGGACCCAAAATTTTTTTTGACCACCCGTCGGCCCGACATGGGTTAACAAATTCCAAAACTGTTAATAGTGTCTACTCAATTCTCAAAGAACATCACGTATACAAAATTTGAAGTCAATCGGTCAAACCGTTTTCATTTTAGAACAAAGAAGTTTAAATACTTGCACCACAGCCCCACTTGGCGGTCCGTTAGAGCAAAATTTTTGGGCCTACGATTTCTTTCCGTACCCAAAAACCCCTATACTTATACAAATTTTCATGAAAATCGGCTGGGCAGTTTAGGAGTCTATTCGCTACATACAAACAAACAAACAAACAAACAAACAAACATACAAACAAACATTCCCTTTTATATATATAGATGAATTATATGAAAAGTTCTAAAATTGTAATTGTACTTTAGAAATATATTTATAGCATATTTTGCGTTTATAAGCTTTTCTAATAGGTACATAAACAAACAATGTAAAATAATTGCAATTTTGAAAAATTTGAATTATTTATTAATATATTTGTCTAGAATGAGGTGTAACAAACACATTCAATTAAATGTGTTTTGTTGGATGTGTTTAATTATAAAAAAATAAAATATTAATGTTTTGTTGGATTTAAAGAAATAAAATTTATAAAATTTAAAAGAAATAAAATTTATTTATTCGTTTATGAATTAATTCATTTCAGCCTTAAAAATCACAGACAATTTTCTGGAAATTTTAAATAAAATAGTAAAACATTTTGTAAATAAAAATTAAGAAAACTATGCTTCACATTTGTATAGCAAGTCTTAATTATTCGCTTTGATGCATTGCTTGCTTTGCTTAAGCAAATAAACCAAGCAATGTATCAAAGTTTCCCTCATCTCTCCCATATCTCACTTTTAGCTCTCCCTCGTCTATCCCCCATCCTTGCATCTTTCCCTCATAATCTTTTAAATATTTTTCTATTTAAAAAAAGTTAAAAATGGAAGAAAGTGGTGTTAAGTTTGGGCAAGTGGCATTGGGTATACAATATCTGAGTTAAATGCACCATAGAATCCAAATAAAATAAATTTTTTTTAAACTAAATTAGGTATATTAAAATAATTCCAAATAAAATTTATAATTTGCATTTCATAATGCAAAACTTCAATTCTAAAATCAACATTTATTTTACATACATATAAATAATAGATACATTATTTAGCAAGGTTGGGTAGGTACATTATAGAATGTTAGCAACAAACAAGTTTTTCGATTTGAATCTAAACAAAGGAAACAATATTGAATGTATAGCAACATTTTTGAAAAATATATATACAAAACAATAATAAATGGAGAAATAGATCATTATTGAAACAAAATCTATATATATAAAAGGGAATGTTTGTTTGTATGTTTGTTTGTTTGTTTGTTTGTTTGTTTGTTTGTTTGTTTGTTTGTTTGTATGTAGCGAATAGACTCCTAAACTGCCCAGCCGATTTTCATGAAAATTTGTATAAGTATAGGGGTTTTTGGGTACGGAAAGAAATCGTGGCCCAAAAATTTTGCTCTAGCGGACCGCCAAGTTGGGGCTGTGGTGCAAGTATTTAAACTTCTTTGTTCTAAAATGAAAACGGTTTGACCGATTGACTTCAAATTTTGTATACGTGATGTTCTTTGAGAATTGAGTAGACACTATTAACAGTTTTGGAATTTGTTAACCCATGTCGGGCCGACGGGTGGTCAAAAAAAATTTTGGGTCCAAACTTTGTCCGATTTTACGAAATTCTGCTTTGGTTTAAAAGAAAGCCCCATAAAAATTTTTGTTGAGTTCCATTAACCCATTGCGGCCCAACAGCTTTTTATAGGTTTTTTCAATACTTTACTCTAACTTCGAAACGGTTTGACCGATTGACTTTAAATTTTGTATACGTGATGCTCTTTGAGAATTGAGTAGACACTATTGGCAGTTTTGGAATTTGTTAACCCATGTCGGGCCGACGGGTGGTCAAAAAAAATTTTGGGTCCAAATTTTGTCCGATTTTACGAAATTCTGCTTTGGCTTAAAAGAAAGCCCCAAAAATAATTTTGTTGAGTTCCATTAACCCATTGCGGCCCAACAGCTTTTTATAGCTTTTTTCAATATTTTACTCTAAATTTGAAACGGTTTGACCGATTGACTTCAAACTTTGTATACGTAATTCTCCTTGAGAGTTGAGTTGACACTATTAACAGTTTTGGAATTTGTTAACCCATGTCGGGCCGATGGGTGGTCAAAAAAAATTTTGGGTCCAAATTTTGTCCGATTTTACGAAATTCTGCTTTACCTTTAAAGAAATCCCCAAAAAAAATTTTGTTGAGTTCCATTAACCCATTGCGACCCAAAAGCTTTTTATAGGTTTTTTCAATACTTTACTCTAAATTCGAAACGGTTCGACCAATTGACTTCAAATTTTGTATACGTGATGCTCCTTGAGAATTAAGTTGACACTATTAACAGTTTTGGAATTTATTAACCCATGTTGGGCCGACGGGGTGTCAAAAAAAATGTTGGGTCCGAATTTTGTCCGATTTTATGAAATTCTGCTTTGGCTAAAAAGAAAACCCAGAAAAAAATTTTATTGACTTGCATTAACCCATTGGGGCCAACAGCTTTTTATAGGTTTTTTCAATACTTAACTCTAAATTAAAAACGGTTTGACCGATTTTCTTTAAATTTTGTATACGTGCTCCCCTGTGAGAATTGAGTTGACACTATTAACAGATATGGAATTTGTTAACCCATGTCGGCCCGACGGTTGGTCAAAATAATTTTGGAAGCTAATATTGTCAAAATTTGCGAAGTACTGCTTTGGCTAAAAAGAAAGCCCCAAAAAAATTTTGTTCAGTGATTTGGAAGCAAATTACGTCCAATTTTGCGCAATACTGCTTTGCCCAAAGTGAAAGTGTAGTTCCGTTAACCCAGTGGGGTACAGTGGCTTTTAATAGATTTTTGCGTTACTTAACTCTAAAGTAGAAACGATTTGACCAGTTTACCTCAAATTTTATATGTGTGAAGCAACTTGAAAATGGAGTTGAGTCTGTTAACAGTCGGTCTTGCGATTTTTCAAAAAAATTTTTTGGAAGTAAATTACGTCAAAATTTGGAAAGTAGTTCGTACTGCTTTGAATTACAGAAAGTTTCAAAAATTACTAGAATAATCCTAGAAAAATCGTTTTAAAAAGATTGCTTTCACACATTTTAAAATTTACATGTGAAACCCGTGTGAAGTTTTGTGTTAACTTTTTGCAGTAACATCAAATTCAATTAAACCTCCATTGAGAGGCGCAGCAACGCGCACCGGGTTTTAGCTAGTAAACCTATAAAAATATTTCTTTCTCTTTTATTTATTATTTAATTTAAGCAAGTACGCACTTAAATAAAAAAAAATATTAATTGAAATTAAAAAAAATTTATACCAAGAAGGGATTTGAACTAACGACCCTAACATTTTATAAAATACAGAACATACAAAAAGTAGACTAACTAACTTATTCATCTTCAAGTTTTTAAGATACAACAAGAAATTATATGAGTCATTTATTTAATTTTTGTGTATCTATTAACGGTTGTAACGGTTGATATTTTATATAACATACTTTTAAGATAATGTACATAATGAAATTTAAAATAGTTTTTAATTAGAAAAAGTTCTTCTTTCAATTGACCTTCCGTCAATCTGTGACGGGCCAACAGCTAGTTAAATATATTATGCTTTGATTAGCTTTTTATCACAAAATGTGATAATTCAAATTTTTTCACGGTTGTAATTGAACTGATGCCGAAACCATGCCCCGATTTCGACAATGTGTAGTTCCCGCCATACCTTTAATACCAGTTAACCTTTGTACAAAATTCGGAATCCCTTTTACGCTTTCTACTACTTTTTGATTTACTACTTGCTGTAAATAAAAATTTTTATGATAGTCTTCATTTTGTTTCATTAAGAATAAAGAATAAAGTAGGTATACTGGGTTGGTAAGGGTCATGTAGGTATACTGGGAGATTCGACCATGGGTTCGAAACCTAGAAATTTTTGATCAAATTTAGGCCAAACGAGCATAATTCCGAAACCAATGAAGATAGAACCTCCAAATTTGGTATCAAGGTGCCCATTCCTATTTCTTTAGTGTATTTGATTTTTGGGCTTGATTTTTGGAGTAGTGGGTCGGGGATCAGCCACACATTTCCGAAGACCTTAAAGCATATCTTTCAAATTAATAAAGATAGCAACTTGAAACAAATGTAGAAGCTTCAAATTTGGCACAAGGATGTTCTTTACTATTTGTGTGGCCCCCTAAATTGGGATCAATTGGAGTACTGAACCACCCCCTCTTAAACCTACCAAGGTTTGAAAGCTTATAATCGAAATTAATAGAAACAGTAACTTAAAATTAAGATAGAACGTTCCAAATGTGTACAAGGGTTCTCTAGTATTTAAAATACACCGCGGACTGCATATGGGCGAAATCGTACCATGGTTTCGGGTTCTGGAACCTTTGAAAAGTTCAAGGGCTAACAGACATATATCTTAAAAATAGCATAACTCAAAAAATTATGCCGCTATTTTGAAGAAATTTAAACTGTAGGTTACTAGTAATGAAAGTATCATGAGAATTGGTTCTGGTCGAGTTTGGTCAATGAGTTCGGATTATAGAAGCTTTTGATCCATTTGAAAAATTTGAATTATTAAATATATTATGCTTTGATTAGCTTTTTATCACAAAATTTAATAATTCAAATTTTTTAGCTTTTGTAATTGAATCGAGACAAATTAGAAAAATAAAGTAATTAGAAAATGTTTTTTAGTACTATAAAGTTAATTTGGTTAGCTATGTCTTAAGATCAAACTAATAAAATCTTTTATGGTTTTAAAATGACTTTTTAACTTCCCATTAAATTTGAACCAAATAGGTGTAGGGTATTTCTAAGTCGGTTGCTCCGACTGACTGTTTCTTTACTTGTTAATTATAAGATCGTCAAAAGTTATTTTATTTTGAAAATTTGAAAATTTTTGTTTAGTTGGATAATAAAATCTTTCATTTATATTACATCTTTTAAGTTAGAAAAATAGTGATCTATGATTGTAAGTGTACAGTTATTAAAATGTATCAATATATTTCCAGATTAAGATATATTTCTTCTGTCACATGATTGATTTAGTATATTATTATTGGCATTTTTAATTACAATGGTTTCTTCGTAATTTGAATTATTTCTTTTAAATTATTATTTATAAGTTCACAGTTTTGTTTGAATATGTAATGTTTACTTATTTCTAATTCATTTAGAGTTTTAAATGGCTTATATTTGATATATTAAATTATCGTACTCAAAAATAATTTCTTGTATAAAATCAATTTCTTTACCTAATTTATTTGGTAAAGGGATTATGATCTTTAATTGAATTTGTTTAATTGTACGCGGAATTTTAATAGCAAATAATAATGAACTTTTCTGAAATTTTGCTACTCCTAATTTAATATTTCATAATATTCAATTTCTTCATTAGTTAGTATATTCGGATACCGTGTCTAGCTGAAACTAAATTGTTTTGAATAGTATCTATTTTTTCTTTGACTAATTGTATTTTGAATAATAAATCATAATATAAATTTTGTTGAAGTATTGGTTCACTCATTTTATTTATTTGATTTTCAATTATCGTTCTGTCATTTTCAATTACCGTTTTTAGCACATTTTCAAAAAATTCTGTAAAAATGTGCCTATATAGTTTCACTCTGTCCGTCCGTCTGTCCGTCTGTCCGTCTGTCCGTCTGTCCGTCTGTCCGTCTGTCCGTCTGGCCGTATGTTTACAATAACTTTTACATCGTTTGAAATAAAAAAAAGAAATTTTAACCAAGAGTAGGTATTACAAAAAAAATAATTTCGTAGAATTTTTTTCTGTAGTCCTACCTGTTACGGGGCTACAGCCCTCCAAAGTTGGAAAAAGCCCTATATTCAAATTGTTATAACAAGAGTTCTATTAGGTGAATTTTCAATCTGAAAACGGAAAAGGATAGCTGGTCTTATAAACTTTATAAATTTTTAAAATACAAATGTTTAGGTTTGCCATACGGTACTCAAATTTAGAATTAATGAAAACTCAATTTTTGCAAAATTTTTTACTACACATATCTTCTAAACGGGCCAAGCTAGGGTCTCGAAATTTTGGGAGTAGTTAGATCCTCAGAAATAAGTAGAAGTCGGTTAACAATTTTTTTTTGTCACGTCCCCTGTTTTGCAGCTATAAATGCCCGAAAATTTAAATTTTGCTATTTTTAAACACCTGTAACTTGAATACCTGTTCAAATTGTTTTTTTGTGAATTACAAAATTGAAAGCTCTTTAATTATATTTCAACATGTGCCAAAAGTTTTTCTTAATTTTGAAGGGTGACAAAGCTACAGCTCCCGCAAATTCCAAAAAAGCCTTATATTTAAATTGGAATAACAAGAGTCCTGTTAGGTTTATTTTCAATCTAAAAACGGTAAAAGAAGCTGCTTTCTTAGGCTTTACAAAAATACATCACTAAAATGTACAGAGTTGCCATACGGTACTAAAATTTACCATTATGCAAAACTCAATTTTTGCAAAATTTTTGGCCCCACATATCTTCTAAACGGTTTAAGCTAGAGTTTTGAAATTTTAGGAGAAGTTACATCCTTAGAAATTAGTAGGAGTCGGTTAACAAAATTTTTTTGTCACGTCTCCTGTTTAGCAGCTATAAGGGCTTGCAAATAGAAATTTTGGTATTTTTAAACACCTGTAACTTGAATACCTGTTCACATTTTTTTTTGTTAATATATAAAATTTCAAGGTCCAACATTATACTTTAACATATGTTGAAAGATTTTCTAAAATTTAAAACCGGTTCTTTAAATTGAAGAAAGTGTCTCTCAGTTTTAACCATTTTTGCTTAAATAGTAAAATTCTAAGTAAAATTCCGAATTTTGGTAGAATTCATAATTTAATTCCTTGAACCTAAAAAAGTTGGGGGAAGGGGAGTAGTGAGCATTAGATCTTTGAGAAATTGGGCAACCTTCCCCTATTGAGGGACTATTAGGACTTAAAAATTAAAAAATTTACTGTTTCTATAAGTAAGTAGTAACTTAGTCACCAACGTATATATTTCGTTAATTAAACGTTAACATTGAAGCTTCAACATTATATTCCGATAAAATACTCAGTACGAAACACTATATTATTTTGAAAATGTGCTTTTTTAAAAACCCATGGTTTTTTTCATTACTTGTTAAATTATAAAAAAGTTTTATTAAACTGATAGTTTATTTTAATTTGCTCGTTGGCATTATTTATAAGATTATTTTGATTGTATTCTAAAATTTTAAAATGATTTTCTATATCTAATCGGTCTTGTTCGTCTAAGGTTCCAAACAACCATTTTGAAGTCATTCGTATTGTAAATGAGTGGTCTTTTAATTCGTTTAATTTTGGGTGTAATAGTTTTAATTTTATTTATTAGGTGATTTATTTCAGTTTGTAAAATAGTTTTATGTTCTTAACCAAGATTTTCCAATTGGTCAGTAATTGTATAGAGTCAAGATATGGATCGGATATAGAGTCAAGTTTATGGATCGGATCAGAAACGAAAAATAAATCGTTTTAGCTATGTATGTCCGTCCGTCCGTCTGTCCGTCTTTCCGCCCATCCGCACATAACTCAAAAACTAAAGGAGCTAGGATCTTGAAATTTTTGCAAATTCGTTTTTTTGCAGTAGCCGTCATCGCTATTTAAATCCAGCCATTTTGGTCCATGGGTTCGGGTAGCTGCCATACAACTTCTTTTTTTATATGAGTATTGCTCTGAACCTATTACAGCTGCGTGTCTGAAATTTTGCCAAAAGTAGTTTAGTTTTATGGCCAAAGTTTCTGCAAAATTTGGTTGGTCTACTGCAGAGGGTTCGAGTAGCTGCCATACAACTCCTTCTTTTTTATGAGCATTACACTACACCTAATGAAGCTGAATGTCTGAAATTTTGCCAAAAAAAGTTTAGTGTAATGACCAAAGTTACTGAAAAATTTGGTTGGTCTACTGGAGAGGGTTCGAGTAGCTGCCATACAACTCCTTCTTTTATATGAGCATTACACTACACCTAATAAAGCTGATGTTTGAAATTTTGCCAAAAGTAATTAATCGGATGATATAATGTCTATGTTACGGTCATACGGGTATCCCAGAGTTGACATAGTCTACTCTACTACTCTCTTCATCGTTTTTATTTAATTTAAGAATTCGAAATTTTTCTGCGATTGAGTTATGAAATCTTTCATTATGTCCATTTCCTGTATGACTATTGGGTTAATTAAATATAAAGAAATTCCTTCATTGTTTAGTAGTTCTCTAATTTGAATTGCTTTGAATTCATTGTCTGATATGATTTTAGTGGTTTCCTTATTTGGGAGAAATGTTATTCTAAAATAGTAATATGATTTCTGTCATTCATATAGTATGCGGTACCAAATTTTGAGAATTTGTCTATTATTGTGAAAAACACATGTGACGTAATTACGTAAGTGTCAATATGTACTATTTCGTTTATATTTGATGGAGTTTCACTGATTTCGAATTTAGGTTTAATCGGGTTTCTGTCATATTTTACTGTTTGACATACTTCACACTGATTTATTACTATTTGAATAAGTTTTAGTAATTTTGAGTAATATATTTTATTTTTAATGTTATTATAAGTTTCCTGAATTCCTGAGTGGAAATTTTCCCTTACATAGTACAAAGAAATTTACCTTACAGCTTCAGTTGCTGTTTTTAATTCTTGTGCCCTATAAGAGCACTTTAAAAATTTTATTTTTTTACTATTGGAATATAACTCAATTAATTTTTGCTGTACTTCATTATATTTACTTTCAGATAATTCTGAGAATATACTAATTTTACTATTTCCTATATATTTTCTAAAAATTTCTGCTAATCTTTCAAAATCATGCTCTGCTATATATATTATTTTTCTTCTTGTTTCTATTTCTGCAGTTTTATTATTGGTTAAGATAATTTGCGTTCTATATTTGTTGACAGTCTCTTCTTTAATTGGAATGTGCTCTAATAATTCCTCTTCCGCTGAAAGTACTATTGCCAAAGCTTCACTGTTATTTTCATTTTCGATATTAAATAAACCAAAATTTGATGAATCTTCTTCATTTATATTAATATTTTTATCTATTTCATTTTTATTTTCATCTTTTTTATCGGTTTCCTCCTTATGCTGAATACGACTTAGAAAATCTGCTACTTTGTTCTCCTTTCCTTTGAGATAATCTATATCAAAATGATATTCCCCTTGTTATAGTAGTCATCTCTGATGTCTAGGTGAGATGTCTTTACCGTTATATTTTGCTTGTAAGTATTTGATAGGTAAGTGGTCCGTAAGGATTTTAAATTTTTTTCTATACAGATACGGTTTGAAGTAATTCACCGCCCAAATTATGGCAAGAAATTCTTTATCGGTTGCCGAATAATTTTGTTCGTGTTGATTTAACGTCCTTGAAGCGAAAGATACTGGATGTCCCTCTTGAAATAAGAAAGCTTCAATCGTGAAGTTGGACGCATCAGTTGTTAAAGCAAAGGATTTTTCAAAATTAGGATATTTAAGTATAGGATGGCTGGTTATTAGAGTTTTTAGTTTTTCGAATGCATCTATGTAATTTGGATCCTTCGTGTTGATCTTCATATTTTTT
Organism: Dolichopus griseipennis; assembly: GCA_963082915.1. NCBI lineage: Eukaryota > Metazoa > Arthropoda > Insecta > Diptera > Dolichopodidae > Dolichopus > Dolichopus griseipennis. The sequence continues at coordinate 226,092,922 of OY720441.1, forward strand.
CGTAAATCGTAATCGGTTGGGCTACTTTAGCGTAGTCCTTAACGAATTTACAATAGTAACCTGTTAGGCCCAAGAAGCTCTTAATTTGCCTTTGAGTATTTGGAATTGTTAAGCTTTCAATAACCTTTATTTTATGAGTATTAGGTTTCAGTCCTTCTCCTGTTAATATATGTCGCAAAAACTCTGTCTCCTTTTTCATGAAATTACATTTGTCTGTTTGTATTTTTAGGTTGTGTTTTTCTAAAACTGTAAATATTTCCGTTATTGCTCTGACATGTTCCTTTAAAGTTCTACTGAATATTAGGATGTCGTCCAAGTAAACAACACAAGTTCGGTTTATATGTTCTCTCAAGATTTCGTTCATCAATCTTTGAAAAGTTGCCGGTTCATTTTTTAGTCCGAATGGCATCCTATTAAATTCGTAGAGTCCGTGAGGTGTAACAAAAGCCTTTTTCTTTTTGTCTTCCTCGTTTATTAAAATCTGGTGGTATCCTTTTGCGAGATCAATTGTACTGAAATATCGTGCCTTTCCTAATTTTTCCAAAATGGCATCTATATTTGGAAGTGAAAATTTGTCATCTACTGTTATCTCGTTCAACTTCCTGTAATCCACTACAATTCTGAACTTCTTCTTACCAGAATTGTCAATTTTTTTGGTATGACTATTAGTGGACTGGCATATCTGGAATTGCTTTTCCTTATGATTCCTTCTTCCTCCATTTCTCTAACTTGTTTTCTTACTTCCTCCTCATGTTGTGGTGGAAATCTATATAACTTCGTGCTTATTTGGCTTGGTCGGTGGTGGTTATAATTTCGTGTTCAATCGCTGTTGTACTGCTTAATTTATCTCCTTCTTTAAAAAATAATTTTCTAAAATTTTTTATAAGTTTATTTATTTCGACGTATTCTTTTTCATTTAGATGGTTTAATTTTAAATTTTCAAGATTAGGTTCAATGGGTTCAAAAGAATGTATATGGTTAAATATGTAAGGTTTATTTTCTAATTTCAATATTTGTCGATTAAGTATTACAGTACCTTGTTGAAATTAATTGTACAATTTAAGCTTTTAAGTAAGTGTACACCTATTATAAAGTCGTAATGAACGATTGCGTAAGTCTTTTACTTTCCATTTGATTAAAGCTTTTTTATCAGCTTTTAACTCATCAAATGCTGGTGTATGAGCTTCTAACTTTATTGAGTCCTTACCATTTATTGTGGAGAATTTCAAAGGTGGTATTTCAACTTGTTTAAATATTTTTATTTTTTTATCGATTATACTAAACGTTGAGCCAGTGTCTATTAAACCTAAATATTTTATTTTTTTAATTGTTATTTTGATAATGGGTAGTTCTGTCGAGGCTAGTTCAAAAGAAAATTGAAAATTGGCCAATGGGTTCGGATTCTAGACCTTTTAATCGGTCTAAGGGCTAGCGTACATACATAAAAAATCACGATAACTCAACAACTAATGACGCTATCTCCATAAAATTGTGTTGTAGGGTACTGGTAATTACACTACGGCAGTGATTGCGTACGGTAATGTACAACGGGTTCGGAACTTACAAATTTTGATCGAATTTAGGTCAAACGAACATAATTCCGAAACCAATGAAGATAGAACCTCCAAATTTGGTATCAGGGTGTTTCTTTCTATTTCCTTAGTGTCCTTGAAATTTGGAACGCATTGGAGTAGTGGGTCGGGGACCAGCCCCACATTTCCGAAGACCTTAAAGCATATTTTCGAAATAAATAAAGATAGTAACTTCAAACAAATTTAGTATTTTCAAATTTGGTACATGGGTGCTCTTTACTATTTCCTTCGCGTTCCCCTAATTTTGGATCAATCAGAGTGGTGGTTCAGAACCCCTCTTACACCCCCCAAGGTTTAAAAGCATCATCGAAATTAATAAAAATATTAACTTAAAATTAAGATAGAACGTTCCAATTGGTTACAAGGGTTAACTAGAATTGACAGTATGACGGGGATTGCATATGGGCGAAATCGTACCATGGTTTCAGGTTCTGGAACCTTTAAAAGTTCAAAGGCTAACGAACATGTATCTTAAAAGCAGTATAACTCAAAAAATAATGCCGCTATTTTGATGAAATTTAAACTTTAGGTTACTTATAATGAAAGTACCATGGGAATTGGTTCTGGTCGAGTTCGGACAATGAGTTCGGATTCTAGTAGTTTTTGATCGATCTAAGGTCAAACGAGTATAATTTCGAAGCCAAAGAATATATTTCCTACCTTTTATGTGTCCCCGATTTAGACTTAACTGTAGTATTGGTTCAGATGCCTCCTAAGAAATCCCAAAACTAAAAAGCTGATCTTCGAAATTCAAGAAGATAGAAACTTTAAATTTGATACACGAGGGTTCTTACCTATTTGAGGTTATACACTTCAGATTTATCCCCCCCCCTCCTTCTCTGCGTTTCAAACGTAATGGCAAATTTATTATACCCTTCGATTATATAGTCATACGGGTATAAAAACCATATAGTATTGCGAATCTTTTGAAAAATAAATTTTTCCTATATATATATTATATTTTCCATCATATTTACATAATTTTTGCATTTTAACTGTTTTTTGTTTTAAAACTAGTAGTAGCATAATATTTCAAAATAGTTAAAAAAATTATCATGTACTATTTTGTTGTAAAAAAAATAACGAACTTTTTCTTTTAAGAAACAACAACACATTAAAAAGTTGATAACTTTTAATTCAAAATTTAAATTTAACGTTTTCATCCCTTTTTATCCCTTTTCCATAAACAATAACAACCAGTCTCTCCTTTTTCATATTAAACTCATATTTTCATTATCACCGACTTAGAAATACTCTACACCTATTTAGTTCAAATTTAATGAGATATGAATAAGTCATTTTAAAGACATAAAAGCTGTTATTTATTTGATTGTAAGACATAGCTAACCAAATTAACTTTGTTCTAGATAAAGTAATTCTTCTAATTACTTTATCTATTCCAAAATATTACATATTCTTACTAATTTATCTATTTAAAAATATTAAAAAACAAAAAACTTGAAATAAATGAAAATGTATTTATTTCAATTCAATTACAAAGGTGAAAAATTTTTTATTATTAAATTTTATGACAAAAAGCTAATCAAAGCATAATATATTTAATAATTAAAATTTTTGAAAATTGCAATTATTTTAAATTGTTAGTTTATGCACCTATTAGAAAAGCTTATAAACGAAAAATATGCAATAAATGTATTTCTAAAATACAATTACAAATTTAGAACTTTTCATATAATTGATTTAAATATAAAAAAAAATTTTACATAAATGCAGCAAGTACCTTTGAATATAGCTTAAGTATTGTGCATAATGTCTTAATTATATCTGTGGTCTCAAAATATAGTAGCTTATGTCGACATAAGCGAATTTTATATTTTAATACTACTAAGTTCTATGAAAAAATCTCTACATTTTAGTGTATTCCTCGTGTTTGTCCCTGTAAAAACAAGCATTTTATAAATTAAAATATACTAGCTTATTTCATTAAGTTAGAGTGGTGCACCCTATATAATCGCTTAAGTTAAAAAAATTACTTAAGTTAGTTCTTCGATGAATTGAATTATGATACATTAGCTTATATCATACTTTTTAAGGTTTTTGTAACAAAATTTTAATGTTTTTTAATTTTCGAACAATAGCTAATGTTGACATAAGCTTGTTTATTCAAATCATTTTTTTTTTAATATAAATTAATGTCGACTTAAGCTATTATATCAAAATAATATTTACACAAACACTAATCTTATGTAACATAAGATTGTTTATCGAAACGAATTTTGAAAGTAACGTATATTATTTTTATTTAAGAGTCTATATCAAGGGTAGCATGTTGTCTAGGAAACCAAATAGCAAAATTTAAGTTACATGATAAATAATAAAGATTTAATAAATTTTATTGAAGATACTGATGATTTTATCAATGATCCAGATTTTATTCTTAGTGGAGATGAATCTCTTTCTTCTATTGACCTAAACATTACAAAAGTTGTTCAAGAAAATTTAGAAATTCAAATTGATTCTATTATAAGAACAGAAGAAATTAGACCTATTTTGAATGAAAGCAACTCAAAATAACCGGGAAGTCAAAAAATAAGAAACTTCTAAGCTGTCGAAAAAATTGTAAGATAAAGTTTCGTACGAAAATCAAAAAGAAATTTTTAAAAATTATTGGTCTTTGGGATCATATGAATTGAGATTATCATATATTAGTGGTTTAATCAAAACTAGTGATAAAAAATACTTAAGAAATGAAAAAGTACTACAAAACCTAGGGATCGGTTAATAACTAATCATTATCATGTGGAATTAAAAGGAGAAACTGTTCCGGTTTGTCAAAAGTGTTTCAGATTTACATTTTGCGAAAGTGAACAGTTTATCAAAACCGTTGTAAAAAAAAAACTAGAAAATCTCGGTCCAACAATTGACATTGATAAACGTGGAAGATACGATAATCATAAAAAATTTTCCCAAAACATAAAAAAAGCGGTTGTACAATTCATTGACAAGTTTCCGACATACGAATCTCACTACACGAGACGAGATACTTTGAAAAATATCTGCCGAGTCACTTATCAATTGCAGAAATGTATAGATTGTACTATGCAAATGACGATAATATGAAAATTGGAATAACTAATTTTAGTGAAATATTTCACTGCCATTAACTACAAAACATGCTATATTTTACAGTGACTGCTGCACAGGACAAAACCAAAATAGTTTTTTGTCGGCAATGTTTCAAATTTTTTTGCAAAATGGAACCAACATAGAAACAATTGACCATAAATTCATGGTTCCAGATCACTCACATATGGAGTGTGATGTATATCACGCGTTATTAGAAAGAAAAAAGAAGAACCCCACAATGAAAATAGACGTTTGTAAGGTCTGTTGGAGTAAGAACAAAATTTGTAGTCAAAGAAATGACACAAGATATTTTTTTTGACTTTGCCTCCTTTTCAAAAAAAAAAATTAACATGGAGAAAACAATGTAATGATAATGGTAAGATATTCAATTGGCAAGAAGTTAGGTGGATAAGGTAGACAAAAGAATTCGGTGTCATATCTTACAAAAATTCATTGAATGAAAGTGATCCGTTTGAAATTTTAAAATTGCGTCGTCTTGGTCTTGATGGAAACTTTAACCATGAATTAGTAAAAGCCTACATGCAAGATATTCCAATAAGCTCCCAAAAAAAAAAAAGATTTGTTGAATATGTTGCCGCTAATTGATAAATGTTATCATAGCTTTTATCAAAATTTAAAAACGGAAAATTTAGTAGATTATCATCCACATTTGACCGAAGAAGATTAATTTAATAATTTATTTGCAATAACTTTTAAAAGTAACTAATTTTTATTTAAATTATATTTTATATATAAAATTTATTTGTTATAGCTTGAAGAGCCATTTCTGTTAATTTTTTTATTTTTATACATATTTCTTACTATTTTTATGAATGTAATAGGGAACAAAGATGAATTTTTGAAAATATAAGTTTTTAAGATTTTTTATTTATTATAATATTATTAACATAAGAAATAAAATAAAATGTTGTTAAAATTTATAAAATACCTTAAGTTGACTTAAAATAAGTTAAAAATTCTTCTACGATTTTTGAAAGCAGCTTATGTTACTTATGATACCTAAAAGGAATAAATTATAACTAAGAATAATAACTTATGTTGAAAAAAGTAAAATATTTCTTTATCTAAGCCTCTATGAATCTTGAAATTAGGCTAAAAACATTTCTAATTGCCTAATTTATCATTGACAAGAAAATCATTGTTAAAAGCTCATTGAAATTTTACAGACAAAATTTTAAAGTTTCAAATGTCTATAACTCAAAACTTTGTTTTTTGACTTAAGCTATTGTATTTTGGTGCCACAGATATTCACCTTCGATAATAATTCAATAAAATATATGATATAATAAAAATTCAAAAAAAGGAATTTAGTCGTTTAACAAAAAAGTATTTTCTTTTTAAATTATAAAATATTATACAAAATATGTTTTAAGGTAAAATTCTTAGCATTTTAAAAATATAAAAGTGTTAAATAAAATCGAAAATAGGAAAGAACCCTCTTTTATCAAATTTAAAGTTTCTATCTTCATGAATTTCGAAGATAAGATTTTTAATATTGGGATTTAATATTGGGAGGAAATAGGAAATATATTCTTTGGCTTCGAAATTATACTCGTTTGGCCTCAGATCGATCAAAAGCTTCTAGAATCCGAACTCATTGTTCGAACTCGACCAAAACCAATTCCCATGGTACTTTCATTACTTGTACCTAGAGTTTAAATTTCATCAAAATATCGGCATTATTTTTTATGTTATACTGTTTTTAAGATATATGTTCGTTAGCCTTTGAACTTTAAAGGTTCCAGAATCCAAAACCATGGTCTGATTTCGCCCATATGCAGTCTCCGTCATACTTTCAATACTAATTAACTCTTGTACACAATTGGAACATTCTATCTTAATTTTAAGTTACCACCCATGTACCAAATTTGAAACTTCTACATTTGTTTGAAATTACTATCTTTATTAATTTCGAAAATATGCTCCGGAACAGTGTGTGGTCTACTACTCCAATTGGTCTCAAATTTCAAGGACACTAAGGAAATAGAAAGAAACGCCCTGATACCAAATTTGGAGGTTCTATCTTCATTGGTTTCGGAATTATGCTCGTTTGGCCTAAATTCGAGCAAAAAGTTGTAAGTTCCGAACCCGTTGTACATTACCTACCGTACACAATCACCGCCGTAGTGTCATTTCCAGTACCCTACAACACAAATTTTATGAAGATAGCGTCATTAGTTGTTGAGTTATCGTGAGTTTTTATATATGTTCATTAGGCCTTAGACCGATTAAAAGATCAAGAATCCAAACCCGTGGGCCGATTTCGCCTACAGTTAAAGTTTCATCAAGATAGCTCCATTATTTTTTGAGTTATCGTGCCTACGGACGGACGGACGGTCATGGCTATATCGACTCACGCTGATCACAAATATATATACTTTTTCATATCTGGCTCGCTTCCTTTAGGTGGTTACAAATATCTTACCAAAGTTAAGATACCCTTTTACCTATTCTATAGGTGTAAGGTATAAAAAAAAAAAAGCCCTTAACCCTATTAAAAAGTCCAGACTCCGAACCCATTGGCTGATTTCGCCCATATGCAGTCCGCGCCGTACTTTAGATACTAATTAACCCTTGTACACAATTGGAACGTTCTATCTTAATTTTAAGTTACTATTTTTTGTAATTTCGATTATAAGCTTTTAAAATTTGGGAAGTCCAATTGCTCACAAATTACGTGGGCACGCAGGAAAAAGTAAAGAACAACCTTGTGCCAAATTTGAAGCTCTACATTTTTTCAAGTTCTCTATTAATTAATTTTAAAGATATGCTTTAAAGTCTTCGGAAATGTGTGGCTGGTCCCCGACCCACCACTCCAGTGGGCTCCAATTTCAAGAACACTAAGGAAATATGAAGGACACTTTGATACCAAATTTGGAGGTTCTATCTTCATTGGTTTCGGAATTATGCTCGTTTGGCCTCAAAAAGTTCTAGGTTCCGAACCCATATTTCATTCTCGAACGTACGCAATCCCCACCGCAGTTGCATTACTGGTAACCTACAGCACAAATTTGATGAAGATAGCGTCATTAGTTGTTGAGTTATCGTGATTTTTTGTATATGTTCGTTAGCACTTCGATCGATTAAAATGTCCAGAATCCGAATCCATAGGCTGATTTCGCCCATATGCAATCCCCGCCGTACTTTTAGTCCTAGTAACCTACTGTTAATATTTCATCCATATATTAACAGTAGGCTCCATTATCTTTTGAGTTATCGTGTCTACGGACGGACGGACGGACATGGGTATATCGACTCAGGAGGTCATGCTGATCACAAATATTTATACTTTTCCATATCTAACTCGATTCCTTTAAGTGGTTACAAACACCATACCAAAGTTAATATACCCTTTTACCTATTCTGTATCCTTTTACCATCATATTCATAATGATTATATTTCTCAATATCAAAATACAAAGCATGCAAAATATTTCACATATACATGTTATATGAATACATATAAATTATTTATGAAGCCATTCACTTAAAAAAAATCTTCGTGTTCTTTTTTACTTATCTTAAATTTTTTAAACAACGCAATATTTAAATCATATGAAATCGTAAGTCAAAACATTTGTTATCTACAAAAAAAAAAAAAACAAAAAAAAAATCAAAATTCATACAAATTCATATTAATACAAAATGTACCACAAAATTTGAAATTTTAATATGAAAATATTGGAGTTAAAAAAGTTTGTTGTTCGAGAGGTACCCGAAGTTTTGGTCCGATCTTAACCAAAAAAAATTGGGAACCTAGAAATTGTTTAAAAAATATTAGTGAAAATTTCGAAACTGTAGCTCTTTTAGTTTTTGAGTTATCGTGCTGACACACAAACAGACGGATGGACAGGCATACATAGCTAGATCGACTAATTTTTTCGATTCTGAGCCGATACGTACCCTTGACACTATATCTAGCTCGTCTAGATCGATGCGTTACAAACGGAGGAGCGATTTCAATATGACATATATGTATGCAGATCATATATCCCGTTAAATAATTAATTGAAGTAGAATAATTTCTTTTCAATGAGAAAATTTATTAACAAATTTTCTCATATTGTAATTTAATTCTGGTCAATCTATTATTTTGTCAATTTTCCCATTCTTTAATTCTTCCGACAAAAGATACCGCGCTTAATATTTTCCTCACCGGTAAATTATTAATTTCTCGAATTGACCATCATAATTCATAAACAAATAAATATCACTTTCTCTCTCTCACTTAATTCGTTAATCATGTCATTATTATAATTCTTAATTTCCCATCAAAAGTTTTCGCGATAAATCAAATCGCGTTCAATAAATTTTCTCACAAATTAAATGCTGATTCTTACAATTATTTATTATAAATACTAACGTTCTTTCAATTAAAGATCAGTCTTATAAGTTATCAATCTTCCTCAGTTCCTTCTTTAATAAAAGGAATATATTAAAATTAATATTATATTAAGTTAATATTATAATTAAATAAATTAATTAAATAGAGTAATTATTTAAATTAAAAGAAAGTAATGTTAACTATTTAAGTATAATAAAATAAATATTGAATAACTAAATTCTATAATTGTTTGAATATTTTATTATTTTTGATTTTGACAATAAATAAAAATAAAAGTTGCACGGGTATAAAAACAACCAAAAACATAATTTTTAAACTTTTATTTAAAACTATTTTTTTAGTGATAATCAGTTTGGTTTTTGAAAGGTAAATCCACTGAGGGTGCATTATTGAAGTTTTGTGTTGAAACTTATGAGGCCCTGAATAACAGTTAAGTACCCTCTGCATTATTTATCGATATCACTAAAGCGTTTAATTAATGGATCATGCTATATAATTCCGTCAAGTATACAACATTGGTTTTCGTGGTTTCATGCATTATGCGTTCCAGTTCTAGTTACCAGAAGCAAAAAGTAAAAATTGAGAAAAACTTTTGTAATATCTTAGGTATAGATAGTGGTGTTCTGCAAGTGTCTGTTATTGGATCTATACTTGTCCTAATTTATATATATTCGCTATTTCTACAGAATTTTAAAGGTAATCTTACTGCTTTTGCAGATGACACCATCTTTACCTATTCCTGTAATAATCAAAATAAATTAAAATAATTTGTTAATTTTGATATTGATATATTAAGGCATAGGTTTCATAAGCACAAATAAGCCATTAGTAGTAAAAAACAAGTAAAGAAACAGTCAGTCGGTGCAACCGACTTAGAAATATCCTACACCTATTTGGTTCAAATTTAAGGACATATCCATAAGTCATTTTAACACCATAAAAGCTGTTATTAATTTGATCGTAAGACATAGCTAACCAAATTAACTTTATAATACTAAAAACATTTTCTAATTACACTATCTATTAAAAAATATTACCAATTCTTACTAATTTATCTATTTAAAAATATTAAAAAACAAAAAACCTTGAAATAAATGAAAATATATTTATTCCAATTCAATTACAAAATGAAAAAAATTCTAATTATTAAATTTTGTGATAAAAAGCTAATCAAAGCATAATAAAATTATACAAATTTTTCAAAATTGAAATTATATTGAATGGTTAGATTATATACCTAATAGAAAAGCTTATAAACGCAAAATATGCAATAAATGTATTTCTAAAATACAATTACAAATTTAGACCTTTTCATATAATTCATTTAAATATAAAAATTAATTTTACATAAATGCAGCAAGTACCTTTGAACATAGCTGAACCACTACAATTAAGTCCAATTTTCGGGGACACATAGGAAATATTCTTTGGCTTCGAAATTAAACTCGACCACAACCAATTCCCATTGTACTTTCATTACTAGTAACTTAGAGTTTAAATTTCATCAAAATAGCGGCATTATTTTTTGAGTTATGGTGGTTTTAAGAATTATGTTTGTTAGCCCTTGAACTTTTCAAGGGTTCCAGAACCCGAAACCATGGTACGATTTCGCCCATATGCAGTCCCCGTCATACTTTCAATACTAGTTAACCCTTGTACACCATTGGAATGTACTATATTAATTTTTAGTTACTAGTTTTATTAATTTCGATGATAAGCTTTTACACATTGGGGGGTCTAAAAGAGGTACTGAACCACCACTCCAATTGAACCAAAATTAGAGGGACACGCAGGAAATAGTAAAGAACACCCATGTGTTAAATTTGAACTACTACATTTGTTTCAAGTTACTATCTTTATTAATTTCGAAAATATGCTTTAAGGTCCTCGGAACTGAGTGGCTGGTCCTTACCCACAACCCCAATTGGGCTTTAACTTCAAGGAGACTACGGAAATCGAAGGCGACACCCTGATACCAAATTTGGAGATTCTATCTTCATTGGTTTCGGAATTATGCTAGTTTGGCCTAAATTCGATCAATAAGTTCTAAGTTCCGAATCCATTGTCCAATCCTCACCGTACGCAATCGCCGCCGTAGCTTCATTACCAATAACCTACAGCACAAATTTCATGAAGATAGCGTCATTACTTGTTGAGTTATCGTGATTTTTTATATATGTTCGTTAGCCCTGAAACCGATTAAAAGGTCCAGAATCCGAACCCTTGAGATGATTTCGCCCTTATACAGTCCGCGCTGTACTTATACTACTAGTTAACCCTTGTACACAATTTGAACGTTCTATCTTTATTTTAAGTTACTTTTTTTAGTAATTTCGATTATAAGCTTTTAACACTTGGAAGGTCTAAGAGAGGTACTGAACCACCACTCCAATTGATCCCAAATTATGGGGACACGCAAGAGATAGTAAAGAACACCCTTGTGCCAAATTTGAAGCTTCTACATTTTTTCAAGTTGCTATCTTTATTAATTTTAAAGATATGCTTTAAGGTTTTCGGAAATGTGTGGCTGGTCCCCGACCCACTACTCCAATGGGGCCCAAAATTTCCAAGACACTTAGGAAATAGGAAGGGACACCCTGAGCCTATAATTAAAATTTCATCAAGATAGCTCCATTATTTTTTGAGTTATCGTGCTTGACGACGGACGGACATGGCTATATCGACTCAGGAGGTCACGCTGATCACAAATATATATAATTTTCCATATCTAGCTCGCTTCCTTTAGGTGGTTACAAACAAAATAATGGAGCTATCTTGATGAAATTTTAATATAGGCTACTAGGACTGAAAGTACGGCGGGGATTGGATATGGACGAAATCGGCCCCTTGGTTCGGATTTTGGACCTTTTAATCGATCGAAGGGCTAACGATCATATATAAAAAATCACGAAAACTCAACAACTAAAGACACTATCTTCATCAAATTTGTGTAGTAGGTTACTAGTAATGAAACTACTTCGGGGATTGCGTACGGTGAGGATTGGACAATGGGTTCAGAACTTAGAACTTTTTGATCGAATTTAGGCCAAACTAGCATAATTCCGAAACCAATAAAGAATTTGGTTTCAGGGTGTCGCTTTCGATTTCCTTAGTGTCCTTGAAATTTGAGCCCAATTGGAGTTGTGGGTAAGGACCAGCCACTCAGTACCAAGGACCTTAAAGCATATTTTCGAAATTAATAAAGATAGTAACTTGAAACAAATGTAGAAGCTTCAAATTTGGCACATGGGTTTTCTTTACTATTTCCTGCGTGTCCCTCTAATTTTGTACCTTTCTTAGACCCCCCAATGTGTAAAAGTTTATCATCGAAATTAATAAAACTAGTAACTTAAAATTAAGATACAACGTTCCAATTGTGTACAAGGGTTAACTAGTATTGAAAGTATGACGGGGACTGCATATGGGCGAAATCGTACCATAATTTCGAGTTCTGTAACCCTTGAAAAGTTCAAGGGCTAACAAACATATATCTTAAAAACCCCATAATTCAAAAAATAATGCCGCTATTTTGATAAAATTTAAACTCTAGGTTACTAGTAATGAAAGTACCATTGGAATTGGTTCTGGTCGAGTTTGGTCAATGAGTTCGGTCAATGAGTTCAAATATATGAAAAGGTGTAAATTTGTAATTGCATTTTAGAAATACATTTATTGCATATTTTGTATAAGCTTCTATTAGGTAAGTTAACTAGCCATTTAAAATAATTGCAATTTTGAAAAATTTGGATTATTGAATATATTATGCTTTGATTAGCTTTTTATCACAAAATTTAATAACTAGAATTTTTTCATTTTGTAATTGAATTGGAATAAATATATTTTCATTTATAACAAGTTTTTTTGTTTTTTAATATTTTTAAATAAATAAATTAGTAAGAATTTGTAATATTTTTTAAGTGATAGTGTAACTAGAAAATGTTTTTAGTATTATAAAGTTAATTTGGTTAGCTATGTCTTACGATCAAATTAATTTAACAGCTTTTATGGTGTTAAAATGACTTATGGATATGTCCTTAAATTTGAACCAAATAGGTGTAGGGTATTTCTAAGTCGGTTGCACCGATTGACTGTTTCTTTACTTGTTGATTCTTTAGTTGGCCATCCAAAATTTTTAAATCTTGTAAAAAAAAAAGAATAAATTAATTATTTAAAAAAAAAAAAATTATAAAAAAAAAATAAAAATAAATAAATATTTTCATCCCTCTCTAACACAAGAATTTTTTCAAATGATTAATTATGATTAATCATTTATTAATTTTAATTAATCAAAACTCTGTCAAAAAATTGCCAAACAAGGCGAATTGTTTTAAGTGCAAAAAAATTATAAATTAAAAAAAAGATAAACTGCAGTGTGATGGAGATAGTAAACAAATTTTCCATAACACTTGTTCTGGTTTGCCTGTTGAAGATCTGGAAATTCCTGAAGCGGATTCAGAACAATTGTGGTTTTACACTATGTTTAAGCAAAAAAGAATTAAACCAAAATCTTTAAATCTAAGTTTGGGTGAGAGATTAAATGCTGTTCCCCATAAGAGCATAAACAATGATCAGGCAACTGAAAACATTATGTCAAAACTTGATGAAGCCCTCGGAAAGCAAGAGAACCTAGGAAAGAATATATTTGAGGTTAGAGAAGCCCTAGATCCTGTAATAGAAGATAACATGAGACTTAAAATGAGGATGAAATTTTAAAAATGCAGTAAATTAAATAAATTAGAAATTAAAATAATGAAACAACGGAAACCGCGTAAATACCTTGAAATTACTGGATTGCATTGATGTGACAAACTGGGGCCGATGTTTATACTGAAGGAAGTTACAAAACAATTTGATATAAATTTTGAGGCGGAAGACGCAAAGAAATCTTATTTTACGGCCGCACATGCAAAGAATTCAGGTGAGTCAAAATGATTAGTAGTTGAATTTAAAAATTCTAAAATAAGAAATGATATTATGTATGCCAAAAGAAAACATTAATTTGGTACCAGTCTCTTACTTGTAAACAAAAGACACTCCACAGTTGTAAACAAGGCAAATTGCAAGCCCAGTTACTTATATATCAATGAGAAATTAAAACCATATTTCGGTCTGTTGCACAAAAAGACCTGAGATTTGAAAAGGCTAAAAAAAATTTAATTTACATGAATAAGAGATGGAAAGTATTATAAGGGAAAGTGAAGAATCTAAAATATTAAATATATATTCAGATAAACAAGTAGAAAAATTTTATAAATGTACTCAATAATATCTTAGATTACTTAGCTTTACCATCAAATATTACCAATAATCATATCTGTAATATAAACAACAATAAAGTTGTACAACCATGCACCTTAAAAATTAGGTATCTTAATATTCGCAGCTTAAAATATAAAATTGATGAGATTAGCTATTTGCTGGGTAACATTAACTATACTATCTACGTAATAGCGTTGACTGAAACTTGGATAATGTCTGATGAAAGTGATTTAGTTAATATAAAAAACTACAACAAAGGGTTCTTTATCTTTAATTTACAGAGCACCATTAAATGATAGGAAATCAATTGACAATTTTTTTACACTTATTGATGAGCACTTAAAGGAAATAAAAACAAACACAATAGTTCTTGGTGATTTTAACTTTAATATAAATACTTACGTTGACAAACTGATACAAGAATATAAAACAATTGTAACATCTAATAGTTTTTCCTTTTGCCATTCCATTACTCAGCCATCATCAGTGTCTTGTTTTCATCACGTTTTAAAAAATAAAATTAGTAATAAATTTAATATAATAAATATAAATGTTGATTTTACTGACCATAATATTTTTTAACTTGAAGTAATGTCGCTAAACAATTTATAACATAAGCAAACATATGATCAGACAATAAACTTATTAGTTATTACATAAAAATAAACTTCAAAAATATATAAAAAACTGCGTTATCGATAAAATTAGTGATACTGATGTGTTTTGTAAAGGTGTAGTAAATACTATCAAAACTGGAATTGAAAAATGTACTAATAAAAAAAATTAAAAAAAAAAATTTTTTGCCGTTTATTAAAAAAATATATTGTTTTTAATTTACAATACATAATAGGTTTTAAAGTAAAATTATTGGCCTTTTAAATATATAAGAGTATTAAATAAGAATGAAAATAGAAAACAACCCCCGTTTATCAAATTTAAAGTTTTTATCTTCATGAATCTCGAAAATAAGCTTTTTAATTTTGGGATATCTTAGAAGCCACCTGAACCACCGCTACAATTAAGTCTAAATTTCGGGGACACAGGAAATACGAAATATATTCTTTGGCTTCGAAATTATACTCGTTTGGCCTCAGATCGATCAAAAGATTCTAGAATTTGAACACATTGTCCGAACTCGACCAGAACCAATTCCCATGGTACTTTCATTATTAGTAACCTAGAGTTTAAATTTCATCAAAATCGCGGCATTAGTTTTTAAGTTATACTGCCTTTAAGATATATGTTCGTTAGCCTTTGAACTTTCAAAGGTTCCAGAACCCAAAACCATGGTCTGATTTCGCCCATATGCAGTCCCCGTCATACTTTCAATACTAACTAACTCTTGTACACAATTGGAACATTTTATCTTAATTTTAAGTTACTATTTTTATTAATTTCGATGATAAGTTTTTTAAGCCTTGGTGGGTCTAAGAGGGGTACTGAACCACCACTCTGATTGATCCAAAATTAGGGGAATGCGCAAGAAATAGTAAAGAGCACGCATATACCAAATTTTAAACTTCTAAATTTGTTTGAAGTTACTATCTTTATTAATTTCGAAAATATGCTTTAAGGTCTTCGGAACTGTGTGTGGTCTACTACTCCAATTGATACCAAATTTCAAGGACACTAAGGAAATAGAAAGAAGCACCCTGATACCAAATTTGGAGGTTCTATCTTCATTGGTTTCGGAATTATGCTCGTTTGGCCTAAATTCGATCAAAAAGTTGTAAGTTTCGAACCCGTTGTACATTACCCACCGTACGGAATCACCGCCTTAGTGTCATTACCAGTACCCTACACCACAAATTTTATGAAGATAGCGTCATTAGTTGTTGAGTTATCGTGATTTTTTATATATGTTCGTTAGCCCTTAGACCGATTAAAAGGTCCAGAATCCGAACCCATGGGCCGATTTCGCCCATTTGCAGTAACCTACAGTTAAAATTTCATCAAGATAGCTCCATTATTTTTTGAGTTATACTGCCTACGGACGGACATGGCTATATCGACTTAGGATATCGACTCACGCTGATCACAAATATATATACTTTTCCATATCTAGCTGGCTTCCTTTAGGTGGTTACAAACACCATACCAAAGTTAATATACCCTTTTACCTATTCTATAGGTATAGGGTATAAAAATAGCTTTAAAATCAAAAAACATAATGAAAAGACATTACACAGAAACCTCAGATAAAACAAAAAAAGCAGAAACATGCGGAATAATATACAAAATTGACTGTCAAGGTGGAAAAAAATATTTCAGACAAACTAGCAGAAGACTAGAAGACAGAATAAAAGAACACAAAAAAGACATAGAACAAAACACTCCAAAATCCGGTTTGGCAGCCCACATTCTGGAATCAAAACATTCTTTCTAATTTGACAACACTGCAATTATTACAAAATAGAATAACCGAGAAAAACGTGAGCTGAAAGAACGCCTTAAAATATACGAAAATAAAAATAGTCTGTCAACATCAAACAAGACATAGAAAACATAAAAGGACCTATTTCTAATTTTTAAAAGAAACATAAACACATTAAAACCATTTTTTCAAAATAATAAGTAACAAATCTCACACCACATGAACAAAATAAAAACTTAGAAAATAAAATACTGATTCCTCATAAAACTACATATACAAATACAAAGTCTTCCAAACACAAAAGAACATACTAAAAGCTTTTGAAGATCAGCTGTAAAACACAAAAAGTTTTCTCATATTAAACAAAACATATCTAAAAATTAAATAATAAAACTATATAAAAAACTAAATTTAAAATAGTAACATAAATAAAATTTAAAATTAAAAATAAAAATAACAAATTATAGTGAAATTTAAATAGACAATAATACTTTTTTAAAAAGTTTAATCACTATCCTAACAAAATCTAAAATATATAATCAAATAATGTAATTGTTTTTTTTTGTGTGCACGGGTAAAAACATTAAATACCTATCTGAATTTGCAAATTGTAGTACCGACAAACTACCATTAAAATTTTTGATTTGGAAATTGCATACATAACAAAGAATTTTAAAATATGCAGCAAATTAACCTTATGTTATTTTAAATTTTTATATTTACGTTATTTTTTGACAATAATACTTTACAATTACGACATAATTAAGTATCTACATTTCGTAAGTCCAATTTTCATAACTCATACCTTAATTTAAAGGATGAGATGGTACGGGGAAAATTACAACGTTTCTATTTAGATAATAGTTTTAGAGATATATCGATATATAACTTTAGAATTACCACTATGCTTAAAAAAAATTAAAACGGCATTGTTTAATATCGACAACCCTTGCGCCTATAAAAAAAAATTATTTAAATAGGTACATACTAGAGATCTGCACAAATATATTCCTTTATTAAAATTATCGAATATATTCAAATACTGTACTCTAATTCAATACATTCGTTCTCAAAGCTTCAAATATGGTATATACTCAAACTACAACTTAACTATTAATCTATTCGTTTTATTTCAAATAACAAATTGAAAAGCTTTTTCTTTTCATAAATACTTTGATGTCTTGAAAATCAAATTTCAATTCTTCCAAATCTTTTAAAATACACCAAGTATACCGAGTACTCTAAATATAATGACAAAGAAAAAGAAAAAAATAAAACAAAAAGAAGATAAAAAAACAAACAAAGCAGTGACAAAACAAACAAAGCTACATATTACTCATCGATATAATACATACTGGTTATACGTACTACATATTAAAATTTTTTTTATTATATTTGGTGTACTCGGTACGGTATATAAATACAAATACTATAAATATTCTATTTTCGGGTACACATAATAAATCAAATACATATTCATTCTATTCTACAATAATTTTGTATTTCATTTACTCTATTCTATAATCATTTGTAATGAATGCATTTGGTTTGAAAGCTTTCAAAAGCGAATATGAAAAGTTTTACTTATTATAGAATGATTTGAAAGCGCTTTTGAATACAATTGTGCAGATGTCTAGTACATACACACAAATAATTATTTATATATCTATATATATATATATATATTACTAAAATTTTCTAAATAAACTCATATATAACTATAAAATTTTAGAATTACCGTAATCCAAATTTTAAATAAACGTAAAAAATATTGTAATCAAATTAACAAGTCATGGAAAAAACCAAGCGAGCTAGTGACGGAAAACTATTTATTATTAACTAGTAACTTAAAATAAAATTTTATTTAACAATAAAAAATATATCGTTCCTCCCAACGACAATTATTACAAGTCAAGTTATTACAAAATTGAGATACTATTACGCTTTTGTTTATTTTATTGTCATCTATAACCTGTCAAAATTTGGTGGCGGAATTCCCAAAAACAACGATTTTATAAAGTTTTAAAAATTTATTACAACTAAGTTTTACTAAGCTTTCCAATTAAAAAAAACACATGTAGAGTAGTCGTATATATCCACAAAACCACTTAACAAGAAAACATCTCAAGTCAAATAGTAAATATTTTAAAAAATTTTAACTGTAATTATAAATATTACCAACTTCTGTTCTATTTTTTTGAACTGTCATATTTGTGTTCTTATTATCATACAACAAGACTTGTAATACTTGTCATCGGAATATTTTAAAAAATATTCTGGTACAACTAATTTTGTTATTATTTGTGGTGTTCTAAGAAATGTCGTAAATTCCAGCTAAAATCTTTTGTAATATTTGTCAGCAAAATGGTTTTATGATTATTGCTGAATATGTCACTTTGATCGTATTTAAAATGTTTTTCAGCTGGCGTATAATTCCGTTATAATTATTTGTTATGTTTTTATTATATTAAATATGATCTCTTATTAAAAATTAAATGTGCAAGATGAATAGGGCTAAGTTGATGGTTAATTTAGCTTTGAAGAAAAAAGGTAAATATTTTAATAAATTTGAATAAAATATTAAATAACGTATAATACATTAAAATGGATTATCTAGAATAATAATAGAATTTAAGTTTTTATAATATGTTTACAATTTAACTGACAAGAAGTTTCTGAAATCATATACCTACTTCTTACATTTAAATATAAAATTGTTACTACAAAATATAAAAAAAAAATAATTTTTTTAAAGCTGATGAATAGATACAGAAGACATCTACTTCTTCTAATCAAAATCTAGCAGAAATCATAACTCATGGTATTTTACTAATTTAAAATGTATTGTATTTATTTATTTTCAAATTTTTAGATTTTAAGATTTAAGATTTTAAGATCACTCGATTACGTGCCAGCCCGGTTTCAAGATCAATAGTACACCATACTGAGTTGGTTCATTCTGAAGAAATAAATAATGAATTATCTAATACTAGTAAAGTTTTTCATTAAAATTTTATTATTGCGAATACTAATAATATTTAATGTAATAGGTTCTGAACCCTTTTAAAATAGCGGTAGCGAGTACGAATTAGAGGATGATGACTACTCCACTTCAAGCTCTGAACGTTTAGCTAAAAGACCAAAAAGGAATTATGGTGATCAGAAATCAATATCTTCAGTAGAAGTATATTGTAGTGATGAAACCAGTATTGTCGAATGCTCTCAATTGTCTGCAATCTCCGAAGCCAGAGTAATCAATGCTCCCGACTTTAGTCCGCATACACCTGTTTTGAAAAAAGTGAGAGAGTCGTCTTTCAAAAAGAATGTAGGTAAAAAAAGAAAATCGTTTCCTTCCCAATGGAAAAGGACCAAAGAGAAAATTAAGTTGAATACCGGAAAAGAATGCAAAAAGAGAAACGGAAGTAGTAAAAATTCAAAATCGGTCAAAAAACCTTGTTCCGTAAAATGTCGTCTACGATGCTTTGAAAAATTTTCAGCTATTCAGCGTGAAGAAATATTTAAAAGATATTGGAATTTGGGAGACAAGACCAGACAAAGGCAATTTATTTTAAATAACACAAAAACTCTCGATAAAAAAACACAAACAATTAATGCAAAATATCAAAGGAATTGTCATCGCGAATATTATTTTTCTGTTAGAAATGAGGAAAATGTAGTAGACATCCGAGTTTGCTCTGAAATGTTTATTAACACATTAGACATAAACAAGCAAGTAATTCAAACAGCACAAAATAAGTTGAATTCCGGAGTTGGTGTTTTATCCCCCGATAAAAGAGGACGCCACATTAGGCCTTTAAACCACTTATCTGAGCAAAAAAAGGAATTGATTCGAAAGCACATCAATTCAATTCCATTAATCGACTCTCATTACTGCCGAGAAAAATCTACAAGAAAAAATATTTCAGAAGAATTGAACATAAGAAATTGTATTTATTATTTAAGGAAAAACTCAATGCGGAGCAAAAAAAAATTGGAGTAACGGAACGCCAGTACAGAGATGTATTTAATAATGATTTTAATATTTCTTTTCACATTCCGAAAAAAGATCAATGCGATGTGTGCACTGCATTTCAAAACTCAGAATGTCCAACCGGAATAGAACTGCTCGAACATCAAAAACATCTGGAGAGGAAAGATAAAGCCAGAGAATTAAAATATGAAGGAAAAATAGCTGCAAAGGAAAGTAAAGGAAAGATATTGGCAATCGTTTATGATTTCCAAAAGCAGCTTTGCACGCCTTGTGGTCTTGAAAGTAGTGCATTTTACTATTATAGACAATATTTGGCCGTTTTAATTTCACGATTATAATTTCACAATGCACGATTTGGCAAATAAAGATGCATTTTGCTATGTTTGGCACGAAAACATCGCCAAAAAAGGGGCAAACGAAGTTGCAAGTTATATAAGTCATTTTCTATCCTCAAGAGATATGGACAAAGTAGATGAAATTTTCTTTTATAGCGACAACTGCCCGAGCCAAAATAAGAATCGTATAGTGTTCGCCTGCTATGCGCAACTGGCAAAAAAATTTCAAGTTAATATAAATCATATTTATTTAGAGAAGGGACATACCCAAAATGAGGGTGATTCAGATCATTCAGTAATTGAAAGGGCTAGAAAAAAAAAGAAAATATATATCCCGAATCAGTGGTATTCTCTCATACATTGTGCGAAAAGGATCGGAAATCCTTACAATGTAATTGAAATGAAACAAAAAGATTTTTACAATTTTAAGAAAAATATGCTACTTTTTTCTTGGGAGTTAAATTGCGACCGAGAAAATGTATTTTATAATCGTATAAGATCATTAAAAATTTTGATAGCCTGTCCTGAAAATTTGCATTACAGTTACGAACTCGACAACAATTTTAAAATTATTAATATGCTCCAGAAAAAAGGAAAAAGAAAAGCTCCATTAAACAAAATGTTAGAAATAGAACCTGAGCAGCTTTACAACTCACAACTACCAATATCTGAGCAAAAATTAAAAGATTTAAGGACTTTATGTGAAAAAATTTAATACCACAAATTTACCAAGAATTTTATTTGAATTTAACATCAGTTCCCTCAATTTCTATTAATGCTTCCACCGATGAAGATGAATAAGCAACAAATATTTTAAATAATTTTTCTGAATTAATGAATTTATTTTTGTTTTTTATCTTTAATTTTTACCTTTTTGAATAAATGAATTTATTTTTGCTATTTATTTTCGATTTCTGTAAATATTTATACAAATTTTGTGTGTTAAATTTTTAATTTTATCTTAAGAAGAAATAAATTGAAGTGGAAAAAAGTATACTAATAAAGATAGCATAACTAACAATCTTTTGTTTTTCATTTAAAAAAAATTACTATTGATCTTATCCTATTTCGACAAAAACATATTTTTTTCTTAAAACAAAACAACTTAAGTTAACAGTCTAACTGTTATTTTTTCATTTTACCTAGAAAATTTACAAATTGACTTGATTGGTTACCTATTACAAAGAATTGTTATCAATAAAAAAGCTAAAACTATTTGGACTATCAAATTATTTTTATTTTCCAATGACAAATATTACAAATCGAAATTGAAGAAAAAAAAAGTTTTTCTATATTGTATACATACATTTTACAACTCTAAATGGTTAATTTCATCAAGTGATTATTTTTTACTATAATTATTCTAACTTAAGTTATATCAATATTAGCCAATTTATTTTTATATTACAAGTCAAATATTGGTGAAAGTTCAATAAAATTAAATAGTTTTTTAATCAGAACTTATTATAATTTAAAAAAAATTTTATTTGGTCTTTGTCCTGTAAAAATATACCTACTAAATCAAAAGTTACACAATTTTCAAAACTGCAAAATTTTCAAATGCTTTTTCCGCAAAACAACTAAAACTGAGTTGTAATAGTTGTCATTGGGAGGGACGATATATGTATATAGATTTGATATTTCTATTTATACAATTTAAGTTTTTGCGTTTATTTTGAAAGTGTGAAATCAATGTTGTCAGGGCCGGCGCTTTCATATGCACAGTATGCACAGTAAAACAGGGCGCCAGAATTTAAGGGCGGCAAATTTTCAATTGAAATTAAAAAAAAAAAATTTTTTATCTAACAAAAAATTATATAATAATAAAATAAGTATTGAAAAAATGTATTCGAAATTTGTTTTTTCAATATCATATAAAATAAAGCATGTTTTATTTTTTACCTATCTACATTTTATAATTTAAGGAACAGCGATTTTTTGGTGTTCATTTGTATTTATTGTGGTTATCAAATTTTTTCCATAGATTAGAGAATAAAATAATATAAGTTCTCTTTCACAGCAGCTATCATAAAAATATTGAAAGAGTAATTTATTTTTCTCTTTTCTAAATTCTTCTAATAAGTAATAACATTCCTCCTAACATTCATATTAACAAGCTATTGAACAAAATTATCAATTTAAAAAAAGTGCACCTTATACAACAACAAAATCTATAAGACCAAAAAATAACATTTTTATTTTTGTATTACATTTTCTAATTTAAGGAACAGTGATTTTTTGATGTTCATATGGCTTATTTTATTACAGAATCAGAAATGAGAAAATAAAATATGTAAATAACATACTACTCTTTCAAATTTCAATATAAATTATTGAAATAAGAGCAATTTATTTTTATTCTTTATCTTTTATTCTTTTCTTTCTTATTCATTATTCTCTTAAATTTTTCTTTGATTATGTTGTATTCTTATTCTTTTGATTCTAACTTTATTAATTGAGATTTGAGAACATTATAATAATAGCTGTGTGTAATGTGTATATATAATACATATAAATATAATACTATACTAATACTACATATATTTGTATAAATATACAAATACCATGGTCCATGATTAGAGAATTAGAACAAAAAACATTATTAATTCTTAAAAAATGTTAAATGTTATTATTTTTAGTAGGTACATGAAATATTTTTATATGGTGGAACAAAAAAAAAACACTGTTCTGTGTGTTATTTCTTAAAAAATGTTATTATTTTTAGTAGGTACGTACATGAAATATTTTTATATGGAGGAACAAAAAAAAACACTGTTCTGTCATCTGTGTGTTATTTTCTTAAAAAATGTTAAATGTTATTATTTTTAGTAGGTACATGAAATATTTTTATATGGTGGAACAAAAAAAAAACACTGTTCTGTGTGTTATTTTCTTAAAAAATGTTATTATTTTTTGTAGGTACGTACATGAAATATTTTTATATGGAAGAACAAAAAAAAAACACTGAATTATAAATAATTATATTTATAATCTATAGAGTATAGAAATAATAAAAAAAAAAGTTTTATAGTACCTACCTACTAGATTAGCATGTTAATTTTTTTTAATGCATTTTTTATTTAAACTGCCTTTTTAATGTCAAATCAAATTATTTTTCAAATACCTATTATTAATTAAATACATATAATACATATTAATTAAAACATTTGAAAAATTTAAATATCTAAATTCTAATTTTTTAAAAGTTATAAAAATTTTATTGTTTGATTGTTTTTTTTTTTAAATTTAGTGCAGTAAAGCTTAAAGATATTGTAATTTGTAAGAAAAACCTACTTTCTCCACTATTGAAACATTAGAATTTATATTTGAAAAAAAATTAGAAATATTATTTCCCAATTTAGTTATAGCTTTAAAAATTCAACAATACCTATTACAGTAGTTTCAGCAGAACGTAGTTTTTCAAAATTAAAAATTATAAAAAATTATTTGAGAACAACAATGACTCAAGATAGATTAGTAGGATTAGCAACTATATCAATTGAAAGCGAACTTCTTGAAAATTTGGACTACGAAGAATTAGTTAACGACTTTGCAAAAATAAAAGCGCGTAGAATTAAATTTTAGTATTTTAAATTTTTTCATAATGTTTTAATTAATTTTAACTTTTTAATAATTTGTTATCGGTTAAAATTTTTGTTATTGAGGATTATACCTCCGTGGGACACCTCTTTAAAAAAAATGCTTTGAAAGTTCTACCTCAAGGATGATGTGGAAACGAACTTTTCCAGGGCGGCGTTTTCAAAAAGTGCACAGGGCGCCAAAAAGCGTAGCGCCGGCACTGAATGTTGTTCTTGTGTTTATTACCCATTATCAACATCCTATGAATCGGTTAATAACTGCAATAATTTGTTCTACGAAAACGTAACGTTAATAATTTAGTATTACATAAACGATTATTTGAATTAATTTTAATGTTATTGAGAATTTGAGCAGAAGAAATGTTACCTTTTATACCTTCAGTAATAAAAAAAACATCAGTAACTTCTTGTCTTAATTTTATAGTTTGCAAGTGAATTAAATTAAACCTATTTTCATAAAAAGGTAAGATCGGCGGGTTTGACCATTGAAGATTTCTCAAAGTAAATTTAAAAAATTTCTTTGCACCGCCTCTATCCTATTAATATGTACCTCGTAAAATAGTGATCAAACTTGGACACGAATATAACAAGACACGAATATAAAGATTTAAGAACATAAGGATCATAAAATTCTTTAGAACAACGTTTTATAA
The DNA here is from genome assembly GCA_963082915.1 of Dolichopus griseipennis. NCBI lineage: Eukaryota > Metazoa > Arthropoda > Insecta > Diptera > Dolichopodidae > Dolichopus > Dolichopus griseipennis. The sequence goes on from OY720441.1 coordinate 226,118,178, forward strand.
AACCAAGCATAGAATTAGCTTTATAATATAACAGAAATGAAGTTTAAAATTAAGCTTATAATCGAAGTAAACGCTAGGTCTTTAATAGAATTCGTTTTAGAAATGCTAATTCCGATCAAGCAGTAATAAAAACAAATCGCATTAAAATGACGTGTGAAACACATAAGTGCACATTTATTTACACAGAAGAAAATTATTGTTTTTACACCAATTAAAAAATTATCTAAATCATTTTGTAAAAGTAAAGCATCATTTAAAGAATCAATTTTCTTAAAAATTTTCATGTCATCCGCATATATTTGAAGCTGACTATTAACAAGAACTGATCAATTAACGTTTACATCGAGATTATAAAAAAAAGAGGACTTAAGTGACAGCCTTTTGGAACTCCGGAGTTCGCTTTAAAAAGTTTAGAAGTGATTTTTCTATATAAAACACTGTATGTCCTATCAGATAAATATGAGTCAACCCATTTCACAAAAATATCTGGGAGACCAAGCGTTCTCAGCTTAATCAGGATTATAGAATGTGGTAAAACATCAAATGCTTTACTATAATCTGTAAAGATAACATCTGTTTGAAAATCTTCTTCTATATTTGTTATAAAAGTTGAAACTGACTCAACAAGTTTAGTAAATGTTGATTTTTGATCCATATATCAATGTTGATTATATACCAAAAAAGATTTACAGTTTTAAAAAGATTGCTTTCATACATTTTAAAATTAACATGTGTAAACCGTGTGTAATTTTTGTGTTAAACTTTTTGCAGTAACATCAACTTCAATTAAACCTCCATTGAGAGGCGCAGCAACGCGCACCGGGTATTACCTAGTACTTTACATTTTCAGACGAAGGAGAAATATAACAATTAACAAGACATAAATTTTGAGAAGTAAGTTAAATTTTCACAATAATAACTTCAAGATCTTCTAAACCAGGAACATTGATTTGATTTGCATTAGAATTATTTTTTACCACAATTCAAACTCCACTCTTAAGATAGATATCTTGATAAGATTATTTCGAGGCGTTGTGGAGAAAAAACTTATTATAAATTTCATGAGCTGAGTTTAAATGTTTGTAATAATTACTCTCACAGTGACATCGATAAGATTTAAGACCTCTTTTACATCTTTTTCCGAGATCATCTTTTACATCTATAGAATTGTGAAATTTAATATAAAACTTATGTAGATCTTCGTATTTAGTTGGGAGTTCTTCGTTATTAATTAAAACTTTAAGGTTAGTACGAGTTTTACCATCTATAACACGATTATACGAATCGGTGTGAATTATTGTGTCGTTCCTCCCGAAATCTTGAAAGAGCATGTGAGCCTTCTCCGAATAGTTATTCGTGAGTCATTCTAGGACTGGGTGGCATAAGAGGTTTAACAAACGACTTCTTTTTTGTACCACCATTAACAGTATTAGAATGGTTTTTTCCAAATACATCTGTAGGACAAACCGAATTAATGGCTACATTCGCATAATTGGTAATATTATTACCATTGTCAATTTTATTATTGTGGATACCACCAAAAATGTGGATTTGTTGAATGAAGGTAGTAAAAGGCGTTTTTTATAGTGCGGTTAGGTGCGGAAAGTAAAATTGTTATCAGATAGAATAGAAGTATTCAAATTAGTGTTGTTTTGTTATGAATTTTTATTTTGGTTTATTATTAAATTTCCAGAATTTAAATTTTTGTTTTTTTTTCTCATTTTTATTTTTTAAATTCGATTAACTATTCTGTTTTATTTTTTTTCTTACAATTTTCTTTCTTGAATCCTTAAAATCCGTCACTATCGTACCTGGTTTCCATGCCTTTGATTTTTGATAGCTTTCACCGTTTATGATGGAACACTGATTTTAAAAATAAAATATTAAGGTTGAAATTTTAACCCACGTAGAGTAATGGATTTTCAGCAAATATCTTCACAATTGAATGTTTTCTTTAGAAAATAAACCAAACGCTATTCTGTGGTGTTGGTACTCAGACTTGAAACTATAAAATTAAAATTTGGCTGAAGAACTGCATCTGGTTCTTGGTAATCTTTTTCAACGGGTATTAATGATGGAAGCATAATGGAGTCTGATATCTGAGTTTTGTTTTTCGCAACCGTTTCTTCCAATATATACTTAATTCTTCCAATAAAGATATACTAATAGCAGGTTCAGGAACCACAGTTAGATTGTCAGGTCTAAAGTTGTCCTGAATTAATTCTAGTTTAGTTTTAACTAAATCTAGATCGGCTAAAACAATATCCCTAAAACTCATTGATATATCACGAACTGTAATACTTTGTTTTAGAGATGAGTACTGTTCATTCAAACTATCTATTAAATTCTTAAATTTTTCGTGATTGTTTGTTCTTAATAACAGTAGTTAGTTTTGCTACCGTTGCTTGATGATCGTTTTTAATTTCGTTGATTAAATTAAAGATTTTACCATAAAATTGTTGAAAACTGCTATTTTGTATCAAACAATTCTCGTAAACAAAATATTTAGCAAGAAATGAGCTCTACCAATATCTGGGTGCATTTTTACATTTGTCATGAAATTTTAAATGACAAGCACCTTTACAGGTAACAGTTTCAGTTTTTGCGTTATTGATTAAACAAATTTTGGCATTGCATTTGCATTCCTTTATTTGGTTTATTGTATAATGTTCTTAGCACATTTTCAAAAAATTTTGTAATAATGTGCCTATATAGTTTCATTCTGTAAGTCCGTCTGTCCGTATGTTTTCCAGAAACTTTTACATCGTTTGAAATAGAGAAGAGAAATTTTAACCATGGGTAGGTATTGCAAAAATAATAATTTTATAGAAGAATTTTTTTCTGTAGCCTCACCCGTTACGGAGCTACAGCCCCCTAAATTTGGGAAAAGCCTTATTTTTAAATTGTTATAACAGAGTTCTATCCGTTTTTATGCAATAACCGGAGTCGCTATTTAAATCCAGTCAGTTAGGTCCACGGGTTCGAGTACCTGCCATACAACTTCTAATTACCTATGGAAGCTGCATGTCTGAAATTTTGCCAAAAATAGTTTAGTGTAATGGCCAAAGTTACTGCAAAATTTGGTTGGTCTACTGCTGAGGGTTCGAGTAGCTTCCATACAACTCCTTCTTTTATATGAGGATTACACTACACCAAATGAAGGTGAATGTCTGAAGTTTTGGCAAAAATAGTTTAGTGTAATGGCCAAAGTTACCACAAAATTTGGTTGGTCTACTGGAAAGGGTTCGAGTAGCTGCCATACAACTCCTTCTTTTATATGAGCATTACTCTACACCTAATAAAGGTGAATGTTTGAAATTTTGCCAAAAGTATTTAACCGGATGATATAATGTATATGTTACGGTCATGCGTATCCCAGAGTTGACACATTCTACTCTACTACACTCTTCCTCGTTTTTAATTAAATTTAAAAATTAACTAGGACAGGCCAATAAATTATCAGCAAATTTTTAAATTTTTTTTTTGTAAATATAAAGAAACTCTTAATAACCTTCGTATTATTTGTATTAGCATTAATATTATTAACATTATTATTATCAATAATATTGTCGTTATTGATGGTATTATTATTTTGGCTATTATAATTTGAATCTGATAACTTGTCTTATCGGAATCTGTTACTATAAGGCCTTCTTTTTTAGAGTTATATGTATTATTTTTGCTATTATTATTAACTTGAATTGTGCAAGATTTATTGTTGGTACTTTTCTTCTTTTTGAAGGTTAATAATTTGAGTATAACGCTGCTTTTTTTATCATTGACAGATTTCTTAATAGACTCCTCTGTTTTCGATTCAACTTTTTTTACAATACTCACTTTATTTTTCTTATTTTTATTATTATTATTATAATTACTAGCTGTAGGCCTGTAGGTCCGTCACAGAATGACGGAAGGTCAATCGAAATAAAAAATGTTTATAATTAAGAGCCAAATCTAATTTTATTATATACAAAAACATACATTGTAAGTATATCAATAAAATATTCTTAAATAAAATCGCAACCATTACATTTTTTATTATGCAGATTATGCTTAGATTTTAGTAGTAGATACACAAAACAAAATTGCTTATATAATATCTTGTTCTATCTTAAAAATTTGAAGATGAATAAGTTATGTTGTCCACGTTTGTATGTTTTGAATTTGATAAAATGTTGGGGTCGTTAGTTCAAATCTTGGTGAAATTTTTTTTAATTTCAATTAATAGTTTTTTTTTTTATTACGTAGGTACTTGTTTAAATTTGTAAAATTAAATAAATTTGTTTGAAATCTTTTATAGATGTATTTTGTTTCAATAATGATCTATTTCTCCATCTATTAACGTTTTGTATACATATTTTTAAAAAATGTGGCTAATCTATGTATTTTTATGTATGTATATATTTATATATTTTTTCACAACATTTGTTTAAAATCAAATCGAAATACTTGTTTGCTGCCAACATTCTATAATCTACCTACTCGACATGCATTTTGTGGACATAAAGTTGTATTAAATAAATGTTTTGAATAGAGTTTTACATTATCAAATACAAATTATAAACTTTATATTTTGTTCTTTCTATTATACCTAAAAAAAATGTGTTTTATGTAAATGGAAAACCAGTTTTGTTTTTAAATAAACAAAATATTATAAATGATTAATTGTAGTTTTTATCATACAAAAAAAAAAAATTCAAATTTTGTTAAATTTATGAAATAAATTTCAGGTATCACAAAAAAGTTTTTACTTTATAACTTTCAAAGTTTTTGAGCTATAAAAGTGCTAGTATACTCAAAATGCAGAGAAATAGAAGGGTAATATTTTGAAGTAAAAAAACTGTTATGTTAATACCGTTATTTTCTTGATAAAAGGGATTTAATTGATATTTTGTTAAAATTATTGGACTTTAAGCCCTTATAACCTCAGACTGAGAAACTGTAGAGTAATGTTTGATAGTTCTTAAGAAATCTGCATTAATAAGCATTTAAATGCTATACTTACTTTTTTATAGCCTACACCTATAGAATAGGTAAAGGGGTATATTAACTTTGGTATGGTGTTTGTAACCACCTAAAGGAAGCGAGCTAGATATGGAAAAGTATATATATTTGTGATCAGCGTGACCGCCTGAGTCGATATAGCCACGTCCGTCCGTCCGTCCGTCCGTAGGCACGATAACTCAAAAAATAATGGAGCTATCTTGATGAACTTTTAAATGTAGGTTACTAGGACTGAAAGTACGGCGGGGATTGCATATGGGCGAAATCGGCCTATGGGTTCGGATTCTAGACCTTTTAATCGATCGAAAGGCTAACGAACTTTTATAAAAAATCACAATAACTCAACAACTAATTACGTTATCTTCATCAAATTTGTACTGTAGGTTACTAGTAATGAAACTACTTCGGGGATTGCGTAAGGTCGGGATTGGACCATGCGTTCGGAACCTAGAACTTTTTGATCGAATTTAGGCCAAACGAGCATAATTCCGAAACCAATAAAGATAGAACATCCAAATTTGGTATCAGAGTGTCCCTTCCTATTTCCTAAGTGTCTTGGAAATTTGGGTCCCATTGAAGCACTGGGTCGGGGACCAGCCACACATTTCCGAAGACCTTAAAGCATATCTTTAAAATTAATAAAGATAACAACTGGAAAAAATGTAGAAGCTTCCAATTTGCCACAGGGGTGTTCTTTACTATCTCTTGCGTGCCCCCCTAATTTGGGATCAATTGGAGTGGTGGTTCAGGACCTCTCTTAAACCCCCCAATGTGTAAAAGCTTATAATCGAAATTACTAATAATAGTTACTTAAAATTAAGATAGACCGTTCAAATTGTGTACAAGGGTTAACTAGTACTATAAGTACAGCGCGGGCTGTATAAGGGCGAAATCAGCCCATGGGTTCGGATTCTGGACCTTTTAGTCGGTGTCAGAGATAACGAACATATATTAAAAATCACGATAACTCAACAACTAATTACGCTATCTTCATCAAATTTGTGCTGTAGGTTACTAGTAATGAAACTACTTCGGGGATTGCGTAAGGTCGGGATTGGACTATGAGTTCGGAACTGAGAACTTTTTGATCGAATTTAGGCCAAACTAGCGTAATTCCGAAACCAATGAAGATATAACCTCCAAATTTGGTATCAGGCTGTCCCTTCCTATTTCGTAAGTGTCTTTAAAATTTGGGCCCCATTGAACTAGTCGGTCGGGGACCAGCCACTCAGTTCCGAGGACCTTAAAGCATATTTTCGAAATTAATAAAAATAGTAACTTGAAACAAATGTAGAAGCTTCAAATTTGTTCCAGGGTGTTCTTTACTATTTCTTCCGTGCCCCCCTAATTTGGGATCAATTGGAGTGGTGGTTCAGGACCTCTGTTAGACCCCCCAATGTGTAAAAGCTTGTCATCGAATTAATAAAACTAGTAACTTAAAATTAAGATAGAACGTTTCAATTGTATACAAGGGTTAACTAGTATTGAAAGTATGACGGGACTGCTAATGGCTAATGGTTTCGGGTTCTGGAACCCTTGACAAGTTCAAGAACTAACGAAAATATATCTTAAAAACACCATAACTCAAAAAATAATGCCGGTATTTTGATGAAATTTAAACTCTAGGTTACTAGTAATGAAAGTACCATGGGAATTGGTTGTGGTGTAGTTTAATTTCATAGCCAAAGAATTTATTTCCTTTGTCCTATGTGTCTCCGAAATCTAGACTTAATTGTAGTGGTTCAGCTATGTTCAAAGGTATTTGCTGCATTTATATAAAATTTATTTTAATATTTAAATGAATTATATGAAAAGGTCTAATTTTGTAATTGTATTTTAGAAATACATTTATTGCATATTTTGCGTTAATAAGCTTTTCTATTAGGTATATAAACTAACCATTTAAAATAATAGCAATTTTAAAAAATCTGAATTATTAAATATATTATACTTTGATTATCTTTTTATCACAAAATTTAATAATTAGAATTTTTTCATTTAGTAATTGAATTGGAATAAATATATTTTCATTTATTTCAAGTTTGTTTGTTTTTTAATATTTTTAAATAGATAAATTAGTGAGAATTTGTAATATTTTTTAATAGATAGTGTAATTAGAAAATGTTTTTTGTATTATAAAGTTAATTTGGTTAGCTATGTCGTACGATCAAATTAATAACAGCTTTTATGGTGTTAAAATGACTTATGGATATGTCCTTAAATTTGAACCAAATAAGTGTAGGATATTTCTAAGTCGGTTGCACCGACTGACTGTTTCTTTACTTGTTTTACCACATTTCGGCCCGGCGGCTTACCAAAAAAATTTTTAATGTCCGATTTGTGTCTAATTTTACAGGGTGCTTTTGCAATCCAAAAGTGACTCTGACAAAAATTTTTAAACCCGTTTGAGCATGAGAGTGCAATGAAGCTTTTTCAATATTTTAGATGTCGAGCCGAAACGGTTTGGCCGATTGACTTGAAATTTTGTACAAATGTGCCTGTTGGCTAACGGCACTAGTTGTATAAAGTTAGTTGGAATATATTAACCCAATTCGGCCCGGCGTTTTTAACCCAATTCGACAGGTTTATTTTGAAGTCCAAAAGAAGACGCTGCAAAAAATTTTAGTTAAGTTCGATTACGCGTTAAAAGATTCAATGAAATTTTAAAATTTTAAAAGTTATTATTTATAATATTTTTGCTCTCCTCAAATAGTGCAAAAGCTAAATGAGATAATAATTTTATTTTATTTTTTTTTGTTTTTGTTTTGTTGTCGGCACCTCTACGTGCTAACTGTACACTGTGATTGGCTAAACATCCTGACTATATATGTGCATGTAGGAACAGGGGGGATATACTCATATCGCTACGTGGCAAGTGACAACACGTAAATGCAAGTTTTGCAAATTTTTTTTTTTTATATAAAATGATTTGTTTGCTCATAACCCTTCTTTTTACTTTTTTAAAATTCTAAAATTTTAGGTAAACTTGCCAAAAAAAAGGAAAAGTGACATCTCGTATCGGATAAGTAAACAAAACGAAAAAAAATTATATTGTGATAACTCGCAAAATATTATGCTAGGTTTCACTCGTTTATTTTTGTTTAAAAGGAATTCCCCTAATAACATTTTACGAGTTGTCACAATAATATTTTTTTTCTATCCGTAAGTAAAATTAGCGCCTAATAAGTAGATAATAAAATAAAAACGATAATAAAATAACTGTAAATTAAGTAGATAATAAAATAACTGTAACAAGTAGTTAAAAAAAAACCCTCTTTAAAAATTTTAATTTTAAGTTAAGAGTTAAATAGTACATACCTACTAAAAAATGAGTTTACATTATTTGCTGAAAGAAATTTTTGGAGATAGCGTGGACAGTGAAATGTGTGAAACAGTTGAGGAACCAATTACAACTGTAAATTTAGATTACTCTGCAATACAAACAACTATTAATTTAGATAATATTTTAATTAAAAATGAACGTAAGTTGTAATTTTTTGTACAAATAAATTAATACAATAATACTAATTAGTTACATCGTTAGCCAAAGAAAATTTAAGAATTTCGTCGGGCTTTTTCGAACATAAAAACAAAGTAGTATTACATGCTTTAGAAGTTGATGCGAATCACCTAAATTTTCCAACATCAAGTGTTGCTCCAGTCCCAGACTTGTTCCAAGATAAAGATGAAATGATACCACATTCTTTAGAAGCTGATGTGAATCGCCAAAATTTTTCAGGTGAAATTGAGTTTTCGGTTAACATTCAAAATTCGCAAATTTCAAGTGAAATGGTGTCACATAATTCAGAAATTGATATGGATAATCAAAGTCAAATAAGTACTACCTTAGGCTCAGATGAAATTGAAATTTTACCGCGAAAAAAGAGAATACCAGATCCGTCAAAAAGAAAAGATTTTATAACAGCTGGCTGGCACAGTGGTTAAGTGCCGACCTTTCATGCGGAAGGGCCCGAGTTATGTACAATCTACCTGTCCATTCCAATATAAATATCGTAGACGCTAACGCAGCACTTTCCGTTATTCAAACTGATGGGAACATAAATTTTCCCACCAAATTAAATAATTAACATAACAAAACATGTTTAATGCGAATACTCCAATTACAAGCTTTAATAAAATAATGCTTAATTGACAAAATGCTACCTTAGCATTTTTACCTAATTAATTATTAGAATATACTAAAAAGATCAGCCTTGTAAAAATCGTTCAACAGATAAGTAAATAAATCTTACTGTACTTAAATAATATTGTTTGTGAATAAAAGTGTTTTCTTATAAAATTAAATAACAGTTGTTTTTATTTATAATTTTTTTTTATAATAATCAAAGATCGACTATTAAAGTGGCGCAGTCGGTAGGATTGTACAAAAATAAAAATAAACAAGTAAAGAAACAGTCAGTCGGTGCAACCGACTTAGAAATACCCTACACCTATTTGGTTCAAATTTAAGGACATATCCATAAGTCATTTTAACACCATAGAAGCTGTTATTAATTTGATCGTAAGACATAGCTAACCAAATTAACTGTATAATACTAAAAACATTTTCTAATTACCCTATCTATTAAAAAATACTACAAATTCTTACTAATTTATCTATTTAAAAATATTAAAAAACAAACAAACTTGAAATAAATGAAAATATATTTATTCCAATTCAATTACAAAATGAAAAAATTCTAATTATTAAATTTTGTGATAAAAAGATAATCAAAGCATAATATATTTAATAATCCAAATTTTTAAAAATTGCAATTATTTTAAATGGTTAGTTTATATACCTAATAGAAAAGCTTATAAACGCAAAATATGCAATAAATGTATTTCTAAAATACAATTAAAAATTTACACCTTTTCATATAATTCATTTAAATATAAAAATAAATTTTACATAAATGCAGCAAGTACCTTTGAACACAGCTGAAACACTACAATTAAGTCCAGATTTCGGAGACACATAGGACATAGGAAATATATTCTTTGGCTTCGAAATTAAACTCGACCACAACCAATTCCCATGGTACTTTCATTACTAGTAACCTACTGTTAAATTTCATCAAAATACCGGCATTATTTTTTGAGTTATGGTGTTTGTAAGATATATGTTTGTTAGTCCTTGAACTTTTCAAGGGTTCCAGGACCCGAAATGATGGTACGATTTCGCCCATATGCAGTCCTCGTCATACTTTCAATACTAGTTAACCCTTTACACAATTGGAACGCTCTATCTTAATTTTAAGTTACTAGTTTTATTAATTTCGATGATAAGCTTTTACACATTGGGGAGTCTAAGAGAGGTTCTGAACCACCACTCCAATTGATCCCAAATTAGGGGGGCACGCAAGAATAGTAAAGAACACCCTTGTGGCAAATTGGAAGCTTCTACATTTTTTCAAGTTGTTATCTTTATCAATTTTAGAGATATGCTTTAAGGTGTTCGGAAATGTGTGGCTGGTCCCCGACCCACTACTCCAATGGGACCCAAATTCACAAGACACTTAGGAAATAGGAACAGACACCCTAATACCAAATTTGGAGGTTCTATCTTCATTGGTTTCGGAATTATGCTCGTTTGGCCTAAATTCGATAAAAAAGTTCTAAGTTCCGAACCCATTGTCCAATCCTCACCGTACGTAATCACCGCCGTAGTTTCGCTGCCAATAACCTACAGCACAAATTTCATGAAGATAGCCTCATTAGTTGTTGAGTTATCGTGATTTTTTATATATGTTCCTTAGCCCTGACATGGATTAAAAGGTCCGGAATCTGAACCGTTGGGCTGATTTCGCTCTTATATAGTCCGCGCTGTACTTATAGTACTTGTTAACCCTTGTACACAATTTGAACGGTCTATCCTAATTTTAAGTAACTATTTTTAGTAATTTCGATTATAAGCCTTTAAAACTTGGGAGGTCTGAGAGGGGTACAGAACCACCACTCCAATTGATCCCAAATTAGGGGAACACGCAAGAGATAGTAAAGAACACCCTTGTGGCAAATTGGAAGCTTCTACATTTTTTCAAGTTGTTATCTTTATCAATTTTAGAGATATGCTTTAAGGTGTTCGGAAATGTGTGGCTGGTCCCCGACCCACTACTCCAATGGGACCCAAATTCACAAGACACTTAGGAAATAGGAACAGACACCCTAATACCAAATTTGGAGGTTCTATCTTCATTGGTTTCGGAATTATGCTCGTTTGGCCTAAATTCGATCAAAAAGTTCTAGGTTCCGAACCCATGGTCCAATCCCGACCTTATGCAATTCCCGAAGTAGTTTCATTACTAGTAACCTACAGCACAAATTTGATGAAGATAGCGTCATTAGTTGTTGAGTTATCGTGATTTTTTATATTTGTTCGTTAGCCCTGAGATCGATTAAAAGGTCCAGAATCCGAACCCATGGGCCGATTTCGCCCATATGCAATCCCCGCCGTACTTTCAGTCCTAGTAACCTACAGTTAAAATTTCATCAAGATAGCTCCATTATTTTTTGAGTTATCGTGCCTACGGACGGACGGACGGACATGGCTATATCGACTAAGGCGGTCACGCTGATCACAAATATATATACTTTTCCATATCTAGCTCGCTTCCTTTAGGTGGTTACAAACACCATACCAAAGTTAATATACCCCTTTACCTATTCTATAGGTGTAGGGTATAAAAAAGTGCAATCCAGTGATTCGAATACTACATAAACATTTAATTAAAATTAAAAACAATTTTTAATACAATCAAATAATAATAAAACTTTAGTGCATTCATAATTTTACTTTCTTACGGTAATTCCGGAAAGTTAAAAAAAAAAAAAAATTAAGAACACTAACACAAAAATAAAATAAAATAAAAACTAAAACAAATTAAAAAAAAAATTTTATGAGATTATCACGTTCAAAAATTCACGACAATAACAGAACAAATAACATGGCTCAACAAGAACAACAACAAGTGCAAATAGCATCACTACAAGAACAACTTATATTGCAAACGCAACAAGTCGAAAGACTGACTTCCATCATTCAACAATACCAACTTCAAGCAGCACAAAATCAACCAAACCAAAATCAACAAGACCAACAAAATAACAAAGAAAAAATTCTTAAAGAAATTCGCTATATGTCCACATTTAACGGACGCAGCGAAGTAACCATCAACTCATTCATCAATAGTGTTGAATACTATTTAACAAGTATTCAGGATTTAAACTTAAGGAGACAAGCTGTGAGATCAATCTACTATGAAAAAATTCAAGGCCAAGCTAAGGATTCTATCATCGGATTACCAGATCCAGATAATTGGGAATCAATTAAACGGCAGCTAAAACGCAGATTCAGACCAGATATGGAACCAGCCGAGCTGTATAGAAGAATTAGCAGTATAAAAGTTAATTCGGTAAGTGAGTTAGCTATTACTATTCAAAGTTTAAAAAATAAAGCTGAAGAATTAAAAATATATTTTAATGATAATAATTTTATAGATTTAAGTAACATAGATACTTTTCTATTAAATACGATAAAAGAAATGAGTCAAGGTACTCTGTTAGATAAACTCTATGAAAAAAATGATTTAAATGAAGTAATAGAAATTATGCATATGAGATTTTACGAAGACTCTTGCATTAGGCCAGAATTCAAAAAACAATTTAATAATAATATTAGTAAAAAAAAGTAATAATTTTAATAATAACAATAAAAATAGAGAAAACAAAAATCAAATGTTTCAATTAAAAAAATCCTATGATAATCAATTTAATAATTACGAAAGGTACAATAATAATAATAATAATAATAATAATTATCATAACGATAGGTATAACAATAATAAAAATTGGAATAATAATAGTTCAAATTACCAAAGGAGTAATCAATATAGTAGGAATAATAATAATCCTAATACATCTTATAATAATAACAATTATAACCGTAATTCAGGACAATTTCGAAATCCATATCAAACGTCAGGAAACTCTAGACAAAACTCGAGCAAAAATCGCTTAGAACAGGGTGACTCTAGACAAGGACGGTTTGAACCTATGGAGGTAGAAAATATTCAAAACACTAAAAACGAAGAATTACCTGAATCTAATAGTTCAGATTTTTTTACAAATTAGCCTCGGAACTACCAATTATTAAATTAACTTTTAAAAATAAGGAATATAAAGCTTTGATTGATACAGGATCAAGCTTTAGTATAATCACTGATACTATAAACGAATTCGAAAAAGTTGAAATAAAACCAATCGCTTTTTCTACAATAAACGGTAAAGACTCAATTAAGTTCGAAGTTCACACTCGAGCTCCAAGTGAATTTAATCTTCCACCAAATGCTCTAGTAAGATGGAAAGTTAAAAACCTTCCAAATCGGAAATATGAATTTATTATTGGTATAGATTTATTAAGAAATTTAAATAGTGTTATTAATTTAGAAGAAAAAACAATCTATTTTAATGAAAAATGTACGAATTTTTTAGATAATCCGTATAAAATAAAAGAAATATGTGCTTTAGAAACTATCGATCCAAATTTAAATTACCTAAACTTAAATCATTTAAACGTTGAAGAGTATAAAGAAATTGAAAACATTGTGAAAAGATTTAGTAAATTATTTTTTAAAGACGGTGACATACTGACAAGTACAACAGAAGTGCAACATGAAATAGTGACTACAACAGAACAAGCAATTAATTCTAAAATTTATAGATACCCCCCTCAACATGAAGAAGAAGTGAGGAGACAAATTAAAGAAATGGAGGATCAGGGTATAATTCGCAAAAGTAACTCTAAATATTCCAGTCCTCTTATTATAGTGCCAAAGAAAAGTGATAATTCTAAGAAAAAAAAGTTTCGTTTAGTAGTCGATTACAGAAAATTGAACGAAGTTACTGTGGATGATAAATTTCCACTTCCTAATATAGATTCTATATTAGATAAGTTAGGAAAAGCCCAGTACTTCACAACAATTGATTTAGCTAAGGGTTACCATCAGATTCTTATAAAAGAAGAAGATAGAAAAAAAACCGCTTTTGTCACTCCACATGGTTTATATGAACTTCATTAGAATGCCGTTTGGGCTTAAAAACGCCCCTGCGACATTTCAACGTTTAATGAATGAAATTTTAAGATATTTTATAAATAAGAACTGTGTCGTATATCTTGATGATATATTGATATTCAGTACTAGCCTTAAAGAACATATTCACGCTATTTCACAGATATTTAAAGTTTTAGAAGATAAAAATCTAAAAATACAAATAGACAAGTGTAACTTTTTAAGAAAAGAGACAGAGTTTTTAGGACATATCCTTACCAGTGACGGATTAAAACCAAACCCAGAAAAAATTAAAATTATACAAAATCTAGATTTACCAAAAACGACTAAACAAATTAAAAGTTTTTTAGGACTCACGGGTTATTACAGAAAATTTGTGAAGGATTACGCTAAAGTTGCGCAACCTATTACAAAGTATTTAAAGAAAGACGCTAAAATTAATATCAATGACCCTAATTACATAGACGCAGTTGAAAAATTAAAAACTTTGATTACAACACACCCGATTATAAAATATCCTAATTTTGAAAAAATGTTCACATTAACTACAGACGCATCGAATTATGCGGTGGGTGCTGTCCTATCACAAGAGGGACACCCTGTATGTTTTGCTTCAAGAACATTGAACAACCACGAGAAGAATTACTCAGCAACCGACAAGGAATTTCTTGCAATAATGTGGTCTGTTAATTACTTTAGGCCTTATTTATATGGTAAAAACTTCAAAATTTTAACTGACCACCAACCAATTAAATATCTTCATGCAAAGTATAGAGGTAAAGACCTTTCACCTAGACACCAAAGGTGGCTTCTTAAATTAGGAGAATACCAATTTGAAATAGAATACTTAAAGGGAAAAGAAAATCGCGTAGCAGATTTTCTCAGTAGAATTGAAAATGATAACGTTAATTTAAATGAGGGAGAGAGTGATGAGGAAAAAACTCAAAGTTTTGAAAATTTTAATGTTGAAGATGAAAATAGTCATTGTTATGCTACTGTTCACTCTGCAGAAGAGGAACAACTTCACTACATTCCAATTAAAGAGGAGATAGTAAACAAGTACAAAACACAGATAATTTTGACAAATAACAAAGTAAATGAAATTGAAACAATTCTAGGTAAAAGAATTATTTACATAGCCGAATACGATTTCAATAGGTTAGGTGAAATATTTAAGAAATTTATTAATAAAGGGAAAATAGGAATATTCTCAGAACTGTCAGATTCTAAATATAATATAGTTCAATTAAAACTAATCGATATGTACTCTAATGACAGTCAAATTAAATTTATAAAGTGTTCATTTAGAGCTCAAGATTTAACAACCGAAACCGAAGCGGTAAAACAAATTTCCTTATACCATGTTAGAGAAAGTTGTCATTCGGGAATTCAAGAAACATACAACCAAATGAAATTAAAAATATATTTTCCAAAATTGCTCGAATTAATCCAAATTATAATAAATCAGTGTGAAATCTGTCAACAAGTTAAATATGACAGAAACCCAATAAAAACAAAATATCATATAACTGAAACTCCAAATGATATTAATCAAATTATTCACGTAGACACATATGTTATAATGAAAAATTCTTTTCTGACAATAATCGATAAATTTTCAAAATTCGGTTCTGCTTATCATTTAACAAATAGAAATCATTTAACCATTATAGAAAAACTTGAAGAACATATCACAAAATTCGGTATACCAAAGAAAATAGTAGCCGATAATGAATTTAAAGCTTTTCAAATTCGTGAATTCTTACAAGAACAAAATATTTCACTTCATTTAACTAAACCCAACAGTCATACAGGTAACGGTGACATTGAACGACTTCATAACACAATCGCTGAAAAATTCAGAATAATAAAACAAACTAATAAAAATTTGTCAGTTCAAAGAATGTTACAACAGTCTGTCAGAATTTATAATGATAGATACCATTCTAGTATTAGAAATACCCCATCAAACGTACATAATCAGAAAATAGAACCTATAAAAGTAAAAGAAATTTTAGAAAAAAATAAAACAAATAAAATACAAAAATTAAATGCAAAAAGAGAAGACTATATTGAGACCCGATCAACCGGTTTCGTTAAAAATTATAAAGCGGTTCGACATAAAGAACAACCAAAATTTAAAAAACTAAAACTTACTAACATACATACAACTAATATTAAAAGACCCTTGAAATTTACAGATATTACAGAAGTTAATGATGATAATGATAATAACAACGGCAATTCCTCAGGTTAAGTCAAACCTTCTAGAAATTAACAACATAGAATCAAATACAGGATTTATTAAAATTAACTTAGACAAAACTGAAATAATAACTCAAACTGACATTGTAATACATATTATTCATCCAATGGAAATATTAACTTTACTACATAATATATCAATTAAAACTGAAAAACTAGACGACCATCAAAAGACTATTTTACAAACTGAAATTGCCGACGTAACAAACAAATTAAAAACAATAAGACCAATTAAGAGAAATAAACGTGGACTAATTAATGCTTTGGGCACAACATCCAAATGGTTATTCGGTACTATGGACGACCAAGACCGTCAAAACATTGAAAAATATTTACAAACTCTTAATTCCAATAACGACCAAATTATATCACAACATAATGAGCAAGTTAAAATTAACAATCAATTTTATAATACGATAAAACAACTCAAATTAATAATAGAAAATGATAGGGGAGTAATTTCAAACCAAATTAATAAAATCAATACGCCGATCATTCAACAAAATATATATTTAGATTTATTATTTAAAATTCAACTTATAAAAGAAAAGGTAGAAGTTATTCAGGATAATTTAGCTTCCATTAAACACGGTATAGTTCATCCTAATATTTTAACAGTGGACGAAATACAAAAATACGATATAGACTTTTACAAATTACAATATATAAAATTAGGAGTAGCTCATTTTCTAGAAAACTCTCTATTAATAGCAATTAAAATTTCAAAGAAAATTAAAACCATTCAACTAATAGCAATTGTTCCAGTTCCTAATAAAAATAAAAAAGAAATTGATTATCAAAAGGAAATTGTTTTCGAATATAATAATCAGACATATAAATATGAAAAGTTAAAAACTCTAAACGAACCAAGTATAAGTAAACATTGTATGTATAAAAATAATTGTAATTTAATAACAAACAAATTAACTGAAATATATGAAATAGATGAAGAAACTATTTTAATTAAAAACGCTAATAAAATATATTTAAATCAAACTTGCGATAAAAGAAATTTAACTCTAACAAATAATGTATTAATTCATTTCAATAATTGTAGTATTAAAATTTTAGATCACTATTTTTCAAATATAAAAGATAATTTAAATCAAAGATTTTACTATCCTTCAAATCAAAATTTTCATAATTTCAAAAATAAGTTAACATTTGATGAAATTGTAGTAGAAAACTTAAATAATGTAAAAAGTATTGAAAAATTGTATTACCATAAAAACATATCATATGTTTTAACTATTGTAATAAGCTTAGTAATTTTTACTATTGTAATAATTGAAGTATTTGCATTAAAAACAAAATTTAAAGAAAAATTTTTAGTTAGAAGAATTCAGGAGAATTCTAAATCAAACGGGGGAGAAGTTATGTACAATCTACCTGTCCATTCCAATATAAATATCGTAGACGCTAACGCAGCACTTTCCGTTATTCAAACTGATGGGAACATAAATTTTCCCACCAAATTAAATAATTAACATAACAAAACATGTTTAATGCGAATACTCCAATTACAAGCTTTAATAAAATAATGCTTAATTGACAAAATGCTACCTTAGCATTTTTACCTAATTAATTATTAGAATATACTAAAAAGATCAGTCTTGTAAAAATCGTTCAACAGATAAGTAAATAAATCTTACTGTACTTAAATAATATTGTTTGTGAATAAAAGTGTTTTCTTATAAAATTAAATAACAGTTGTTTTTATTTATAATTTTTTTTTATAATAATCAAAGATCGATTATTAAAGTCCCGGGTTCGAATTCTAGTGAAAGTGAAAAAACTTTTCTGGTTTTCGGCTCGACTCAGCTACCATTCGCCATTGGGTTCAAATTAATGGCATAATCAATAATTAATAATTATAAATCTTTAATAAAAAATACTTTAATATAAAAATATAAACAAATGCAAAATATAAACAAATAATTTAATTAAATAATATAACTCGCAGATATAGAATACCATATAAGTAAAATATAAAAATGTTACAATATAAACAAAAAATAGAATTGTAAATATTGAAAATCTAAGACGTTTCTACATGTTATAAGGCCTAGTACTAACTCATGTTTAAATTGTATGTGGAATTCAATAAGACAAATTCTAATAACACGAATGTAATATGACCCCCTGTTCCAACATGTACCTATGGTATAGACAGGCTTATTAGCCTAACAGTTGAACAATTAGCGCTTAAAAAAAGAAAAAAAAAAAAAATATATAAGAAGCGTCGGGAAGAGGTTAGAAAATATTTAGGCTGGCAAAATAACAATAATAAAAAACAGAGAGGAATCAGAAGAGAAGAGAGAAAGTTAGTGCAACATGTTATTTAAATGCAATAAAATAACAGAGAAAGAGAGAGAGGAACTACACAAATTTTGGTCTAAACTATCTTGGAGCGAGAAAAAGACATATGTAACAACGTTAGTTTTAGAACAGGGTTTTTAAACGTAGAATATGTTCTGAAACATTACCAAAAAGAAATTTATCTTTTATATATAATATAAAAATAAAAAATTTTGGACTATTAAAGGTATGTAAAAATATATTTCTGTCAACTTTTTCTCTTAAAGAATGGTCAGTTCACAATTGGGTAAAAAATGCAAATAAAAAGTTAACCAGTTGTATTAATGAAAATCAAAAATTAAGAAGTGCTCGTAGAACAAATAATAATCAAAAAATTATGATTCAAAATGAGTGTTTAAAAAATTTTTTTGTTTCACTTCCGAAATTACCTTCGCACTATTGCAGAAGCCGTACCAACAAACTGTCCATAGAACCAATATTTGGAAATAATAATTACACTAGTTTATTTGAAGAATATAAAAAACAATGTGAACATGATGTAATTTATACATTAACTCCCTTGTCGAAAAAAACTTTTACTCTTAGTAAAAACTTTTACAACTCTTCTTAAACTTTTACTAGAGTGTTTAAAGATATGAATTTAGGATTTTCAATGCCTAAAAAAGACATGTGTGATATCTGTATAGGTCATGACACGAAAAATGTAAGTGATGACGACTATAACATGCACATGTTGAGAAAAAATGAAGCTAGAGCAGAAAAAGAAATTGATAAAATCCGAGGACAGAAAGGAGAATGCACAGTCTTTACACAGGATTTACAATCTGTAAAAGTTTGCCCCGTGGTAAATGCATCCGCAATTTTCTATAAAACTGAATTGTGTGTTCATAATTTCACCTTATTTAATTTGAATACCAAAAATGTTAAATGCTACTGGTTTGACGAAACGCAGGCTGATTAAGTGCTAGTATATTTGCTTCTTGCCTTATTGAATATTTATCAGAAAAATGCTCCGAAAGTAAAGAAATTATTGTTTGGAGTGACAATTGCATTTACCAGAATAAAAATTATATTTTATCTAATGCTATTTTGGCATATTGCATTTAAAAAGATGTAACCATTTATCAAAAATACCTTGAAAAGGGGCACACCCAAATGGAGGTTCATTCTGTCCACTCATGTATAGAAACGCAAATAAAAAATAAAAATATTTACATTCCAAATGATTACTGCATGCATACTATAAATGCAAGGAAGAAAAATCCTTACGAAATAATGAGACTATCACATAATTTTGTAAAAGATTTTAATAAACAAAAAGTATACAATTCAATAAAACCTAGCAATGGATCAAATGTAATGAACATAAAAGTAATTAAATATACATCAAAAGGAATTCAATTAAAAACATCCTTTAGTGGAGAATTGATCGATTTGAAATTAACTCGAATAGGTGCTACAAAATTAGATTTACTAAATTTAAACATTTTCGACGTTTTACACCATAACCCACTTAAAATAAAAAAAGAAAAGTGCCAACATCTTCAAGAATTAAAAAATGTAGTTCCAGAGGACTATCATTTTTATTACGATAATATTCCACATAAACTGTAATTAACGATGTTCTAATATTATTTTTTCCTACTTTAGTTTTTTAATATATTATTATTTAATTTTAATTTAAACTCAAAATAATATGGTAATAAATAATATTTTATTTTATTTTACTTGAAGTGCAATTTTTTTTAAAAAGATTAATGGAAATAAAAATTAAGTTAATGCAAATCATAAAATGTTTTTTCTCTTTTAATTGTACATTTTATTAATAAATTACTAAATTAAATAATAAATTTAAGATAGCCAGAATAAATAATAAACAAAACTACGAAAATTAGGTCACATTCAAAATACTTATAACTGGTATGAATAATAAGTATATGTGATACCACGCAAATAACAAAATTTTCTTATAAATTTTGTTGTGACAACATGTAAGTGCAAAAACTCCAAAAATATCAATATTTTTCTTGAAATTATTTAAGGAGCATAAAGTTCTAATAAAAACCAAATACATCACCTCTTTTTTTTAAAAAACATTGAAACGATACCTGTTAAAATAGTTTTTATCATCTCCTTTAAAATTTCGTTTTATGCATTTACGTGTTGTCACTTGCCACGTAGCGATATATTCCATATTAATACAAAATCATTTCACAACCGTTACATTTTTATAACGCAGATTATGCTTCAAAGTATAAAGTAAACAAAAACAAATGACTGATAATTTTTTTTTGTTGCATTTTAATTATTTGAAGATGAATAAGTTAGGGTTCAAATTCGCTTCATGGTGAAATTTTTTTTTTAATTTTAATCTAAATTTTTTTTTTTATTGAAGTACCTACCTACTTGTATAAATTTTAAATTAATGAACCAAAAATGTACGGACTGACATAAAAAAAAACCTTAAAAAATTTTTATATGAAACTGATCGTCTACATAATTATTTTGATCTATGTTTTTATATTATCAAAGTGAAGTATTTTAGTTCTTAAAGTTACAAATTTTTAAAGAAACTATACAAATAAATTAATTTTATTTGTAATTTTTTTTATTATTTCTGTTGAATTTAAAAAAAAAAACAAAAAAATTTTTATCTTTGAAGGAGGATCGAACTCAGACCTATCCACACCGTCACTCACTTTGCTAACCACTGAACCATACAATTCCTATGAATTTGTGGTCAGATTTCTAATATAAATGTATCACTAACTGACGAAATGAAAAATAAAGCCATAAACACAGGCAAGTTCAATTAAAAGTATATAAAAATGAAATTCCTTCTGTGAGTAATTATTATATACCGCTGCAAACGATTGAAAACGATGACACGAATATTGCCGATGTTGGAATTAATGACAATATTAGTTACGTCGAAAAAACAAATACCAAGAAATTTATTTCACCACCAATTACTATAATAAAACAAAAAGTTGCAAAAGTGCATGAATTAATGAAACAAATCGAAATAAATGATTATTTTGTAAGATCCATTTCAATAGACATCAATTTGTATTGAAATTCTAATGATTCTTACATTAAAGCACTCAGTGAATTAAAAACTAACAAACTTGAATTTTTCACATATGATTATAAAAACACAAAACCACTTAAATTTGTTTTATCTGGTTTGGATAGTTATAATTGTTTTGATCTAAAAAAACCCTTAATAGAAAAAGGTTTAAAATGTATAGATGTTAAAATAATTAACAAAAAAACTAATTTTTATAATGATTTACAATTATATATTATTTATTTGGAAAAAAATCAGTAAAAATAAGCAAATTACGCACTAATTTTTGTTATATATACAACACGAAAGTGAGATGGGAACGCAAATCCACAAATAAAAAACTGACACAATGTTACAATTTCCAGATGTTTGGTCACGGTTCGCGTAACTGCAGTGTTAACACAAGATGTTCTTTCTGTGCCGGCGATCATCCTACTATTGAATTGAAAAATAAAGAAATAAAAAAATGTGCTAATTGTCATGGTGAACATTATTCTACTGAAAACATCTGTAATAACAAAAAAACGTATATCTCTCTTCTAAACTGCAATACAAAAACTAGCAAAAATGTCTCCAATTCAAACAAAAACAGCATAATCAATAAAAACAACAACAACAACAAAATATTGAGTAGCAATTACAATACACACTTTCCAAATTCTCTCAATATTAATAACAATGTAAATAACAACAACAATAACAATCCCAATGCTACATTACCTTTCAATCATGCGCAGATCAAATTCAAATAATGACAGCAACAATAACAACAATAACACTATTGCAAGTACAAACCTTCATAACAGTAAATATTCTAACAATGTTAATAATAGTAATTCTAACAATAATAATAATAGTTTAAGTAACAATAATACTAAGAATAATAATCTTTTTTCTGTCGAGGAAATAGTAGAATTAACAAATGAACTATTAAGTAAATTAAGTAATTGTTCAAATAAAGCTGAACAATTTTCTATAATAACTGAACTTTCTGTTAAATATCTATATTCAAATGAGCGTTAATTACAGTAAAATCAATATTTTAACTTGGAATTCCAAGTCAATCCAAAAAAAAAAATTTTGAATTCTTTACCTTTATGTTAAGTAATAGTGTTGATATTGGCTTAATATGCGAAACATGGCTTAATAGCAGTGTTATTTTAAAACATCAACATTTTAACATTTATAGAAATGATCGTCTTACAACTAGTGGTGGTGGTTTAGCAATATTTATTAGAAAATAAGCAATAAGCAATATTTATTGGCATTTCAGTTACATTAAAAGATGGAAAGGAAATTAAACTCTTTTCATTTTCTAATTCTGGTACTCAAAATTACATAAATAGCCTAAATATAAGTAGTCATAACAAAAACAATAACAAATTATTCAAAAAACACTTACTAAAAATTTCAAGAACCAAGGGTGACTTCATTGTAGGTGGTGATATTAACTGTGGACACAGAAGGTGGGGATGCTGTCGAGTTAATACTTGGGGTAATATTTAAAACTAATAGGTTCCCGTTATTACATACTCTTGATCCTACCTTTATTCCTAGCATTAGAAAATTTGTACCTTCTACACTTGATATGTTTTTACCCAACATACCACTATTTTGCTCTCAGCCTTTTACCTTTAATGATCTTTCATCTGACCACTTGCCAGTCATGTTAAATATAAATAAGAAAACCATTAAACTTAATCGTACCTATTTGGATTTTGATAATGCAAATTGCTACTTGTATCAAAAGATTTTGAAAAAATAATTTTCTACAATAATAATAGACAATATGATATCTAACTTAAATTAACGCAGCAACTGAACGAACCGTACTCAGGAAAATTATTAAGCAATATACTGAAAAATTACTCTATTATATATTAAAACTAATAAGGCAGAGAACATGTGTTAGAAGGAAATGGATGCGCAGTCGAAACCTAATTTTTTACGCGCAGTTTAATCATTTCAATCGTTTAATTAAAGAACATCGCAATATGAAATGGTCTAGTACCCTGAAGACACTCTAAAAATCGTCAAAGCCCTTTTAGAAAATTGCAAACATTTTTTTGACGAATATACTGTCTTTTGTAACTTAAGTGACAATGCGACCAGTCTATTTGTTGAGGAATCAATAAGTAAAATTGAACAAGACATAATTGAAAGTTTTGACCAAATAGAATTGAAAACGGTCAAGGAAATAATCTCTCAATTAATAGCTAAGAAATCAACCGGTATAGACCATATCTCTAATAAGTGCATAAAATAAACGAGGAAGAGTGTAGTAGAGTAGACTGTGTCTCCCCGTATGACCATAATATATACATTATATCATCCGGTTAATTACTTTTGGTAAAATTTCAAACTTACAGCTTCATTAGGTGTAGTGTAATGCTCATATAAAAGAAGGAGTTGTCTGGCAGCTACTTGAACGCTCTGCAGTAGACCAACCAAATTTTGCAGAAACTTTGGCCATTACACTAAACTATTTTTGGCAAAATTTCAGACACGCAGCTGTAATAGGTTAATACTCATATAAAAAAAGAAGTGGTATGGCAGATACCCAAACCCATTGACCAAAATAGCTGGATTTAAATAGCGATGACGGCTATTGCAAAAAAACGGATTTGCGGAAATTTTAAGATCGTAGCTCCTTTAGTTTTTGAGTTATCGTGCGGACGGACGGACATAAAAAGCTAAGTCGATTTATTTTTTGATTCTGATCCGATCCATACACTTGAGTCTTTATCTACCCCCCCGTCTGCAACGTAATGGCAAATTTATTATACCCTTTGACTATATAGTCATGCGGGTATAAAAACTTCCTGAAAATGCGAAAAAATATTTAACTCTAATTTACAGTTCATGTTTGAAATAAGGCTTTTTTCCTAATGTCTGGAAAGAAGCTCGTGTTATTCAGATTCCTAAACCGGGAAAACCAACAGAGGAAATAAACAGCTTTCGTCCAATCAGTTTGCTATGCAAATTTTTGAAAAGCTTATTAAAATTAAACTGGACAAGGTTGTTTTGGTTAAATATATTATTCCTAATGAGCAGTTTGGATTCAAACTAAATCATAGGAATATTTTCCGAAATAGAAAATTAAAATTAACACTTCAAAATAAAAATTAAAATTAACAGTTTCAATCTACTTTACCAAAAAACTAAAAGCCTCTCTCGTTCCATCTGCGTCATTAAAATCAGATAATACTGAACTAAACTGGTCTGATAGCATTAAATATCTTGGAGTTACTTTTGACAAAAGACTAACCTTTTACAAACACATCTCGAGCACTATTGACAAAATTAATAAGTGTACTCGCATGCTGTATCCTTTCAATAAAAGAACAGCCAATCCGACTACAGAAAATAAATTAATTCTCATTAAAGCAATTTTTCAGGCAATTTTCAACAAATTGCGCAAAATAAACTCCTGAAACTCGTATTCAATCTGCCTAGATGGTTTCTAACCAGTAGACTGCATAACAAAGCGAAGATTAGTACTGTCACAGAAAAAATTGCATATTTAAGCGAAAAGTTCAACTCACAATTAATCATTTCAAATGATTGATTAGGGATTTATATTAATTAATTTTAATAGGTTGGTTTAGTTTTAAGTTATTATTAGGTTAGTTTTAAGTAATTTAAAAAAAAACGAGGAAGATTATAGTTGCCCTTGTCAACTTTTAGATACCCGTGCATACCCACTAACCGTTATTTATTTAACCTATGCTATTATAAATATTACAAAAACAATATAAGAAAATAAAATAGTTAAAAAAATTTAACTTATTATCCCATAAAAAAAAAACATAGCCCACCCTAAAAGTTGGTCCGAGTGATGTCCAACTTTGCCAACTAACTTGCCCTATTACTTTATCTGCCCAATTTTGATTTTAACCTCGTAGCTTCATTAGATTCACAGTTATCGAATTGACAACTTTGTATGGCAGCTGCCCGAAAACGGGGCCGTAATTTCATATTAGTGCAAAGAAGTTGTATAGCAGCCCCCCGAAAATGGGGCCGTAACATTTTGATACTTCATATAAGTTCTTGTTTCATTATAAAAATAACCGTGTGTAATTTTCATCTTCCTGGTATAATTACTTTTGAAGAAATTCATATTTGTCTTAACCAAAAATGTTTCGTGTGAATTTCAAAACTCTAGCTTTAGTTTTTCAATTCTATCTCTTATAATTAATTTTTAATTTACGAATATATTAAATTTAAGCAAAATCAACTTCATATGATAATATTCGTATAATGATCATCATGATACATAATAATCATCATATTCATAATGATTATTCTATCAATATCAAAATATACAAAGCATGCAAAATATTACACATATACATATTATATATGAAGCCATTTACTTACAAAAAATCTTTATGTTCTTTTTGGCTTATCTTAAATAAACTACGCATCATTTAAATCAAATGAAATCGTAACTCGAAATCGTTATCTACAAAAAAAAACAAGTAAAGAAACAGTCAGTCGGTGCAACCGACTTAGAAATACCCTACACCTATTTGGTTCAAAATTAAGGACATATCCATAAGTTATTTTAACACCATAAAAGCTGTTATTAATTTGATCGTAAGACATAGCTAACCAAATTAACTTTATAATACTAAAAACATTTTCTAATTATATTATCTATTAAAAAATATTACAAATTCTTACTAATTTGTCTATTTAAAAATATTCAAAAACAAGCAAACTTGAAATAAATGAAAATATATTTATTCCAATTCAATTACAAAATGAAAAAATTCTAATTATTAAATTTTGTGATAAAAAGATAATCAAAGCATAATATATTTAATAATCCAAATTTTTAAAAATTGCAATTATTTTAAGTGGTTAGTTTATATACCTAATAGAAAAGCTTACAAACGCAAAATATGCAATAAATGTATTTCTAAAATACAATTACAAATTTAGACTTTTTCATATAATTCATTTAAATATTCAAATAAATTTTACATAAATGCAGCAAGTACCTTTGAATATAGCTGAACCACTACAATTAAGTCTAGATTTCGGAGACACATAGGACATAGGAAATATATTCTTTGGCTTTGAAATTAAACTCAACCAGAACCAATTCCCATGGTACTTTCATTACTAGTAACCTAGAGTTTAAATTTCATCAAAATACCGGCATTATTTTTTGAGTTATGGTGTTTTAAGATATATGTTTGTTAGTCCTTGAACTTGTCAAGGGTTCCAGAACCCCAAACCATGGTACGATTTCGCCCATATGCAGTCCCGTCATACTTTCAATACTAGTTAACCCTTGTATACAATTGGAACGTTCTATCTTAATTTTAAGTTACTAGTTTTATTAATTTCGATGATAAGCTTTTACACATTTGGGGGTCTAAGAGAGGTCCTGAACCACCACTCCAAATGATCCCAAATTAGGGGGGCATGGAAGAAATAGTAAAGAACACCCTGGGCCAAAAGCTTCTACATTTGTTTCAAGTTACTATTTTTATTAATTTCGAAAATATGCTTTAAGGTCCTCGGAACTGAGTGCCTGGTCCCCGACCCACTAGTCCAATGGGGTCCAAATTTCAAAGACACTTACGCAATTGGAAGGGACACCCTGATACCAAATTTGGAGGTTATATCTTCATTGGTTTCGGAATTACGCTAGTTTGGCCTAAATTCGATAAAAAAGTTCTCAGTTCCGAACCCATTGTCCAATCCTCACCGCACGTAATCACCGCCGTAGTTTCATTACCAATAACCTACAGCACAAATTTCATGAAGATAGCCTCATTAGTTGTTGAGTTATCGTGATTTTTAATATATGTTCGTTATCCCTGACACCGACTAAAAGGTCCAGAATCCGAACCCATGGGCTGATTTCGCCCTTATACAGCCCGCGCTTTACTTATAGTACTAGTTAACCCTTGTACACAATTTAAACGATCTATCTTAATTTTAAGTAACTATTTTTAGTAATTTCGATTATAAGCTTTTAAAACTTGGGAGGTCTGAGAGGGGTACTGAAAGCGTCATTAATTGTTGAGTTATCGTGATTTCTTATATATGTTCGTTAGCCCTTCGATCGATTAAAAGGTCCAGAATCCGAACCCATGGGCCGATTTCGCCCATATGCAATCCCCGCCGTACTTTCAGTCCTAGTAGCCTACAGTTAAAATTTCATCAAGATAGCTCCATTATTTTTTGAGTTATCGTGCCTACGGACGGACGGACGGACGGACGGACGGACGGACATGGCTATATCGACTAAGGCGGTCACGCTGATCACAAATATATATACTTTTCCATATCTAGCTCGCTTCCTTTAGGTGGTTACAAACACCATACCAAAGTTAATATACCCCTTTACCTATTCTATAGGTGTAGGGTATAAAAAAAACAAAATTCATACAATTTCATGTTAAATACAAGATGCATAGCAAAATTTCAAATTTTTATATGAAAATATTGGAGTTAAAAAAGTTTGTTGTTCGAAAGCTACCCGAAGTTTTGGTCCGATCGTAACCAAAAAAAATAAGGAACCTAGAAATTGATTGAAAAATATTTTGTGAAAATTTCAAAATTGTAGTTCTTTTAATTTTTCAGTTATCGTGCTGACACACAGACGGACAGACGGACGGACGGACAGACACACATAGCTAAATCGACTCATTTTTCGATTCTGAGCCGATGCGTACTCTTGACACTATATCTAGCTCGTCTACGTTACAAACGGAGGAGTAATTCTAATATACCCGATGTCAAATATGTATGCACGGGTATAACCGTATAACAAGCTTTAAAAATGGTTTTTGCCATTTTCCTTTAAAATAATTTTACCATAGATGTAAGAATGCTGTTATTTACACAAAAATTTTTAAATTAACTGTAGTAAAAATATATAACATATCTATATCTAAGTGAAAAATTTATAATAAATTGTATTTGAAATTATGGAGCAAAATAAATGAAATGAAAAAAGAAAAATAATATTTTATTTGAGTTTTGGCGTAAAGTGCTGTTTATGTAATTATTAGCACTTGACAATATTTCAGCATAATTATTACTTTTGTTTGTCATTAGTTTTAGAGGGTCTTCACAATTATTCGACGATGAAGGTTTATATGTAAATCGCGTATCTTAAAGTTGACAAGGGATAACGGTAAATTTTAGTACCTTATGGCAATCTAATGCATTTGGTTTTTAAAATTTGTAAAGCTTATAAGCAGCAGTCTGTTACCGTTTTCAGAGTGAAACTATGTAGACACTTTTTACAAAATCGTAAGAAAATGTCCTAACTATTATTTAAAATTTTTTATAATATCTGTGTATGTAAGATTTAATTTACAAATTAAAATTTCACTAAAATATTTTGCACTTCTCTTTAAAATTTGGATGATGGTAATCCTAAAGTGATATATCGATATATCTCCAAAACTATTGTTCCTACAGACACGGCTATTAATATATACTCGTATTTCAATTTTCTATCTTATGTCTGTAAATTTTTTATACCTTACACCTATGAAATAGGAAAAGGGTATATTAACTTTGGTATTTTGTTTGTAACCACCTACAGGAAGCGAGCTAGATATGGAAAGGTATATATATTTATGATCAGCGTGACCTCCTGAGTCGATATAGCCATGTCCGTCTGTCCGTTCGTATATACGATAACTCAAAAACTAATGGAGTTATCTTGATGAAATTTTAACTATAGGTTACTAGTACTTAAAGTAAGGCGGGGATTGCATATGGGTGAAATCGGCCATGGGTTCCGATTCTAGACCTTTTAATAGTTCTAAGGGCTATCGAACATAAATAAAAAATCACGATAACATAACAGCTAATAACGCTACTTTCATGAAATTTGTGCTGTAGGATACTGATGAAACTACGGCGGGGATTTCGTGCAGCCGAGAGCGGGCCATGGGTTCGGATCCAAGGTTGTTTATTGCCCAACGACCAAAATCCGAAAACAATGATGATAGAACCTCAAAATTTGATATCAGGGTGCCTCTTCCTGTTTCCTTAGTGTCCTGGAAACTATGGACTAATTGGAATAGTTGGTGAGAGACCTCATCCATACTTTTCCGAAGACCTTAAAGCATATCATCGAAATTAATAATAATAGTAACTTAAAATTAAGGTAGATATCTTTACTACAGTTAATTTAAAAATTTTTGTGTAAATAACAGCATTCTTACATCTATGGTAAAATTATTTTAAAGGAAAATGGCAAAAAACCATTTTTAAAGCTTGTTTTTTTTTAAATTACTTAAAACTAACCTAATAATAACTTAAAACTAAACCAACCTATTAAAATTAATTAATATAAATCCCTAATCATTCATTTGAATTGATTAATTCTGAGTTGAACTTTTCGGTTAAATATGTAATTTTTTCTGTGACAGTACTAATCTTCGCTTTGTTATGCAGTCTACTGGTTAGAAACCATCTAGGCAGATTGAATACGAGTTTCAGGAGTTTATTTTGCGCAATTTGTTGAAAATTGCCTGAAAAATTGCTTTAATGAGAATTAATTTATTTTCTGTAGTCGGATTGGCTGTTCTTTTAATGAAAGGATACAGCATGCGAGTACACTTATTAATTTTGTCAATAGTGCTCGAGATGTGTTTGTGAAAGGTTAGTCTTTTGTCAAAAGTAACTCCAAGATATTTAATGCTATCAGACCAGTTTAGTTCAGTATTATCTGATTTTAATGACGCAGATGGAACGAGAGAGGCTTTTGGTAAAAAAACCGAAACTATCTTGTCCAGTTTAATTTTAATAAGCTTTTAAAAAATTTTTAAAAAGCTGCATAGCAAACTGATTGGACGAAAGCTTTTTATTTCCTCTGTTGGTTTTCGCGGTTTAAGAATCGGAATAACACGAGCTTCTTTCCAGACATTAGGAAAAAAGCCTAATTTCAAACATGAATTGTAAATTAGAGTTAAATATTCTTTCGCATTTTCAGGAAGTTTTTTTTTGCACAGATTAGAGATATGGTCTATACTGGTTGATTTCTTTGCAATTAATTGAGCGATTATTTCATTGACCGTTTTCAATTCTTTTTGGTGAAAACTTTCAATTATGTCTTGTTCAATTTTTCTTATTGATTCCTCAACAAATAGACTGGTCGCATTGTCACTTATGTTACAATTGACAGTATATTCGTCAAAAAAATGTTTGGCTAATGCGTTGGTTTTCTCAGTATTTGTAAAGTGTACGATATTATTGTTGTCTTTTAGTACAGCAATTTGTTTATTTTTACTTTTGATAATTTTTGCAATTTTTCAAAAGAGATTTGACGATTTTTTGAGTGTCTTAAGGGTACTAGACCATTTCATATTGCGATGTTCTTTAATTTTGTTAATTAAATGATTGAAATGATTCACTTAAATGATTTAATTAAATGTTAATTAAATGATTAATGATTTAATTAAATAATTGAAATGATTTAATTGCACGTAAAAAATTAGGTTTCGACTGCGCATCCATTTCCTTCTAACACAGTTTCTTTGCCTTATTAGTCTCAATATATAATAGGGTAATTTTTCAGTATATTGTTAATAATTTACCTAGGTACGGTTCATATACTGCTTTAATTTTAGAATTTAAGTTAGATATCATATTGTCTATTTGGTCTGCAATAGTCAATAGAATCATTATTATTAGTAGAAAATTCTTTTTTCAAAATCTTCTGATACAAGTACCAATTTGCATTATCAAAATCCAAATTGGTACGATCAAATTTAATTGTTTCCTTGTGAAAATGTGCCTATATCTTCTGATACAAGTACCAATTTGCATTATCAAAATCCAAATAGGTACGATCAAATTTAATTGTTTCCTTGTAAAAATGTGCCTATATAGCTTCACTCTGTCCGTCCATCTGTCCGTCCATATGTCCGTCCTTTTTTTGTTACGGCTGACTAAAAAATATCAGCAACGGATAGGTATTGCAATAAAAATAATTTAATGTTAAAACTTTTTTTTGTAGTCCCCCCTCCCTTTAAGAAGCTACAGCCTCACAAAGCTCTAAATTTAAATAGTTATAATTAGAGTTCTATAAGGTATATTTTCAACTCGAAAACGGTAACAGACAGTTGTTCTTATAAGGTTCACAAATTTGTAAAAGCCAATTGTATAGGATTACCAAACGGTACCAAAATTTACTGTTACTCAAAACTAAGTTTTACAAAATTTTTTAGTCCCTCATAACTTCTGAACGGCTAAATCTAGAAACTTGAATTTTGGCAGAAGTTAGATACTCAGAAATAAGTAACGTCAGTTAAGAAAATTTTTTGTCACGAAAATTTAAATTTTGCATTTTAAACACCTATAACTTGAATACATGTCAAAATTTTTTTTTATTTTTATGCAAAATTAGAAGATCCAAAACGAAAGTTTCACTAAGTGTCAAAGGTTTTTCTTAATTTCGATTTTGTCCGTCCATCCGTCCGTCCGTTTGTTTACAAAAACTTTTAGACCGTTTGAAATAGAGGAAAGAAATTGTATCCACGGTTAGGTTATTGCAAAGAAAATAATTTCGTAGAAAAACCTTTTTCTGTATCCCCGACCATTAGGGAGCTGCAGCCCCCCAAAGATCGAAGAAGCCCTATATGTAAATTCTTATAACAGCAGTTCTGTCAGATGTATTTTTAATCTGAAAACGGTAAACGAGAGCTGCTTTTATAGACTTTACAAAACTGTATTGCAAAAATTTATAGAGTTGCCAAACGGTACTAAAATTTACAATTATGCAAATCTCATATTTTGCAAAATTTTTGGCCCCACAGATCTTCTAAACGGTTCCAGCTAGGATCTTGAAATTTTAGGAGAAGTTAGACCCTTAGAAATTAGTAGGACTCGGTTAACAATATTTTTTGTCACGTTTCCCGTTTAGGAGCTATAATGGCCCGAAAATTGGAATTTTCCTATTTTTAAACACCTGTAACTTAAAAACCTGTTCAAATTTTTTTTACAAATATACAAAATTATAGCTGCAGCATTATATTTCCACTTATGTTAAAGGTTTTTCTTAAATTTGAAAGGGGCTCTTTAAATAGAAGAAATTGTCTCTTAGTGTTAACCATTTTTGCTTCGATTCTAGGCAAAATTCCACAATTTTGGTAGTGTTTACAATTAATTTCCTAGAACCTACAAAAATGAAATGGTGTGGACAGGAGACGGATTGGCAGATCCACGAGAATCATCATAAGTTTGTTCAGCAAAAATTTGGGAATATTCCAATTCAAGGGCTATCAGGATTTAAAAATTAAAACTTTTATTGTTTTATAAAACAGTTACTTATTCAGCAGTGTTTGTTTTTCCAAAATTAAATGATAATATTGAAGCTCCAACATTATATTTGGCACTTGTTAACAGGTTTTTTTCAGTGCATTGGCATTATATTCTAAGTATTGATTTCACTATTATTCATTATTATTAAATTGATGAAATGACTTAATTATAATATTATCATTTATTTTTATAAAATTAAATGATAAAATACTCAGTAAAAACCCCTATATAGTTTCGAAAATGTGCTTTTTTAATTCCCTTGGTTTTTTTCATCACTTGTTTTATATGAGCCTTACTCTTCACCTATAACAGCTGCGTGTCTGAAATTTTGCCAAAAGTAGTTTAATTTTATGGCCAAAGTTTCTGCAAAATTTGGTTGGTCTACTGCAGTGGGTTCGAGTAGCTGCCATACAACTTTTTCTTTTATATGAGCATTACTCTCCACCTAATTAAGCTGCGCGTCTGAAATTTTTCAAAAATTAGTGTGGTGCGATGGCCAAAGTTTCTGCAAAATTTGGTTTGTCTTCTGTAGAGACTCCGTCTTTTATATGAGCATTATACTACACCAAATGCAGTTGGGTGTCTGAAATTTTGCCAAAAATAGTTAAGTGTTATGGTCAAAATTACAGAAAAAATATGTTGTTCTACTGCAGAGGATTCGAGTAACTGCCATACAACTCCGTCTTTTATATGAATATTCCATTACACTTAATAAAGCTGTATTTTTGATATTTTGCCAAAAGTAATTAACCGGATGATATAATGTATGTGTTAGGGTCATACGGGTATCCCAGAGTTGACACTGTCTACTTTACTACACTCTTCCCCTTGTGTTTTTATTTAAAAGTAAATACTTTATACTACAAAATGTTTATTCATTTTAATTTTATAGTAAAGGGTGTTCAAAATTGAGGTATCATTTTAATTTTATTAAAAAAATACTTTTTTTTTGAAATATTAAACATATTTTTATTTTAATTTACTACAAATAAGTTCCGGTTAATAATGAAAAATTACGTCGACCAAGTGACCCCCCTTACTTCTTCAGCAGGCTTCCAATCTTTTACAAAATTCTGAATCACGTTGTTCAATAAACTGTTCTCAGTGGTTGAAATCTGCTCGATAATGTTGTTTTTAAGCTCTTGAATTCTTGTGGGATTATTGCTGTACACTTTCGATTTCACTAAACTCCACAAAAAAAAATCCAACGGTGTCAAATAGCACGATCTTGGTGGCCAATTCACTCCTCCTCTACGAGAGATAATGCGATCTTCGAACTTTTCCTTCAAATGATTCATTGTTTCTCTTGTTGTGTGGCAAGTGGTACCATCCTATTGAAATCACATATTTTCTACGTCCAAATCACCAATTTTCCGCCACAAAATGCTTCGGATCATCTCCCTGTATCGATTTCCATTTACCGTAATCGCATTTCCATTTGCGTTTTCAAAAAAATATGGTCCGATGATTCCTCCTGACCACAAACCACACCAAACCGTAACTTTTTGTGAATGTAATGGTTGCTCTAAGATAACCCTTGGATTCTCTTCACCCCAAATGCAGCAATTCTGTTTATTGACGTAGCCATTGAGCTGGAAATGAGCTTCGTCGGTGAAGATTATTTTGTTAAAAAATTTCTCATTTTCTTCTTGTTTTTCGATTGCCCAAGAAACGAATTGCCGACGTAATGCATGGTCAGTTGGTTTTACTTCTTACGTCACCTGGATCTTATAAGCCTTTAAATGGAGATCACGATGCAAAATGTTGAATAATGTGGATGGTTTGTTGTTTAATTGCTACGAACGATGACGAATAGAAGTTTTTGGATCTTTTTCAACACTTCTGCTTACAGCTGCTACATTCTCGGTTGAACGGCAACTACGTTGATAAATGTTGCCTCTGTTATCAAGAACAGATCCAGTTTCTAGAAATTTATCAACCATCAGCTTGATGGCACGATTTATTGGAGCATTTTCTCTACCAAATTTTGTTCGAAATTTCCTAATCACATCTTGAAAACTTTTACCATTTTCAAAAAATGTTGTAATAACAAAAACACGTTGTTCCTTCGTGTAACATTCCATATTAACTAACCGGGATTTATTTAGAATATATCTCAAGAAACCTCGTAAAAAAATTACAGGTAGGAAAAAAATGGCGGCAAAATCAAAATGATACCTCAAATACCATTTACATCTTCTATATATATAACTTCGTAAGCCCGATTTTTAGCAAATTTTCTATATATGCATGGGTCTTATAAAACTTATAAATTTTTAAAAGGCAAATGTTTAGGATGCCATACGGTACTAAAATTTACCTTATGCAAAACTCAATTTTTTGCAAAAGGTTTGGCCTCACATATCTTCTAAACCATTCAAGCTAGGGTTTTGAAATTTTAGGAGAAGTGAGATTCGCAGAAAATTAGTTAAACAAATTTTTTTGTCACGTCCCCTGTTAAGAAGCTATAACGGCTCGAAAATAGAAATGTTCCTACTTTTAAACACCTGTAACTTGAATACCAGTTCAAATTTTTTTTTAATAATATACAAAATTTAAAGTTGCAACATTATACTTTAACATATGTTGAAGGTTTTTCTAAAATTTGAAATGGTTTCTTTAAATTGAAAAAATTGTTTTTTAGTTTTAACCATTTTTGCTTAGATAATTAAATTATAGGTAAAACTCCTAATTTTGGTGGAGTTCACAATTTATTTCCTAGAACCTAACAAAATTAATAGGTGGGGACAAAAGGGGGTGGGCAGATCCATCATAAGTATGCTAAGCAAAAACCTGGAAACCTTCCCTATTGAAGGGCTACTAGGTCTTCAAAATTAAAACTTTTATCTTTTTATAAAACAGTAAGTTATTCACCAGTGTATGTTTTTCCAAAAGTAAACGTTAACATTGAAGCTCCAACATTATATTTCGCACTTATTAACAGGTTTTCTTGAGTGCATTAGGATTATATTCCAAGTATTGATTTCACTATTAGTCATAATTAATAAATTTATGAAATAACTAAATTATAATATTATCATTTATTCATGAAACAGGAAAAGAGTATATTAACTTTTGTATGGTATTTGTAAACACCTAAAGGAAGCGAGGTAGATATGTAAAACTACACATATTTATGATCAGCGTGACCTCTTGAGTCGATATAGCCATGTCCGTCCGTCAGTCCGTAGGTACGATAACTCAAAAACTAATGGAGTTATCTTGATGAAATTTTAACTAGAGGTTACAAATACTTAAACTACGGCGTGGATTGCATATGGGTGAATTCTGGGCTTTTAAATCGTTATAAGGGCTAACGAACGTTAAAAAAAATTAAGGATAACTTAACAACTAACGGGGCTTCTTTCATGAAATTTGTGCCGTAGATTACTAGTAATGAGACAATGACGGGGATTGTGTGCGGTCGAGATCTTACCATGGGTTCAGATTAAAGAAGTTTTTGATGGAATTTAAGCCAAACAAGCTTCATTCCGAAAACAATCAAGATAAAACCATCAAATTTGATATCAGTGTCTCTTCCTATTCCCTTAGTGTCCTCAAAAATTAGAACCAATTGAAATAGTGGGTCGGGGACCATCCACATAGTTTCGAAGAACTTAAAGCATATCCTCTAAAATAAAAAAGATAGTAACGTCAAACAAATGTAGAAGCTTGAAAAATTGTACAAGGGTATTCTTTACTATTTCATACGTGTTCCCCTAATTTATGATCAATTGGAGTGGTGATTCGGCAACTCTCTTAGATCTCGAAATGTTTAAAATTTTATCATAGAAATTAATAAAAATAGTAACTTAAAGTTAAGATAAGCGTTCTGGAAGCTTTGAAAAATTCAAGGGTTGACAAAAATATATCTTAAAAACACTATAACTCAAAAACTAATGACGCTATTTTGATGAAATTGAAATTCTAGATTACTAGTAAAAAAAAAGTTACAAGGGAATTGACCCTGGTCGAGTGCAGACAATGTGTTCGGATTCTAGAAGATTTTAATCGAATAGAGGACAAACGAGTATAATTTCGAAACCAGAGAAAATAGAACCTTATATTTGGGGCGCAGGTGTTTCTTGTTATTATTTTTTTGTGTACGTGAAATTTTGGATGAATTGGAATAGCGGTTTGCGTACCACCCCCGCTACTCCCAAACCCTTAAAGCATATATTCGAAATTAATAGAGATAGAAACTTTCTACAAATTTGATACACAATTTCCTATCTCCGTTCTTATTTAACACTTTTGTAAGTATTTTTAAAATGCTAATAATTTTACTATAAAACATATTATGTATTATATTTTATAAATTAAAAACAAAACATTGTTTTATTAAACAACGATATTTTTTTTTGTTGATTTTTATTATACCATATCTATATTTTTGTGAATTATTACCATAGATAATGTATAATTAAGAAATTGTGTATGATTAAGTTGTAAAATTTATTTTTATATTTAAATAAATTTAATGAAAAGTTCTAAATATCTCATTGTATTTTAGAAATACGTTTATTGCACATTTTGACTATGAAATTTTATGATAAAAAGCTAATGAAAGCATTAATGGTTTTAATTGACATTAAGAACCATCAAGTTATATAAACTTTTATATTTGTATTACAAATTAATATTTCTTTCGAATAATTTTGAGTTAAACTATATAAAACATTAAAAAATAAGTAAATTAAGAGAATAAATTTAAATATAATTTAAAATTGAAATAATTAATCAAGGGTAAGAAATCTTTGAACAGTAAATGCTCTAAAGCTAAAAATTCTAAAAAGAAGTAATTGCTACATGTGTGTAACATTTTATTGAATTCGATAAAAAGTTTTAAGGATGTAATTTTGTAATTGCATTTTACGAATCCATTTATTTTAATTTTATTTGTTGTTAATTATTTTTAAATATATAAAATAATAAGAGTTTATAATATTTTTGAATTGATAAAATAATTAGAAAATGTTTTTAGTATTATAAAGTTAATTTCGTTGGCTATGTCTTACGATCAAACTAATAAAAGCTTTTTTGGTTTTAAAATGACTTATGAACTTCCGGTTGTATTGTCAAATAATTTTGGAATGTGCTTTTTAAAAACATTTGTTTTTTCATCAGTTGTATATTTATAATATGAAAATACTTTTAAAATTGCTTGACATAGACTTCGATTTAAAATTTAGATATGAATTAAGTAAACTAAATTTTATGTACAGAACAATGTTAAAATAATCTGTATCTTAATGAACAATATGTCAAAAAGTTAAAAGCTTATTGCTTAACATCGACAACCCTATCGTTTATAAAAAAAATAATATAAATAGGTTTATATAGATATATATGTATATATATATAAAGATTTTTCAGATAAAATTAAAAATTTTATGTATACAATCATCTAAATTTTAAATAGAAACACAAAATATTTTAGTGAAATTGCCGTATATATCCCAAATAACATGTTGGAAAATCAATCTTATAATTTCAATGATTGAAAACAAAAATATGACCGATAGCATTACCTGAAAATGTATTTAGTAGATAACTGGAAATAGCATTTAATATATTCAAATTTTCAAGAACCGGTCTCAAGAATCTAGAAAATTATTGGGTAATGATTTTATTTATGCTTGCCGTATGTGGCAACAAATAATGTCATTGTATTTAAGTATATGCACATACGGCAAATATGGCTAAAATACCACAAACTAATAAAATTTTGCTTTTGTCTAACACAAAATCAATAGAAATATTCATTTATCGATGCAGCCGACTTAGAAATACCCTATACCTATTTGGCTCAAATTTAATGAGAAGTCCATAAGTCATTTATGGTTTTAATTAGTTTGATCGTAAGACCTACCTAACGAAATAAACTTTATAATACTAAAAACATTCAAAAATATTAAAAATTCTTACTAATTTATCTATTTAAAAATATTTAAAAAATAAACAAAACTTGGAAAAAAAGTTGAATGCATTTAATTTAATTAAGGTACAAAATTGGAAAAACTTAATTAGCTTTTTATCACAAAAGTTAATAATTAAAATTTTTTTAAAATGAAAAAATAAATTCTTAGTAGTAGATATAATAGGTACGTTTTGGGACAGTCAAATGACGTCATAGCATTTTGACAGCCGTTAATTTGAATAAATTGGTCGTTATTTTTTAATAATGTGTGGTATGTTATAGAATTGAAATGATTGAGGTGTGTTATGAAATTGAAGATTCGTTGAGTTGCAGATTGTAGCTGTGGAATTAGTAGTGTGGGGAGGGTGAGGGGGGTAATAGATGGAGTTGTAAGTTAGTGGAAGGGATGAAGTTGAATTGTTAGTTGAAATTGAGGAAGGAATTAGAAAATGGAAATGTAATTTGGTATATATATATAGATAATTTAGGTAGTAATCTGTTCTTTAGAACCATATCGAAGTTCTTTGTACCTTTGGAATTATGTTGAAGTTTTTTTAGAAAGCAAATTCTTTGAAACCATGACAAAGTTGAAAGCTGAAAATTTTTAGATATCCTATAGTATTTAGGAAATGAATTTATTTCACTGATAAGAGAATAAAATTTTAAAATTTAGAATTTTGTTTTGCTGTTTTGATTATTTTATAGTTTAAATAGATGAATAATGAGTGTTTGTGTGTATATTTATCACCATTAAAAAATATTAACATAACCCTATAAAATTGTACGATTTTAAAATTGAAAAATTGAAAAATAAATAACCACAAGTTTTTATACCCGTATGACTATATAGTCCAAGGGTATAATAAATTTGCCATTACGTTTGTAACGCAGAGAAGGAGGGGGGATAGATATAGACTCAAGTGTAGGGATCGGATCAGAATCGAAAAAAAAATCGATTTAGCTATGTGTATCCGTCCGTCCGTCCGCACGATAACTCAAAAACTAAAGGAGCTAGAATCTTGAAATTTTCGCAAATTTGTTTTTTTTTGCAATAGCTGTCATCGCTATTTAAATCCAGCCATTTTGGTCCATGGGTTCGGGTGGCTGCCATACAACTTCTTTTTTTATATGAGTATTTCTCTGTACATATTACAGTTACGTGTCTGAAATTTTGGCAAAAGTAGTTTAGTTTTATGGCCAAAGTTTCTGCAAAATTTGGTTGGTCTACTGCTAAGAATTCGAGTAGCTGCCATACAACTCCTTCTTTTATATGAGCATTACACTACACCTAATAAAGCTTTATGTTTGAAATTTTATCAAAAGTAATTAATGTTTATAAATGATATAATGTTTATAAAACGGTCATATGGGTATCCCAGAGTTGACACAGTCTACTCTACCACACTCTTCCTCGTTTTAATTTAAAAGTTTCTTATCAGTTAAAAAATAAAAAAAAAACCTAAACTTATGTAAGGGAGAATTCCTACAAAAATAAAAAAAATTTCTATTTAATATATATATATATATATATATATATATACATATGTATATCTTAACAAATTTGTACTTAAAAGGTTGCAGTTTGTAAAAACTTATTAGTAATTATTCAATATTAAATCAAAAATTTATTGTTTTTTAATAAAAAAAAAAAATAAAAAAGGAGAGAAAAATGAAACAGTCTAGTGATAAATCCTTTGGTTTCTCAGATATTAAGTTCTGTGAAAGCTGTAAAAGAAATATACCTTTGAAAGAATGGTTATATCATATAAGAACATTTTTACATAAAATAAATAGTGGTGATTATATTGAAAAAAATTTAAAAAGTATTAAAAGTTGTTTCAATGAACGAATAGAAAAGTTTATATTGGAAAATAATGATGAAAGTGTTTTGTTACCAGAACAATTTTTACATAATTCGAAGGATAAAATAGTTAAATTATTAAACAATTCTTTCAAATTTAACATTGAACTATTTGCTGAATATATAAAGTATTTGAAAACGGATAGAAATAATTTGGAGGCCTTCGATGATTTTATTTTATTAATAAAATCTTTTAATACTAAAATAGAAATTATATTACAATCAACCGAAATATTAGAAAATTTAGATAAATTATTCCAGTCTATTGTTGTTAAAAGTGAAGAATTTCAAGAAAGGGATAGTGGTTGGTCTTTACTTCGAATAATACATTTAGAAGTCAACATTAATCAATATAAACCATTAAGAGGATCACAATATCTTCCGTTACCATAATTTTTGAAGACTACAAAGGCTTGTATCAACGTAATGAATAATGATGAATATTGTTTTAAATGGAGTGTAATGTCAGCCCTGTACAGGGGTTCTGGTACACTGGAACGAACACAGACATATAGGATTGAGGATATACGATCTCATAAAATACAATTGCAAAATATTATACTAAATTTTGATGGTTTAGAATTTCCTATGAAAGTTGCTGATATAAAGAAATTTGAACAATTAAATAACACAATTAGTGTTAATGTTTTTGGTTTTGAAGAACAAGAAACACCTCAAAATACCTTCTACAAAATTGTAGGTCCATTTTATTGTACAAAAGAAGAGAAATTTCATCATATTAACTTGCTATTAATAGAAAAAGATCAGAAAACACATTATCTTTGGATTAAAAATATTTCTCGACTATTACATTCGCAAATTACTAAAAATAATAGAAGATTATTATTTTGCAATAATTGTTTAATACATTTCAAAAATGAAGCGAATTTAGAACAGCATGAAAGTGAGTGCAACAAGGTAGTTACAAATCTTCCAACAGCTGAAAAAGCAACATTCATCTACATCAACAACAACAAACGTTCAGGAGCATATTCTATGTGCAATGGCATACTATATCACGCATACTTCCGGTATAACATCTAGGATGTATACCGGAAGTGATTGCGTAGATATTTTTTTAACAATTTTAGTAGAAGATGTTAAACAAATTTATTGTAAGTATTATAAAAATATCATTCCAATTAAAACTCTTACTGATCAAGAAAGAAAAATTCATTTAGAAAGTAGAAATTGTCATATTTGTATTGAAATATTAGATGAAAATAGGGTTGCAGACCATTGTCATTTAACTGGAATATACCGAGGACCAGCACATTCAATTTGTAATTTGCAATATCAATTACCGAATTTCATTCCCATATTTTTTCATAACTTTTCTGGTTATGATTGTCACTTATTTATAAAAAACTTAATAAAATTTCCGGGTAAAATTAATGTTATTCCTATGAATAAGGAAAAATATATTTCTTTATCAAAATGGATTGAGGTTGATGAAGAGAACTCTATAGAGTTGAGATTCTTAGATTCATTTCGGTTTATGTCATCAAGTTTAGATAGGTTAGTTTCTCAACTACCATCTGATAATTTAATAATATTAAAAAAAATGTATCCAAACGAAAACCAATTCAATTTAGTAAAACGAAAGGGCATTTTTCCTTATGAATATTTGAATTCTTTTGAAAAATTAAATGAAACAGATTTACCTTATCAAAGAAGTTTTGATAATAAATTTTCAAATACAACAATTTCAGATGAAGATTATTAACATGCAAAGACTGTCTGGGAAACATTTAAATGTAAATATCTTAAAGACTATTTAGAAATTTATTTAAAAACTGATGTAATTTTACTAGTAGATGTATTTGAAAATTTTAGAAAGTTGTGTAGACAGATATATGAATTAGATGTATGTCAGTACTATACTCTACCAGGTTTTAGTTGGAATGCTATGCTCAAATACACAAAAGTAGAACTTCAGTTACTAACTGAAATTAATATGCATAATTTTTTTAAAAGGGGTATTAGAGGTGGAATTTCCTAATGTTCTTTACGTCATTCTAAAGCAAATATTAAGTATTTAAATGATTTCGATAAAACAAAACCTTCACAATTTATAACATATTTAGATGTTAATAATTTGTACGGATTTGCTATGTCTAAATTCTTACCCATATCTGATTTTCACTGGTGTGACAATTTAGAAAATATTAACTTTATAAACTTACCTTGTGATTCAAAAATAGGATATGTTTTAGAAGTAGATTTAGAGTATCCTTTTGATAAACATGATGATCACAATGATCTTCCAT
This sequence comes from Dolichopus griseipennis, assembly GCA_963082915.1. NCBI lineage: Eukaryota > Metazoa > Arthropoda > Insecta > Diptera > Dolichopodidae > Dolichopus > Dolichopus griseipennis. The sequence continues at coordinate 226,161,262 of OY720441.1, forward strand.
TTTGCCCAGAAAACAAAAAATGTTCAACAATGAAAAATATAAAGTTAATTACTAGTTTAGAAGAAAAAAAGAAATATATTATACATTATACAAACCTTCAACAATGTATAAAACATGGATTAATATTAAAAAAGATTTACCGAGCTTTGAGTTTTAAACAAGACTGTTGGTTAAAAAGTTATATAGATTTAAATAACTATTATCGAACATTAGCAAAAAATAATTTTGAAAAAAATACATTTAAGTTATTAAACAATGCTATTTATGGAAAAACAATTGAAAATATAGATAAGCGAAAAAATATTAAAATAGTAACAAGTTGGGAAAGTCAAGGAAAAAGTTTAGGGGCAAGAGCGTTGATATCTAAACCTAATTTTCACAGTTTAGGTGCATTTACAAATGATATGGTTGCAATTCAGTTGAATAGAACTAGTGTATATTATAATAAACCTTTATATGTAGGTTTTTCTGTACTAGAAATTTCAAAACACAAAATGTACGACTTCCACTATGATTATATTAAACCAAAATTTGATAAAAATGTTAAATCGAATTATAAGGATACTGACTCATTTAAATATACCATTACAACACAAGATTTTTATGAAGATATTAAACCTGACATAGAAAAGTTTTATGACACATCAGAATATTCAATTGATAATTCTTATAAAATTTCTCTGAAAAATAAAAAGGTTCTAGGTATGATGAAGGATGAATGCAATGGTAATGTAATTAAAGAATTTATTGGATTAAAAGCGAAAATGTATTCGCTTGATATTGAAAATAAAAATGTTATAGTTAAAGCAAAAGGTATAAAAAGAAATATTGTAAAACTATTCACTTTAGATGATTGCAGAGAATGTTTGTATAAAAAAAAACTTTTTAAAAGTAAAATGTATATTTTTAGAAGTAAGATTCATAAATTGTATACCCAAAATTTAAATAAAATTTCATTATGTCATCACGATGATAAAAGATATATTTTAGCTGATAATGTAAACACATTGGTTTGGGGTCATTTTGCAATAAAATAAAAACAAAATTAAATAATATTCATCAATTATAATATTATTACTTTTTATAAAATGTTTTTTTGTTCAAGATATTTTTTAGTTTTTATTATAATTATTTGATAAATATTTTTAAATATTACAAATTTCAGGTTTTTAATTTGTGGAACTAATTTCTGGAATCTGTATCGGAGGTGATCTTTCTCGGAACAACAAGTTGTTACAGTATCTATTGAAGCACTTAATCAACCTTCTATGCTCCGGTACAAATTCTGCAAAATTTGCTAGATTCTCAAAACTTCTGTGTTGTATTATATGATTCATTTTTTCAGTTTTGTGCTCCTCACAATAATATATGGTTAGTCCTAAATCACATTGCCAGTATTCTAATATTAAGTCTATCGAATTCATTGCGTTTTAAAATATTTTTTTTATTAACTTTAACTGTTTAATTGATTAGTTGAAATATTATAATGAGAAAAAGTTTTTTTCGATTCATTTATTATTTCATTTTTCTTTTACTTATGTTTTATTATTTCCTGAGCTCATTCATTATAATCACTTTTCTTTTTTTATTTTGCTAAACTAGAAAACCGTAATGATAATTGTCAAGGAAAAATGTGTTGTATTGTATCTGTGTTGTATTATATGATTCATTTTTTCAGTTTTGTGCTCCTCACAATAATATGTGGTTAGTCCTAAATCACATTGCCAGTATTCTAATATTAAGTCTATCGAATTCATTGCGTTTTAAAATATTTTTTTTATTAACTTTAACTGTTTAATTGATTAGTTGAAATATTATAATGAGAAAAAGTTTTTTTCGATTCATTTATTATTTCATTTTTCTTTTACTTATGTTATTAAGAATTTTTTGGACTATAAAACCACAAAGATCCTCCTTTTATAAATATAATTCATAATAATTCTATACTAAAAATAGGGATAAATATGGTGATTTTGCTAAATTTTTCATTAGTTAGAAAAAAGTAATTGAAGAATAAATACATCATACATCCAAAAAAACAAAAAACTAACATGAAGCGGACAATTGATGAAGACCAAGATCTTTTCTCATCAGATGAAGGGGAAAAGGAGGAAGAGGATAACAAGCTGGATGAATTTATTAAAAAAATTAATAATCGAAAGGAGTTTCAATCAATGAGTGATTTAAAAATCGGGACCGTATATAATATTATACAGCTAAAGGAGGCTGTATCTAAATTTAAAACAAAAAAACAAAAAAAAATTGGAGGAGGATGGAAAGGAAGAAAAAGAACCAGGTAAATGTGTCATCGCATGTAGTGATAACTTTTTTACATATTTACCTACATACTATGCTAAACAGCATAGTAAAGAAATTATTGAAATAATAAATAAAAAAATTAATTTAAATAAAATAGAGTATGGGTTTAAGATCATTAAAAAAAACCACTCTATTATTACAATAGATTTTATTTGTAAACAAAAATAATATTAAATAATAATAAAAAAGAATCCAAATTTTAATTATTTTTTTAGTTTTTCTAAAGTTTTTTTCAGATTTCCTTAAATTAGAAACTTAGATTTTTACTAATTTCAGCAATATAGAGAAAGAGGGGAATTTCTATACCCAGGTACCCAGGTTTTTCTTTCTAATAATTAGGATTGTAATATTAGCATGTCTAAAATTATACTATTCTTCCTTCCTTGGTAATAATTTAACTCATAACATTAACATAATTTCTTATTGAATCTGAGTAATATTTATATTTTAAAAATAACCTGAATAATTTAATAGGAAAAAAAACAAAAAAACTTTTTTTATTTTATTTATTACAATAAAGATTTAATTTTAAAAGAAATATATTCTCTTTTTTTGAATTAAAAAGTAAGCCCACTATGACAGTGGACAGCAATTCCTCTTTCCATCATTTCTTTTTTGGAAAATACTTGTAGATGATGATAGTTTTACACATGATATGGTGCATGACGTAGATGTAGTTGATTTGGATGGACTTTTATATGATTCTTTCTTTTCCATGTTTTTCTTTTTTAGTTTTATATTTAGTTACTCACTATCGGAATAAACTTTTTCGACTAATTTCGATTTTAAAATTTCGTAATATATATATGAATAAACTGTTTATATCAGTTTTTTTATTAAATAAACATTCTGAAGAGCACAATATCCATTATGATTGAATGTGCATTTTTATACCCTACACCTATAGAATAGGTAAAGGGGTATATTAACTTTGGTATGGTGTTTGTAACCACCTAAAGGAAGCGAGCTAGATATGGAAAAGTATATATATTTGTGATCCGCGTGACCTGAGTCTATATAGCCATGTCCGTCCGTAGGCACGATAACTCAAAAAATAATAGAGCTATCTTGATGCAATTTTAACTGTAGGTTACTAGGACTGAAAGTACGGCGAGGATTGCATATCGGCAATATCGGATTCCGAATCCATGGCGAAATCGGCCCATGGGTTCGGAATCTGGACCTTTTAATCGGTTTCAGGGCTAACGAACAAATATAAAAAATCACGATAACTCAACAACTAATGACGCTATCTTCATCAAATTTGTGCTGTAGGTTACTAGTAATGAAACAACTTCGGGGATTGCGTAAGGTCAGGATTGGACCATGGGTTCGGAACCTAGAACTTTTTGATCGAATTTAGGCCAAACGAGCATAATTCCGAAACCAATGAAGATAGAACCTCCAAATTTGGTATCAGGGTGTCCCTTCCTATTTCCTAAGTGTCTTGGGAATTTGGGTCCCATTGGAGTACTGGGTCGGGGACCAGCCACACATTTCCGAAGACCTTAAAGCATATCTTTAAAATTAATAAAGATAACAACTTGAAAAAATGTAGAAGCTTCCAATTTACCACAAGGGTGTTCTTTACTATCTCTTGCGTGTTCCCTTAATTTGGGATCAATTGGAGAGGTGGTTCAGTACCCCTCTCAGACCTCCCAAGTTTTAAAAGCTTATAATCGAAATTACTAAAAATAGTTACTTAAAATTAAGATAGACCGTTCAAAATGTGTACAAGGGTTAACTAGTACTATAAGTAAAGCGCGGGCTATATAAGGGCGAATTCAGCCCATGGGTTCGGATTCTGGACCTTTTAGTCGGTGTCAGGGATAACGAACATATATTAAAAATCACGATACCTCAACAGCTAATGAGGCTATCTTCATGAAATTTGTGCTGTAGGTTATTGGTAATGAAACTACGGCGGTGATTACGTACGGTGAGGATTGGACAATGGGTTCGGAACTTAGAACTTTTTGATCGAATTTAGGCCAAACTAGCGTAATTCCGAAACCAATGAAGATATAACCTCCAAATTTGGTATCAGGGTGTCCCTTCCTATTGCGTAAGTGTCTTTGAAATTTCGTTTGCACCGACTGACTGTTTCTTTACTTGTTTATATTGATTTTGATAAAGTTTTTTTAATTTTTGTAAAATTGTTGATATTGGAGAATCAGTTTTAAAGTTTTCCCATGAAACTAAAGGTTCTGATATTGAGTTATTATAAAAAGAGTTTCTAAAATTCGAATATACTTCATATGCTAAGGCGTAACGATTTTTTGAAAAATCTAAATTCATATCTTCATATGGATATGATATTTTCAATATCACAATTATTAAAATTTCAAGCATCTGCATCCAGTTTATATTGTTTATCAGTTTGTAGAGCAAAAACAATAAAACGAGGTTTTTCAAGTTGTGAGGCTGTTTTAACATTCCAAATATGATGTGTAGTTCCTGATGGTAATGTTGGATATTCATGTCCAATTTCTAAAAGGAATTTTCATAACCGAACCATTTCCAATACTTTTGTATAAATTTAATTTAAGATTATCAGCTAAGTTAATATGTTGAACCTTCCAATATATTTTAGTAATAATAAGTTTTGGTTTTTCACTTGCAATTGCATTACTACTACATAATAATGAATTTTCATTTGTTCGAGAGCGAGTTAATATTAATTCATGATTTGCATTTGGAATAATGTTTTTGTTATCTTCAGCAAACCCTATTAATCTTTTTAGGGGGATACAAAAATTAAAATATAAATTATTTATTCATCAGGTGACCAACTTCCATTATATAAAGCCGTACTTTCATTTTGGTTGAGTGAGATATAGTTTTTTAATGTTGAAGTTATTCCAACATTACGATTATGATCAATTTCCTTACCATTAAGTTCGTCGCGAATTTCATCAAATAGAAATGGTATAGCATTATTAATTAGTTTAGTAACAGCTGTTCCATCATGTTTTGATACATAACCTTCAATAAAGATTGAACTTGTTGAGGGTAATATATTTAAGTTCTGATTTTGTATTTGTATTCGTATAATATCACTTAATCCGAATGTGTTTAAGAATGGTGAATATGAATGCCAATGAGCACTAGTTATAGTTTCATCAAAAATAGGATCATTAAAAAGTTCCATTTTAATTTACTTTTAGCAGATATCCAAGAGATTTTAAATATTCTTTATTTTCAAATGATAATCGTTTTTTGTATTTTAAATGCTGAGTTACACCTCCTCCTTCGACTGCCTTTAAAGAATTAAGGTGATGTTTATCATTCTGTGAATGTACAATGGATTGATAATTTTGATTAAATACGATCATTCTGAAGTTTAAGTGTAATCTTATTGTTATTGTTTCTCCACGAAAATTTATTATATTACCGTTCTGATCAAGGAGTTTTACAGTAATAGAACTTATCTGATTAATAGTTACCGGTAAATAAATTACATTCTTAGGAACTTCAATTATTTTATAGTCAGCACTGACGTTAATAGAGAATTCATGTAAAGTGTGAGCCGCTTTTTCATTAATATAAGCTCCAGAAACAATATTGCATTCTACTCTTATTATATTTATTTTATTAATATCAACAAAAAGATCTGAAGTATGCCATTTATTGGCTAATAATTTCTTCTTATTGAAACCTAATAATCCGCCAATTGTATCTATTCTTTCAAAATCAATATCCTTATCAGCAAAAATTTCACACTTTAATGTATTATTATTTGCTCTTATACTTAATTAATATTTCCTTATCTGCTTTAGTTACATTCAGCGTTTTCCTAAGAAATAGTTCAATATCATCAATTTCATATGAACCTGTTGGAATTGTAATAGGTTTATCATAAATAATAAATGTATTATTCTCCTCATCTATATTAGGTATTGAGTTATACGTTTGGAAATCAACTAAACCGCAGGTATATTCTCTTCCCTTTAGATCTATAGGGGGGAAATAATTAGTTGTCAATATGAAAGAATTTCCGTTTAAAGTTAATGTTATTGACATGTCTTTAATTGATACAATGAGATATTTTACTAGTGTATTCTGTTTTTATATAGGTTTTTTTTAAGGCAAATCCTAAAATTCAATGATTTAGATTTAAGGTTAATACGCATTAATAATATAATATACATACAAAAATCTTTCGCTTAAATTTCTTTTGATATAACTAAATTCTAATTATCCTTTATCAGTTAGTTTTTAGCACATTTTCAAAAATTTTTGTAAAAATGTGCCTATATAGCTTCATTCTGTCGGTCCGTCCGTCCTTTTTTACCTAAGGCTGACTAAAAAATATCAGAAATGGGTAGGTATTGCAATAAAAATAATTTAATGTTAAAACTTTTTTTTGAGCCGCCCCCGTTACAGAGCTACAGCCCCACAAAGTCGAAAAAAGCCCTATATTGAAATAGTTATAATTAGAGTTCTATAAGGTATATTTCCAACCTGAAAAAGCTTTACAAAGTTTTAAAAACCAATTGTATAGGGTTACCATACGGTACTAAAATTTACCGTTATTCAAAACTAAGTTTTACAAAATTTTTGGTCCCTCATAACTTCGGAACGGCTAAATCTAGAAACTTGAAATTTTGGCAGAAGTTAGATCCTTAGAATAAGTAAGAGTCAGTAAGCAAAATTTTTTTTGTCACGCCCCCTCTTTAGGAGCTGTAAGGGGTCGAAAATTTAAAATTTGCTATTTTCAACCACCTGTAACTTTATTACCTGTTAAATTTTTTTTTTACAAATATGCAAAATTTACAGCTGCAGCATTATTTTTCAACATACGTTAAAGGTTTTTCTTAAATTTGAAAGGGTCTATTTAAATTGAAGAAATAGTTTCTTAGTCTTAACCATTTTTGGTTAGATAATAATATTCTAGGTAAAATTCCAAATTTTGTTGGAGTTCAAAAATTATTTCCTAGAACCGGAACAAAATTTAAGGGTGAAGGCATTAACATTAAACGTTAACATTGAAGCTCCAACATTATATTTTGCACTTATTAACAGGTTTTCTTGAGAGCATTTGGGTTATATTCTAAGTATTTCACTATTAGTCATTTAATTAATTATTAATTAAATAACAAAATTATAATATTATCATAATATATATTTTTATAAAAATAAATGATAAAATACTTCTTAAAGAAACATATATAATTTTGAAAATGTGCTTTTTAAAAACCCTTGGTTTTTTTCCCTCACTTGTTTATTTCATTTATGTTCAAATATAGAGAAATAACTTTGAACTTGATTTGAACAAAATTATTAATGTAGGTCAGTTTAAATAAAGCTAGACTAAGAATAAAACAAAATTTTTTTTTTTTTTTTTTTTTGTTTTTATTATGTTTTATTTACTGAAAATTTTTTTTTTTTTCTTAACAATATCAAATAAAAATTCTAAACATAAATGCCCACAATTGTAAGAATTAAAATTTTGATATTTATTATAATTATATGTAAGCTTATCTCCTAAATATTTTATTACTTCTAATGATGGTCTTAAATTTCCAAAACTATCAAAATAATGAGTTATTTCAATATTTTTAAAATAAGCTACCCAATGCGTTCCATCTCCAATAGAATTATCTAAATTTATTATACCGCATTCATATTTCCAAGGTCTACCTATTGGTAAATTATCTCTCATAAAAACTCCACCAAAAAATTTTAAGTATTTTTTAGCAAAGTTTTCTAAATCAATATTTGTAAGAGCTCTATTAGGTAGCTTAGTTAATGGTTTTTTGGATTCAAATAAAGTCCTAACCCCTTTTTATAGGGTTTTAAATGCAATCCATTACCTCCTTTTAATGCTATCGGCTCCATCATTTTATTATGACGTTGACTTTCTTTTAACTCTTTGTGGGCATTTTTAGCATCGTTAACAGCTTTAGTTATTCCTGCAGCGCCACCTGAAAGTGCTCCAATAGCTGATAGACCTGCAAATATAGGGATTAAAGGTAAAACTCCTCCAATTTTTGGTACAGGAATTATTCGAGGAATGTTAATGTTTTTTTTCTGGCCTTTAGAAAAATTTCTAGCAGCATGCAAAGCAGTTTTTATAATATTCTTATCCTTCATCGGTTTTTTTATAGTTTTAACAGCTATTTTAGCTTCCTTTATAACATTTTTCAAGAGCTTTTTTCTCGAAGTTTTCTTTTTCTTAAAATTTTCTTTTTTTTCTTTTTTAAACCCATACCAAGCCTAACTTTAGCTTTCATTGAGTTTGTAACTAGGTATGAATTTAACCGTTCACCAAAACTTGAGTTTTTAGCTTTTATACTTTACCAAGCTTTCTCTGCCAATATTTTATCAGCTGTATGTCGTTGATTTTGATCAGTATTTTGAGAATATGCTATATCATGCTCTCGACAAGCCTCATCTAAACCATTAATTCCTTTATCACCTCGTGCTAATCGTTTTGCTAGTTTCGTCTCAGGACCACAATAATTATAACCAGGTAAATGTGCTTCAAATTGTAGTTTATTAATTAGAGAATTAACTACACCTTTTCCATTAACAGTTTCTTGGTTACTGATTGAATATTTATTATGAAGTGGCATAATATTAAGTTGTTTAGTTTAAGAAAGTCACTCAAATACTAATCATCTTTTATAAAATGAAATTTATAAAACTAGATAATGCAGTTAAAATTAAAAATTTCGATCAAAATTCAAAAAAGAAAATTAAAAGACATGGTGAATGTTTTCCAGATAGTATAAGAGGATTAATAGTCGAACCTTCAAATTGTGGTAAAACTAATGCTATGATAAGTATGCTTTTAGATCCTAAAGGGCTTAAATTTGAAAAAATATATATCTACTCGAAATCATTACATCAACCCAAATATGAATATTTAAAAAAATTAATAAAACCAATCAAAGTAATGGGATATAACGAATTTTCAAATAATGCTGATGTAATTGAACCATCAGCCTCACAGCCAAACTCAATATTTATTTTTGATGATATAGCTTGTGATAAGCAAGATAATATAAGGGCTTTTTTTTGTATGGGACGTCATCAAGAAGTAGATAGCTTTTATTTATGTCAGTCATATACAAGAATTCCAAAGCACTTAATTAGGGATAATACTAACTTTTTAATTATATTCAAGCAAGATGATTTAAATTTAAAACATATATATGACGATCATGTAAATTCTGATATGACTTATAATGAATTTAAAAACTAGAGTTCATGCTGCTTGAATGATAATTATGGGTTTCTAACAATTGACAAAGATAGCGGTTTATATAATGGACGTTATAGAAAAAATTTTGATGCATTTGCTAAATTTTAGTTAACTCAAAATTTATTAGCAGTTCACAGTTACTAACTGCACAGGTCATTTAATAGATAACTACCTGATATGAGTTAGCAAATAACAGCTAGCAGATACCAGTCAGCAGTTAGCGATTATCAGTTAATAGTTAGAAAGAGAACAGTTCAGTCGATAATTCACAGTTAATAATTCAACTAATCCATAAAAAAATGGATGAACAACTTATGAAAGATTTAATTAAAACTCGTAAAAATTTAAAAAGGAAATTTCAATCTTTAAAAGTTCAGAAGCTATCGGAAGACCATAATCGGGAAGAAGCTTTCACTCCAATTATAAAACCATTGAAAGAATAATTAACAAATGTTGTTAAACAACAACAATTTTCAAATAATGTTATCAAACCGGAAATTAAATTGTCTGCCAGTGATGATAACACCTTAAAATTATTGAGATCATTTAAGCCGGAAGTTCAAACCCCTAGCAACAAAAGTAACCCTTACAGTAAATATTGTAACTTCAACACCAAATACTATAAAATTTGAAACACCATCTATAACTGATAATATTATTGATGAATCATCAATTTCACAATTTTCTGTTCTAAACGAGTCACAATTTGATAAGTCATATTGACCCTATTTTGATAATATAATTAATATAATATTTTGAAATAGATGAAACTACTAAAGATATTTTGATTGATAATGAAGTTTTTAAAGGAACTAATGGTCTATATGAATTGATATTTAAAAAAAAACCAATAAACTATACTGAAAGTGATTTAAAAACATATCATCAGATACTTAACAAAACGAATGCACATAGAAGAAATTATGATCATTTAGAGCAAATAAAAGGAAATAAAGGTTTTAAATACAAAAATATATTAAGAAAATTTTATATACACGATTATAACACTAGACATAAAAAAACTGGTTCAGGTTGTTCGAAAAAAAATTTTACTAATTATATTAATAAATCTTCTTCACCAGAAACCCATTTAAAATATACAAATCAATCATCTCAGTATGTTTATTGGGATGATCCTAATGAATTAGTTGACAGATTAAGACTTTTAATTGCATCAGAAACAGCTGGTAACAACAATCATCATAATGAAATTGTTTCTATAATTGAAGAGTTGAGAGAAGCTAATATAATACAATAACTATTTACATTAACAATCAGTTAAAACCATAATGTCACTTGGTAAATTTGACGTAGTATAGCTTCTTCTAGAAAACTACATACTCAAGGTCCTCCAGGTATTGGTTTCAAATTGACTTCTGAAGGAAATTATGATTTAGATAACAAAATTTTATCAAATGTCCGAGAACCTATTATTGGCAGTGATGCAGCAACACAAAATTCTGTAAATAAACATATTTTCTTTCAGAAAAAACTATTACAAAACGAAATGCGAGAAATGTCTAATCATTTAGAGACAACAGTATCTATAGAACTTAAATTAGCAGAAGAAAAATTAAAAATATTAGAAGAAAAAATGCAAGTTAGTTTAGGGGAAATCCATATCAAATTCTCGGGATTGTTAAATGAAAAATTTTCAAATATGAGTGATGTCATTGAATTTCAAATTAAAAAAACAATTAAATTTATTCATGAGAGATTGCAAAAAGCTAAAGGCCAATCTCGGTTAGCATTGGATTTACTTAGTAGTTTAGAACTTATAAAAACATATTTGGGGATCAGTTTTCATTTACTTTTCGAAATGGATATACATCAAATCGGATATTCTTTAAATAATTTTTTAGCTAAATATGATGATATTTTATTGGAGGAACATTATGAACAATTAAAAATTCACTTCCATTTTTTAAAATTATTTAAAAATTCTATCCTAATTGAAACGAAAGAGAATGGATATCATTGGGATATATGTCCCTATACATCATATAACATGACAACTGTTCCAGATACTTGTCCTTGTCATTCAGCAGATCATCATATGTTAAAATGTTCCAAACTAATGTATTTATATAAAAGAATAAAAAATAAATAATTATAATATAATGCTATATAAATAAAGAATATAAATTTTAAACTCATTTTATTGTTTTGCTTTTTATTATATATATATAACAATTTTATATAAGTGCATTTTATTTATAAATGAGTAAAAGAGAGGTGGTTGAAGAGCTGCATAAGCCTGCACGAAGAAATTTTAAACGACGTAGAGTTATAATTAAAGGATTTGATGATCTTTGTCTGATTTAGTAGAAATGGGTTCATATGCTAAAGAGAACAAAGGTTTTAAGTTTTTATTAACTGTAATTAATACAAGTAATTGATTAAGTTTTTATTAACTTTTCCAAGTTTGCATGGGCAATCCCTATAAAAGCAAAAACTTCAGAGAACGTCACAAAAGCAATGCAAAATATTTTTCTAACATCTAAAAGAAATCCTCAAAATTTGCAAACTGATGATGGAAAAGAATTCTTCAATAAAATATTCAAAAATTTAATGAATAAATATCAAATAAATCATTACTCAACATTTAGCATATTAAAAGCCTCTATTGTAGAGCGTTTTAATAGAACTTTAAAAGAAAAGATGTGGAAAGAATTTAGTTTTACCGGAAATTATAAATGGATTAACCTAATTCAAGAATTAACAAAACAATATAACAACACTAAACATCGAACAATTCAAAAACGACCATCACATGTCAATAAAGATAATGCTGAAAATTTACTTAAAACTATATATAATCATATTAAAATTTCACCACCATACAAATTTAAAATTGGTAACTTAGTTCGAATAAGCAAGTATAAACATGTTTTTGAAAAAGTTTACACACCAAATTGGACAACTGAAATATTCAAGATAAGAAAAGTTCAAATCACTAACCCTATCACATATTTACTGGAAGATTATCAAGGTCAACCTATACAAGGAAGCTTCTATGAATATGAATTGTTAAAATCTAAACATAATAATATTTACCTAGTTGAAAAAGTTATTAAAAGTAAAGATAATAAGATTTTTGTAAAATGGTTTGGATTCTCATCTGATCACAATTCATGGATAAATAAAACTGCTTTAATATAAAGAAAAAAATTTTTTTTATTTCATATTATTTTAATTACATTTTTTTTTTTTAATTACTTAATTAGTGTTTTAGTTTTAATCACAAAATGGAGTTCGTAAGAACATTTCTTATGTTCAAAAAATTTTATTTGGCAAATAAAATATTTTTCAGAAAGAAACACAAGAAAAAAATTAAGTATCAAATCAGGTTTCTGAACAATTATGCTGACTCAACATTAAGAAAATTCAATTCACTTAGAGAAAATGAAGATGATATTGCGTTTTAAAATATTTTTTTTATTAACTTTAACTGTTTAATTGATTAGTTGAAATATTATAATGAGAAAAAGTTTTTTTCGATTCATTTATTATTTCATTTTTCTTTTACTTATGTTATTAAGAATTTTTTGGACTATAAAACCACAAACATCCTCATTTTATAAATATAATTCATAATAATTCTATACTAAAACGAGGAAGAGTGTAGTAGAGTAGACTGTGTCAACTCTGGGATACCCGTATGACCGTATCATATACATTATATCATCCGATTAATTACTTTTGTCAAAATTTCAAACATACAACTTTATTAAGTGTAGTGGAATACTCATATAAAAGAAGGAGTTGTATGGCAGCTATTCGAACCCTTTGCAGTAGACCAACCAATTTTTCCTGTAACTTTGGCCATTACACTAAACTATTTTTGGCAAAATTTCAGACACCCAGCTTCATTAGGTGTAGTGTAATGCTCATATAAAATAAGGAGTTGTATGGCAGCTACTCGAACCCTCTACAGTAGACCAACCAAATTTTGCAGAAATTTTGGCCATTACACTAAACTATTTTTAGCAAAATTTCAGACACCCAGCTTAATTAGGTGGAGAGTAATGCTCATATAAAATAAGAAGTTGTATGGCAGCTACTCGAACCCACTCCACTAGATCAACCAAATTTTGTAGACTCTTTGGCCATAAAACAAAACTACTTTTGGCAAAATTTCAGACACCCAGCTTCATTAGGTGTAGTGTAATGCTCATATAAAAAGAGGAGTTGTATGGCAGCTACCCGAACCCATGGACCAAAATGGCTGGATTTAAATAGCGATGACGGCTATTGAAAAAAAACGAATTTGCAAAAATTTCAAGATCCTAGCTCCTTTAGTTTTTGAGTTATCATCGCTAAATCGATTTATTTTTCGATTCTGATTCGATCCATACACTTGAGTCTATATCTACCCCCCCTCCTTCTCTGCGTTACAAACGTAATGGCAAATTTATTATACCCTTTGACTATATAGTCATACGGGTATAACGAGGAAGAGTGTAGTAGAGTAGACTGTGTCAACTCTGGGATACCCGTATGACCGTTATATAAACATTATATAAGTATTATTATAAACATTAATTACTTTTGGCAAAATTTCAAACATATCAGATTTATTAGGTGTAGTGTAATGCTCTTATAAAAGAAGGAGTTGTATGGCAGCTACTCGAACTCTTGGCAGTAGAGCAACCAAATTTTGCAGTAACTTTGGCCATTACACTAAACTATTTTTGGCAAAATTTCAGACACCCAACTTCAATAGGTATAGAGTAATGCTCATATAAAATAAGAAGTTGTATGGCAGCTACTCGAACCCTTTGCTGTAGACCAACCAAATTTTGCAGAAACTTTGGCCATAAAACTAAACTACTTTTGCCAAAATTTCAGACACGTAGCTGTAATAGGTACAGAGAAATACTCATATAAAAAAGGAAGTTGTATGGCAGCTACCCGAACCCATGGACCAAAATGGCTGGATTTAAATAGCGATGACGGCTATTGCAAAAAAACCAATTTGCGAAAATTTCAAGATCCTAGCTCCTTTACTTTTTGAGTTATCGAGCGGACGGACGGACAGACGGACGGACATACATAGCTAAATCGATTTTTTTTTCGATTCTGATCCGATCCATACACTTGAGTCTATATCTACCCCCCCTCCTTCTCTGCGTCACAAACGTAATGGCAAATTTATTATACCCTTTGACTATATAGTCCTACGGGTATAAATAGGGATAAATATGGTGATTTTGCTAAATTTTTCATTAGTTAGAAAAAAGTAATTGAAGAATAAATACATCATACATCCAAAAAAACAAAAAAATAACATGAAGCGGACAATTGATGAAGACCAAGATCTTTTCTCATCAGATGAAGGAGAAAAGGAGGAAGAGGATAACAAGCTGGATGAATTTATTAAAAAAATTAATAATCGAAAGGAGTTTCAATCAATGAGTGATTTAAAAATCGGGACCGTATATAATATTATACAGCTAAAGGAGACTGTATCTAAATTTAAAACAAAAAAACAAAAAAAAATTGGAGGAGGATGGAAAGGAAGAAAAAGAACCAGGTAAATGTGTCATCGCATGTAGTGATAACTTTTTTACATATTTACCTACATACTATGCTAAACAGCATAGTAAAGAAATTATTGAAATAATAAATAAAAAAATTAATTTAAATAAAATAGAGTATGGGTTTAAGATCATTAAAAAAAACCACTCTATTATTACAATAGATTTTATTTGTAAACAAAAATAATATTAAATAATAATAAAAACGAATCCAAATTTTAATTATTTTTTTAGTTTTTCTAAAGTTTTTTTCAGATTTCCTTAAATTAGAAACTTAGATTTTTACTAATTTCAGCAATATAGAGAAAGAGGGGAATTTCTATACCCAGGTACCCAGGTTTTTCTTTCTAATAATTAGAATTGTAATATTAGCATGTCTAAAATTATACTATTCTTCCTTCCTTGGTAATAATTTAACTCATAACATTAACATAATTTCTTATTGAATCTGAGTAATATTTATATTTTAAAAATAACCTGAATAATTTAATAGGAAAAAAAACAAAAAAACTTTTTTTATTTTATTTATTACAATAAAGATTTAATTTTAAAAGAAATATATTCTCTTTTTTTGAATTAAAAAGTAAGCCCACTATGACAGTGGACAGCAATTCCTCTTTCCATCATTTCCTTTTTGGAAAATACTTGTAGATAATGATGGTTTTAAACATGATATGGTGCATGACGTAGATGTAGTTGATTTGGATGGACTTTTATATGATTCTTTCTTTTCCATGTTTTTCTTTTTTAGTTTTATATTTAGTTACTCACTATCGGAATAAACTTTTTCGACTAATTTCGATTTTAAAATTTCGTAATATATATATGAATAAACTGTTTATATCAGTTTTTTTATTAAATAAACATTCTGAAGAGCACAATATCCATTATGATTGAATGTGCATTTTTATACCCTACACCTATAGAATAGGTAAAGGGGTATATTAACTTTGGTATGGTGTTTGTAACCACCTAAAGGAAGCGAGCTAGATATGGAAAAGTATATATATTTGTGATCCGCGTGACCTGAGTCTATATAGCCATGTCCGTCCGTAGGCACGATAACTCAAAAAATAATAGAGCTATCTTGATGCAATTTTAACTGTAGGTTACTAGGACTGAAAGTACGGCGGGGATTGCATATCGGAAATATCGGATTCCGAACACATGGCGAAATCGGCCCATGGGTTCGGAATCTGGACCTTTTAATCGGTTTCAAGGCTAACGAACAAATATAAAAAATCACGATAACTCAACAACTAATGACGCTATCTTCATCAAATTTGTGCTGTAGGTTACTAGTAATGAAACAACTTCGGGAATTGCGTAAGGTCAGGATTGGACCATGGGTTCGGAACCTAGAACTTTTTGATCGAATTTAGGCCAAACGAGCATAATTCCGAAACCAATGAAGATAGAACCTCCAAATTTGGTATCAGGGTGTCCCTTCCTATTTCCTAAGTGTCTTGGGAATTTGGGTCCCATTGGAGTACTGGGTCGGGGACCAGCCACACATTTCCGAAGACCTTAAAGCATATCTTTAAAATTAATAAAGATAACAACTTGAAAAAATGTAGAAGCTTCCAATTTACCACAAGGGTGTTCTTTACTATCTCTTGCGTGTTCCCTTAATTTGGGATCAATTGGAGAGGTGGTTCAGTACCCCTCTCAGACCTCCCAAGTTTTAAAAGCTTATAATCGAAATTACTAAAAATAGTTACTTAAAATTAAGATAGACCGTTCAAAATGTGTACAAGGGTTAACTAGTACTATAAGTAAAGCGCGGGCTATATAAGGGCAAATTCAGCCCATGGGTTCGGATTCTGGACCTTTTAGTCGGTGTCAGGGATAACGAACATATATTAAAAATCACGATAACTCAACAACTAATGAGGCTATCTTCATGAAATTTGTGCTGTAGGTTATTGGTAATGAAACTACGGCGGTGATTACGTACGGTGAGGATTGGACAATGGGTTCGGAACTTAGAACTTTTTGATCGAATTTAGGCCAAACTAGCGTAATTCCGAAACCAATGAAGATATAACCTCCAAATTTGGTATCAGGGTGTCCCTTCCTATTGCGTAAGTGTCTTTGAAATTTCGTTTGCACCGACTGACTGTTTCTTTACTTGTTTATATTGATTTTGATAAAGTTTTTTTAATTTTTGTAAAATTGTTGATACTCGTTCATCTAAGTTTACAATTTTATTTGATTTTAACAGTTTTTGAAGTATTTCTTGTTTTTCATTTCCTTTAACATAAAATGTAGTTATATAATTTGTAAATGTTTTCAAAAAATTTATTACATCACAAAAATTTGTTTTACCATCACACCATTTAAATCCATGATGATTTTTTGTTAACTAATTGTTTGTGCTTTTTGTTTTTTTATCTAAAATTTGATATCCATATGGAGATTTAATTATAAAATGTTGAATTTCATTATTTGAACTTAGAATAGCAATTTCTTTTAAAATGAATTTATTATTATTATCTCGAAAACCTTGTACATCAATTATTACATATTCCATTTTTTACGTTTCAGAAGAATTTAAATAATTAAGTTTAATATATTTGTATAGTTTGTAAATTAAAAAAATTATTCAATGTAATCCAATCATAAAAAAATATCCCCGCAATAAATGGTGGTATTTCAAAAATGCAACAAGAATCTGAAGATGATGATGATGATTCCGTACAATTTTCTCTCATATTATTTTTTAATACGCATCTAAATAATTTTATTAACTTCTCCTATTTGCGGTCTAAATTCAACTAAACGATCATGCAAAATTAGACAATAAGCTGTAGTATTGTCTGGAATTTTTTTTAAAGTCTTTAATTGTATTTTAACATCAACTGGTCCTATTTTGAGATTATCATTTTGATAACGAGTATCAATTATGAAGATTGGAGAATCAGTTTTAAAGTTTTCCCATGAAACTAAAGGTTCTGATATTGAGTTATTATAAAAAGAGTTTCTAAAATTCGAATATGCTTCATATGCTAAGGCGTAACGATTTTTTGAAAAATCTAAATTCATATCTTCATATGGATATGATTCTGAATTTAAATATACTTTTATATTTTCAATATCACAATTATTAAAATTTCAAGCATCTGCATCCAGTTTATATTGTTTATCAGTTTGTAGAGCAAAAACAATAAAACGAGGTTTTTCAAGTTGTGAGGCTGTTTTAACATTCCAAATATGATGTGTAGTTCCTGATGGTAATGTTGGATATTCATGTCCAATTTCTAAAAGGAATTTTCATAACCGAACCATTTCCAATACTTTTGTATAAATTTAATTTAAGATTATCAGCTAAGTTAATATGTTGAACCTTCCAATATATTTTAGTAATAATAAGTTTTGGTTTTTCACTTGCAATTGCATTACTACTACATAATAATGAATTTTCATTTGTTCGAGAGCGAGTTAATATTAATTCATGTTTTGCATTTGGAATAATGTTTTTGTTATCTTCAGCAAACCCTATTAATCTTTTTAGGGGGATACAAAAATTAAAATATAAATTATTTATTCATCAGGTGACCAACTTCCATTATATAAAGCCGTACTTTCATTTTGGTTGAGTGAGATATAGTTTTTTAATGTTGAAGTTATTCCAACATTACGATTATGATCAATTTCCTTACCATTAAGTTCGTAGCGAATTTTATCAAATAGAAATGGTATAGCATTATTAATTAGTTTAGTAACAGCTGTTCCATCATGTTTTGATACATAACCTTCAATAAAGATTGAACTTGTTGAGGGTAATATATTTAAGTTCTGATTTTGTATTTGTATTCGTATAATATCACTTAATCCGAATGTGTTTAAGAATGGTGAATATGAATGCCAATGAGCACTAGTTATAGTTTCATCAAAAATAGGATCATTAAAAAGTTCCATTTTAATTTACTTTTAGCAGATATCCAAGAGATTTTAAATATTCTTTATTTTCAAATAATAATCGTTTTTTGTATTTTAAATGCTGAGTTACACCTCCTCCTTCGACTGCCTTTAAAGAATTAAGGTGATGTTTATCATTCTGTGAATGTACATTGGATTGATAATTTTGATTAAATACGATCATTCTGAAGTTTAAGTGTAATCTTATTGTTATTGTTTCTCCACGAAAATTTATTATATTACCGTTCTGATCAAGGAGTTTTACAGTAATAGAACTTATCTGATTAATAGTTACCGGTAAATAAATTACATTCTTAGGAACTTCAATTATTTTATAGTCAGCACTGACGTTAATAGAGAATTCATGTAAAGTGTGAGCCGCTTTTTCATTAATATAAGCTCCAGAAACAATATTGCATTCTACTCTTATTATATTTATTTTATTAATATCAACAAAAAGATCTGAAGTATGCCATTTATTGGCTAATAATTTCTTCTTATTGAAACCTAATAATCCGCCAATTGTATCTATTCTTTCAAAATCAATATCCTTATCAGCAAAAATTTCACACTTTAATGTATTATTATTTGCTCTTATACTTAATTAATATTTCCTTATCTGCTTTAGTTACATTCAGCGTTTTCCTAAGAAATAGTTCAATATCATCAATTTCATATGAACCTGTTGGAATTGTAATAGGTTTATCATAAATAATAAATGTATTATTCTCCTCATCTATATTAGGTATTGAGTTATACGTTTGGAAATCAACTAAACCGCAGGTATATTCTCTTCCCTTTAGATCTATAGGGGGGAAATAATTAGTTGTCAATATGAAAGAATTTCCGTTTAAAGTTAATGTTATTGACATGTCTTTAATTGATACAATGAGATATTTTACTAGTGTATTCTGTTTTTATATAGGTTTTTTTTAAGGCAAATCCTAAAATTCAATGATTTAGATTTAAGGTTAATACGCATTAATAATATAATATACATACAAAAATCTTTCGCTTAAATTTCTTTTGATATAACTAAATTCTAATTATCCTTTATCAGTTAGTTTTTAGCACATTTTCAAAAAATTTTGTAAAAATGTGCCTATATAGCTTCATTCTGTCGGTCCGTCCGTCCTTTTTTACCTAAGGCTGACTAAAAAATATCAGAAATGGGTAGGTATTGCAATAAAAATAATTTAATGTTAAAACTTTTTTTTGAGCCGCCCCCGTTACAGAGCTACAGCCCCACAAAGTCGAAAAAAGCCCTATATTGAAATAGTTATAATTAGAGTTCTATAAGGTATATTTCCAACCTGAAAACGGTAACAGACAGCTGTTTTTATAAGCTTTACAAAATTTTAAAAACCAATTGTATAGGGTTACCAAACGGTACTAAAATTTACCGTTATTCAAAACTAAGTTTTACAAAATTTTTGGTCCCTCATAACTTCGGAACGGCTAAATCTAGAAACTTGAAATTTTGGCAGAAGTTAGATCCTTAGAATAAGTAAGAGTCAGTAAGCAAAATTTTTTTGTCACGCCCCCTCTTTAGGAGCTGTAAGTGGTCGAAAATTGAAAATTTGCTAAAAAATTAGCTTTTAAACACCTGTAACTTGAATACCTGTAAAAATTTTTTTTTATTTGTATACAAAATTGAAAGCTCCAAAACGAAAGTTTCAATAAGTGTCAAAGGTTTTTCTTAATATTGACTTTGTCCGTCCGTCCGTCCGTTCGTATGTTTACAAAAACTTTTACACCGTTTGAAATAGAGTAAAGAAATTTTAACCACAAGTAGATATTACAAAAAAAATTATTTCATAGAAGAATTTTTTTCTGTAGCCCCATCCGTTACGGAGCTACAGCCCCCCAAATTTGGAAAAAGCCCTATTTTTAAATTGTTATAACAAGAGTTTAGTTGAGTGTATTTTCAATCTGACAAAAGATAGCTGGTTTTATAGGCTTCACAAAAATATAAGGTTAAAATGTATAGGGTTACCAAACGGTACTAAAACTTACCATTAAGCTAAACTCAACTTTTGCAAAATTTTTGGTCCCATATATCTTCTAAACGGTTCCACCTAGGGTCTTGAAATTTAGGGAGAAGTTAGGCCTTCCGAAATTAGTAGGAGTCGGTTAACAAAATTTTTTTGTCAAGCCCCCTGTTTAGGAGCTATAAGGGCTCGCAAATTGAAATTTAGCTATTTTCAACCACCTGTAACTTTATTACCTGTTAAATTTTTATTTTACAAATATGCAAAATTTACAGCTGCAGCATTATATTTCAACATACGTTAAAGGTTTTTCTTAAATTTGAAAGGGTCTATTTAAATTGAAGAAATAGTTTCTTAGTCTTAACCATTTTTGGTTAGATAATAATATTCTAGGTAAAATTCCAAATTTTGTTGGAGTTCAAAAATTATTTCCTAGAACCGGAACAAAATTTAAGGGTGAAGGCATTAACATTAAACGTTAACATTGAAGCTCCAACATTATATTTTGCACTTATTAACAGGTTTTCTTGAGAGCATTTGGGTTATATTCTAAGTATTTCACTATTAGTCATTTAATTAATTATTAATTAAATAACAAAATTATAATATTATCATAATATATATTTTTATAAAAATAAATGATAAAATACTTCTTTAAGAAACATATATAATTTTGAAAATGTGCTTTTTAAAAACCCTTGGTTTTTTTCCCTCACTTGTTTATTTCATTTATGTTCAAATATAGAGAAATAACTTTGAACTTGAACAAAATTATTAATGTAGGTCAGTTTAAATAAAGCTAGACTAAGAATAAAACAAAATTTTTTTTTTTTTTTTTTTTGTTTTTATTATGTTTTATTTACTGATAATTTTTTTTTTTTTCTTAACAATATCAAATAAAAATTCTAAACATAAATGCCCACAATTGTAAGAATTAACATTTTGATATTATAATTATATGTAAGCTTATCTCCTAAATATTTTATTACTTCTAATGGTGGTCTTAAATTTCCAAAACTATCAAAATAATGAGTTATTTCAATATTTTTAAAATAAGCTACCCAATGCGTTCCATCTCCAATAGAATTATCTAAATTTATTATACCGCATTCATATTTCCAAGGTCTACCTATTGGTAAATTATCTCTCATAAAAACTCCACCAAAAAATTTTAAGTATTTTTTAGCAAAGTTTTCTAAATCAATATTTGTAAGAGCTCTATTGGGTAGCTTAGTTAATGGTTTTTTGGATTCAAATAAAGTCCTAACCCCTTTTTATAGGGTTTTAAATGCAATCCATTACCTCCTTTTAATGCTATCGGCTCCATCATTTTATTATGACGTTGACTTTCTTTTAACTCTTTGTGGGCATTTTTAGCATCGTTAACAGCTTTAGTTATTCCTGCAGCGCCACCTGAAAGTGCTCCAATAGCTGATAGACCTGCAAATATAGGGATTAAAGGTAAAACTCCTCCAATTTTTGGTACAGGAATTATTCGAGGAATGTTAATGTTTTTTTTCTGGCCTTTAGAAAAATTTCTAGCAGCATGCAAAGCAGTTTTTATAATATTCTTATCCTTCATCGGTTTTTTTATAGTTTTAACAGCTATTTTAGCTTCCTTTATAACATTTTTCAAGAGCTTTTTTCTCGAAGTTTTCTTTTTTCTTAAAATTTTCTTTTTTTTCTTTTTTAAACCCATACCAAGCCTAACTTTAGCTTTCATTGAGTTTGTAACTAGGTATGAATTTAACCGTTCACCAAAACTTGAGTTTTTAGCTTTTATACTTTACCAAGCTTTCTCTGCCAATATTTTATCAGCTGTATGTCGTTGATTTTGATCAGTATTTTGAGAATATGCTATATCATGCTCTCGACAAGCCTCATCTAAACCATTAATTCCTTTATCACCTCGTGCTAATCGTTTTGCTAGTTTTGTCCCAGGACCACAATAATTATAACCAGGTAAATGTGCTTCAAATTGTAGTTTATTAATTAGAGAATTAACTACACCTTTTCCATTAACAGTTTCTTGGTTACTGATTGAATATTTATTATGAAGTGGCATAATATTAAGTTGTTTAGTTTAAGAAAGTCACTCAAATACTAATCATCTTTTATAAAATGAAATTTATAAAACTAGATAATGCAGTTAAAATTAAAAATTTCGATCAAAATTCAAAAAAGAAAATTAAAAGACATGGTGAATGTTTTCCAGATAGTATAAGAGGATTAATAGTCGAACCTTCAAATTGTGGTAAAACTAATGCTATGATAAGTATGCTTTTAGATCCTAAAGGGCTTAAATTTGAAAAAATATATATCTACTCGAAATCATTACATCAACCCAAATATGAATATTTAAAAAAATTAATAAAACCAATCAAAGTAATGGGATATAACGAATTTTCAAATAATGCTGATGTAATTGAACCATCAGCCTCACAGCCAAACTCAATATTTATTTTTGATGATATAGCTTGTGATAAGCAAGATAATATAAGGGCTTTTTTTTGTATGGGACGTCATCAAGAAGTAGATAGCTTTTATTTATGTCAGTCATATACAAGAATTCCAAAGCACTTAATTAGGGATAATACTAACTTTTTAATTATATTCAAGCAAGATGATTTAAATTTAAAACATATATATGACGATCATGTAAATTCTGATATGACTTATAAAGAATTTAAAAAATAGAGTTCATGCTGCTTGAATGATGATTATGGGTTTCTAACAATTGACAAAGATAGCGGTTTAAATAATGGACGTTATAGAAAAAATTTTGATGCATTTGCTAAATTTTAGTTAACTCAAAATTTATTAGCAGTTCACAGTTACTAACTGAACAGGTCATTTAATAGATATCAGGTAGTAGTTAGCAAATAACAGGTAGCAGATACCAGTCAGCAGTTAGCGATTATCAGTTAATAGTTAGAAAGAGAACAGTTCAGTCCATAATTCACAGTTAATAATTCAACTAATCCATAAAAAAATGGATGAACAACTTATGAAAGATTTAATTAAAACTCGTAAAAATTTAAAAAGGAAATTTCAATCTTTAAAAGTTCAGAAGCTATCGGAAGACCATAATCGGGAAGAAGCTTTCACTCCAATTATAAAACCATTGAAAGAATAATTAACAAATGTTGTTAAACAACAACAATTTTCAAATAATGTTATCAAACCGGAAATTAAATTGTCTGCCAGTGATGATAACACCTTAAAATTATTGAGATCATTTAAGCCGGAAGTTCAAACCCCTAGCAACAAAAGTAACACTTACAGTAAATTTGTAACTTCAACACCAAATACTATAAAATTTGAAACACCATCTATAACTGATAATATTATTGATGAATCATCAATTTCACAATTTTCTATTCTAAACAAGTCACAATTTGATAAGTCATATTGACCCTATTTTGATGAGTCATTAAATGTTCGAAAACTTGGGAATGCTAATTTTGAAATAGATGAAACTACTAAAGATATTTTGATTGATAATGAAGTTTTTAAAGGAACTAATGGTCTATATGAATTGATATTTAAAAAAAAACCAATAAACTATACTGAAAGTGATTTAAAAACATATCATCAGATACTTAACAAAACGAATGCACATAGAAGAAATTATGATCATTTAGAGCAAATAAAAGGAAATAAAGGTTTTAAATACAAAAATATATTAAGAAAATTATATATACACGATTATAACACTAGACATAAAAAAACTGGTTCAGGTTGTTCGAAAAAAAATTTTACTAATTATATTAATAAATCTTCTTCACCAGAAACCCATTTAAAATATACAAATCAATCATCTCAGTATGTTTATTGGGATGATCCTAATGAATTATTTGACAGATTAAGACTTTTAATTGCATCAGAAACAGCTGGTAACAACAATCATCATAATGAAATTGTTTCTATAATTGAAGAGTTGAGAGAAGCTAATATAATACAATAACTATTTACATTAACAATCAGTTAAAACCATAATGTCACTTGGTAAATTTGACGTAGTATAGCTTCTTCTAGAAAACTACATACTCAAGGTCCTCCAGGTATTGGTTTCAAATTGACTTCTGAAGGAAATTATGATTTAGATAACAAAATTTTATCAAATGTCCGAGAACCTATTATTGGCAGTGATGCAGCAACACAAAATTCTGTAAATAAACATATTTTCTTTCAGAAAAAACTATTACAAAACGAAATGCGAGAAATGTCTAATCATTTAGAGACAACAGTATCTATAGAACTTAAATTAGCAGAAGAAAAATTAAAAATATTAGAAGAAAAAATGCAAGTTAGTTTAGGGGTAATCCATATCAAATTCTCGGGATTGTTAAATGAAAAATTTTCAAATATGAGTGATGTCATTGAATTTCAAATTAAAAAACCAATTAAATTTATTCATGAGAGATTGCAAAAAGCTGAAGGCCAAGCTCGGTTAGCATTGGATTTACTTAGTAGTTTAGAACTTATAAAAACATAATTGGGGATCAGTTTTCATTTACTTTTCGAAATGGATATACATCAAATCGGATATTCTTTAAATAATTTTTATACCCTACACCTATAGAATAGGTAAAGGGGTATATTAACTTTGGTATGGTGTTTGTAACCACCTAAAGGAAGCGAGCTAGATATGGAAAAGTATATATATTTGTGATCAGCGTGACCGCCTTAGTCGATATAGCCATGTCCGTCCGTCCGTCCGTCCGTCCGTCCGTAGGCACGATAACTCAAAAAATAATGGAGCTATCTTGATGAAATTTTAACTGTAGGTTACTAGGACTGAAAGTACGGCGGGGATTGGATATGGGCGAAATCGGCCCATGGGTTCGGATTCTGGACCTTTTAATCGGTTTCAGGGCTAACGAACAAATATAAAAAATCACGATAACTCAACAACTAATGACGCTATCTTCATCAAATTTGTGCTGTAGGTTACTAGTAATGAAACTACTTCGGGAATTGCGTAAGGTCGGGATTGGACCATGGGTTCGGAACCTAGAACTTTTTGATCGAATTTAGGCCAAACGAGCATAATTCCGAAACCAATGAAAATAGAACCTCCAAATTTAGTATCAGGGTGTCCCTTCCTATTTCCTAAGTGTCTTGTGAATTTGGGTCCCATTGGAGTAGTGGGTCGGGGACCAGCCACACATTTCCGAAGACCTTAAAGCATATCTTTAAAATTAATAAAGATAACAACTTGAAAAAATGTAGAAGCTTCCAATTTGCCACAAGGGTGTTCTTTACTATCTCTTGCGTGTTCCCCTAATTTGGGATCAATTGGAGTGGTGGTTCTGTTCCCCTCTCAGACCTCCCAAGTTTTAAAGGCTTATAATCGAAATTACTAAAAATAGTTACTTAAAATTAGGATAGACCGTTCAAATTGTGTACAAGGGTTAACTAGTACTATAAGTACAGTGCGGACTATATAAGGGCGAAATCAGCCCAACGGTTCGGATTCCGGACCTTTTAATCGATGTCAGGGCTAAGGAACATATATAAAAAATCACGATAACTCAACAACTAATGAGGCTATCTTCATGAAATTTGTGCTGTAGGTTATTGGCAGCGAAACTACGGCGGTGATTAAGTACGGTGAGGATTGGACCATGGGTTCGGAACTTAGAACTTTTTGATCGAATTTAGGACAAACGAGCATAATTCCGAAACCAATGAAGATAGAACCTCCAAATTTGGTATCAGGGCGTCCCTTCCTATTTCGTAAGTGTCTTTGAAATTTGGGCCCCATTGGAGTAGTGGATCGGGGACCAGCCACTCAGTTCTTAGGACCTTAAAGCATATTTTCGAAATTAATAAAGATAGTAACTTGAAACAAATGTAGAAGCTTCAAATTTGGCCCAGGGTGTTCTTTACTATTTCTTGCGTGCCCCCCTAATTTGGGATCAATTGGAGTGGTGGTTCAGAACCTCTCTTAGACCCCCCAATGTGTAAAAGCTTATCATCGAAATTAATAAAACTAGTAACTTAAAATTAAGATAGAGCGTTCCAATTGTGTACAAGGGTTAACTAGTATTGAAAGTATGACGGGACTGCATATGGGGGAAATCGTACCATAATTTCGGGTTCAGGAACCCTTGAAAAGTTCAAGGACTAACAAACATATATCTTAAAAACACCATAACTCAAAAAATAATGCCGGTATTTTGATGAAATTTAACAGTAGGTTACTAGTAATGAAAGTACCATGGGAATTGGTTGTGGTCGAGTTTAATTTCGAAGCCAAAGAATATATTTCCTATGTCCTATGTGTCTCCGAAATCTAGACTTAATTGTAGTGGTTCAGCTATGTTCAAAGGTACTTGCTGCATTTATGTAAAATTTATTTTTATATTTAAATGAATTATATGAAAAGGTCTAAATTTGTAATTGTATTTTAGAAATACTATTTATTGCATATTTTGCGTTTATAAGCTTTTCTATTAGGTATATAAACTAACCATTTAAAATAATTGCAATTTTTAAAAATTTGGATTATTAAATATATTATGCTTTGATTATCTTTTTATCACAAAATTTAATAATTAGAATTTTTTCATTTTGTAATTGAATTGGAATAATTGTTTTTTAATATTTTTAAATAGATTAATTAGTAAGAATTTGTAGTATTTTTTAATAGATAGTGTAATTAGAAAATGTTTTTAGTATTATACAGTTAATTTGGTTAGCTATGACTTACGATCAAATTAATAACAGCTTCTATGGTGTTAAAATGACTTATGGATATGTCCTTAAATTTGAACCAAATAGGTGTAGGGTATTTCTAAGTCGGTTGCACCGACTGACTGTTTCTTTACTTGTTTAGTTAAATATGATGATATTTTATTGGAGGAACATTATGAACAATTAAAAATTCACTTCCATTTTTTAAAATTATTTAAAAATTCTATCCTAATTGAAACGAAAGAGAATGGATATCATTGGGATATATGTCCCTATACATCAGATAACATGACAACTGTTCCAGATACTTGTCCTTGTCATTCAGCAGATCATCATATGTTAAAATGTTCCAAACTAATGTATTTATATAAAAGAATAAAAAATAAATAATTATAATATAATCTAATATATAAAGAAGAAAATTTGTTTGTTTATTTGTTTGTTTGTTTATTTGTTTGTTTGTTTGTTTGTTTGTTTGTTTGTCCAGGATTCACGTGAAAACCACTGGTCCGATTGACACCAAATTTTAGAGGAATTATTTTGGGAGTCCGGGGGGTGACATAGGCTATGTCGCATTTTTATAAGTCAGCAGGTTGCGGCTCCAGAGCCGTTTTAAGCTTTTTCGTTTTTTTGATGTCGAGTCGAAACGGTTTGACCGATTCACTTGAAATTTTGCACGAATGTTCTTCTTATTAAACGGAATTAATGGTATAAAGTTGGTTGGAATAAATTAACCCCTTTCGGCCCGGCGGGCTTCCAAAAAATTTTGTGTTTCCGATTTGTGTCCAATTTTACAGGGTGGTTTTGCAGTCAAAAAGAGAGGCTGGCACAAATTTTTGTTGGGTTCGGTTAACCCGTTTGGGCACGGGGGCGCAATGAAGCTTTTTCAATGTTTTTGATGTCGAGCCGAAACAGTTTGACCGATTGAATTGAAATTTTGCACAAATCTTCCTCTTAGCAAACGGAATTAGTTGTATAAAAATGGTTCGAAAATATTAACCCATTTCGGTCCGGCGGGCTTCCAAAAAATTATTTGTTTCCGATTTGTGTCCAATTTTACAGGGTGGTTTTGCAGTCGAAAATAAAGTCTGGGACAAATTTTTGTTGAGTTCGGTTAACCCATTTGGGCACGAGAGTGCAAAGAAGCTTTTTCAATGTTTTTGATGTCGAGTCAAAACTGTTTGATCGATTGACTTGAAATTTTGCACAAATGTTCCTCTTAGCAACCGCATTTAGTTGTATAAATTTGGTTGGAATAAATTAACCCATTTCGGCCTGGCGGACTTTCAAAAAATTTTGTGTTTTCGATTTGTGTCCAATTTTACAGGTTGATTTTGTAGTCTAAAAGAGAGGCTGCAAAAAGTTTTAGTTAAGTTCGATTAACCCATTTTCCACGACGATGATATGAAGTTTTCTATATATTTTATTTTCTTATACGATTAAAAGTATTTTATTGAAAATTTTGTACCAGCATTTTAATTAAAACCCACAGGGTTAATTTGGTTTTGACCTGTTTGTGCGTTTTGAACAAAGATTCAATGAAATTTTCAGTTTTCTTCAAATGAAATCTAAAAATCAAAAAATTCAATTTGTTATATATAATGCTTAAATACATAGTATTTTAAAACAGTTTTTCCAAAAAATAAGCCTACATTTCTCTCATAAAATCATAAAAAAACGAGGAAGAGCGTATTACAACTTTCAGGTGAGTACTAAACAAAATATAAGTTGAAAAGCGAATTTTTAAACCTTTTCTAAACCATCGACTATATTTTATTCAAGCGTTGGCAATTCAAGAAAATCTCCTTTTGACCTATAGTCATTTTAATTCAGTTAACATTGTTCACCGGAAACCTACCATCCTCAACTATATCGTTAAGGAGCACCAAATTGTCAAGAAGCAGCATGTATAGAAAAATTAGAGATAATCGTTCAAATTGTTTTGCAAACTGTTTTTTAAAGTTTTTGTTTCGCAATCGATTAAAAGAACTCGACAAACCTTTTTTTTAAGTATTCCCCTAATTCAAAGAAGTTGTACCTACTTTCAAAAATTGGACGTAATTTACTTACACATTTTTTTTTGAACAATCGTCGGCAGGGGTTAACAACTTTCAAGTTTGTTAGTAAATTGAACTTCATTTTCAAAGAAGAACACATATACGAAATTTGAAGTTAATCTGTTAAATCATTTCTAATATATAGCAAAGCAACGAAAAAACCTATAAAAAGCTGTTGGGCCACGATGGGTTAACGGAACTCCACAAATATTTTTTTGTGGCATTTATAGGCAAAGTAGTATCTCAAAAAATTGGCTGAAACTTGCTTTTTTACAATTTTAAAGCTTCCGGGCAACGCCGGGTAAATCTGCTAGTGTTATATAAATAAAGAATATAAATTTTAAACACATTTTATTGTTTTCCTTTTTATTATATATATATAACAATTTTATATAAGTGCATTTTATTTATAAATGAGTAAAAGAGAGGTGGTTGAAGAGCTGCATAAGCCTGCACGAAGAAATTTTAAACGACGTAGAGTTATAATTAAAGGATTTGATGATCTTTGTCAAGCTGATTTAGTAGAAATGGGTTCATATGCTAAAGAGAACAAAGGTTTTAAGTTTTTATTAACTGTAATTAATACAAGTAATTGATTAAGTTTTTATTAACTTTTCCAAGTTTGCATGGGCAATCCCTATAAAAGCAAAAACTTGAGAGAACGTCACAAAAGCAATGCAAAATATTTTTCTAACATCTAAAAGAAATCCTCAAAATTTGCAAACTGATGATGGAAAAGAATTCTTCAATAAAATATTCAAAAATTTAATGAATAAATATCAAATAAATCATTACTCAACATTTAGCATATTAAAAGCCTCTATTGTAGAGCGTTTTAATAGAACTTTAAAAGAAAAGATGTGGAAAGAATTTAGTTTTACCGGAAATTATAAATGGATTAACCTAATTCAAGAATTAACAAAACAATATAACAACACTAAACATCGAACAATTCAAAAACGACCATCACATGTCAATAAAGATAATGCTGAAAATTTACTTAAAACTATATATCTCTACACACAAGGCATAACATCTTAAGTCGACTTAAGTAAAAAATGAGAAAAAATAGGTATTCAAATTTTAAATAGAATATCTTACTTTTCCTCTGGGTCCCATGTTTAAATTTTTCTCTAACGGCTTTTATATGCAATGATGCTTCATCTTATGTCCATCTTTTTAATGTTTTGCATTTGTCATACAATCTTAAGTAAACCTAAGATATTATTCAACACAAATTTATATTATGTTCTGTTAAATATTTGAAAAGGCAAAGTATCCTAAGAAAACATAAGATGTTTTGCCTTGTGCTAACTCATTCAAACCTTTGCCTTATGTCCACTTAAGATAAAGTAATGAAACTAATCATAGAAATTTCAAAAAAGGCATAATATCTTATGTAGACTTAAGATATTTTGAATTGATACGATCAAAAAATAATTCATAATTAAGTACACATAAGAGCATTTCGCTAGTGCATGTATAAAAATTCTAGCTGTAATTTCCGTTACATAAGATGATTTTTTTTTATTCGGTAATCATTCGATCATTATTTTTATTTTAAAACTTAAATCAGTCGGTGTATGCATTTTGTAGTGTAATGTAAAAATGAAACGAAATATAGGTATGTATGTATAAAAATTATAAATTATTAATAATTTTATTATTATGAAATTATTATAAAGTTTTTATTGATATCAAAATAATTTTTTAATATTTTAATGAGTGGTATTAAAATATGTGCATACAAGTTACTAATTTGAATTTGGAAAAAGTAAATGAAAATTATTGATATTTGTTAATGTTTGCATAAAAACAAATAATAAATTTATTATTATTTTTGAACTTACAAAAATGATTTGTTTTATTTACGAAAAAGAAAAGTAAGAGAAACTATTTGAAATAGGTAGATATGGAAAAATTTAGTTAATTCACTTATAATAATAATATTATTTCTTATTATTTTATTAGAACTATTATGAGTACTAATTTTAATATACATATTTTATAATAATTTCTACAATGCTGTCTCTTATTTAATTACTTTGGTTTTTTACTTTTTAAAATAGTTTTAATAAATTATAATACTTTTATAGATATCTTGAAATTGAATACGCGGGCGGCTAAAATAGTGGCATTTGTCAAAAATAACAAAATTTTAGATGATACAAAAGTTTCTGATAATTTCAACAATAATGAACGGATTTTAGAAAATAATATTAAAATTAATAAGCCACAGCCAAAATACCAATTTTTAATTGAAGAGGATTTTGACGATATTTATAAGGATCCTGATTACCAAAATTCATCATCTTCAGAGATTATTACTAACCCTGCATCAATAAATCTGCAATCAATTTCAAAAACTAATTTTAAAAATATAGTATTATACAGCGACTCTTGTGCAGGCCAAAACAAAAATGCAGTTGTTTCAATAATGTTCTCACTGTACCTCCAAGAGAATCATAATATCGAATTTATTGACCATAAGTTTCTTGTGCCCGGTCATACGCACATGGAGTGCGACGTACATCACTCAATTATTGAGAGAGAAAAGAAGAAAACTTGCCTAACTATACATTATCCGCGTGACTGGATACAATTTATTAAAAC
Organism: Dolichopus griseipennis; assembly: GCA_963082915.1. Taxonomy (NCBI): domain Eukaryota; kingdom Metazoa; phylum Arthropoda; class Insecta; order Diptera; family Dolichopodidae; genus Dolichopus; species Dolichopus griseipennis. The sequence continues at coordinate 226,193,615 of OY720441.1, forward strand.
TCTTGGTTCAAAAAGGTTTTCCAAGTTGAGGAATGACGCAGGAAAGGTTTTTTAATTTTTCTTCATTATTAAAAGAAAAATTTATGTGGCGCAAAGTGGACGAAAATGGAAATAAATTTAATTGGAATTCGGTTAAGTGGTTGAGATATAGTAAAACTTATGGCGAAATACTATATAAAAATTCACTAAATGAAAACGCGACTTTTGAAGTACTTAATATTAAAAAGCGTAATACTCCGAATGTAACAATAGCTAGTTTAAAGAAGTGCTATGATACGTTATTACCTATATCGAAACAGAAGAAAAATGATCTCATGTATTTAAATAATTTGATTGATCCTCTTTATCGTGATTTCTACAAAAATTTACTAGTTGAAGGAATTCCTGATATACATCCCGATCTTGTGGATTCATCCGATGAAGAATAATAAAATGTATTGTTTTATTTTTATTACTGTTAATTTATATTAATAGTTAATTTCCAATCTGAATATGGAGTTTTTAAGTTTACATTTTCGTTGAAGTATTAATTTATTTTATGTTACGTTTTGTTTAATTTATGTTATGTTTTGTAATTAAATTTAAGTTATTAATGGTAAAATATAAAAATTGAATTTTAAAAGTACAAAATCTTTCAAAATATACAATAATATCTTATTTACAGTTTTATGCAATTTTACACTTTAAAAACAAACTTATGTCGACGTAAGATGCTTTAGTGAAAGAAATATTTATACAAAAAATTTTATTAAAGTATCTTATGTCGACATATGACACCTACAAATTATAATATCATAATAAGTCACAATATCTTATGTTACATTTTGCATATTAGTGGCTAAATTATTTGAGATATTTTGTTTTAATTTATGTCATTTAATGCATTTCTAAAATATCAATCGATATTTTACTCTAAAATTTTTTACATTTCAAAAATAAATTTTTCATATCATTTTTTCATTTAAAACGCTTCTACTGCAAAACTTGCAATTTTGACTTAAGATGTTATGCCTTGTGTGTAGAGATATAATCATATTAAAATTTCACCACCATACAAATTTAAAATTGGTAACTTAGTTCGAATAAGCAAGTATAAACATGTTTTTGAAAAAGTTTACACACCAAATTGGACAACTGAAATATTCAAGATAAGAAAAGTTCAAATCACTAACCCTATCACATATTTACTGGAAGATTATCAAGGTCAACCTATACAAGGAAGCTTCTATGAATATGAATTGTTAAAATCTAAACATAATAATATTTACCTAGTTGAAAAAGTTATTAAAAGTAAAGATAATAAGATTTTTGTAAAATGGCTTGGATTCTCATCTGATCATAATTCATGGATAAATAAAACTGCTTTAATATAAAGAAAAAAATTTTTTTTATTTCATATTATTTTAATTACATTTTTTTTTTTGTAATTACTTAATTAGTGTTTTAGTTTTAATCATAAAATGGAGTTCGTAAGAACATTTCTTATGTTCAAAAAATTTTATTTGGCAAATAAAATATTTTTCAGAAAGAAATACAAGAAAAAAATTAAGTATCATATCAGGTTTCTGAACAATTATGCTGACTCAACATTAAGAAAATTCAATTCACTTAGAGAAAATGAAGTTGATAAATGGATGGAATTATTTGCCCTGAATAAAATCGAATTTTTCAAGAGATGTTCATTGAGATTAGCTAAAATTGTAAAAAAATTTAAAGAAAATAATTATAAATATCGAAAAACTTTAAAACATAAATAAAAAAAACTTTGTAATACCAATATATTGTGTTTTTTCTTTTTTAAATTAACAATAGTAATCCCCTGACGTCATTTCAGATTTTACAATTTAAATAATTTTAATTAAGAACCTTCAAGTTAATTTCTTGTATTTTCTGTTTTCGAAATATTTGTATATTATATATTATTAATACAGATAAGAAATTCTTTTTCTAATGTTCTGTTTTTTTTAACTGATAAGAAACTTTTAAATTAAAACCACAAGTTTTTTATTTTTGAATTTGAAAATCGTACAATTTTATAGGGTACAATGTTAATATTTTTTAATGGTGATGGAAATATACACACAAACACTCATTATTCATCCATTTAAACTATAAAATAATCAAAACAGCAAAACAAAATTCTAAATTTTAAAATTTTATTCTCTTATCAGTGAAATAAATTCATTTCCTAAATACTATAGGATATCTAAAAATTTTCAGCTTTCAACTTTGTCATGGTTTCAAAAAATTGACTTTCTAAAAAAACTTCAACATAATTCCAAAGGTACAAAGAACTTCGATATGGTTCTAAAGAACAGATTACTACCTAAGTTATCTATATATATACCGAATTACATTTCCATTTTCCTAATTCCTTCCTCAATTTCAACTAACAATTCAACTTCATCCCTTCCACTAACTTACAACTCCATCTACAATCTCCACACCTACAATCTGCAACTCAACGAATCTTCAATTTCATAACACACCTCAATCATTTCAATTCTATGACATATCACACATTATTAAAAAATAACGACCAATTTATTCAAATTAACGGCTGTCAAAATGCTGTGACGTCATTTGACTGTCCCAGAACGTACCTATTATATCTACTCTTAGTATATGTAGCCATCAGAAAAGCTTATAAATGCAAAATGTGTAATAAATTTATTACAGTAACAAGAACCAGTCCCCATGATACTCTCATTACTAGTAATCTAAATTTTAAATTTCATCAAAATAGCGTTATTAGTTTTTGAGATATATGTTGGTTGCCCTTAAACTTTTCAAAGGTTCCAGCACCCGAAACCATTGACTGACTTCGCCCATACGCAGTCCCCGACACATTCTCAATACTAGTTAATCCTTGTACGCAATGAGAACCTTCTATCTTAATTTTAAGTTACAATTTTTATTAATTTCGATGATAAGTTTTTAAACCTTGGGAGGTCTAAGAGAGGTACCTGAACGACCACTCCAATTGATTACAAATTAGGGGAAACACGTAGTAAATAGTAAACAACACCTCTGTGCCAAATTTGAAGCATCGACATTTGTTTGAAATAACTATCTTTATTATTTTCGAAAATATGTTTTACGATCTTCGGAACTGTGTAGATGGTTCCCGATCCACTACTCCAATCGCATCCAATTTTCGACGACGCTAAGGGTATAGGAAAAAACACGATGATACCAAATTTGGAGGTTCTATCTTCTTTGGTTTCGGAATTTTGCTCGTTTGGTCTAAATTCAAAGAAAATTTTTGGAATCAAAGCCCATGGTCGGATTAGACCTTATGCAATCCCCGCCGGAGTTTCATAAACATTTCATGAATATAGCCTCATTAGTGATTTTTAATTTCTGTTCGTTAGCCCTTCGACCGATTCAAGGGTCCAGAATCCGTACCCATGTGCAAATTTCACTCATATAAATTTTCGCCGTACTTTCGGTACCAGTAAGCTTCAGTTAAAATTTCAGCATTAGTTTTTAAGTTATCGTGCTTTTTGGATATATGTTCGTTAGGTCTTATGTATAATCTATAACGAATAAACATAGTAACTTAAAATATATATAGAACCTTTAAACTTGGTATAACGGTGTTTTATCTTATTTCTTTTTTGTCTCCGAAATTTAGACCTAATTGTATTTGTGGTTCAGGTTCCTACTAAAAACCCCCAAAATTAAAAAGCTTTACTTTGAAATTAAAAAAGATAGACACTTTCAAATTTTATAGACTATTTCCTATTTCCGTTCTTATTTAAGACTTTTACATTTTACTATAAAACATATTATGTATTATATTTTATAAATTAAAAAGAAAATATTATTTTAATAAACGATTAATTTTTTTTTTTTATACCCTACACCTACAGAATAGGTAAAAGGGTATATTAACTTTGGTATGGTGTTTGTAAACACCTGAAGGAATCGAGCTAGATAATATGAAAAAGTAAATATATTTGTGATCAGCGTGACCTCCTGAGTCGATATAGCCATGTCCGTCCGTCCGTCCATAAACACGATAACACAAAAAATAATGGAGCTACCTTGATGAAATTATAACTCTAGGTTACTCGGACTGAAAGTACGGCGGGGATTGCATATGGGCGAAATCGGCCGGTTCGGATTCTGGACCTTTTAATCGATCGAAGGGCTAACGAACATATATAAAAAATCACGATAACGAAACAAATAAAGACGCTATCTTCATCAAATTTGTGCTGCAGGTTACTTGTAATGAAATTACGGCGGGCATCGCGTACGTTTGGGATTGGATCATGGGTTCGGAACCTAGCACTTTTTTAACGATTTAGGCCAAACGAGCATAATTCCGAAATTAATGAAGATAGAACCTCCAAATTTGGTATCACGAGAAGTGGGTCGGGGACCAGCCACACATTTCCGAAAACCTTAAAGCATATCTTTAAAATTAATAAAGATTGCAACTTCAAAAAATAATAGCAAAGATAGCTATTCAAAATTTGCCACAAGGGTGTTCTTTACTATTTCTTGCGTGCCCCCTATTTTGGAATCATTTGGAGTGGTGGTCCAGTACCCCTTTTAGACCTCCCAAGTTTTAAAAGCTTATAATCGAAATTACTAAAAATAGTTACTAAAAATTAAAATAGAACGTTCCAATTCTGTACAAGGGTTAACTAGTATTGAAAGTATGACGGGGACTGCATATGGGCAAAATAGTACCATGGTTCTTGAACCTTTGAAAAGTTTAAGGGCTAACAAACATATATCTTAAAAACACCATAATTCAAAAAATAATGCCGCTATTTTGATGAAATTTAAACTCTAGATTACTAGTATTGAAAGTACCATGGGAATTGGTTCTGGTCGAGTTCGGAGGACGAGTTTGGATTCTAGAAACTTTTGATCGATTTGAAGCCAAACGAGTATCATTTCGAAAAATTATAAATATTTAGACTTAATTGTAGTGGTGTTTCAGGTGTCTCCTAAGAAATCCCAAAATTAAAAAGCTTATCTTCGAAATTCATGAAAATATAAACTTTAAATTTGATACAAGAGGGCTCTTTCCTATTTCCGTTTTTATTTAACATTTTTATATTTTTAAAATGCTAAGGATTTTACCATAAAACATATTTTGTATAATATTTTATGAATTAAAAACAAAATATTTTTTTAATAAACGATTAAATTCCTGTTTTTTAATTTTTATTATATCATATATTTTACTGAATTACTATCTAAGGTGTTATTATAATATTAAGACATTGTGTAAAATACTTAAGCTATATTCAAAGGTTTTTTTTTACACGCTAACAAAACGCTAGGAATGGATTCCTGTATACATAATATGTAGGTTTAGTTGGAAAGGGAAGGAAAGTAGGGTATTAGAGGGAAATTAGGAGGTAGGTTGGAAATGAATCTAAAAAGATTCTTTTTGAATTTGTGCAAGTTGTAGTATGGGACATTATTAGAAGAGGGGAACACATTAGATGGAAGCATGTTCCACGTCTTAGCAGTTCTCACGACAATTGAGTTTCCGTAACTAGTTTTAAACCATCTTGGAATTTCCACGGTGTAGAAATGAGCACTTACTGCTCCTCTGGTGTTACATTGGAATTGTTTAAGAGGAGGCAAAATTGACTTTAGTTCAATAGAGCAAGTGTCTTTACCTACAAGATATCTATAAAACAGAGAAATCGCTCCAATATTTCGACGAGAGCTAAGAGGAGTAAGTGTTACGTGCTCGACAGGGTCACCATTAGGCCTAAGGCACGATTTTGAATTTTGTCGAGCTAACTCATAGAAGTTTGGAATGCGCCAGCCCAAATGTGGGAGTTACTCCATCTTAGGTCGAATATAGGCTTTATAGATATTAGACAGATCCTTAGGAGAGAAATATGTTTTGCAACGTGACAGAAAACCCAAACATTTGGCAGAATTCTTAGCTATATCAAAATATTTTATAGCTGCAAACCTAAAATGCTTAGATTGATTGTACTTGCTGAATTTATGTAAAATTTATTTTTATATTTAAATGAATTATATATAGGGCTTTTCCGACTTCGAGATTCTGTAGTTCCGTAATGAGTAAAGCTACAGGAAAAAAGTTTTAACATTGAACATTTCTTAGTTAGCTGTACGTAAAAAACACAAACATTTTTTATATTTTTAACAAAGCCTTAAAATATGTTTTATATTCTTCATGAAAAGTAAATATTTAAATTTTTCTTTTTTTTTATTCGAAATATTTACACTTGAACTATTTTGAATCTTTAGTAAATAATTTTTTAGGTTTTGGAAGAATCTTGAGATTTGATGATCGTTTTAATGATATCTTGATTAAATTTAAATACACACAAAATATTCGATATTTTACGTGAAAAATGTATTCCTTCTCATATTTGATAAATTTTAATTTTGCGTAAGGAAGTTTTTGAAAATTTATCATATCGGCTTTAATAGAAATTGATAAAAAATCTGAAGACATATATTTTTAGAGAATTCCTTTTTTAAGGCATATATTTTAGAAGACGGATGAAACTTAACCTACTATGAATTTTAAGGTGTTAAAAATGTTTATCAATAGCGCTATGGACGCAGTCAACTTTTTCAAGAGGTTTTGCAATTCAAAATTTTTGTTCCACAGAGGGCAAAATCATGAATAAATTGCAGTATATCCATACCAATAAATTTACTTTTGTTTTGAGTTACGCTCAGTTAAACATTGTTTCAAAACTTTGTATGCAGCATTCGCTAAATTATTGCCCCCTCTACCAAATTGGGCTTCATGCCAAACTATGCAGTACGTAGTCTTAGGTTTTTCGTACACTATAGCCGTGGCTGTAAAATTATATACATTAATTTTTCTTTTGAAGTAGAAGCTTGCCGCAAAACCTTATAAAACACTCTGTAAATCCATCATTATTAAAAATCCTAAATCCTAAGCTCCGTAACGGGTGGGCTACAGGTAAAAATTCTTCTGTAAAATTATGTTTTTTGCAATATCTGCTCGTGGTTAAAATTTCTTTTCTGTATTTCAAAAGAAGTAAAAGGTTTTGTAGGCACACGCACGGAAGCACAGACGGACAAACGCACAGAGTGAAACAATATAGGCACATTTTTACAAAATCTTTTGAAAATGTTGATTGATAAAATTAAAATTGCCAAATACGCTTTTCGTTTAAATCGATAGTGTTTAAAACGAAGAAAATGATAGTTGCCCTTGTCAACTTTTAGATACCCGTGCGGACACACTATGATGTATACAATAAAATAAACCGTTATTTATTTACCTTAAGCTGTTATATATCTTATAAAAAAATAATTTAAACAAGTGATGAAAAAAATCAAGCGTTTTTAAAAAGCACATTTTCACAATTATATAGGATTTCTTACTGAGTAATTTATCATTTATTATACCAATGAAGAAAAAACCTTTAAATTTGGTATCAGTGTGCCACTTCCTATGTCCTTAGAAGCTTCAAATTTAGCAGAAGGCTGTTCTTTACTATGTTCTACGCGCTCCCTTAATGTGATCAATTGGAGTGGTGGTTCAGGTGACTCTCTTAGACCTCTAAAGGTTTAAAGGCTTATGTTATGTTTATAAATTTTGTTATATTATTTTCTTAATACAAAAAGAAATGAATAAACTCGTTATTTTAGTTTTAATTTATTTATTAAATTAAATTTATTTATTTTATTTATTATTAGTTCTTTAGTTTTATAACATTGTTGTAATAAATTATACAATATTAATTGATTTTTTATACATATATTTATATTCAGTCTTAACTGAACAAATATCAAACTCTGACTGCTAGTACATTTTATTTTTAATAATTAGGTATCTTCGAAATAAGGAAAAGAAAACAAAGAATGACAAGCGTTCCAGTTTTAAGTGGTACGCTTGGGTCAAAAGATATCATTTTAATTTCGGCCAATGTGTATTGCACATGTTAAATGCTATCTTTTGTACTTTCTATTTTTGTATTAAAAAAAATATGAATAAACTGACCTGTTCCAATTTTAAACATAACAAATAAATTTATTTATAAATTTACTATATGCTTAACATTACTGAGTCATAATATTCATTTCAGTATGTTACATTTAACTGTGTTACTTAGGATCATATTTGAATAATGAAAAAGTGAATGAATAAATGAATTAATGTTATTGAAATATGATTTGTTTTAATTATTTGCTATATTTTACCATTAATAAGGAAGAGTATCATAAACCTCGAATTCGGTTCATAACATCCCTCCCCCCTTGGGAAAAGAAAATTCATATTGTGTATACTATGAATTTTCGACGTTAATACGTAACTTTTGTTATTTTTAAAATTAATAAATAAAATAAAATAAAAAATTTGATATTATTTTTTTTATGTTTTATTTAAAACTTTATTTTTTAAAATTAATTTGTTTAACAATTCTTTCTTTTAATTTTATTTCAAATATACGTTTTTACAAAGATTGGAAACCGACTTTCCAATTTAAAATCAAACTTAAGACTGAAATTTCTAAAGAAAGGAAAATTGAACCAACGCTTCAATTTTTCCTAATTTCTACAAAAAATATATAAAAAACTTAAATTCTAAAAAAAAAAATTACAATTGACAAATTTATTTATTTTAAAGGAAATCAATTTGCTGATAAGGATTTATTTTTGGATTTATAAATATTCAATACTTTCTTTCCCATGAAATAATTAGTTACGCAACAATACAAAATTTTATTACAATATAAGTGTTGCGCAACAAGCCAAAGTAAAACAAACAACAACTTAATATAATAAGTCAAAAAAAAAAAAATATAATTTATTCTTCGTAATATGATAGTCTAGGTATAAAGAAAAAAAACGTTTAGGTTTTTTTTCTTTTTAGATTTTTATATCTTTTTTTTTTTTTTTTTTTAAGAAATTTGAGTTTTGAAGTACGGCTAATTTTAATCACACTTTGTGTGTTATATTAAAATAATAAAAAGAAAGAAAAACGAGAAGTATTAGAATTACAACAAACGAAATGTTTCACATGGTGATGTTTGTTAAATATTCGTTTGTAATATTTATTTTTAATTGTATTATTAAAAATAGAATATTTCATGTGGTGACTTTAGTTGTTATTTTGGCTATTTTAGTTATATTGGAAGAGGATATATGACTCCCCCCTCCTTAAGCTTGATGTCCTCCTGGACATCGTTTTTTCTTGATATGGTTAGTAAATAGTTAATATTTAATTCCGGTTTATTTTCTTGAATTTTCAATTTAATGCTTTTTGATTTCCTTTGGTTTACAAAATATAAAAGTAGTGCAATTAACGTTATAATAAGTGAAATTAAAATTAGTGTATAAAAAATTTTGTTATTAGTTTTATATGACATTTTTATTTCTTCAATATGTTTTATGTTTTCAATTTGTTTTAAATAAACATCTTTTAAGTTTGCTTTTAATTCTACATTTTCTATGTTTAAATAATTTGGTAACATGGTATGTTCAAATATGTAATTTTCTTTGTTTGTAAATACAATGTTATTTAATTCAACGGTACAATTACTAAATGAAATTACATAGTTTTTGTTTAGTATATAATTTATATTATTAGCAGATGTCTTTAACATTAAATTTTTTGCGTTTTTTACTAATATAGTGTTTGATGATATTACAATAATTTTTAAATTTTTTTCAATTTCTTTACTACATTTATTAAAATTAGAATTAACTAGATTTTGAATACATTCATCAGCATTTTTTAAATTTTTTACATACATATTATTTTCATCGATAAACGTTTTATTTTTGTGTGGAATGAAATTCGTATTAATTAGAGAAATTTCTTCAAATTTATCATTAGGTATTTGTAAAATTTTAATTTTTTGTGCTAGTTGTTCAGATAAATTTGGGATTGAGATAACGAAAATTAGTTTCTCATCCTTTTCAAAAATTGAACTTTTAATTTCTTGATATTTAAACGAATCTATTTGATAAAATTCTATTTCTTCCGATGTTAGTATAGAATTGGTCATAACGCCATGTTTTGCAAAAGCTAAGTTACTTTGTATTTTACTAATTTCTTGATTAAGGATATTAATATTATTTAAAATTTGTAAAAAATGAATTTGTTTAATATGTTGTCGGTTTGTGTCTGTCACAGTATTTAGAAGGTTTTCAGTAAGTGTTCTGTCTTTAGATATTTGTTTCTGGAGGATGTTTAAATTATTTTCTAAATCGTTGTTAATTTTAATTTGTTGGTTGATTGCTGTTATGGAATTATGGTTATTAAAGTCTACCTGATGAAGATGTGATTCAATTTCAGCCCGATCATCATTATCCATAGTGCCGAATAACCATCTCAATGTTGAACCTCCAAAGTTAATCAAACCTCGTTTTTTTCTGTGTACAATGAGTGTTCTTATGTTATGGCTTGTTTTATTTATTTGAGTTTTTAATTGTTTAATAATAGTTAGGTTTTCAGGACCTTTGAAAAACGTGTTAGTAGATTGTTCTATTTTTGTTAGAGTGTCTTGTAAATCATTTGTGTCTATGACGTGAAGTATTTTTGTATAATTTTGTATTAGAGGAGTTTCATGTAGCTGAATGATTTGAAACACTCCTTGAGTGTCTAGTTTTTGTAACCGAAATATTGCTTGTGTAGAGTTTATAAGAAAGAGAAAAAATGTTATAATAAAAACTTTAAATTTGTGAGTTTGTATTTGAGGTTTGAACATTTGATGTTGTTTTTTGACCTGAAATGAATTTAAATTTCCTTTTAATTCTAGAAGGGTGAATATTACGATTATTATTATCTATTAATTTATTTCCTTCCAGTCGACTTTCAATTTGTACGTATCTTGGAGTAGTTTTATATCTTTCTGTGGCAGAATTTTTAACTAAAACTTCACCTAAGTTTTCTGGTTCAAAGTCATTTCGATTTTTGTTTAGCTTGTTTATATTAATTACTTTTTTCTTATGAATTAAATTTCTAATTTGTTCTAAGTTTGGTATTTTACCATTAAGGATATCAAGTGGTCTGACTTTGGTTGTCGAGTGGATTGAGTTCTTGTATTTTTCCACTGCGAGAAAAACTTTATATATTGTATTTAGTTTACATTTTTTTGTTTCGAATATTCTAAGATGCTCATTAAGAGTACCGTGAGCTCTTTCGATATCAGAGTTACCTGTGTGGGACCTAGGTGAGGTGAAATGAACTTGAATATTTTCTTCCCTGCAAAAATCTCTCATATTAAGGTTATTAAATTCGTTGTCTAGTACAAGTTTATTAGGTTTGCCTAATATAGCGAATCTAATTCTAAAAAGATCTATAATAGTTAACGCATTTCTGTCAGGTAAATGTTGAATCATTAAATGCTTTGAAAATTTGTCGAAAGTTGTCAAAAACGTCAGTTTATAACAATAAAAAACATCTCCGCAAACGATATCATTAGGCTCGTTAGGAGTTTCGCTTATTTGAAATTTAGTTTGAACTGGATGGCGATCATATTTTGCATTATTGCATATATTGCAATTGTTTATAAATTTATGGATTAATTCCTTTATTTTTGGAAAAACCCATTTTTTTCTAATTTCATTGAAATTATCAATTATACCGCGGTGATTTGAATCGTTATGAATTTTTTCTATTATTTCTATTGTTTTGTTTTCGTTTGGAATGTTTTCCGATTGAATTGAGCATTTATAAAATTTTATATTATTATTATTCCCAAATAGTTCGATTAATTTTTGTTGTAGTATGTTATATTTTTCGTCATTTAATTTTGAAAAAATACCAATTTTTCCTTTTTCTACAACACGACGTAATAGATCGTTTAAATAATTGTTATCGTTCAGTTCATTTTCTGTTATATATATTAATTTATATTTGCCATATAATTTTTCTGTTTCAAACTGTTTGTCAGATACGATGTGAATTTGTGTAAAGTATTTGTTAACTATATGGTCTACGATTGGAATGTGGTTGTCCAAATCTTCGACACCACTATGAATTGTAGCCATATCACTGTTATTTTCGTTATATACATTTTCTGATATTTCGTTTTGGTTTATTTCCTGTTTATTTATGTCGATTCTGCTGAGAAAATCAGCAACTTTGTTTTCTTTTCCTTTTAAGTATTCTATATCGAACTCATATTCATTTAACCTGATTTTCCATCGCTGTAATTTGGAAATAGGTTCTTTAAGTGAATGTAGCCAGGTAAGAGGCTGATGATCAGTTCTAATAATAAATTTAGTGCCATATAAATATGGGCGAAAATATTTGGTTGCCCAAATGATTGCGAGAAGTTCTTTTTCTATCGCGGAATAACGAGTTTCGTGCTCGTTAAGAGTTCGACTAGCAAAGCAAATTGGGTGTCGATCTTGCGACAAGACGGCACCAATTTCGAAGTTTGAAGCATCCGTTGTTAAGACAAATTGTTTTTTAAAGTCTGGATAGTTTAAAGTTGGATAATTCGTTATTAGTTCTTTTAATTTATCAAAAGACAAAACGTAATTTTGGTCATTAATATCGATTTTCTTATCTTTTTTTAAATAATTAGTCATGGGCTTAGCTACCGCAGCGTAATCTTTTATAAACTTTCGGTAGTACCCTGTGATACCAAGGAAACTTTTTATCTGTTTCCTTGTTGTTGGTAGTTTGAGTTCTTTAATTACGTTAACTTTATTGTCATTAGGCTTTATACCATTGGGTGTAAGAACATGCCCTAAATACTCGGTTTGGTTTGAAAAAAGTTACATTTATCAATCTGAATTTTTAAATTATAATGGCTAAGTCTTTTAAATATAATATTAATTTCTTCTAAATGTTCCTGTAAAGAAGTTGAAAAAATTAATATGTCGTCGAGATAAACGACACATATTTTATTTATTAAATCTCTTAAAACGTGGTTCATGACCCGTTGAAGAGTGGCAGGAGCATTTTTCAGCCCAAAGGGCATACGAAGAAATTCGTAGTGACCCTGGGGGGTTGAAAATGCTGTTTTACACCTGTCCTTTTCATCTACTAAAATTTGATGGAACCCTTTTGCCAAATCTAAAGTGGTAAAGTATTGAGCTCTACCCAACTTGTCGAAAAGGGAGTCCATGTTTGGAATAGGAAATTTGTCATCCGTGGTAATTTCGTTTAATTTTCTATAATCCACTACAATTCTCCACTTAGGTTTACCCGAGTTATCTATTTTCTTTGGGACCACCCAAATTGGCGAATTATAGGGTGAATTACTTGGTTGTACTATACCTTGCGCGAGCATTTCTTTTACTTGTTTTTCTACTTCTATTTCGTGAATTTTAGAAAAACGGTATGTTTTCAAATAAATTGGTCGTGAATGTTCAGTTATAATTTGATGTTTTACCTCAGTGATATGAGTAAGATTATCTCCCTCCTTGTAAAACAAATCATTATTTTTTGATAAAATTTCTTTTAAAATTTTACACTCTTCCGCGTTCAAATGTTTAGTTTGTAAATTTTCGAAAATGTCAGAATGGTTTATACTCAAAATTTCTAAGTGAAAAGTTTCTTTATACGGGCAAGAATTTTTAAATCTAGTTTTAACACCATTAACTTCGATTGTACTTTCTAGCAAATCGATTTTAGCACCAATCGGTGTAAGCACATTTTGCGCTAGGATCGCATCAAAGTTTTTATTATCTAAATTGTAAATTTTCCAACTCATGGTTGTATTCTCATTAAATTCGGAAGGAGTTCTTGTGATAACTTCACGTTCTATATTTTTATCTCCCATTAGGGTTGTTAAACAAATGGGTATTTTTAATTTTGATTGCCTTTCAATTGGAAAAATATTTGGATTTATTATTGATGTAGCAGCACCAGTATCTATAAGACAATCAATTTTTATATTGTCGATAGTAAGTTCTGCTATGGGTAATTGGTTGTTGGAGGCGAAGTTTGAAAATTTTCTAGACGATATGAATTTTCTGTATTATTACTACGGTTTGAATTATTATTGTAGTTTGCGGTATTATGGTCGACTTCCATTGGTTCATAATTATTATTATTTCGCGCCCTATTATTATTAAAATTAGTATTTCTAGTCCGTTTGCAACAATTCGTTATAGGCCTCTTCTAAACTTTTTACATTTTTTGTTCTTAAATAAATAGAGTCATTCCTATTTATTTTAGAAAGGAATTTCTCTAAAATACTAAGCTCATTACACGTGGGTTTATAATCATTTGGTTTAACTTGGTCTAACTGATACTTATAATTGAGTTGGTCTAATATACTACTAAGATCATTATAAAGTTGACTTACCGATCTAAACTGTGTTTTTCTGCCTCTTCTTTTAACTTTAGGTATGTTTCCTGCACGCCAAACGATTTTATTAACTGTCCTTTTATCTGGTCCCATGTAGCTTCATTTAGTCTTCGGATGGACACTGCCGCTTTGCCCTGGATTTTTCCCAAGAGTATTCTCGATATATATTTTCGTTGTTCTACATCAGCTGCCATTCCTGTCTGCGACTCCACTTCGTTGATAAAGCTGGATACTTCATAGTATCCGGTCCCAGTAAATTTTGGAACAGCTCTGGCTTCCCTTACTATATCACTTAGGGTAAAGCCTGTTGATGTCATAATTTGATTGTTTAATTGTAATCGTAACGTTTGAAATAATAATGCAATTCTGTCTATATCAGAACTGCTCATTAAAAATTCGAAAGAACGTTTATATTTTTTGTTTAATACCGATCAATACTTAAAAGTAACACTGTTTGTTTTTGTAATAATGTTATTATTTTAAATAGTTTACCGGAAAAATAGAAATTATTTATAAAGTTCACTTTTTATTTATTTTTTTTTTTTTTTTGTTGAAAATTTAACAAATTTATATTTTGTTTTTCTTAAAAAAAAAATATTATTATGACTGTTTTTAAATTATTTTCCGAATTTTATTTCCGATTTATATTTTAATATATTATTATTTAAAACAGTGTCGGTATCCTACCGACTGCGCTATTTTTGTTATTTTTAAAATTAATTAATAAAATAAAATAAAAAATTTGATATTATTTTTTTTATGTTTTATTTAAAACTTTATTTTTTAAAATTAATTTGTTTAACAATTCTTTCTTTTAATTTTATTTCAAATATACGTTTTTACAAATATTGGAAACCGACTTTCCAATTTAAAATCAAACTTAAGACTGAAATTTCTAAAGAAAGGAAAATTGAACCAACGCTATAATATGATAGTCTAGGTATAAAGAAGAAAAACGTTTAGGTTTTTTTTCTTTTTGGATATTTTATTTTTTTTTTTTTTTTTTTTTAAGAAATTTGAATTTTGAAGTACGGCTAATTTTAATCACACTTTGTTTGTTATATTAAAATAATAAAAAGAAAGAAAAACGAGAAGTATTAGAATTACAACAAACGAAATGTTTCACATGGTGATGTTTGTTAAATATTCGTTTGTAATATTTATTTTTAATTGTATTATTAAAAATAGAATATTTAAAATAGAATATTTCTTGTTGTGACTTTAGTTGTTATTTTGGCTATTTTAGTTATATTGGAAGAGGATATATGACTCGTACGTTAATACAGTCAGAATTTATTACAAAAATTAATTATTTAAAATTATTTGGAATTCGTTTATTTACTTTATGTTTAAAAATATATAAATATAAGTATAAGTAAATATTATACTTTATTTTTTTTTTTTATTATTATAGGTTATTTAAAACAAAAATTAGAGTTCAATTATTCTTAAAATTATGTTTACAAAAACTTTTTTTTTTTTCTTTTTTTTTGTTTTTTTTTTAATACTTTAATAGTTTAATACCTTATTAAGTTGAATGACTTATAATGAAAAAAAATTGATATTTGAAAATAAATTTACATAAAAATAAACTTATTCAATGCTTAGTATGTAAAAAAAATTTGATATTATGTTAAAAATTGACATTGAAAATAAGCTTACATAATAAAAATGTTTAAAAAAAATCCTCCTCCTCCTCCTTGGCACTACGGCCCATAGTGAGCCTTCGCCTCCCTAATTATCTGTTTCCAATTATTTCTGTCTACGGCATTCGTTCTCCAATTGTGTATTTGTAGCTCGTTTACAATTTCATGAAAATTATCTTTCCATCTAACTCTTGGTCTGCCAACTGGTCTTTTTCCAACTGGATTACCATAGAAGATTCTGGGGCGTGTACATATACAAAGGATATATTAAAAAATTTCCCCCTGATTCTGATGCTACATAATTTCATGCTTATTAGTTGATATGAGATAATATCTACTGTTTTGTTAACTATAAATGCAGTTCCGAATAACCGCTTTCCGTCTTGATTACCGCTAGAGTATATCGTAAATGATTCTGAGTTAAATACTTCATTACCATTCCATTTTGTTTCTTGAACTGCTAAAATATCGGTTTTGTATTTAGAGCACTCTTGTATCAAACTTTTTAGGGCACCTGCTTTGTATAATGTGCGCTGATTCCAAGTTCCGATGTTCATCCGAGGCATTTTGTAGGGTTTCGTAACAAACTTGTTTTTTGCGGGATGGGGATATTAAACCCAAGCCCAACCCCCATCTTTGGAGGGCCATGATGATACATCTATATTATTTAGTCCACTGTGTTGTTCTCTATGGTTATACCGCCAATACTCGGTCGCCATTGCCTCATTTGTTTTAAACGGGTTCCACCGCGTGAAGGTTGAGGTTGACACTTGGCTGAGCTAGGCTATATATTCGCATCTCAAGCCCTTGGAACGCCAAAAAAAAAAAATAAAAAAAATATTTGACTAAAATTACATAACAATAAAATTTTAATTACATTTCATAATATATAAATTTCATAAAAATATTATTTTTTTTTTTCTTTTACACAAAAAGAACAAAATTTTGATTTTATGTTATTCTACTTGTGTTGCATCTTGAACATTAATATTATTGGTAGTTTTAGTACATTTGACTTTTATGTATTTTTTATATAGAATTGTTATTACAATAATAATAAAAAGTGAGGAAAATATTGAGATAAAAGATGTATGCAAATGTGTTATAACAGGTTTTAACTTATTAGTATTTTTTATTAATTTCAATTCTATGCTAAATTGATTTAACTTAAAATCCTTCATATTATTAATATTATGTGGGATCGTAGCTATATTTTGTGAGAATTCTAATGATTCTTCTGTTAGAATAAATTCATATGAAAATATATGAGTATGGGTTATTGTTTTTGTTACCTGAGACTGTAACATGACAGTATTGGTAAAAGCTTTGCAATTTGGTTCTATTGTAAAAATTCCACTGTCGGATAATTTTTCTATGCTTATATTGTTTTCACAAGAGATTTTTATATTAGTGGGTTTAGGTAATGCATACAATCAAGTATTGGGTGTACCTAAATTAAACCATAATTCATGATCTGATTTAAAAATTCTGATTTCACAGTTTTCTGGTTTTGTATAACCTTCCATTAACTTAATTACACAATTTTGCATATGATTATTATAATAAACAAAATTTTGTTTACATATGAAATTGTTCTCGTGGTATTTCATACATTGATCTATTTCTGAATTACTAAGAAATATATACCGATGTAATTCGTCGTTTATAGCTATATAATCTGTTTTTTGATTTAGGTAGTAAAATGTGTTGTTTTTTGATTTTACTGGTAAACTAGTAAGCTTATGTAAATCGTAAATTTCTACGACCAGAGGTATAGTTACTTGTATCATAAGATGATGTTTAATTTGTACTGGTTTAACAGAAACGATTTTATTTAGAAGTGCTAAATTTAGTCTATTTAAGCGAAAAGGTAAATTTAGATGGTCATTATTCTCTAATTGAATATCCTTTATTGCTTCCAAAAACAATTCTGAATTGAAGAATTTATGATGCAATTGACCTAACTGTGATTCTTGCAAAGTATCTAGGAATTCTTCTTGTTGTGTGATAAGCATATTGGCAGAGATAGATAAAATATTAGCAGTTTCGTGAAACAAGTGTAATGTATTTTCAAAACCTTTGTAGAAATTTAGATTTTCAGAGATTTCGTTTAATTTATCATTAATTTCAGCGAAATTTTTTATTTAGCTTTAGTTGAGTTTCGTTGAAAGTTTTAATTAAACTATTTATAACAGATGTGTGCATTCAGAAATGTGGTATAAATTTTTCGAGTTACTTTCAATATTATGTAGAGCTAAATCAATACGCTCAGCATCTTCAGAATCCATAACGCCAAATAAAAGTTTTTTGAATTTTCCCTAACCCGTCAAATAATGCTCTTTTTATTCTTGTACCATGAAGTTGTTTGATTATTTCGTTATTTCGTTAAATGTTTTTTAGAGTCAAACTTAAAGTGATTTTACAACGATCTAACGGAAATAGTGTTAATGTTTTGTTGCAAAGACTTTTTAGTGTGTTAATATTAAATTCTATAGTTGATGTATCTCGTTCAAAAGATGTGTGATTTAATAAAAATAGAAATTTCCAACTAGTCAGAGAATTTTGTAATTTCCCAATTTTTTCAGAATAAACTCCTGGTTGAGAGATTGTTGTATGTTCGCTGGTACATAGCGATGGGACTAATAGTAAAATTATTATGATCATAATTATTTATCCAAAATATGTTCTGGAAGGAAAAGAAATATAGATAGATAAAATTTAATAATAATTAATGTGTTATTTGATATAGGGTTTTAGAAGATTGTTGTGGACAAGTTTCTCCTTTCGTCCAATTTTTATAATAGAATTTACTGGCGATTTAACTTTGATTATTTCGTAAGGGCCTTTATAAGGTTGCGTAAGTTTTTTATTAGTTCTATTTCTAATTTCTAATAAAACTTTATCACCTATACTGAATTTAACCTCTTTTGCCTTTTGGTCATAGTGCAATTTTGAATTTTCCTTAGCCTCTATATGGCTTTGGTGAACTTTCCCATAACCATTTTGGAGACGAGTTTTTAACTCACTTACATAATTATCATAATTATATATAGGTTCTGCGACTCGACTTAGAGATGAGGGAATTTCAGCTTGGAAACCAAACAATACTTCATAAGGTGAAAAACCCATTGCAGTATGAGGCGTCGTATTATAACAAAATGTATAGTATTCCAATAAAGTGTCCCAACCAGGGGTACCGTTTACGTGAGTTTTGTCAGTAACATAACTACGAAGGTAGTCACCTAAACTTCTATGTGTTCCTTCAAGTGCCCCATTGGACTCTGGATGGTAGGGACTAGTTTGAATTTTCTTTATTTTCAAAAGTTTACAAGTATTCTTAAATAATTCGCTTAAAAAGTTTGAACCTTGATCAGTAAGAAAAATTTTTGGTATCCCAAATACACACACGATTTTTTGTACATATGCGTCAGCTATAGTAGATGCTTCGCTATTTGGAATAGGTATGGCTTGAATAAAACGCGTTAAATCATCCTGAAAAGTTAAAATGTACGAATTTCCATAATATGAGTTTTGTAAAGCTCCGACTATATCTAGTGCCACTTGTTCAAAAGATTTTTAGAAGTTGTTGTGATTATCATGGGCATTTTTGTTTTTGAATAAGTTTTGTTCTTTTGACAGGTGTCACAGGAAGAAATATAGTCTCTTATATCTCTAAACATTCCTTTCCACGTATATTTCGTTTTTAACCTATGAATGGTCCTGGTTGCACCTTGATGACCCCCTAATGGTGCATCATGGTATTCATAAAGAACCCTTTTAATGTCTTCCGGTGCAGAAAGTTCAATTAAATTTTTGTTTACAAAATTTTGTGAAAGATTTTTATAATTCCTATTGGCATTAATATTATTGTTAACATTATCTTGGATTTTGACATTATCGGATGTGGAATGTTTGTTTAAAGTAGAATTTGTTTTGCTTCGTGTTACAATTTGTACGTGATTAGTTTCAACTTGACTGGTTTCTAGTCGAGAAAGAGCGTCTGCGTTTGTATTTAAATGACCCGATTTATGCTTAACAGTAAAAGTATATTCTTCTAACTTTATGCGCCAGCGCATAATTCTAGGAGTAGGATCCTTCAAGTTAAACACCCATACTAATGGATTGTGGTCAGTTATTACTGTGAATTTTCGACCATATAGGTAGGGTCGAAAGTGGGAAACAGCCCAAACTATTGCTAGAGCTTCCTTTTCAATTGTTGAATAATTTTTTTCACTTTTATTTAAAGTCCTACTTGCATATGCTATTGGTAAATCTTGCTTATGAGGATTACATTGTTGCGAAAGTACCGCTCCAACGGCTTCGTTACTGGCGTCAGTAGTTAAAAAGAAATGTTCTGCAAAATTAGGATATTGTAGAATAGGTGGTTCGACAATAGATTTCTTTAATTGGCTAAAAGATTCGTCAGTAAATGCATCCCATATAAATGCTGTGTCCTTTTTTAATAACTTATTTAAAGGTTGAGCGATTTTTGAAAAATTTTTGATAAATTTCCGATAATAACCAGCCAAGCCTAGAAATGACTTGATCTGTTTTTGTGTTGTAGGAGGTAATATTGATTGTATGGCTTGGATTTTGCCAGGATCTGGTTTTACTCCTTGGTCAGAGATAACATGCCCTAAATACATTACTTCTTTGTGTCAACATTTGCATTTTTCAGGCTGTAATTTTAAATTATATTTATCTAGAGCATTTAGAACTTCTATTAATTTTACATTATGATCGTTCAGATTTTTCCCGTATATTATAATGTCGTCAAGGTATCAGACAGCGTATACCTTGTAAACCGGATAAGACCTTGTTCATTAATCTTTGAAATGTTGGCGGTGCATTACGTAATCCAAATGGCATGCGATTAAACTCAAAATGTCCCTGAGCTGTACTAAAAGCTGTTTTGGGTTTGTCGGATTCTTTCACTTCAATTTGGTGGAATCCGTTTGCCAAATCTAGCGTTGTAAAGTACTTCGAATCACCCAGCTGTCCTAAAATATCCTCGATGTTTGGTAAAGGAAAAGCGTCTGGTATAGTGATTTCTTTTTTCCATCAGGACCTGGTTTTTTAGGTACAACTAGTAAAGGTGAGTTCCATGGACTAGAGCTTGGTCGAACTATACCGTTGTCTAACATTTCATCGACTTGATTTTTTGTTTCACTTTTGTGAATTTCAGCTAAACGGTAGGGTCTCGAGTTAATAGGTGCTTTACACGGTTCAGTGTTAATGTTGTGACTAATTATGGGAGTCACTGTCAATTTGTCACCTTTAAGGTAAAATAAACGATTAAATTCTCTAAAAAAATTTATTATTGATTGTTTTTCCTCCATATTTAAATCATCTAATTGGAGTTGTTTTTCAAGAGCAGATAACCTATTTTCAATTACGTCACTAGAATGTCTTTTGTTTAGATTATATACATTATAGTTGTTTAAAGATTCTATTTCAATTGCAAGATTTTTCCCAATTTCTGTGGGTAGCGTACTAGTATTTAATACGCTAAGATAAATAAAACCGTTTTTAGGTGTTACGATGCTATTTGAAATGTAGATACCATCTTTTACTAATTCTTCTGAATTGGAGTAAACTAAAGTTTCATTATTTATTTTAATCGGACCATATTTAATTAATTTTTCTGTCCTTGGTGGTATGGATATTTTCTCGTCTAATATATCAAAATTATATGAGATTTTATTATTATTTAATTGAAAAATAGCTTTGTTGTTTCCATAATCAATTATAGAATTTGTAGCTTTTAGAAAATCCTCTCCAATAATGCCTTCTTGTAATATTGGAAAATTGGAAGGGACTACATGAAATTTAATAGGATAAATAATTTTAGACGTTTTTAAATTAAGTATCGTAGTACCCAATGTTTTTATTGGTATGTCAGAAATTCCCGTAATTTCGACACTATTTAACTCGACTATTGTTTCGTCGTGTAATGCTTTAGCCTTTATTAAAGAGATGTTTTCACCTGAATCTAACAAAAATTTACATAATGAATTTTCAGTACCTTGTACTTCAAGAGTTAATGTACTAGAAAAAGTTTTATTTCCTATTTCATTTGTATATATTTTATCGTTACTAAAATGTTGTTTTGGAATTTCAACCTTAATAGAATTTTGTTTTGGAATTTCAACCTTATTAGAATTTTGTTTTGGAATTTCAACCTTATTAGAATTTTGTTTTGGAATTTCAACCTTATTAGAATTTAGTTTTGGAATTAAATTATTTGGGCGCTCTATTTGAGAGTGCTTGCCTGTGTCCTGAGGCCCGACGGACCAGGCTGGTTGTAGTTTTCCGAGTAATCTTGTGATGTTTGAAGAATAGTTTTATTATTATTACTTTTTTTATTTTCCATAAAAGCGCGTTTCCTGCACTCTTCTATGGTATGACCAGGTTTCTTGCAGTAGCGGCAAATTTTCTTTTCAGTTATGGTAGCAATTTGCGGAGTAGAACTTGTATTGGGTCTTTGAAAATTATTTTGATTAAACCTTGGTCTAAAATTAGGTTGCTGGGCTGTCCTTCGACAATCCCTAGTATGATGGGTTTGTGTTTTGCAAAAACTGCAATATGGTCTATTATTATTGCTATTATAATTAATATTTTTGTTATTATTAGTATAATGACTATTCCCTCTAAAATTCGTTGCTTTACTAAACTTTTCCTCCTCTATAGCTAAATCTATAGCTTCACCTAAAGTCTGTTTTCGAGCTGTACGAACGATTAGCCTTATTGGGTCTAATAGTCCTTTTATAAAATTATTCATCACTGTTTTTTCATTTAATTCTCTAATTGCTAACCTGCCACCTTCGGAGGTAGCATCTTTTATGGCTGCTAAGTTTAATTCGTCTAAAAGTTTTTCAGCTCTTTCAGAATAATTGTTAATAGTCTCTTTTGGACTTTGACTTAGCCCAAAAACATCTAATTGAACCAACTATGTTGATCTAGTTTTAGAATATTTTTCCGTTAAAGAATCTTTTAAATCTTTCCATACATCAAACTTTTTATACCTTAATAAAGCGTTATATGCACGCCCAGAAATTTTTGAAGTGATGACTTCCATAAAATCGGATTCATTTCCATCACTTACAGCTCTGCTGTGTTGTATCTCCGCGAGTTGAATAAACCTATGTAATTCTACTGGATTCCCGCTAAATTCGGGAATCATTTTATTTGCTTGATTAA
The DNA here is from genome assembly GCA_963082915.1 of Dolichopus griseipennis. Classification (NCBI taxonomy): domain Eukaryota; kingdom Metazoa; phylum Arthropoda; class Insecta; order Diptera; family Dolichopodidae; genus Dolichopus; species Dolichopus griseipennis. The sequence continues at coordinate 226,216,731 of OY720441.1, forward strand.
TATCGAATTTAGCCATTTTATTTGTTTGTTTTATAGGCTGAACTAATGGAAAGTTTTATATTTTATTTAGAGGATTTTTAATTGAATCTGTATTTGAAGTACTCGGGCTTTCGGATGTTTTCGGATCTTCGTTTTGGGTTTTATTTAGAGTCTCCGATTTTCTAGGTAATGGTGGAGAACGTCCTACAGGCATGGAGGTTTGGTTTTTATCAGTTGGTCTAGGTATTTTTCTATTTCTTAAACTGATATTAAAATTAACACCACTCATGCGAAGTAAAATAACAAAAAAAAATACAAAAATAATCTACAAATTCATCCTCTTATTAAATGAGTCAGAGTTCTATATAGTAAACCAAAAAAAAAATAATTCATAACGCAAATGCACAAAGATTTTCCCTTTTTTTTTATATAAATGTTCAAGAAACAACAACTTAAAAATTCCTTTCTTCGTAAAAGAAAAAAATTTATTGAACTGATTTTTTATTTAGATTTTTTTTTTTTTTTTTTTAAAAAAATTTTTTTTTTTTTATTACAAAAAGAATTTAATTTTTTTTTTTTTATTTAGAATATTTTTTTTTTTTTTAAAGAATTTACTTGACTTAATTTTGAAATCAAATTTTCTAACCTCAAATTCTGTTGTGCTTGATTGTTGAGTCGTTCCTTGTTGAAAATTGTTGAAATTTGTTGTAATTGTTGTAATTTTGTAGTTAACTAGTTGTATAAATATTTTTTTTTTTGTTGAAATTGTTATAATTGTTGTAATTATTGAAATTTGTTGTAATTGTTGAAATTTGTTGTAATTGTTGAAATTTGTTGTAATTGTTGAAATTTGTTGTAATTGTTGTAATTTTATAGTAAACTTGTTGTATGAAAAATTTTTTTTTTTTTTTTATATAGATATCGTTCACCCAGACTCTGGTGAACTTTAAGCAGAAGGAGTCTTGTGCAATATCTTTTAAGTATATTTTTTTTTATTGTTTCACTTTTTTTTTTTTATAGATTGACTGGCAGATGCTTTATCCAGTCAACCCCACACCTGACACCAAAAGTGTTATGTTTATAATGTTATGTGAATAAATTTTGTTATATTATTTTCTTAATACAAAAAGAAATGTATAAACTCGTTATTTTAGTTTTAATTTATTTATTAAATTAAATTTATTTATTTTATTTATTATTAGTTCTTTAGTTTTATAACATTGTTGTAATAAATTATACAATATTAATTGATTTTTTATACATATATTTATATTCAGTCTTAACTGAACAAATATCAAACTCTGCTAGTACATTTTATTTTTAATAATTAGGTATCTTCGAAATAAGGAAAAGAAAACAAAGAATGACAAGCGTTCCAGTTTTAAGTGGTACGCTTGGGTCAAAAGATATCATTTTAATTTCGGCCAATGTGCATTGCACATGTTAAATGCTATCTTTTGTACTTTCTATTTTTGTATTAAAAAAAAATATGAATAAACTAACCTGTTCCAATTTTAAACATAACAAATAAATTTATTTATAAATTTACTATATGCTTAACATTACTGAGTCATAATATTCATTTCAGTATGTTACATTTAACTGTGTTACTTAGGATCATATTTCAATAACGAAAAAGTGAATGAATAAATGAATTAATGTTATTGAAATATGATTTGTTTTAATTATTTACTATATTTTACCATTAATAAGGAAGAGTATCATAAACCTCGAATTCGGTTCATAATACTTATCATCGAAATTAATAAAAATAGTAACTTTAAATTAATATAGAATATTCCAATTGTGTACAACGCTTAACTAGTATTGAAAGTATTATTGGGACAGCATATGGGCGAAGTCATACCATGGTAATCATACAATAAAAGTACCATGAAATTGGTTATTGTCGGGTTCATATTTTAGAAGTTTTCGATCGAATTGAAGTTAAACTAGTATAATATCGAAACCAACGAAGATAGAACATTATACTTGGGGCACATATGTTTCTTCTTATTTGTTTTGTGTAGTTGAAATTTTGGACGAATTGGAATAGTGATTTGCGTACCACCCCTATTACACCCAAAACCTTACAGCATAATATATTCGACATTAAAAGAGATGAAAAAAGTAAAGAAACAGTCAGTCGGTGCAACTGACTTAGAAATACCCTACACCTATTTGGTTCAAATTTAATGGGAAGTCCATAAGTCATTTTAAAACAATAAAAGCTGTTATTAGTTTGGTCGTAAAACATAGCTAACCAAATTTACTTTATAATACTAAAAACATTTTCAATTTAGACTATCTATAAAAAAATATTACACATTCTACAAAGTGATAAATTAGTAATATCGATTTAAAAATATTAAAAAACTAAAAAACTTAAAAACTTTTATCACTTTTTGAGATAAAAAATTAATATATTTAATAATTAAAATTTTTCAAAATCACAATTATTTTAAATTGCTAGTTTCTATACCTATCGAAATGCTTATAAACGCAAAATATGCAATAAATGTATTTCTAAAATATAATTACAAATTTAGAACTTTTCGTATAATTCATTTAAATATAACAATAAATTTTACACAAATGCAGCTAGTACCTTTGAATATAGCTTAAGTATTGTACACAATGTCTTAATTATACATCAACTATGGTAATAATTCAATAAAATATATGATATAATAAAAAGTAAAAAAAAGAATTTATTCGTTTATTAAACAAATATTTTATTTTTAATTTATAAAATACTAGCAGATTTACCCGGCGTTGCCCGGAAGCTTGCAAATTGTAAAAACGCAAGCTTCAGCCAATTTTTTGAAATACTACTTTGCTTATAAATGAAGCCACAAAAAAATATTTGTGGAGTTCCGTTAACCCATCGTGGCCCAACAGCTTTTTATAGGTTTTTTCGGTGCTTTGTTATATATATTAGAAATGATTTAACCGATTAACTTCAAATTTTGTATATGTGTTCTTCTTTGAAAATGAAGTTCAATTTACTAACAGACTTGAAAGTTGTTAACCCCTGTCGACCCGACGATAGTTCAAAAAAAAATTTGTAAGTAAATTACGTCCAATTTCTGAAAGTAGGTACAACTTCTTTGAATTAGGGGAATGCTTAAAAAAATGTTTTGTCGAGTTCTTTTAACCGATTGCGAAACAAAAACTTTAAAAAACAGTTTGAAGGATTATCTCTCATTTTTCTATACATGGTGCTTCTTTAGAATTTGGTGCTCCTTGACGATAGAGTTGAGGATGTTAGGTTCCCGGCGAATAATGTTAACTGAATTAAAATGATTATTGGTCAAATGGGGATACTAAGTTTGCCATTATGTCATTATACTATGTCAATAGTAGTTATCTTGAATTGCCAACGTTTGAATAAAATATAGTCGATGGTTTAGAAAAGATTTAAAAATTTGCTTTTCAACTTATATTTTGTTTAGTACTCACCTGAAAGTTGTAATACACTCTTCCTCGTTTTTTTATGATTTAATGAGAGAAATGTAGGCTTATTTTTTGGAAAAACTGTTTTAAAATACTATGTTTTTAAGCATTATATATAAGAAATTGAATTTTTTGATTTTTAGATTTCATTTGAAGAAAACTGAAAATTTCATTGAATCTTTGTTCAAAACGCACAAACAGGTCAAAACCAAATTAACCATGTGGGTTTTAATTAAAATGCTGGTACAAAATTTTCAATAAAATACTTTTAATCGTATAAGAAAATAAAATTTATAGAAAACTTCATGGCGTCGTCGTGGAAAACGGGTTAATCGAATTAACTAAAACTTTTTGCAGCCTCTCTTTAGACTGCAAAATCAACCTGTAAAATTGGACACAAATCGAAAACACAAAATTTTTTGAAAGTCCGCCAGGCCGAAATGGGTTAAATTATTCGAACCAAATTTATACAACTAATTTCGGTTGCTAAGAGGAACATTTGTGCAAAATTTCAAGTCAATTTGTCAAACGGTTTTGACTCGAAATCAAAAATATTGAAAAAGTTTCTTTGCACCCTCGTGCGCAAACGGGTTAACCGAACTCAACAAAAATTTGTGCCAGACTCTATTGTCGACTGCGAAACCACCTTGTAAAATTGGACACAAATCGGAAATACAAAATTTTTTGGAAGCCCGCCACGTCGAAATGGGTTAAATTATTCCAACCAAATTTATACAACTAATTGCGGTTGCTAAGAGGAACATTTGTGCAAAATTTCAAGTCAATCGGTCAAACCGAAAAAGCTTAAGGCCCTCGTGCCCAAACGGGTTAACCGAACCCAATAAAAATTTGTGCCAGCCTTTCTTTTCGACTGCAAAGCCACCCTGTAAAATTGGACACAAATCGGAAACAAATAATTTTTTGGAAGCCCGCCGGGCCGAAATGGGTTAATATTTTCGAACCATCTTTATACAACTAATTCCGTTTGCTAAGAGGAAGATTTGTGCAAAATTTCAAGTCAATCGGTCAAACTATTTCGGCTCGACATCAAAAACATTGAAAAAGCATCATTGCGCCCTCGTGCCCAAAAGGGTTAACCGAACCCAACAAAATTTTGTGCCAGCCTCTCTTTTTGACTGCAAAACCACCCTGTAAAATTGGACACAAATCGGAAACACAAAATTTTTTGGAAGCCCGCCGGGCCGAAAGGGGTTAATTTATTCCAACCAACTTTATAAAATTAATTCCGTTTAATAAGAAGAACACTCGTGCAAAATTTCAAGTTAATCGGTCAAACCGTTTCGACTCGACATCAAAAAAACGAAAAAGCTTAAAACGGCTCTGGAGCCGCAACCTGTTGACTTATAAAAATGCGACATAGCCTATGTCACCCCCCGGACTCCCAAAATTATTCCTCTAAAATTTGGTGTCAATCGGACCAGTGGTTTTCACGTGAATCCTGGACAAACAAACAAACAAACAAACAAACAAATAAACAAACAAACAAATTTTCTTCTTTATATATTAGATTATACAAAATATGTTTTATGGTAAAATTCTTAGCCTTTAAAAATATAAAAGTTTTAAATAAAAATGGAAATAGGAAAGAACCCTCGTGTATCAAATTTAAAGTTTTTATCTTCATGAATCTCGAAAATAAGCTTTTTAATTTTGGGATATCTTAGGAGCCACCTGAACCACCGCTTCAATTAAGTCTAAATTTCGAGGACACATAGGAAATAGGAAATATATTCTTTGGCTTCGAAACTATACTCGTTTGGCCTCAGATCGATCAAAAGCTTCTAGAATCTGAACTCATTGTCCGAAAGTTTAAATTTCATCAAAATAGCGGCATTAGTTTTTAAGTTATACTGCTTTTAAGATATATGTTCGTTAGCCTTTGAACTTTCAAAGGTTCCAGAACCCAAAACCATGGTCTGATTTTGCCCATACGCAGTCCCCGTCATACTTTGAATACTAATTAACTCTTGTACACAATTGGAACATTCTATTTTAATTTTAAGTTACTATTTGTATTAATTTCGATGATAAGTTTTTTAAGCCTTGGTGGGTCTAAGAGGGGTACTGAACTTCCACTCTAATTGATCATAAATTAGAGGAACACAGAGAAAATAGTAAAGAATAACCTTGTGCAAAATTTGAAACTTCTTAATTTGTTTGAAGTCAATATCTTTAATATTTTCGAAAATATGCTTTAAGGTCTTCGGAACTGTGTGTGGTCTACTACTCCAATTGGTCCCAAATTTCAAGGACACTAAGGAATAGAAGAAACACCCTGATACCAAATTTGGAGGTTTTATCTTCACTGGTTTCGGAATTATGCTTGGCCTAAATTCGATCAAAAAGTTGTAAGTTCCAAACCCTTTGTACATTACCCACCATACGCAATCACCGCCGTAATTTCATTACCAGTACCCTACAACACAAATTTTATGAAGATAGCGTCATTAGTTGTTGAGTTATCGTGATATTTTATATATGTTCGTTAGCCCTTAAACCGATTAAAAGGTCCAGAATCCGAACCCATTGGCCGATTTCGCCCATTTGGAATCCCCGCCGTACTTTCAGTCCTAGTAACATCCACGTTATATTTCATCAAGATAGCTCCATTATTTTTTGAGTTATCGTGCCTACGGACGGACGAACGGACGGACGGACTGACGGACGTATATTGCTATATCGACTCAGGAGGCCACGCTGATCACAAATATATATACTTTTCCATATCTAGCTCGCTTCCTTTAGGTGGTTACAAACACCATACCAAAGTTAATATACCCCTTTACCTATTCTATAGGTGTAGGGTATAAAAATCAAATTTGATACACAATTTCCTGTTTCCGTTCTTATTTAACGCTTTTATATTTTTAAATTGTTTTACTATGAAACATATTATGTATTAAATTTTATAAATTAAAAACTAAATATTTTTTTAATATACGACGAAATTTTTTTTTGTTTTTAATTTTTATTAGGTATATCATATCTATATTTTTTTGAATTATTGCCATAGGTACTATATAGTTAAGAAATTCTGGACGATACTTAAGTTGTAAAATTTATTTTTATATTAAAATTAATTAAATGAACAGTACTCAATTTATCATTACATTTAAGAAAATACATTTATCGCATATTTTGATTATTAAATTTTGTGATAAAAAGGTAATGAAAGCATTAATGGTTTTACTAACTTTAAATTAAAACTATGAAATTATATAAACTTTTATATTTATATTATTACAAATTAATATTTCTTTCGAATAACTTTCAGTTTATTTATATAGAACATTAATAAATAAGTAAATTAAGAGAATAATTTTAAAAATTATTGAAAATTAAAATAATTAACCAAGGGTACTAAATCATTCAACAGTAAATGCACTACAGCTGAAAATCCTGAAAAGGAGTAATTGCTGAATGTGTGTAATATTTTATTGAATTGGATAAAAGTTTTAAATATGTAATATTATAATTGCATTTTACGAATCCATTTTCACAATTTTATTTGTTGTTTAATGTTTTTAAATAGATAAATTAGTAGGAATTCCTAATATTTTTGAATTGATGTATTACATTTTTGAATTATAAAGTAAATTTGGTTAGTCATGTCTTACCATCAATCTAATAAAACCTTTTATGATTTTAAAATGACTTATGGACTTCCTATTAAATTTGAACCAAATAGGTGTAGGGTATTTCTAAGTCGGTTGCACCGACTGACTGTTTCTTTACTTTACTTTACACCTATAGAATATGTAAAGGGGTATATTAACTTTGGTATGGTGTTTGTAACCACCTAAACGAAGCGAGCTAGATATGGAAAAGTATATATATTTGTGATCAGCGTGACCGCCTTACTCGATATAGCCATGTCCGTCCGTCCGTAGGCACGATAACTCAAAAAATAATGGAGCTATCTTGATGAAATTTTAACTGTAGGTTACTAGGACTGAAAGTACGGCGGGGATTGCATATGGGCGAAATCGGCCCATTGGTTTGGATTCTGGACCTTTTAATCGATCGAAGGGCTAACGAACATTATATAAAAAATCACGATAACTCAACAACTAATGACGCTATCTTCATCAAATTTGTGCTGTAGGTTACTAGTAATAAAGCTACTTCGGGGATTGCGTAAGGTCGGGATTGGACCATGGGTTCGGAACCTAGAACTTTTTGATCGAATTTAGGCCAAACAAGCATAATTCCGAAACCAATAAAGATAGAACCTCCAAATTTGGTATCAGGGTGTCCCTTCCTATTTCCTAAGTGTCTTGGGAATTTGGGTCTCATTGGAGTACTGGGTCGGGGACCAGCCACACATTTTCGAAGACCTTAAAGCATATCTTTAAAATTAATAAAGATAACAACTTGAAAAAATGCAGAAGCTTCCAATTTGCCACAAGGGTGTTCTTTACTATCTCTTACGTGGTCCCCTAATTTGGGATCAATTGAAGAGGTGGTTTAGTACCCCTCTCAGACCTCCCAAGTTTTAAAAGCTTATAATCGAAATTACTAAAAATAGTTACTTAAAATTAAAATAGACCTTTCAAATTGTGTACAAGGGTTAACTAGTACTATAAAGATAACAACTTGAAAAAATGCAGAAGCTTCCAATTTGCCACAAGGGTGTTCTTTACTATCTCTTACGTGGTCTCCTAATTTGGGATCAATTGAAGAGGTGGTTTAGTACCCCTCTCAGACCTCCCAAGTTTTAAAAGCTTATAATCGAAATTACTAAAAATAGTTACTTAAAATTAAAATAGACCGTTCAAATTGTGTACAAGGGTTAACTAGTACTATAAGTACAGCGCGGGCTGTATAAGGGCGAAATCAGCCCATGGGTTCAGATTCTTGACCTTTTAGTCGGTGTCAGGGATAACAAACATATATCTTAAAAACACCATAACTCAAAAAATTATGCCGGTATTTTGATGAAATTTAAACTCTAGGTTACTAATAATGAAAGTACCATGGGAATTCGTTGTGGTCGATTTTAATTTCAAAGCCAAAGAATATATTTCCTATGTCCTATGTGTCTCCGAAATCTAGACTTAATTGTAGTGGTTCAGCTATGTTCAAAGGTACTTGCTGCATTTATGTAAAATTTATTTTTATATTTAAATGAATTATATGAAAAGGTGTAAATTTTGAATTGTATTTTAGAAATACATTTATTGCATATTTTGCGTTTATAAGCTTTTCTATTAGGTACATAAACTAACCATTTAAAATAATTGCAATTTTTAAAAATTTGGATTCTTAAAAATATTATGCTTTGAGTATCTTTTTATCACAAAATGTAATAATTAGAATTTTTTCATTTTGTAATTGAATTGGAATAAATATATTTTCATTTATTTCAAGTTTGTTTGTTTTTTAATATTTTTAAATAGATAAATTAGTAAGAATTTGTAATATTTTTTAATAGATAGTGTAATTAGAAAATGTTTTTTGTATTATAAAGTTAATTTGGTTAGCTATGTTTTACGATCAAATTAATAACAGCTTTTATGGTGTTAAAATGACTTATGGATATGTCCTTAAATTTGAACCAAATGGGTGTAGGGTATTTCTAAGTCGGTTGCACCGTCTGACTGTTTCTTTACTTGTTTTTTTATAAAATTTAACTAACTTAACCTTAACTTAAATTTATTTACACTAACCTTATTGACTATATAGAAATTATATTAAGATGTATTTAACCACCAAAAATCTTTATTTATAAGTTTATCTTTTTCTGATATGGACATTTCATATCTTAAATTATCTCCGTTAATATTACCTGGGATATACTCGATTTTTTTGCATGTAGCCGTGTACTTTAATAAAATAGTATAGGGACATGATCTTCGTTTTGAGTGTATCTATATTTGTCTAAGAAGATGAAATGCTTAGGGGCTATAAAACCCGTGAGGGAAGTTTTCTTGATGTACTCCTCATTGTGGTAAAATATACGTGATAATAAACCATTTTCTGGAGTTTTGAATGCTCTATCATAATGACTTCTGATTAATTTTATCATAAAATTATCTATTCTCATAATTTTGGCTTCCTTGTAAAAATATTTATTAGAATAAAAATGTTTGCATACGGACTCAGGCTTTCTATGTTTATTAATACAAACTCTAATGCGCTTTCTTTCGAATTAACATATTTTTTCCATTAAGCTTGCACTAATGTTGTACCATATAGGTACTCTATAGACAAGGTTTGGCCTTATTAATGTCTGGTAACATATTATTTTAACTCTATTGCTAATAGTTTTGTTTAAAGGATTTATTGCCTTTATCTATTTAGTATTTTACATGATCTATGAAATTTACTTATTCATTATACTGAATGCTATTTACAGTGTCATTCGCAGAGTATATTATAATATCAACTGCGAATGCCAGGGCGTAGTTATTTCTTTATATTCGATCTAGCAAGAAAAAACGATCTGCTGTATAGATAGTTAAAAGGATAGGTGCATTAATTTGTTTATTTATAATACTATATATTAAAACTACTTCTAAAATTGTTTGACATATTTCGATATAAAATTTGACAAGTGAAAAAAAAAACCAAGCGTTTTTAAAAATGCACATTTTCAAAGTTATATAGTGTTTCATATTTAATTGTTAAGTCTTAATAGCCCCTCTATTGAAAAGGTTGCCAAATATCTCAAGCAGGTACTCCTTTCTGGAACCCCCCCCCCCCTTTTTAGGTTAGGAATGAAATTGTGGATTTCACCCGTATTTGGAATTTTACTATTCGTATTTAAGCAAAAATGGATAAAACTGAGAGACACATTCTTCAATTTAAAGAACCTCTTTTAAATTTAAGAAAAACCTTTAATATATGTTAAAATAAAATGTTGGATCTTTAAATTTTGAGTTATAATAAAAAAAATTTTGGACAGGTATTGAAGTTACAGGTGTTTAAAAATAGCAAAATTTCTACTAATTTTTGAAAATCTCATTTCTACCGAAAAACCCTAGCTTGAACCGTTTAGAAGATTCGGGGCCCAAAAGTTTTGCAAAACGTCAGTTTTACATAATGGTATGTTTTAGTACCATATGGCAAACCTATACATTTGTCTTTCAAATTTTATGAAGTTTGTTAAACCAGCTGTCTATTACCATTTTCAGATTGAACATATAGGTGAAATTGGTGTGATTTAAGGTGAAAATTCGTCATAAATTTAACGTAAATTTAAATTTGATGGTCACGCGGTTCAAAGTTGTGGCTTATGACTCTAATGTTATGTGCCGACTATCTGTGTAAATGTAATTCGTTTTTGGTTGTAACTCGCAACTGAATCAAACTATTATAGGATTTATACTTTTTTTTTTTATACCCGTGCATACATATATGACATCGGGTATATTAAAATTACTCCTCCGTTTGTAACGCATCAATCTAGACGAGCTAGATATAGTGCCAAGGATACGTATCGAATCAGCATCGAAAAGTGAATCGATCTAGCTATGTGTGTCTGACCGTCCGTCCGTGTGTCAGCACGATAACTCAAAAACTAAAATGGCTAGAGTTTTGAAATTCACACAAAGTCATTTTTAGAAAATCTCTAGGTTCCCTATTGTTATACCCGTATGACTATATAGTCCAAGGGTATAATAAATTTGCCATTACGTTTGTGACGCAGAGAAGGAGGGGGGGTAGATATAGACTCAAGTGTATGGATCGGATCAGAATCCAAAAATAAATTGATTAAGCTATGTATGTCCGTCCGTCTGTCCGTCCGTCACCACGATAACTCAAAAACTAAAGGAGCTAGGATCTTCAAATTTTCGCAAATTCGTTTTTTTGCAATAGCCGTCATCGCTATTTAAATCCAGCCATTTTGGTCCATTGGTTCGGGTAGCTGCCATACAACTTCTTTTTTTATATAAGTATTACTCTTTACCTATTACAGCTGCAAGTCTGAAATTTTGTCTAAAGTAGTTTAGTTTTATGGCCAAAGTTTCTGCAAAATTTGGTCGGTCTACTGCAGTGGGTTCGAGTAGCTGCCATACAACTTCTTAGTTTATATGGGCATTGCTCTATACCTATTAAAGTTGGGTGTCTGAAATTTTGCCAAAAATAGTTTAGTGCAATGGCCAAAGTTACTGCAAAATTTGGTTGGTCTACTGCAGAGGGTTCGAGTAGCTGCCATACAACTCCTTCTTTTATATGAGCATTACACTACACCTAATAAAGCTGGTATGTTTAAAATTTTGCCAAAAGTAATTAATATTTAAAATAATAATGATATAATGTTTATATAACGGTCATACGGGTATCCCAGAGTTGACACAGTCTACTCTACCACACTCTTCCTCGTTTTTTGTATAAAATCGGACAAAGGCTTCGGGGAGCTGCCATACAACTTTCGTAGTCATTCGTTAAATCGTAAGGACGTGTTTTTTTTTCTTAAAGTGAAAAATAATAATTTAATTTTGTTTTTTCAAACATATAGTTTTTGCAACTAATTAAATTTAGTATTAAATAAAATAATTTGGATATAACTGCTTCTGATATGGTTTTTTTTTTTTTTATTTTTTTTAACTTTAAATTTTATTTCTTTCTTTATACATCTTACAAATATCTTAACCTGGATAAACTTAAAAAAACGGCTTTCTTTCTTATATACTTAATATTTAAATTATTAGCTTAATTTTTATGTTAATTTGAATCGATATTTTATTTATTTTTATACTTAATTTGAATTATAAACTTAATCTTATTCTTATAAATATTGGAAAAACTTGGGAATATAAAACAATAACTAAACATTTTTTTAATAAAAACTTAACCTACTTAAATAACCTAACCTAATTAAAAACAAATTGTATCAAATTAATGTTAATAGCTTTTTTTTTTATTTTGACTAATCTTAAGTGTTTTCCAACCACGAATAATTTCTTTTTATCAATTTGTCTATGTCTGGTATTGACATATCGTATTTCAGATGTTCTCCGTTTATATTGCCCGGGTTATATTTTATGACTTTGTATGTAGCCCGTCTATTATAATGGTGTAATAGGGGGACATGATTATCGTCTTGAATATAGCCATTTTTGTCCAGAAAGATAAAATGCTCAGGGGCTATAAAGCCTGTGAGCAAGGTCTTTCTAATGTACTACATATTGTGGTAGAATATATGTGATATTAAACCATTTTCTGGAGTGTTTTGTGCTCTTTCATAGTGATTTCTGACTAATTTAATTATAGAATTGTCTATTCTAATGATTTTAGCTACCTTGTACAAGTATTTAGTGGAGTAAAAATGTTTGTAGTCGGATTCGAGCTTTATGTTTATATTGGTACAAACTCTTATACACTTGCTTCTGAAATGGTTTTTCAAGATATTATTTTTTTTTTATTAAATTAAAATTGAACTCTTACGACTTATTAACAAAGCCGTATAAAAAAAAAAAAAAATGGTGGTCATTTTAGAAAAAGAAAAACAACAATTTGATGTACTTTTCAATCATGTACTTTTAAATTTTATTTCAAATTCTGTAATATTGAAAAAATAAAAACTAAAACTAATAATAATATTGAACAAATAAAATATATTAGTGATATTCACAAAAAAATTAACTTGAAATATAAATAATAAATTTGAAGTGCTTCTTTGATAAAGTAGATTAATCACATTTTACACCACTTAACTAAATTTAATTATATTAAACAAATATTATTTATTCCACTTAAATCAAAATATATAATTATGAATTTTATCTAATAACATAAAATAATGTGTTAATTTCTAAAACTTTAAATTATCGAATTTTATAAATAAACTTAAACTTTTTTTTATATAGTTTAATAAATATAAACAAAGAATAAACTAATCAAAATAATCAAGAGTGTCATCTGTCATTTTCAAAAATTGTAACTCCATGCTCATATGACCAATATAAAGAATACAGTGACAGCACATCACAATTTTTGATATCAAATTAATAGTAAATAAATACACAACTAAATAAATATTTAATCACATATTAAATAATTAAACACATAATAAATAACAAATAAAGGTAAATACTATATAATCTATATATATAAAAGCGAAAGTTGGTTTATTTGTTTGTTTATTTGTATATAGCGAATAGACTCCTAAACTGCCCAGCCGATTTTCATGAAAATTTGTATATAGAGGTTTTTGGGTACGGAAAGAAATCGTGGCCCAAAAATTTTGCTCTAACGGACCGCCAAGTTGGGGGCTGTGGTGCGAGTATTTAAAATTCTTTATTCTAAAATGAAAACGGTTTGACCGATCGACTTCAAATTTTGTATACGTGATGCTCTTTGAGAATTGAGCTGACACTATTAACAGTTTTAGAATTTGTTAACCCATGTCAAGCCGACGGGTGGTCAAAAAAGATTTTGGATCCAAATTTTGTCCGATTTTACGAAATTCAGCTTTGGCTAAAAAGAATGCCCAAAAAAAATTTTTTGTTGAGTTGCATTAACCCATTGCGGCCCAACAGCTTTTTATAGGTTTTTTCAATACTTAACTTTAAATTAGAAACGGTTTGACCGATTTTCTTCACATTTTGTATATGTGTTCCGTTTTGAGAATGCACTTAACTCTTTTAACAGACTTGCAATTGGTTAACCCATGCTGGCCTGACGATTGGCAAAAAAAAGATTTGGAAGCAAATTATGTCCAATTTTGCGCAATACTGCTTTGCCCAAAGAGGAAGTGTGGTTCCGTTAACCCATTGGGGCACAATGGCTTTTTATAGATTTTTGCGTTACTTAACTCTAAATTAGAAACGATTTGACCGGTTGACCTTAAATATTATATGTGTGAAGCAACTTGAAAATGGATTTGAGTCTGTTAACAGTCGGTCTTACGATTGGTCAAAAAAAAATTTTTGGAAGTAAATTACGTCAAATTTTGGAAAGTAGTTTGTTCTGCTTTGAATTGCAGAAAGTTTCAAAAATTACTAGAATAATCCTAGAAAAATCGTTTTAAAAAGATTGCTTTCAGACATTTTAAAATTTACATGTGTAAACCGTGTGTAATTTTTGTGTTAAGTTTTTGCAGTAACATCAACTTTAATTAAACCTCCATTGAGAAGCGCAGCAACGCCTATATTACTATAAATAAATACAAAACTAAATAAGTACATAATGACATATTAAATAATTTAACACATAATAAATAAAAAATAATACTAAATGCAAAAAAATGTCTGAAGTTGAGAAGTGCGAACAGTGCAGAAGTGTGATTCGAGAAGAATCAGGAATTAGGTGCTCAGGAGTTTTTGGCAAAGTTTATCACCCGGACATCACTACCAGTTGTGTTAGTTAAACCAAAACAAAAACAAACAGCTGTTTGCACAAAAGAAGATTTGAGATGTCAAATTGATCCTGTGAACACTAAATTATTCATAAATGGCATTTCCAGTAGAGAAAATGGGACGATAACAGTTTTTTGTGAAAATGGCGATTCTGTGCAAAGTATCAAAACCCAGATTGAAGAAAAATTACAAGATAAGTATGAAGCTACAATACCAGTTAAATCCTAAAATACTAATAGTAGGAATATCTGAAGAATATAGTGGAGAAGATATAAAAATAAAGTTGTTAGCTCAAAATAATTTTATTTATAAAAATGAGGTGAAATATATAAGAGGTTATAAAACTAGTAGAAGTAATTATTCATATAATGCGATAATTGAAATTAATTTAGAAGATTACAAAAATATAGCTTAGATAATATAGATGATATAAATATAATTTGTAATGTATTTGTAGTAAAAATCCAAGATGCGTTAAGTAAGTTATCTAAAACAGTTACTGTCAAACCAAACACTGTAGAATGGTTTAATGAAGAATTGCTAAGGCAGAAACAGGAAAAATTAGTTTATATAACACCTTTCACCTATCGGGATATAATAATGGGAAATGGAAAGAATATATAAAATATATAAAATAAATACAAGAAAGAGTGCAACAGAGTTAGAGACACTTATATCGAAAATAAAATTAATGAAAAGGGGAATAATCAAAAGCCTTATGTTTTAAAGAAACAAAAGCGGGAGATAAATGAAGTAGTTATAAATAACACAAAAATTATTAATGAAATTGATATAACCAAAAAATTAAATGCATTTTTTATTGATAGCATTTCTAAACTAAATGATGATATACCAATTGTTAGGTAAAATGATAATATTATGAATGTAAATTTAGCCAAATTGATTTTGACAAATTAGAAAACATAATTCCGAAAATTTCTGAAAAAGCGACTTAATGGGGCTGAATACTAGAATCACTCTAGACTGCAAAGATGTTTTTTTCCATGCTTTGTTAAAAATTGTAAATGGTTCCCTAAATGAAGGTAAATTTCCAATTTTATGGTAGCGGTCTACCATAATACCAGTTGAAAAAATTGTAAATTAGCTGAAAATATGAGACCAATCAACACATTGCCCCTTTATGAGAAAATATTAGAAAAGGTAGCGTGTACACAGTTAGAAGAACATATTATAAACAAAAACATCATAAATGAAATGCAATCTGGATTTAGAAAGGGTTATTCGACTGAAACGACTTTAAATTGGATAATAACAGAGTGGAAGAAGTTTGTTGATTATGGCCAAAAAGTATTGGCAATTTTTTTGGATTTAAAAAGAGCATTCGATACAGTAGATAGAAACATCCTATTGAATAAAATGGAAAAATATGGAATTAGACATAAAAAATTATCCTGGTTTAAAGATTTCTTGATGGGGAGAACTCAATGTACTAAAGTCAACAAGAGCATATCTGATGCAATGCAAATTCATACAGGAGTACATCAAGGCTCAATTTTAGGTGTAATTCTATTTTTGCTATAAATAAATGATATTAGCACAGCCCTTAATTATTGTAAAGTATCAGTGTTCGCTGACGACACGTTAATTTACATAGTAGGCGATGATATTAGAGATTGTGAAAGAAAGATGAATAATGATTTAGATAACTTGTACAACTGGTTAAATATGAATAAGTTGAAGCTTAATGTTAGTAAGACAAGGTGCATGGTAATTGGTTTTACAAGCATGCTTATGAATACACATATAAAAATAAATAATGATGAAATTGAATGTATTCAAAGTATAAAATATCTGGGTGTTATAATTGATAGCAAACTCAATTTTACCGAGCACTGTGATTACGTGTGCAAAAAAGTCGCTAAAAAACTAGCTTTTTTGGGAATAATTAGGTCAAAGGCTTGTGCAATAAATATATATAATACAATTATATTGCCTCATTTCAATTATTGTTCAACTATACTATTTCTCTGCAACCAACAACAGCTTCAACGGTTGCAAATATTGCAAAATAGGGGTATGAGAATCGGCATAAGAACACATATTCGTGACATGCTAAATAATTTTAAATGGATGAATATCAGAAACTGTCTAACATATAACGCTTTAGTTTTAATATTTAAATTGAGAATAACCTGCTTCCATTCCTACATGCAAAGGCATATTGATTATGTTGGCGGTTATTATTATTTTAGAGACCGAGGTGACTTCATTATACAGGAAGGCTAGTACGCAAAATTCACTATTGTACAAGGATACGCAGTTTTTTAATAAAAACGTACTTAGACTTAGTATATTTAAAAAAAAAATTAAGGAACATTTAAATACATAATTTTTAGGATATAAGATTTAATAATTATATGTAAATTTTTATTTTTTTTATTTTTTATTAAAGTTTTTTCTGAGACTAATAAAGTAAAACAAACAAACAAAACTTTTTTGCACCAATATGAATTTCTTCAAAACTAATTATACTACGACGATGAAAATTACACACGGTTAGTTTTATAATGACTTCGGCACTTATATGAAGTTTCAAAATGTTATTGCTTCATTTTCGGGCAGCTGTCATACAAAGTTTTCAATTCAATAACAATGAATCTAATGAAACTACGAGATTAAAATTAAAATTGGGTAGGTAAAGTAATAGGGCAGGTTACTTGACAGAGTTGGACATCACTCGGACCAACTTTTATGATTTATTTTGTTTTTTTTTTTTGTTTTTTTTTTTTCTAAGCAAAAATTATGGGATAATGAATTGTAATTTTTTTTTTTTATGTTTTTTGTTTTTTTTTTTTTGGTTTTTGTTTTTTTAAGCAAAAGTTATGGGATTATAAGTTAAAATTTTTTTATAGAATATGCTTCATTTGATGTACCTGTAGTGATCTAATATCACCACGATTTCTTAATTATTTCACTGTTTTAATGTTTTTTATTAAATATTTATAATAAATAAAATAAAAAGCTTGAGTAATTTTTAATTATTAATTTATTATTTATTTCACTTTAATTATTAACTGATTATTTTAATTATTTTATTTATGAGCTTCCTAATTATATAAACTGGTCTCTTCGACCTCTTGTTAACAATTCTAATTTTCTAATGATATGATAATCTAATATTTTTATTCTAACCTAAAGAGTAGACAGTATACGTTGTTTTTAATATTCTGTTTATTGTTTACAGTTACATTTCCTACGTGTTCTCTCACAATAGAGGGAACACGTAGGAAATGCAACCGTACATATGAGAACATATTATAAGAAATGCAAGTGCATTTGATGCGAATTTTGGATACAGTGCGTGACATAAAATAATGGACACTAGAGTACTCCCCTCCAGCACAGCGTATCCTAGATTTTAAGTATTTAAATTAAGTTTTTAAATTAAATTTTGAAATTGAACTAAATTTTGAATTTTAAACAAGATTTTAAATTTTCAAATTAAATTTGGAATTTAAATAAAATTTTTTAAAATTAAATTTTGAAATTTAAATAAACTTTTAAATTAGATTTTGAATTTTTTATATTAAATTCTGGGATTTTATTAAGCTTTGAATTATACAGATTTTTTATTAACTAGGGTTATAGACGAATCCTTCGAAATGACGGCTGGTTTCAGTCTGTCTATTGAGATTGACTTGTTCTTTCCGTTCACATCAATTACGAAATATTTCCGAAATTTTCGCAATACTTTAAAAGGGCCTTTATAAGGTGATTGAAGAGTGGTACGAACTTTGTCCACGCGGATAAAAACAAACTGACTGTCGTCTAGAAGTTTTGGTATGAAACAGCTCCTACCTGTAGAAGTTCTGGTTTCCGTCGGTCGTAATTCTCTCATAACCCGTGTAAGCCTGTCGACTAAGTCAGTAGGATCGATGTTGGTGTTCGTTTGTGACTCAGCGAATAATTCACCAGGAACTTTCAATGGTTGGCCATAAATCATTTCGGCAGGG
This sequence comes from Dolichopus griseipennis, assembly GCA_963082915.1. Classification (NCBI taxonomy): domain Eukaryota; kingdom Metazoa; phylum Arthropoda; class Insecta; order Diptera; family Dolichopodidae; genus Dolichopus; species Dolichopus griseipennis. The sequence goes on from OY720441.1 coordinate 226,235,467, forward strand.
GAGAATCCGAGATCTTCCTTAACCGCAACTCGTAAACCAAATAAAACCAAACCCAATTCATCACACCAATTGACGGTTTTGTATCTAGACATCAAGGAAGCTTTCAAACTACGGTGAAACCTCTTTACCATGCCGTTTGATTGGGGGTGGTAGGCGGTAGTACGACAACGAGTAGTCCCGAGTAATTTTGTTAGTTCGGCAAATAATTTGGATTCGAACTGAGTTCCTTGGTCGGTTGTAAGTGTGAGTGGTATTCCAAAACGAGAAGCATGGTGTGTTACGAAAGTGAGAGCGACCGTGGCCGCCGAAATATCTTTCATAGGCATGGCTTCCGGCCAGCGTGAAAAACGATGAACTGTGGTCAAAATGTAAGTAAAGCCTGAAGTGGGTGGTAGAGGGCCTACGATGTCGATATGGATATGTTCAAAACGCGAGGTGGGCATGTGAAATTTTTCGGTCCCGGAAGAACGTTAAAGGCTGATAAACACCGTTTCGGTATTGTTGCAACACCGCCCCGGCTGCTGTGTCTGAAGCGTCGGTCATGATACTAATTTCGGAGTTATTGCTGGGATGTGTTAGCATTGCAGCAGAGCACATCGTTAGATTTAGATTTTAGAAAGAGAAAAGTTAGATTTAGATTTTCGAGGGCCCTGTAAGGTTGCCAAATGGAAGTGTATAGGTGCGAGTAATGACGCTAAGTTTTTGATAAAGCGATGGTAGTAATTTACCATACCGATAAACCTTTGGGCCTGGCGAAGTGAAGTAGGCGAAGGAAAATCGGCTTTTGCGCGAACTTTATCATGTGATGGGGTTACTCGTTCGGAAGAAATGACGTGATTTAGAAAGTCCAGTGATGGTACTCCAAAAATACATTTTGCGGGTTTAATATTTAAACCAAACTCGGATAATCTTTGAAAAAGCAAGGACAGATGGTGCTCGTGCTCGTTCGTTGCTGCTTTTTGAAAATACTAGGATGTCGTCGATGAAGACAAAAACGAAATCCAGACCGTTTACGACCTGGTTCATGAACCGTTGAAATGTTTGCCTAGCGTTGCGAAGGCCGAAACTCATTCGGGGAAATTCAAAAAGACCGAATGGTGTGGTGATGGCGGTTTTATGTATATCATCGGGTACAACGGGAATTTGGTGGTAAGCCCGGAAAAGATCTATTTTGGAGAAAATCGCGAAACCTTCCAATTTCATGGAAAAATCTTGGATGTGGGGGATTGGATAGCGGTCCGGAACTGAGACTGCCTTTAATCTTCTGTAATCCCCGCATGGTCCCCAGTCGCCACATTCGTGGCCACATTGGCATATAGAAAAATGTGGTGCGGCGATCAGCAAAGGAATATTTTTTAGCAAGCTGAAATATTTATCACTCACCGAAAGTATTTGAGGGGTGGGTGTGTACACCTTGGCAGAGAATACCGAAATTTAAAGTGACGTTGTATTGTCTATTAGGCGCTTGTTTTTTAAATCAACCGAGATCCCGAATTTGGTCAAGAAATCAGCACCAATGATTGGCCTGTTAACTTGTGCTAAGAGGAACGGATGTCCAAAAAACGTCGCAGTCCCAAATTGACTTCAATTAACATTGAGCCGAAGATGTGTATCGTTGTACCGTTAGCTGCTGACAAAACAATTTCGGAGTTAATGGACGAGTTTTTGGGAAAAAGTGTATGAGGAAGCACTGAAAGATCTGCGCCGGTGTCAATTAAAAATTTTAAGGCGTTCTTTTTATCGAACACGAATAAGCGACGGCTTGTATTAGTGGTTCTGCTGTTGGCCGTCATGACGGCAGGACCAATTAATTTTTTGAATTATCGCGGTTTGAAATGCCGGGAGTATTAGTTTGTGTAGACTGCGTGCAAGGTGCCGTACACCTTGTGGCCCGATTGCCGAACTTTCTGTGATACCAACATACACGACCAGTCTCAGGACGGAATCAAGAGGAACAAGATCTTGAACGACTGTGATATCTACCTCTGGGTCTACTTCTAGATCCATCTCTATCTAGTGAAATGCGTGAAACCATTTGTTTCAGTTCCTGTATCTCATGTTCTAACTTCTCAATTTTTTCTAAGGAAGAAGTTGAATGGGTTGCAGGAGACGAAATGGGACTGGAAGTTGGTGCTGACCTATGTGAGCCTATAGCGGAAACCTCTGCAGTCGATTGCATTGCGTCCCATATTTTATCGGCTGTGTCAAGAATTTTATTAATACTTTCGCTTGCGAATGTGATTAGAGAGATATTGATAAGATTTGGTAGCCGTGCAAGCCACAATTTCTTAATCAATTCATCTCCGACGGTTCCGGATGAACCAGCCAAATGCTTAAGTCTTAGGTAAAATTCCGAGGGCTTTCTATCGCCGATCTCTTCGTCTGATATAATCTTTTTTATCCTCCGTTCTATGCTTAGAGAGTTACGTGAAATTATTGCTTCTTTTAAACTTGTGTACGGTGTGTCTGCAGACGGTTCATCAAGGATGTCAGTTAAGGACTCGGCAATATCCTGTGGAAGGGCTGCCACAAGATAGTTATATTTCGTAGATTCGTTTACAATTCTGTAAATTTTGAATTGCAACTCTACTTGAGTGAACCACGTGGATATGGAGCCGGGCCAAAAAGGAGGTAATTTTAGACTGACTTCGTGAACTTCACCAGACTCGTTTCCTATTTCCGTTTTCGACATTTCGTATTAGGTAGCCTATGTTAAATTTGTTTTTTTTTTTACTTACTTCAATATTGAGTGATTAGTTATCTAATCCAATATTTAATTCAATATTTAATGACCAATTTAGTTTTTAACAATTAGGAAAAGATTTAATCAGAAAAGAAAAATTTTATACGAATTGAAAGTAATTTTATATGAGGAATAAAAAATTTTTTTAAAATTCAAAGTTTAAAATAATTGTAATTTTATAATTTAGTACGCCACTGTATGTGTGCACGCTGCTGTAAAAAGAATATTTTGCAAAAACAAAAAAAAAAAAAAAAAAAATTTTGTACGCTGCTTTTTTTTTAAAAAAAAGAAAATATATATTTTGCACGCTGCTGTAAAAAAAAATATTTTTTACACGCCACTGTAAAAAAAAATATTTTGCACGCCACTGTAAAATATATTAGTAGCCTGTGTATACCTTTATGTATTATTATATCAAATGTTGATTTTACTGTAATAATCATGTGTGCATACTAATATATTGTACATATAATTTGTTCTTTTGTTAAATATGTGTTTAAACGAGGAAGATTATAGTTGCCCTTGTCAACTTTTAGATACCCGTGCATACCCACAATGGTGTATAAAATAAACCGTAATTTACTTCCCTTATACATTTAACTCATTACCCCATAATTTTGACGTAAAAAAAAAAAAAAATTAACAAAAAAAAAAAAAAATCACAAAACAAAAAACAAAATTTTCATTCATTGTCCCATAACTTTAGCTTAAAAAAAAAAAAAAAAAATAAAAAAAAAAAAAAACAAAAAAAAAAAAAATTGGCCCACTCTAAAAGTCCGAAGGTCCGAGTGATGTCCAACTTTGCCAAGTAACTTGCCCTATTAATTTATCTGCCCAATTTTAATTTTAACCTTGTAGATTCATTAGATTCAAAGTTATTGAATTGAAAACTTTGTATGGCAGCCCCCCGAAAATGGGGCCCTAACATTTTGAAACTTCGTATAAGTGCTCGATTCATTATATAACTAACGGTGTGTAATTTTCAGCCTCGTAGTACAATTAGTTTTGAAGAAATTCATATTGGTGCAAAGAAGTTGTATGGCAGCCCCCCGAAAATGGGGCCCTAACATTTTGAAACTTCATATAAGTGCTCGATTCATTATATAACTAACCGTGTGTAATTTTCAGCCTCGTAGTACAATTAGTTTTGAAGAAATTCATATTGGTGCAAAGAAGTTGTATGGCAGCCCCCCGAAAATGGGGCCCTAACATTTTGAAACTTCATATAAGTGCTCGATTCATTATATAACTAACCGTGTGTAATTTTCAGCCTTGTAGTATAATTAGTTTTGAAGAAATTCATATTGGTGCAAAGAAGTTGTATGGCAGCCCCCCGAAAATGGGGCTCTAACATTTTGAAACTTCATGTAAGTGCTCGATTCATTATATAACTAACCGTGTGTAATTTTCATCCGCGTAGTATAATTAGTTTTGAAGAAATTCATATTGGTTCAAAGAAGTTGTATGGCAGCCCCCCGAAAATGGGGCCCTAACATTTTGAAACTTCATATAAGTGCCGGAGTCATTATAAAACTAACCGTGTGTAATTTTCATCTCCGTAGTATAAATAGTTTTGAAGAAATTCATATTGGTGCAAAAAAGTTGTATGGCAGCTCCCCGAAGCCTTGGTCCGATTTTAACCAAAAACAATAGGGAACCTAGAAATTGTCTAAAAATGACTTTGTGTGAAATTCAAGACTCTAGCCCTTTTAGTTTTTGAGTTATCGTGCTGACGGACGGACGGACGGACGGACGGACGGACGGACGGACGGACACACATAGCTAGATCGATTCACTTTTCGATGCTGATTCGATACGTACCCTTGACACTATATCTAGCTCGTCTAGATCGATGCGTTACAAACGGAGGAGTAATTTTAATATACCCGATGTTCATATATGTATGCACGGGTATAAATATGTTTATATAATTATGAAACTCATTTAAATGTTTAAGAAAAATTAAACAATAAATACAAAATTTATGTTTAAATTATTATTTTATATAATATTAAATTCAGAATTATGGTTTTTTATTAAACAATAAATACATTTTATATAATATAAAATTCAGAATTATGGTTTTTTATTAAACAATAAATACAAAGTTTATGTTTAAATTATTTATAAATTTATATAAAAAAAAAGAAATGAATAAATTTTATGACTTACAATGATTTTAAAAAAAAAAAAAAAAAAGAGAGAGATAGATGAATACTGTTGAAAGAAATCTTAATGAGTTGTATGTGTTGGTTGTTGAGAATTCCTTTTTTTTTTAAATTTTTGTATATAAGCGGTTTTTCTGTTTTTGTTTTTTTTTTGGTTTTTTTAATTAAGTTCTTTTTTTTTTGGATGTAGTTTTTATATTTCTATTTTTTTTTGTATTGTTGTATCAAAACTTTTCTTTTTAGAAGAAAATGTTAAGAGAATGTCAAAATTTACTTTTTTTAAAATGTTAAAATGTGGTTTAATTTAAAAATGTTGAAATTTAATTGTTTTTTTTAATAAAAAAAAATGTTAATCACTTATTTTTGTTTTACTGACTCATTAGGAGATTTGGGGATTCTAAGGTTTAACTAGTATACGCGTAGGACCAAATGACTAAAAATAAAAGATAGCTGGTGTTGCCAGCTTTCTAAAAATATATAGCTTTAATGGCGCATATTATCCTTTAAGGACGAAAAGGACATTTAAAAGTATCCTTGTTATTTTAGTCTATTTTACAAAAACCGTTATAATTAGCGATCTGTTCAATATATATGCATTCAGTTTAAGGTAATAATTAAGTTGATAGTCTGGAGAATATTTTATTGTTTATTTGATGACGATAAGTGCTGCCCTTTTGGAGATATTGTAGTTCAAAGTTGAAAATTTTTGCAAAAAAAAAAATTTTTTTTTTTCTCTAAAACTCATATTTTTCAAAATTTTGCAAAGAAACCCCCTAAATATTTTTACATCGTTGGAAAGCTCTTATTTTTTTCTATAATTTGGGCATCATAAGGTATGTCTATATTAAAGCGTTTAGAAGATATAAGCATTTATGAAATAAAAAATTTTTTGTTTTGTAATTTTTTTTGTATAAAAAAAAATGTTGAATGTTTTACAGTTTTTTCAGCTGTTGATATGTATTAAAATTTTTTCAGCCGTACTTTTTAAATGAATTAAATAATTTTATTATTGAAAAAAAAAATTTTAATATGTTATAAATATGTTTCCAGATATAAATAAAAAAAATACAAAGGGTTGGGTACGAAATTCCAAAAAAAATATTTCATTTCCGAAATTCCATTTTCATAATTCCAAAAAAAAAAATTCCAAAAATCAAAATTTAATGACAAACTATTTTTTAAAAACAGTAATTTTTTACAAAATAAAAATTTCAACAAATAAAAATTTTAAAATAGTGGGGGCTACCGCCCCCAAACCCCCGCTAAACAAATTATTGAAACCCTGATTTTGAATCCAACTCTAAAATTCCTCCTAATTCAGAATCTCACGTATACAAATATATAAATACTAGCTGTTGGCCCGTCACAGAATGACGGAAGGTCAATTGAAAGAAAAACTTTTTCTAATTAGGAACTATTTCTAATTTCATCATGTACATTATGTTAAAAGTATGTTAAATAAAATTGCAACCGTTACATTTTATATAACACACATTATGCTTCGATTCTAGTAATAGATACACAAAAAATAAATAAATGACTCATATAATTTCTTCTTGTATCTTAAAATCTTGAAGATGAATAAGTTAGTTAGTCTACTTTTTATATGTTTTGTGTTTATAAAATGTTGGGGTCGTTAGTTCAAATCCCTTCTTGGTATAATATTTTTTTAAGTTCAATTAATATTTTTTTTTATTTAAGTGCGTACTTGCTTAAATTAAATAAATTAATAAAAGATTTAAAATTTTTTTATAGGTTTATTTTGTTTCAATAATGATCTATTTCTCCATTTTTTAATATTTTGTATATATATTTTTAAAAAATGTTGCTATACATTCTATATTGTTTCTTTTGTTTAGATTCAAATCGGAATACTTGTTTTTGCTAACATTCTACAATGTGTACTCAACATGCTAAATAATGTATCTATTATTTAAATTTACGTAAATTGTATTAAATAAATGTTGATTTTTGAATTGAGTTTTGCATTATCACAAATTTTATTTGAAATTTTTTAATATACCTAACCTAAAACTAAGTTTAAATAAAATTTATTTTGTTTTGTTTTTATGGTGCATTGAACTCAGGTATTGTATACCCGAATCCACCTTCCCAACCGTTAGTCGTTACATTATTTTTTTCCATTTTTAACTTTTTTTTAAATAGATAAATAATTAAACGGTTATGAAGGAAGGGATGAGAGATAGTTGACAGCGAGATGAGGGGAAACTTTGAAATTACTTTAATACATTGCTTGGTTTATTTGATTAAGCAAACCTAGCAATGCATCAAAGCATACATTGGGCCTTCGCCCTTATTTCAGATTTGCACTGAAAATTATTAAGACTTACTACACAAATGTGCTTGTGAAGCATTGTCTTTTAGTTTTTATTTACAAAATGTCTTACTATTTATTTAAAATTTCCAGAAAATCTTCTGTGATTTTTAAAACTGAAATGTAATTATTCATATACTAATAAATAAATTTTATTTCAAAAAAAAATTTTTTTTTTTTTATTAAAAATAAATAAAATATTTTTTGGCCTGCTTATGATAATTTACTTACTTACTTAGGTGGCGCTACAGACCATGAAGGTCCTGGGCCTGACGTAGCGTTCCTCTCCACCTCGTTCGGTCCCGAGCAGATTCTCTCCAGTTGCAGATTTGGAGCCTTCTGATGTCTGTCGAAATCTCGTCTCTCCAACGAAGGTTTGGGCGACCTCTGCGACGTGTTCCCTCTGGCCTGGCTTCGAGTATCTTTTTAGCTGGAGCATTGTTGTCCATTCGCTCAACGTGACCTAGCCATTGCAGCCTTTTGATCTTTATTTTTTGAACTAGGTCTACGTCACCGTACAGCTGATAGATCTCGGCATTGTATCTTCTTCTCCAGGTCCCATCGTCGCAGTAAGGACCGAACACTCGACGAAGAATCTTTCGCTCGAAAGTTCCAAGTGCTTGCTCACTTGCTCTGGGCAATGTCCAGCATTCTGCTCCATATAGTAGCACCGGAAGTATGAGCGTTTTGTACAGTTGCACTTTGGAACTGCGCGAGAGGAGTTTTGAACCCAGTTGTTTTGACAAACCGAAGTAGAAGCGGTTTGCTAGGTTTATTCTTCGTCGGATCTCCACATTGATGTCATTTGCGGAGTTTACATTTGTACCTAGGTAGACAAACTCCTTAACTACCTCAAAGTTATATGTATCAACAGTGATGTTTGGACCTGCTCGATGTATTCTGGCCTCTTTATTTGTTGATAACATATACTTCGTTTTGTTCTCGTTCACTAGAAGACCCATTTTCTTTGCTTCTTCTTCAATATGGACGAAGGCTTCAATGACGGCTCGTTGTGATGTTGCTATTATGTCGACGTCGTCCGCGAAGCCCAATAGCTGAACAGATTTTCTGAAGATTGTTCCTTCGGTGTTGGCACCAGAGCGGCGTATAATCTGTTCGAGCACTAAATTGAAGAAGTCGCACGACAGTGAATCACTTTGACGGAAGCCGGTGCATGTGCGGAAGAGCTACGACATATTTCCTCCAATAGCAACTGCACATTTAGTGTTCTCCAATGTTACTTGGCAAAGTCGGATAAGCTTGGATGGTATGCTATATTCCGAAATTGCAATGTACAGTTCCCGGCGATAGATACTGTCGTAGGCTGCCTTAAAATCGATAAAAAGATGGTGTGTATCGATTTGAAATTCATGGGTCTTCTCTAGCCTCAATGCGAAGATTTGGTCGATGGTAGACTTACCAGGACGGAAACCACATTGGTAGTTGCCTATGATGTTATTGCAATGTGGTTTCAGTCGTTCGCATATTACGTTGGAAAGGATCTTGTACGCGACATTCAATAGAGATATTCCTCTATAGTTGGCCTCTATGATAATTTATGATATTTTATTTTCTAAAATAAAACACATCCAACAAAACATTAATATTTTATTTTTTTATAATTGAACACATCCAACAAAACACATTTAATTGAATGCGTTTGTTACACCTCATTCTAGACAAATATATTAATAATAATAATAATAATAATTCTGGAAAAAGCGTATAATCCTGTAATTGTAGCAAACTATAAAATCTCTCCTAATTATTTTTACATGCATATTTCAACAAAAAAAAATTATAAATAGTGGGGGCTGCCGCCCCCAAACCCCCGCTAAACAAATTATAGAAACCCTGATTTTGAATCCAACTCTAAAATCCCTCCTAATTCAGAATCTCACGTATGCATATGTACAAATATTCTGGAAAAAGCGTATAATCCTGATTTTGTAACAAACTCTAAAATTCTTGCTCTCTAAAGCTATGGAAATATTTTTTGGATTTTTTTTGGGAATTTTTTTTTTTTGGAATTTTGTTTTTTTGAATTATGTTTTTTCTTTCTTTGGAATTTTGTAAATTTGGAATTATAATGTCCTTTTCGTCCTTAAAGGATAAAATGCGCCATTAAAGCTATATATTTTTTGAAAGCTGGCAACACCAGCTATCTTTTATATTTAGTCATTTGGTCCTACGCGGATACTAGTTAAAACTTAGAATAGCCGGAGATTTTTTTTAAATAAAATGGAACTTTAAATTGTTTTTTTTTTAAATAATTTTTCTTCACTTAAATGTTATTTATCTTTGAAAATTTTTAAAACTTATGTGCCATGTGGAAAACATGAGGCATCAATATGGCGTTAGCGTCAGGGTCACCACTGTAGTGATCTAATATCACCACGATTTCTTAATTATTTCACTGTTTTAATGTTTTTTATTAAATATTTATAATAAATAAAATAAAAAGCTTTAGTAATTTTTAATTATTAATTTATTATTTATTTCACTTTAATTATTAACTGATTATTTTGATTATTTTATTTATGTTGTTTTTAATATTCTGTTTATTGTTTACAGTTACATTTCCTACGTGTTCTCTCACAATAGAGGGAACACGTAGGAAATGCAACCGTACATATGAGAACATATTATAAGAAATGCAAGTGCATTTGATGCGAATTTTGGATACAGTGCGTGACATAAAATAATGGACCTACATACCTATCAATTTTAATTATAAAAACGATACAATTTTTGCCAAATGTATGTTGTTTATTACATTCATTATTCAAAATTATTATATCTAATAATGCTGCTTGGTGATTAATTTAGTAATTTTTATTTAGTTTTGAATATAAAAAAAAAATAATAACGCATCGAAAATAAAAAAAAAAAAAAAATCATTAGAAGAAAAAGCATTATACATAGGCTTGAGACTTACACATCAAATTTAAACGATATTTGTTTATTGCGTCGAATATTTTTTGCCCTTCATGGTCTTTATAAGCGAAAACTACTGTATTTTAGTTTTATTTTTTGTTTAATTTTTTTTTTTAATAAAAAAACCGACTTTTCGAAAACATTCTGTAGTTGCCATTACGTTTGAGAGGCGAACAAAAGATATTATAAAATATATTTGCAAAAAATTAAAAAAGCAATAATCTTTCTTAAAAATATAGTTTCTAACTTAAATGGTTTGTTCCATAAGAACCCAACCAAAATAAAAGTGCACGGCGTACAATTTCCGTCAAAAAAATTTGAAATAAGTAGATCATAATATTTAATCGGCTTATTTTTTCCCATACAAACATAAACATCCCTTTTCTGGGTAAACTATTTGACCAATTTGAATGAAACAACAACCAAAAGAAAGGTTTTTTTTTGTTTTCATGATATTTTTTTTTAAGAATATTGCGTTTTTTCAGGTGAAAACCTGTCTTTAATTAACCGAATTTAACGGTCACGCGATTAAAAGTTGAGGCTTATTATTCTAATATTATGCGCCGACTTTCTGTGTAAATGTAATTCATTTTCGGTTGTAACTCGCAGCCCAATCAAACTATTTATTATAGGCGCCGACTTATGTTTTTCTTTTTTTGTTTAGTTCAAATGTTCAATGAACAAGGAGACTTAAATTTTTTTAAAATTTGTATTTTGTTTTTTTTTTCTTTATCTCTCTAAAATTCCAGTGAAAAAAAATGAATTCTGTTCGAAATGAAAGCAATACATTTGCTTTATACAGTAGTTTTCATTTATAATGAACTCAGTTCAATTTTAGTTATAATAAACTTTACAATTTTTGCCAATTAATTAAATTTTACCTAAAAATTCAGTTTTCTATTACATTAATATTTTTTTTTATTTAAACTTATTATTTAATTTATTATTTTTTTTATATATTTTTGAAAAAAAAAATCATAATAACGCATCAAAAAAACAAAACAAATTTCATTAGAAGAAAAAGCACTATACATAAGCTTGCAGCTGCAACATCATATAAAATTCTAGCAAATGAGTTCGAAGCGTCCGCTCAAAAATTAGCATATTTTACAATGTATTTTACAATCATACAATCTTAAGTAAACCTAAGATATTCAACGCAAATTTATATTATGTTCTGTTAAATATTTTAAAAGGCAAAGTATCCTAAGAAAACATAAGATGTTTTGCCTTGTGCTAACTCATTGAGACCTTTGACTTATGTCCACTTAAGATAAAGTAATGAAACTAATCAAAGAAATTTCAAAAAAGGCATAATATCTTATGTAGACTTAAGATGTTTTGAATTGATACGATCAAAAAATAATTCATAATTAAGTACACATAAGAGAATTTCGCTAGTGCATGTATAAAAATTCTAGCTGTAATTTCCGTTACATAAGATGATTTTTTTTTATTCGGTAATCATTTGATCATTATTTTTATTTTAAAACTTAAATCAGTCGGTGTATGCATTTTGTACTGTAATGTAAAAATGAAACGAAAGATAGGTATGTATGTATAAAAATTATAAATTATTAATAATTTTATTATTATGAAATTATTATAAAGTTTTTATTGATATCAAAATAATTTATTAATATTTTATTGAATGTAGTTATGTGGTATTAAAATATGTACATACAAGTTACTAATTTGAATTTGGAAAAAGTAAATGAAAATTATTGATATTTGTTAATGTTTGCATAAAAACAAATAATAAATTTATTATTATTTTTGAACTTACAAAAATGATTTGTTTTATTTACGAAAAAGAAAAGTAAGAAAAACTATTTGAAATAGGTAGATATGGAAAAATTTAGTTAATTCACTTATAATAATAATATTATTTCTTATTATTTTATTAGAACTATTATGAGTACTAATTTTAATATACGTATTTTATAATAATTTCTACAATGCTGTCTCTTATTTAATTACTTTGGTTTTTTACTTTTTAAAATAGTTTTAATAAATTATAATACTTTTATAGATATCTTCAAATTGAATACGCGGGCGGCTAAAATAGTGGCATTTCTCAAAAATAACAAAATTTTAGATGATACAAAAGTTTCTGATAATTTCAACAATAATGAACGGATTTTAGAAAATAATATTATAATTAATAAGCCACAGCCAAAATACCAATTTTTAATTGAAGAGGATTTTGACGATTTTTATAAGGATCCTGATTACCAAAATTCATCATCTTCAGAGATTATTACTAACCCTGCATCAATAAATCTGCATTCAATTTCAAAAACTAATTTTAAAAATATAGTATTATACAGCGACTCTTGTGCAGGCCAAAACAAAAATGCAGTTATTTCAATAATGTTCTCACTGTACCTCTAAGAGAATCATAATATCGAATTTATTGACCATAAGTTTCTTGTGCCCGGTCATACGCACATGGAGTGCGACGTAGATCACTCAATCATTGAGAGAAAAAAGAAGAAAACTTGCCTAACTATACATTATCCGCGTGACTGGATACAATTTATTAAAACTCTTGGTTCAAAAAGGTTTTCCAAGTTGAGGAAATGACGCAGGAAAGGTTTTTTTGTGGTTAAAATTGTTTTCTCTATTTCAAAATATGTAAAAGTTTTTGTAAACATACGGACATAGTGAAACTATATAGGCACATTTTTACAAATTTTTTTGAAAATGTTCTTAAAAGCGGTTTTAAGTTTTGAAATAATATTTTGTAATTCAGTGGTTGTAATTTTAAGTTTGTAACACAAAGTATCTTATGATAGAAATATTTTTGATAAAATTTAAGAAAAAATTATCTTTTTTATTACAAAAAACCGGCGTTGTCCGGGAGCGTGCAAATTGTAAAAAAGCAAGTTTCAGCCACTTTTTTGAAGTACGACTGTGGTTAAAAAGGAAGCCCAAAAAAGTATTTGTGGAGTTCCGTTAAGCCATTGTGGCCCAACAGCTTTTTAAAGCTTTTTTCGTTACTTTGCTATAAATTAGAAGTGGTTTAACCAATTGACTTCAAATTTTGTATATGTGTTCCTCTTTGAGAATGGAGTTCACTTTATTAACAGACTTGGAATGTGTTAACCCATGCCGACCCGACGATTGTTCATAATTTGTAAGTAAACTCTGTCCAATTATTGAAAGTAGGTAAAATTTCTTTGAATTAGGGGAATGTTTAAAAAAATATTTTGTCGAGTTCTTTTAAGCGATTGCAAAACAAAAACTTTATAAAAAAGTTTTCTATGATTATCTCTAATTTTTCTGTACGTGGTGCAAAATTTGGTTGGTCTACTGCAGTGAGTTGGAGTAGTTGCCTTACAGCTTCATATTTCACATGAGCATTACCATAAAGAAATCATATACTTAAAGTATTCTTCTAGAACAAAAAGTGTTAGTAAATTTTGTTGATTTGAAATTTCCTCAATATGGTATTTGAAATCACCCCATTATCGTAAAAAGATGACCGTATTTTTTGTGTACGTAGTAATATCAAATTGAGATTATTTATTTCTTTGCTTTGTTTTTATTATACCCTACACCAATAGAATAGGTAAAGGGGTATATTAACTTTGGTATGGTGTTTGTAACCACCTAAAGGAAGAGAGCTAGATATGGAAAAGTATATATATTTGTGATCAGCGTGACCGCCTGAGTCGATATAGCCATGTCCGTCCGTCCGTCCGTCCGTAGGCACGATAACTCAAAAAATAATGGAGCTATCTTGATGAAATTTTAACTGTAGGTTACTAGGACTGAAAGTACGGCGGGGATTGCATATGGGCGAAATCAGCCCATGGGTTCGGATTCTGGACCTTTTAATCGATCGAAGGGCTAACGAACATATATAAAAAATCACGATAACTCAACAACTAATGACGCTTTCTTCATCAAATTTGTGCTGTAGGTTATTAGTAATGAAACTACTTCGGTGATTCCATAAGGACGGGATTGGACCATGCGTTCGGAACCTAGAACTTTTTGATCGAATTTAGGCCAAACGAGCATAATTCCGGAACCAATGAAGATAGAACCTCCAAATTTGGTATCAGGGTGCCCCTCCTATCTCCTAAGTGTCTTGGGAATTTGGGTCCCATTGGAGTACTGTGTCGGGCACCAGCCACACATTTCCGAAGACCTTAAAGCATATCTTTAAAATTAATAAAGATAACAACTTGAAAAAATGTAGAAGCTTCCAATTTGCCACAAGGGTGTTCTTTACTATCTCTTGCGTGTTCCCTTAATTTGGGATCAATTGGAATGGTGGTTCAGTACCCCTCTCAGACCTCCCAAGTTTTAAAAGCTTATAATCGAAATTACTAAAAATAGTTACTTAAAATTAAGATAGACCGTTTAAATTGTGTACAAGGGTTAACTAGTACTATAAGTAAAGCGCGGGCTGTATAAGGGCGAAATCAGCCCATGGGTTCGGATTCTGGACCTTTTAGTCGGTGTCAGGGCTAACGATCATATATAAAAAATCACGATAACTCAACAACTAATGAGGCTATCTTCATGAAATTTGTGCTGTAGGTTATTGGCAATGAAACTACGGCGGTGATTACGTATGGTGAGGATTGGACAATGGGTTCGGAACTGAGAACTTTTTGATCGAATTTAGGCCAAACTAGCGTAATTCCGAAACCAACGAAGATATAACCTCCAAATTTGGTATCAGGCTGTCCCTTCCTATTGCGTAAGTGTCTTTGAAATTTGGGCCCCATTGGACTAGTGGATTGGGGACCAGGCACTCAGTTCCGAGGACCTTAAAGCATATTTTCGAAATTATTAAAAATAGTAACTTGAAACAAATGTAGAGGCTTCAAATTTGGCCCAGGGTGTTCTTTACTATTTCTTCCGTGCCCCCCTAATTTTGGATCTATCAGAGTGGTTATTCAGTACCGCTCTTACATCCCCCAAATGTTTAAAAGCTTATCATCGAAATTAATAAAACTAGTAACTTAAAGTTAAGGTAGAACGTTCCAATTGTATACAAGGGTTAACTAGTATTGAAAGTATGACGGGACTGCATATGCGCGAAATCGTACCAAGGTTTGGGGTTCTGGAACTCTTGACTAACAAACATATTTCTTAAAAACACCATAACTCAAAAAATAATGCCGGTATTTTGATGAAATTTAAACTCTAGGTTACTAGTAATGAAAGTACCATGGGAATTGGTTCTGGTTGAGTTTAATTTCAAAGCCAAAGAATATATTATTTCCTATGTTCCATGTGTCTCCGAAATCTAGACTTAATTATAGTGGTTCAGCTATATTCAAAGGTACTTGCTGCATTTATGTAAAATTTATTTTTATATTTAAATGAATCATATGAAAAGGTCTAAATTTGTAATTGTATTTTAGAAATATATTTATTGCATATTTTGCGTTTATAAGCTTTTCTATTAGGTATATAAACTAACCATATAAAATAATTTCAATTTTTAAAAATTTGGATTATTAAATATATTATGCTTTGATTATCTTTTTATCAAACAATTTAATAATAGAATAATTTCATTTTGTAATTGAATTGGAATAAATATATTTTCATTTATTTGAAGTTTGTTTGTTTTTTAATATTTTTAAATAGATAAATTAGTAAGAATTTGTAATATTTTTTAATAGATAGTGTAATTAGAAAATGTTTTTAGTATTATAAAGTTAATTTGGTTAGCTATGTCTTACGATCAAATTAATAACAGCTTTTATGGTGTTAAAATGACTAATGGATATGTACTTAAATTTTAACCAAATAGGTGTAGGGTATTTCTAAGTCGGTTGCACCGACTGACTGTTTCTTTACTTGGTTTTCTTTTTATTTTGTTTGTTTGTCAATCGATGTATGCACAATTATTTATATTTCCTTATCAAGTTGGACGATTTCTTTTTCAAAAATATTATATAATATTTTTATTGTTGTTTTTTTTGTATGTTAATCGATGTATGTATGTACATTTGTGTTTTTTGTATATATGTATTCCTTTGAGAAAAAATTTAAGAAATCCCCGTTAGCATGGAAACCGGTCTCGAGAGAATAATAACCGCACGATTCCAATCGAGAATAAATAAGATAACTATTATACAGTGTTACGCTCCCACAGGAACATCAACAGACGAAGCCAAGAATGAATTCTATGAGCAAATACCAGCAACACTGAGCTGCGTTCCTAAATCGGACATATTGATATTGATGGGAAATTTCAATGCGAAAGTTGGTGGTAACAGGGCTTGGCCAACAATAGGAGCGCATGGTATGGGTGTACGAAACAATGATGGAGAAAGACTAAAAGGAGCGTGTGAAGAACATGACGTAGTGATAGGCGGCACAATATTCCCGCATAAGACAATACATAAATACACCTGGATTTCTCCTGATTCCACAACAAAAACAAAATATACCACATATACATAAGCCGAAGATGGGTTAAGTCAATACAAGATGTAAGAACATAGAGAGGGCCAGATGCCTAGAGTGACCATATGTTGATGACTGCCGATATAAGAGTCAAATTAGCAACCTTAAACTCAAAGGGAAACTCTAGGAAGAAACGACTATATATTCAAAAACTGAAATTAAATTATACAAAAGAATAATTTGTATCACACATACAACAAGAAATTAAAGGCAACAGAATATAAATAAAGACCAAATTCAAAACAAATATCGCCAAGTCGGGGAGGAAATTCTGGGTTTTTCTAGTTTTCGCTTTCAAGAAACCAATACCCAAGAATCAGAAACAGAAGAACATCAAACAAATATCAGAGAAGACACTTCAATAGAGCAAGGACCACCAACCTTTAAAGAAATAACAGAAGCCATAAGAAAGCTAAAGACAAACAAATCTGAAGGAATTGATGGTATACCAGCTGAACTATTAAAAGCCGGGGAAATTACATCTGGCAGGACAATGAAACCAATAATAGAAAAAATATGGCAAGAAGAAGAAATTCCAGAAAAATGGATAATGGAAATAATTATAAAATTACCCCTAGAAAGGAGACCTAAAAGAATGTAGAAATAAAGAAGAATAACAGTGCTAAACAGTGTAACAAAGATTATAGCCCTAATAATATATTCCAGAATAGTAGAAAAACTAAACAGCTACATGAGAGATGAACAAGCGGGCTTTCGACGGAACCGAGGATGCACCGAACATGCCAACACACTAAGGTTAATAGTCGAACAGTCTGTGGAATAAAACAACCCTCTATATGCAACATTTATATACTTCGAGCGTGCTTTCGACACAATTAAAAGAAGCGCGATATGGGCCACATTAAATAAACATAGAATCCCAGCAAAAATCATAGGCATGATAAAAGCCCTGTACAACAATACCAAAGCAGTTGTATCACACGATGGTAAGATCAGTACTCCAATCACAAGAACAATAGGAGTTAGACAAGGATGCCCTTATAGCCACTGTTATTCATAACAGTGCTTGATAAACGCATTAAACAGCACTACGTAAAGGAATCAGATGGTAAATCTCACAGAAACTGCAGAGCCTGGAATAGGCGGATGACATTGTTCTACTAACCCACTCAGCAAAAGAAATGCAGACCACCATCAATAAATAAGCAGAAAAAACTAGAAAAATAGGCTTGAAAATAAACATTAACAAGGCCAAATGTTTAAGAATAAACAACATAAGCCAAGTACCACTACTCATACACAATACCCCAATAGAAGAGGTAACAGAATTTGAGTACTTGGCAAGCATAATAACAAAAGATGGTGGTGCAAACAGTGACATAGAACACAGAATAACAAAAGCTAGAAGTGCCTTCGGAAGGCTATGGGCATTATGGAAATCAACACACATAGCACGTGGAACTAAAATAAGAATCTTCGAGGCATGTGTCAAATCCATACTGTTATATGGAAGCGAGACCTGGCTTGTATCAAGAAATAGCATACAAAAATTACAAGTCTACATGAATAAATGTTTAAGAATAATATGTCGCATGTTCTGTCCGAGGAGAATAATGAATGATGAACTCTGGGTAATGACGAGGAGAGAACCGATATGGGTGCAAATTAGAAAAAGGAAGTGGAAGTGGATTGGTCACACTGTAAGGCGGCCAACAACATCAGTAGCACGCCAAGCCCTAGAATGATACCCGCAGGGTAGAAGAAATATGGGAAGACCAAGAACAACCTGGAGGAGATCGGTCCAGAGAGAATGTGACCTATCGGGAAAAACATGGTCCGAATTAAAGAGGTTAGCGCTAAACAGAAAAAGTTGAAGAGGTTATGTGGGAGCCCTGTTTTCCCTAGGGGAATAATAAGGAAAAAAAAATATGAGTTCTCTATACGAAAAGATACTGGAAAAAGTAGTTAATTTGCAGTAACAACATTATTTAAATGAAAATAATATTTTGTGTAATGAGCAAAGTGAATTTAGAGGAAAACATTCCTGTGAAACTGCATTGAACTTTGTTTTTTATGAATGAAAATTAGCAACAGAAAATAATTTAATAATTATTCCTGTTTTCTTAGACTTTAAAAGCACTTTTGAGACTGTAGACCGAGATATTTTATTCATTAAATTCAAGAAAAATGGATTGACGATATTGAGTACAATTGGTTTAAAAGTTTTTTGGAGGCTAGAACACAAAAACCATGTGTGGATGGTAAATTTTCTAGTGGTGAATTGATTCAAAATGGCGTTCCACAAGGTACAATTTTGGGAGTAATAAATTTTTTAATTCATATAAATGATATAAAATCTTGCATCAAATTTTCTTAAATTATATTTTTTTCTGATGATGCGCTAATATACGTAGTTGGTCGAAATGTGGAAGAATGTTGCTCCAAACTCAATGAAGATCTACAAAATCTATTTGAAACAAAATGCATGGTAATAAATGATAGAACGTGAAGCAATACTGATATACGAATAGACAATAATGCAATAGAAAGAATAAAGGTAATTAAGTATTTAGAAGTGCAAATTCATCACAATTTAACGGTAGATAAGCATGCAGAGTACATATGAAATAAGATATCTCAGAAAGTTGGATACTTAGGACGAATACGGAATAAACTTACATTAAAAAGTGTAATAACAATATATAATACAATGATTCTTCCACATTTCGATTACTGTGCGTCTTTGCTGTTCTTATGTAATGAAAATAAAAAAGAAAAATTACAAATCTTCCAAAATAAAGCAATGCGAATCATATTAAAACGACGCGGAAGAACGAACATAAGATTTATGCTGGGAGAGCTAAAATACGACACAGACTTGATTTCCATACTCTGGTATTCATTTCTAAAATGAAGAACAACATGCTGCCAGAATATTTAAGAAATCTTATAAATTATGTTGGAGAATCAACAAATTATAATTTAAGTTCGGCAAATTTATTTAGGCTTCCACTTTTCCGGAGAAATAACATTCAAAATAGTTAGAAATTTAAAAAATAAAAATTTCTAAATGCAGTTAGAAATTTAACTAATACAATTAGTTTTAAAAAACCTTTGATCTAGTATTTGATTCATAATGAATTTTAAAAGATAGTCAGATAATGTAGATAATCAAAATTTTATTATTTTAAATTTTGTACTAATTTTCTATATAATTTCATTTCTTATTTCAAAATTGTAAATTAAATTTTGTAAATTATTTATTATAATTTTATAATGTGTATTTACATACTTAAGGGTTTCTTCTATGTCGAATGGAATATCAATTTTGAAAGCTTATTTATACACTTTTCAATAATATATTTTACCCGGCTTTTTCCCTTCTAGAATTCTAAATTAAATAGTAAAATAATAAAACAAATTTTCAATAAGATAAACAAAAATTTCTAATTGTATTTTTTTAGTAGTTAAAAACCTGAAAATTATAAAAAAATTTTACATACCAATTTTAAACTAACGAAAATTTAAAATACATAGGTACCTTAGAAGACAATTTATGAAATTATTATTTTATAACGATTTGCAAGATTTGGAATAATGCAAGTATAAAAATAAACAACAAAAAAAAAAACTGCGTACATACATTACATACAGCGATTGATATGATATACATACAAAAACCAAAAAAAAAAAAAAACGAGACGAGAAGAAATATATACAAATGCATACACATCGATTGACATACAAACAAAAAAATAAAAAAAACTAAAAATTAAAATAAAAATAAACTAAAATACGATTAAGTTGATTTTACGAAATAAAAAAAACTTGTCTAACTTTTTTGTTCTACGTGAATACTCTATGCATATAGTTATTTTATGGTAGTACCATAAAGAAATCATATACAGATAGTATTCATCTAGAACCAAAAATGTTAGTCAATTTTGTTGATTTGAAATTTCCCCAATACAATATTTGAATTCATTGAAAATATTTGAATTGAATTTGTTTGTTTGTTTGTCAAGCGATGGATGTACAATTTTTTATATTTCCTTATCAAGTGGACGATTTCTTTTTAAAAAAGTTTCTTTAATATTTTTATTGTTATGTTAATCGATGTATGTATGTACATATTTGTTTTTGAATATATGTATTTCTTTATACAATTTGGACGCTTTCTTTCTTTTTAGAATACATGAAAATAAGTAATAATTATTGAAGCACTAAATGCTATTTTAACAAAAATGTAAGAAATTTGAATGTACTTTTTGAATTTAAACTGTCTTGTCAGATGAAAAAACTTGTTTTCCAGGCATTGTTTGAAATTTTAGAGGAGTGGAAATTTTTATTTAAAAAAGTATTCAACAGTTCTTAAAAGATTATCTTTCTTTAAGAAACAAAATTTAATTTAAAAAAATATATTATTTACTTAAAAAATCAAAATAAAAAGTTAAGGCAAAAATTAAAACAAGTGATGAAAAAAAACCAAGGGTTTTTAAAAAAGCACATTTCCAAAATTATATTGTATTACATACTGAGTTTAACTTTGGAAATATTTACTTGGAAATAGTTACTGCTTACTTATAAAATTTACTGCTAACAGTAAAGTTTTTATTTTAAAGTTGTTATAGCCCTTCAATGGGGAAGGTTGCCAAGTTTCTCAAGGATCTAACTTCATTTACCCCCCCCCCCTCCACCCCCCTCCATGTTTTAATGTTCAAGGAATTAAATTGTGAAATCCACAAAAATTTGGAATTTTATTTAGAATTATGCAATCTAAGCAAAAATGGGTAAAACTGAGAGACACTTTCTTCAATTTAAGGAACCACTTTTAACCACTTTAAGGAACATATGTTAAAATATAATGTTGGGCCTTTAAATTTTGCATATTAATAAAAAAAAAATTGGACAGGTATTCAAGTTACAGGTGCTTAAAAATAGCAAAATTTAAATTTTCGAGGCCTTTTAGCTCCTACAAAAAAATTTTGTTAATCGAGGGCTTGACAAAAAAATTTTGTTAATCGACTCCTACTAATATTTGAGGATAAAACTTCTCCCAAAATTTCAAGCCCCTATCTTAAACCGTTTAGGAGATATATGGGACCAAAAATTTTGCAAAAAAAGAGTTTTATATAATGGTAAATTTTAGTACCGTATGGCAACCCTATACATTTGAGTGACATATTTTTGAAAAGCCTATAAAAGCGCCTCTCTTCTACCGTTGAAATAGATTGAAAATAAACCAAACAGAACTCTTGTTATATCAATTTAAATATAGGGCTTTTTTGGAATTTGCAGGGGCTGTAGCTTCGTCACCCTTCAAAATTAAGAAAAACCTTTAACACATGTTGAAATATAATTAAAGAGCTTTGAATTTTGTATATCACTAAAAAAAAATTTGGACAGGTATTCAAGTTACAGGTGTTTAAAAATAGCAAAATTTCAATTTTCGAGCCCTTATAGCTCCGAAACATGGGCCTGGACAAAAAAATTTTGTTAACCGATTCCTACTAATTTTTGAGTATCTAACTTCCCCCAAAAATTCAAGACCCTAGCTTGAACCGTTCAGAAGATATGTGTGGCCAAAGTTTTTGCAAAAATTGAGTTTTGTGTAATGTTAAATTTTTGTACCGTATGGCAACCCTAAACATTTATCTTTTATATATTTATAAAGCTTATAGAACCAGCTATTGATTGCCGTTTTCAGATTGAAAATATGTCAAACAGAACTCTTGTTATAACAATTTAAATATAAGGCTTTTTCGAACTTTGGGGGGCTACAGAAAAAAATTCTTCTACGAAATTATTTTTTTTTGCAAAAACTACCCATGGTTAAAATTTTTTTACTCTATTTCAAACGGTGTAAAAGTTTTTGTAAACATACGGACGGACGGACGGACAGAGTGAAGCTATATAGGCACATTTTTACAAATTTTTTGAAAATGTGCTAAAAAGAAAAACAGGATTTATCTTTATGTAGCATTATTAATAGGCAGTTTTAATTGCGTAACGAAGCCAAACAATTTTTAAAAATTAATTTTAAAAGTTTCAGTAAATGGTCCGAAGATGAAAAAAACGTAACAATAAATATTCATTTTAATTCACCAAAAGGGTTATAAAATTTTGAGAAATGGAGTAAAGCTTAATTTGCCCCATTTTAGTTCCATTAATATATGGATTCCCATCAAACATTTAAATATAGGTCTTAACGACAAAATATAAATGAGTAAGGCATTATATTCTCAGAAAAAGATTTAATTCAAAGGTTGGCTGTATTGGTATTCGATGAAATAACCATTAGAAGGCTATACTTTAATAGTGAACTGGATGAAATTAGTGGTTTTTCTGAAAATGAATCCGGCAGAACAAAAGACATCGCAAAATACATACATAAATATGTATATTTTATAATGTGTATGTACATACTTAAAGAGCTTTTTCTGCCGAATGGAATATGAATTTTGAATGCTTATTTATAGTTATACTTTTCTATAATATATTTTACCCGGCTTTTCCTTTTAGATTTAATTCTAAATTAAATAATTAAATAATAAAACTAATTTTCAATAAGGTAAACAAAAATTTTTAATTATATTTTTTTAGTAGTTAAAAACCTGAAAATTAGGTACATTAGAAGACAATTTATGGAATTATTTACTAACGATTTGAAAAATTTGGAATAATGCAAGTAAAAAAATATAAAGCAAAAACACGAAATTTCATTCTTCTTTTTCTATCAATAATATTTTTTTATTTTATAATTAAAATATACACAAACTGCGAACATACATGATACAGCGACTGAAATGATATACATACAAAAAAAAAAAAACGAAAAAGAGAAGAAATATATACAAATGCATACACATCGATTGACATACAAACAAAAAATAAAAAAAAACTAAAAATTAAAATAAAAATAAACTAAAATACGATAAAGTTGATTTTGCGAAATAAAAAAACTTGTCTAACTTTTTTGTTCTACGTGAATACTCTATGTATATAAATACTTTATGGCATTATTTTATACATAATAAAGTTGGATGTTTGAAATTTGGCAAAAAAAGTTTAGTTTAATGGCTAAAGTTACTGCATAATTACGTTGGTCTTCTGCAGTGATGTCGAGTAGTTGCCATACAACTCCTTCTTTTATGTGAGCATTACACTACACCTAATATAGCTGTGTGTTTCGAATTTTGCGAAGAGTAATTATAAATGTTAAAATGTTTATATTACGGTCATACGGGTATTCCAGAGTTGATACAGTCTATCTAATACACTGTTCCTCGTTTTTAAATAAAATAAGTGATGAAAAAAACCAAGGGTAATTTTGAAAAAGCACCTTTTTAAAATTATATAGAGTTTATTACTGAGTATTTTATCATATATTTTTATATAAATACATATAAAATGAAATGATAATATTATAATTTAGTTATTTCATCAATTTATTTATTATGACTAATAGTGAAATCAATACTTAGAATATAATCTCAATGCACTCGAGAAAACCTTTTAACAAGTGCGAAACATAATGTTGGAGCATAAATGTTAACGTTAAATTTTGGAAAAATATACACTGGTGAATAATTTACTGGTTAATAAAAACATAAAAGCTTTTATTTTGAACTCCTAGTAGCCCTTAAATAGGGAAGGTTCAAAGTTTTTAGCAAAATTATGATAAGCGAGCTTTTGGAATAAAGGTTAACTTGCGTTAATACAAAAAATTTTAAAATTTCATTGAATCTTTTTGCAAAAAGCGTAAGCAGGTCAAAAACAAATTAACCCTGTGGGCTTTTATAATTCAAATGGTGGTACAAAATTTTCAATAAAATTCATTCAATCATTTAGGCAAATAACAATTCATGGCGTCGTCGTGAAAAATGGGTTAATCGAACTGAACTAAAATTTTTTGCAGCCTCTCTTTTGGACTGCAAAATAAACCTGTAAAACTGGAAAAAAATCGGAAACAAAAAATTTTTTGGAAGCCCGCCGCGCCGAAATTGGTTAAAATATTCCAACGGCCTTTCTACAATTAATTCAAGTAAATTTTTTAACAATTTCAAGTCTATCTGTCAAACCGTTTCGGCTCGACATCTAAAATAATGAAAAACTTTCATTGTGCCCTCGTGCCTTAATGGGTTAACCTAACTAAATAAAAATTTTTGTCAGTCTCTCTTTTCGACTGCAAAACTACCCTGTAAAATTTGATACAAATCGAAACAAAAATTTTTTTGAAACGCCGCCTGGCCGAAATGGGTTAATACATTCCAACCAACTTTATACGACTACTTCCGCTAGCTAAGAGGAACATTTATGCAAAATTTCAAGTCTATCGGTCAAACCGCTTTGATTCGATATGAAATAAACGGTTTGACCGATAATCCAATAAATTCTGAAACAATTTTTCCATTAAATTCATCTTTAAAAAGACCCAGAACCTTTTTATTCATTAGAGGAAAATTAAATAAATTGTCAGATGGATAATCTGATGTATCAAAACGTTTTGGTATTTCATTAAATATGTCAGCGTAAAAATCATCTGTTTGTATAGTATAAATGAAACTGTCAGTGTCTGTATAATTTAAAAAAACCTTACTACCATATTTAGGTTTAATATAATCATAACGAAAATCATACATAAGAATTTTAGATTGTTAGTAAATCCGTAAATCCTAAATATATAGGTTTGCCATAATATGTATTTGTATGATTAAGCTGTGGCTATGATAATTTCGTTTTGCTATTAACGCTCGACCACCTAAAGTTCTATTTTGACTTTCCCAAGAGGTAGCTATTTTGACATTTTTTCTTTTATCTATATTTTTTTTTTATACCAAAAACAGCATTATTCATTAATTTAAAATAATCTTTTTCAAAAACATTTTTAGCCATTGACCTGTGTTGGTTATTTAAATCAATATATTTTTTTAAACAAGTGCTTTGTGTGAATTTTAGCAAAGTTTCAATTTTCCAGTCCTTATCTAAGCTCCTAAAGAGAGGATGCGACAAAATAATTTTGTTAACTGACTCCTACTAATTTATTCATAATTATTACATTGATAAAATTATAATATTATCATATAACCGAGGATCTAACTTCTCCTCCTACTCATTTCCGAGGATCAAAATTTCAAGGATCCAGTTTGAACCGTTTAAAAGATATGTGGGGAGAAAATTTTTACAAAAATTTAGTTTTGCATAATGATAATTTTTAGTACCGTATGTTAACCCTATACATTTGACTGTTAAAAAGCTAATAAAACCAGATGTCTTCTACCGTTTTTAGTTTGAATATATACTAAACAGAACTGTTGTTATAATAATTTAAATATAGGGCTTTTGCCGATTTTGGCGGGCTGTAGCTCCCTAACGAGTGGGGCTACAGAAAAAAGTTCTTTTATAAAATTATTTTTTTTGCAATACCTATCCGTGGTTAAAATTTCTTTTCTCTATTTAAAACGATGCAAAAAACATACGGACAGACGGACGGACACAGTGAAATTATATAGGTACATTTTTACAAAATCTTTTTAAAATGTGCTGAAAATGAAAGATATAAGTCGGCGTCTATAACTGTTTGATTGAGCTGCGAAATGAATTACATTTACACAAAAAGTGGGCACATAATATTAGAGTCATAAGTCACAGCTTCGAACCGCGTGGCCGTTAAATTTAAATTTACGTTTAATTTATCACGAATCTTCACCTTAAAAAACGCAAAATTTTAAAAAAATTTTTGATTATAATATGAAAACAAAAAAAATATTTTCTTTTGATTGTGGCTTCATTAAAATTCGTCCAATAGTTTGCCCTAAAAAGGGGCGTTTGATAATGTATGATAAAACATTATTATGGGAAAAAATAAGCCGATTAAATATTATGATTTATTCCTTATCAAAATTTTAACAATTGAAACCTCAAATTATTTTTATACCCGTATGACTATTCCGATGAATAGTCTTATGACTTACCCGTATGACTAGTTCAAGGGTATAATAAATTTGCCATTACGTTTGTGACGCATAGAAGAAGGGGGGGTAGATATAGACTCAAGTGTATGGATCGGATCAGAATCGAAAAATAAATCGATTTAGCTATGTAGGTCCGTCCGTCCGTCCATCCGTCCGTCATCACGATAACTCAAAAAGTAAAGGAGCTAGGATTATGAAATTTTCACAAATTCGTTTTTATGCAAAAACCGGAATCGCCATTTAAATCCAGCCATTTTGGTCTACGGGTTCGAGTACCTGCCATACAACTTCTAATTTTATATGAGCATTACTCTATACCTATTACAGCTGCGTGTCTGAAATTTTGCCAAAAATAGTTTAGTATAATGGCCAAAGTTTTTGCAAAATTTGGTTGGTCTACTGCAGAGGGTTCGAGTAACTGCCATACAACTCCTTCTTTTATATGAGCTTTACACTACACCTGATGAAGCCATACAACTCCTTCTTTTATATGAGCATTACTCTACACCTAATAAAGCTGAATGTTTGAAATTTTGCCAAAAGTAATTAACCGGATGATATAATGTAAATGTTGCGGTCATACGGGTATCCCAGAGTTGACACAATCTACTCTACTACACTCTTCCTCGTTATTAAAATAAAACTATTTTTCGTTTTACATAACAAACTTTTTTTTTGTAATAACAATTGTTTGTCTTAAGAACCTCATCACCATGCGTTGAAACATCTTTTTTATCACTACAAAATTTAAGCTTAGAAAAATATATAAACAAAATATTTCAGAACCGTTTTGTACGGTTTTCAGATAAATTCGACGTAGATAGGTTATGCAGTTGTAGAAAAAAATATTTATATTTTGTTACTGAAACGAATTATTTATGAAAAAGTAAATATTTAATACTCGTAGTATATAGGTACGTAGTACGTACCTATTCTTAGTATTATTAAAGAATTGTTATTGTGGAATTTTTAAAGGTCATATATATCATAAAATCTTAAAATGAAAGTTTAAAAAAAACATTAAAAACCTTGACTTTTTGAGCTTCACTGTAACATTGCCACTTCTGGCATTTATATAACGTGTAATTCCAATTCAAATGCGAAATAAAACTGTATGATTTTCTAAAAATTTTACGAAATAAAACCATATAGTAAAATTGATACAAGTTCTAGTTTTATAGTAAGGAAAGTGAAAAAAAATAGAAATTGATAAATAATTACACTTATGCAAGTTTCTAATTTTTTTAATAAACTGAAATAAAATATGTTAAAAAATATTATATTTTCATTAGGAAACCGCCCGCTATCTTAAAAATTTTGAAGCAAAAATATTTATATAAGAATAATAATTAGAAGGGATTTTAGAGTTGGTTTCAAAAGTAGGGAAATACGCCATTTATAGCATATTTATATATGAGATTCTGTATATGTCTATATGTCAGATTCTCAATTAGGAGGGTTTTTGGAGTTGGATTCAAAATCAGCATTGCTGCTTTTTCCAGAATATTTATACCTATACATTAAATTTTAACAGGTTTTTTTTAGAACTTTAATTTTTTTTAGCATTTTTATTGATATTTTTTTTTTTTTGAAAAATTAAATTGCTGTTATTTTCACAAATAAAATTACATTTTTAAAAAGGAAATAAAGCCATATGACTTTATTTCGCAATTATATGCGAAAAAAAAGCCATACGCGAAAAAATTTACAATATGGCTTTATTACTCATTCACGGCACCATTACAAATGCACTTCAGCGAAATAATGCTCTTCGCTGACGACACATTTGTATATATATCAGGAAGCGATTGTGAAGTGTGCCGTATACTACTGCAAGAAGATTTATTACATATTGAAAATTGGTTAAACCAGAATATACAAAACTGAATGCAGGGAAAACAAAATCTATGTCAATAAATTTTCCAGATCAGATGCTTAATATTGGAACCGAAAATATTAAATTGGTAGAAGAAATTAAATATCTAAGTATTGTAATTGACAATAAACTAAAATTTCACAAACATAATGATTATACTGCAAAAAAATTGGAAAAAAAATCGAGTTTCTTAAGCGAATTCGAAAGAAAATATCTTTGTCGTCCGCTATAAACATTTACAATGTTATAGTTAAAGCACACTTTGAATACTGTGCTACGTCAATTACATGGATGTTACATATTTTTAAATGGATGAACGTAAAACAAAGAATTACGTTTGATGGTTATGACTTACATATTTAAAATAAAAAATAAATTAACCCCAGGTTATCTATCCAATACAGTGTCAAATAGAGGAGATACGCAACCATATTTGCTAAGAAATACAAATGATATCAGGATAAATTTCGTTGGTAGTTCATTTGCACAAAATTGTATAACGTATAAGGGGTTCTTAAAATATTGTTTAACATAACAGTCAAACTTTTAATAACAATCCCATTAAAACCATTAACTATAAAGATAAAATATACGACAATGAACAGGAAATAGCTAATACTATGAATAACAATTTTTCCAACGTAGTTAATGATTTAAAAATTCCAAAAGAACCCACTGGCTATGAATATTTCGGTTTATTTTCAGCCAATGCAACTTTTACAACATTCAGTCTCCTATCATCCTACCACGCCTGACTAAGTTAATGAGGCCATCAAAACTTTAATCCTCAATGGCTCCAGGATATGATAAAATATCAGCTAAATTTATAAAAAAAGTATGCAAACCGTCTGGTTCCAATTACGAGTATTGTAAAATTTTTAAATTTATACTTCCACACTAGAGTTTTTCCAGACGCGTTGAGAACAGCAATAGTTACATCTATTTTTAAAAGCGAAGACGCAACAAATCGGTTCAATTACGGCCAATCTCGATCTTTAGTACTTTTCTAAAATTTTTGAAACAATCATATAAAGTCACTTAAAAACTTTTATGACGGATAATGGGATTCTAAGTGTAAATCAGTTTGGTTTTGAAAAAAATTCAAATACAGCTGTAGGCTGTCTAAACTTATCCTACTTCATCAACAAAAATATGGACTCTAAGAAATATGTAGGCTGTGTTTTCTTGACCCAAAAAAAGCAGTAAACTGTGTAGACCACGAAATTCTGATTCATAAATTTTCTCAGCTGGGCATTAATTCTAAACACATCAATTTCTTTAAATCATATTTACAAAATCGTAAACAGAAAGTTCGAATAAATAATAGCTTAATAATCTAAACAATATGATAAAAGAGGTTCCTCAAGGCTCAATCTTAGGTCCCGACCTCTTTAAACTTTACATTAATGATATATGTAAACTTAGCTTGCAGGGATCTTTGCAATTATAAGCAGATGATGCTGTACCGAAATATGCTGTAGTTAGTGAAAACGAAGTAAAAAGAGCAATAGATATACCTTTGTACAATTAATATATGGTTAAAAAAATAATACAATTTGACAAGAAAAAAAATTAAAACACCAATTTTACATTTAGTAATTGGACAATTGAAGTTGTCAATAAATTTACCTATTTAGGTTTACTATTGGATAAGAGGTTAAAATGGGACGGACTATTTGAAATGCAAAAATTACTTCTTCTCAGGATTTTTAACAGTAGTGCATTTACTGTTGAATGATTTAGTACCCTTGGTTAATTATTTTAATTTTAAATGATTTTTAAATTTATTCTCTTAATTTACTTATTTTTTAATGTTTTATATAATTAAACTCAAAGTTTATCGAAAGAAATATTAATTTGTAATAATATAAATATAAAATTTTATATAATTTGATGGTTTTTAATGTTAATTAAAACTATTAATGTTTTCATTAGCTTTTTATCACAAAATTTAATAATCAAAATATGCAATAAATGTATTTCTAAAATACAAGGACAAATTTAAAACTTTTCATATAATTCATTTAAATATAACAAGTAAAGAAACAATCAGTCGGTTTTTAATATTTTATAAATTAATAAGAAAATATTTTTTTAATAAACGATTAAATTCCTTTTTTTTAATTTTTATTATATCATATATTTTATTGAATTATCACCATAGGAACCAGCACTACAATTAAGTCTAAATTTCGGGGACACATAGGGAATAGGAAATATATTCTTTGGCTTCAAAAGTATACCCTTTTGGCCTCAAATCGATCAAAAGCTTCTATAATCCGAACTCATTGATCAAACTCGACCAGAACAAGTTCCCATGGTACTTTCATTACTAGTAACCTAGAGTTTAAATTTCATCAAAATAGCGGCATCATTTTGTAAGTTATGCTGTTTTTAAGATATATGTTTGTAACCCCTTGAACTTTTCAAAGGTTCCAGAACCCGAAAGCATGTAACGATTTCGCCCATATGCAGTCCGCGCTGTATATTAAATACTAGTTGACCCTTGTACACAATTGGAAGGCTCTATCTTAATTTTAAGTAACTATTTTTAGTAATTTCAATTATAACATTTTAAACCTTGGGAGGGATAAGATACTGAACCACCACTCAGATTGATCCAAAATTATGGGGACGCACAGGAAATAGTAAAGAACACCCATGTGCCAAATTTGAAGCTTCTACATTTGTTTGAAGTTACTATCTTTATTAATTTCGAAAATATGCTCCAAAGTCTTCGGAACTGTGAGGGTGGTCCCCGATCCACTACTACAATTAGTCACAAATTTTAAGGACACCAAGGAAATAGAACACCTGCTTAAAAAAGAAATAGTACAATATTTTCTATCATCACATAATCAGGCATAGTTTCTTAAGTGTATTAGTCTACTTTAGCGCTATGGAAATAGTCAAGAAATCATAGTTATAAGAGCAAAGAAAAAAAATGTTTAATTTTTTTATTTTATTTTTTTTTGAAAATAATGAATAATGTAATGAAATAAAGATTGTATTTAAAAAAATTTAATTGAAATTAGGAAAAAAAAAGAAAATAAGAAATATAATGAACAAAAGCCAAACTACATTTTATAAAATAATAAGACTAACAGCTTTTTGCCATAGTCATAGAAAACTAATGTTTTTAATATTCAAACAAAATATTGAAAAATCACAAAATTATTAACTTAGAATTAATTTGAACTATTGTACAAAATTATCTTAATTTTTCTATAAATAAAGAAAAAAAAAGAAATACAAAAAAAAAAGTAATATTACGAATATTAATAATATTAACAATAATAATAACAACAACAGTAATAAAAATAATAATAATATAAATAACGATAACAATACAAATAATATTCACAACACCAATATTTTTGAAGATTTTCCAAGTTGCAGTTATACAAATTGGGTGAACACTGAAACCTCAAATTAAACACGAATCTGAAAACAAAAATGTTACATTCGATTCATCAATTGTAAAACTAACTCGTAAAGCAGTATTAGAAGGTGGCAGCATTTATGGGCTCTCGCGGTTAAGAGACTACAGAATTGACAATAATGTTAGACTCTTCTAATAATATTTTTACGACCAAAGTGATAATTGCTATTATGGCATAACACAAACGAATCTTAAAGTATTAATAAATCAAGATGGCTAACCAACAAACTATAAAGAACTTTGTAAAATATATTACGAATACCACGATAAAGTAGAATTTACAAAGAAGATGCTAACAAAGATTAAAAGTCATACAAAATACATATGGATAATAAATATAGAGATTACTTTCAAGAAGTAAGAGAAAATCGGAATAATTATATGAACCTTATTTCTAAATTATGGATACCTTCAATAACATAAATAAAATTAAATCAATAAATATTCTGTATGTTAATATTAGAAGTATGAGAAATAAGTTAGACGATCTAAATTTATTGATTAAGATGCACTTTCCAGACATTGTTATTCTAAAGGAAACATGGATTACTCATCTGAAATCCCATTTATGAAGATCTCTGAATTTTCAACCATTCATTCATGTAGAGATATAAATTTGGGAGGTGGTACCGCAACTTATATAAAAAACGTAATTCCTTTTACAATTCTTTATCTTCCTAATTAAATTAATGAAAAACTAACTACAATCGGAATACAATTACTGAATTGTCACTCCTACATGAACATTTTTGCAATGTATAATGCTTTCCCCAATGATAACAATTATTATATAAATTCACTGGGTATTCTTCTTAAAACATTTAATATGAACTGCATCGTTGTAGGTGACACAAACATTGATTTACTCTAAAGTAATGAAATCAGGAGCACTTATGTTAACATAATTAATTCATACAAATTTAATATTCTCAATGATACTACTTTTTACGGAATTACTCGTCAAACCGTCAATTGCAGCTGCCAAATTGATTGTAATCATAGAAGTATTTACGATCACGTTGTTGCCAACTGCAAAACCTTTAAAGCATTGATCAAATCATATGATAATTCCCTTAGTGACCACAAAGTTTTGAATTAATTAATATTGAAAAATGCGACATTAAACTTGAACCAATGACAAGAATAACTATTGAAAAAACAAACTGGAACGTATTTCAGAATCTAGTTGCGCAAGAAGTTGAAATGTGTAACTCATACGATAAACTCACGGAGGGCTTAAAAGAAAGTAAAACTGTGGCATCTTCATTCAGAAAAGTTCCAATTAGAACCCAAAACCACTGGATTACACCGTTTATACTTAGAGTAATCAAAAAGAGAATTAATCTATATTCTAAATTTCACAAAAACAAAGACAACTCTGATTTACAAGATCGGTATAGAAGAATAAAAAATTATGCTCAAAAATTAATAAAAAAAGCAAAAGAAGATTACTTTAACAACCAAATGAGTAAAAGTACCAACCCTCAACAGATGTGGAAAGTAATCTATAAACATATAAATATAAATATCACAGTACAACAATTCACTTAGCTAAGAATAATGGTGAAATCTACATCTGAGTTAGAAGCAACAAACATTCTTAATGAAAATTTAGCTACTATTGGAAGCACATTAGTTTAAAACTTTACCAACCAAACAGTTAGTAACTAAGTACACAGCATTGCCTAAATCAGAACTCAATTTATTTAGTTCCAACAGACAATAATGAATTAAAAAACATCATAAACTCTTTTAAAACTAGTTTATCTCCTGGGCCTGATGGTATTTCAATAAAACATATTAAATCAATCGAGCAAATAATATCAAACAAACTTGTTAATATAATAAATGAAGTTTTATCTCCTGGTGTTTTTCCTGATATGGCTAAAGAATGTACATTCACTGCAATTTTTAAATCAGGAAAAAAACAGACTGTAACAATTATAGACCGATATTTTTACCATACTGTCTATCAAAAATTATTGAAAAGTTATTAAACGTCGTTTAACTACGTTTTTTACTAATTCAAAATTAATTGATGACCATCTGACAGAATCCGCGGCATTCGAAGTTGTGAACTTCATAAACACAGCATTGGATAAAAATATTTATGCAGCCGCTATTCTTTTAGGCTTAAAAAAAAGCTTTAAATAGTCTTTATAAAATGGGTATTCGAGGAATTGCAGACAATCTATTTAATTCCTATGTAAAATTTCGTAAAATCAAAGCTAGAATAAATGAATTTATTATTGAAGAAGCAAATCTCAAAGTTCGATTTCCTTTAGGCACAGTTCTTGGTCCTATTCTTTATTTAGCTTATGTGAATAGTTTTAAGAAAATTGGGCTAAGTGGACATTATTCAATGTTTGCTGATGGTACCATAATTTTATATAAAGGCAAAAGCAGTAATCAACTAGAAGAAAATATTAATTGTGGTTTAAATAAATTTGGTGAGTGGCTAGACCATAAGAGACTAACGATTAACGTCTCTAAAACTGCCCTCATCATATTTAAGCAAAAAAATAAGAAAACATTAACCTATCAATTACTATTAATCAACAACAAATACAAAGAGTAAAATCAACAAAATACTTAGCATTAGTTATTGATGAAGACGTATCTTAGAAAATACAAATTGAAAAATGAAAAAAAACCAATAATGTCACTAATAGGTGCCATTGGATGATGTCCTAGATTAAGCGAACATGTAGCAAAATTCATCTTTTACTCTCACATTCAGTCTAAAATCCGGTATTTAATTCTAATTTGGAGCCAGGATTGCAAATACATTATTAATTCAATAAGCATTGTTATAAAAATTTTATATAGATTACGAAATAATAATCCGACTTCTCAACTTTATTCTATTAGAAACCTACCTTCTGTTGAACAAACAATATTTTTAGAAAACTGTAAGTTTATTTACAAATTATCAAATAACCTAATCAAAAGCAATCTAAAACTACAAACAAATGCTGCAATTCATAATTACAACACAAGAAGTGCAGAACGTTACCGGCAAGTAACACCCAGAACCGAAAGAGGTAAAAAAGACGTCATGTTTAATGGTATAGGGATTTTCAATAGCCTTCCTAACAATATAAATTATGCTCCTAATTTAAGAGTATTCAATAAAAAATTGAAAGCTGAATTAAAAAAAAAAATTTTAATTAAACTAATAATTCTTAATTTGTTTAATAACATTATATTGTATTTGTTTTATATTTCATTAGATATAACTGAGATTTATGACAAATTTTTTTTGTAACTGTATATCTCTATTTTAATAAAAATACAAAAATAAAAAAAAAAAAATTTTCTAGTCGTTGCAGCTCTTTAACAGGGGCGTAACAAAAAAATATCTTAACCGAGTCCTACTTATTTTTTTTTTTTGAAAATCATAGTATTTAGTAGCTATTACAACAATTACAATTGTATTGTTTTGAAAAAATTTTTGAATTTTATTTCTATCTTCATGACCTGAACCACCACTCCAACTAAGTCTAAATTTCTTCCCTTGTACACAATTGGAAGTTGTATCTTAATTTTAAGTTACTAATTTTATTAATTTCGAAGAAATGCTTTTGAATCTTGGGAGGTCTAAGAGAGGTACATCAACCACCACACCAATAGCTCATATATTAGGAAAACATCCAGGAAATAGTAAAGAACATCCTTGTGCCAAATTTGAAGCTTCTATATTTCTTTCAAGTTATTATCTTTATTAATTTCGAAAATACACTTTAAATTCTTCGGAACTGTGTGGATGGTTCCCTACAACCTAGTCCAAGAAAGTGACACCCTGATACTAAATTTGGAGGTTTTATCTTCATTGGTTTCGGAACTATGCTCGTTTAGCCTGAATTCCATCAAAAAAATCTAATACCCGGTAAGATCTAGTTCATCTGAGTTTTCAAGTCCAATCGTATTAGTAAATAAAAACTATGGAAAGAAAAGATTATACGTGGACTATACAAAACTAAAGAAGCAAATTATTGCCAGAGGCAACGGTCAAGTGGAGAAACTAAATGGATTTATCATATCAGTGTTAAATAAATTATCAATAAAGGTTCCAACTAAGTGGTATACGTTCACAAAGCAACTTCAAAGATGTATAAATTCTACTTTCTCCATTCGGGCTGCTAACGGGCCTGAAAATGAAACACGGCGTAAACGTTTCATTAGCGGAAGGTGTAAATGAAGAGATCGTTAAAGCGTTTGTCAAAAAAAGAGAATTAATTCGCGATCAGGCTCATGAGCCGGTACAAAACGAAAATCAGAAATCGTACAAGAAAAAACGAAGACAGGGTAACCAGTACAACGTCGGAGATCTGGTTGCAATTAAACCGGTGCAATTTGGTACTAACTTAAAAATATTTCCAAAATTTTTTTGGTCCAAAAAAGGTCACGAAAATTTCTGGCAAAGACAGGTACACCGCGCATAAAATTGGTAATCAAGTACGCCCCAAGATAACAAGACCTGTGCAGAGTATATGAAGCTATACCAAAATTTTAACAAACCTTATCAAACCGACAGTAGCGATGACAATGAAGATGGGGTAAATATTTAATATATACTGCTGCACAACAATTTAGAAAAAACAAAAACATACAATAAATTCAAAATAAACAAAAATAAGACGACTTAAAAATGCTCATGTCATGTTTAAAATGGAAATACCTAGGCTCAAAGATGTAAAACTAAAAAGACGAAGTGACGCTGATAAGAAATAAATCGAGTTATAAAAAACTGCCAAAAAAGAAGAAAAATCAAATAAGAAGTAATAAGATGTGAATACGAATCTAAAAATGGTATGCTTTTTATAAATAACATTTTTTTAATATTTTGAGGAAGAACGACGAAGAAGTAAAGGCGTAAATATAAGTTTCCGAGGACATTGAAACTTCGGAGGATGACCGAAGTTATGGGAATCTAAAATACCGATTCTTATGGTCACAAGTGCGAACACTATAACATGACGAAACAATTGCATTGTTGTTTCTTTTTTTTTTGTACCGCACTCCTTGCAGTATTATTTTTTGGTTTTGACTAAAAGAAGAAGAACAATATTTAAGAGATAAAGACGTGAAATCGAAATGAATTAACTAAAATAACCTTTTGAAATTAATTAAACAACCTTTTGTTAACTATTTAAAATAAGAGCATACATTGAAAAAAGAAGAAGAATAATATATAAGAACAATATAAAACATAACTCAAAGTACAATAATTGAACCAATTAAACTAAATAAAACACGTTTTGTAATAACTGGAATATAATAATTAAACTAATTAAACTAAATAAAACATTTTTATAATAATTAAAAGTATCCCACATACATAAATACACAAATTTTCAAAAAATTCTATCGAGCAAATTTTTTTTTATAAGCATTCAAACTTTGATTGCGTTTTTCTCGAAAACCCAATTTGGGCGTATGGGGCAAAACATAATCTGAGCGACGTTATGACTAAGAACCGTTTTATGACGAACGACGTTCTTTTATATTAATTCCTGATAAAACACCACTATTTATCCTTAAAAATTATACCAAAAATTTGATAAGCCCAATTTAAAAATTGTTTAATTTGTATATTACAAACTTAGGTGTCCCACAAAGCAGCCATTACATTATAAATTAATTTATTAAACTTATCGTAAGTATGGAATTCATTATTATTCATAATCCATAACGATTTGATGAAATAACTAAATTATAATACTATCAATTTATTTTTATTTTTTGTATCAGTATAGGGGTATATTCACTTTAGTATGAAAATTGTAATCATGGAAAGGAGTCAAGCTTATTATGGAATAGTATACATATTTTAAACCAACTTCAGATACTGAATCGATTTCGTATCTCCATCCGTCCTTCTGTCCACAAGATCTTTTAACTCAAAAAGTATTGACGCTATCTTGATGAAATTTATACTTCCCAACAGTTAAGTAGGAACTAAATTACGGCGGGGATTGAAAAAAAGCAAGATCGGGCCATAGGTTTTAATTCGGGAAGGTTTCTAATTGGGTTAAAGGGAAATGAACATATATTCGATACCAATGAAGGTTGAACCGTCAAATGAGTTTCGCCATTTCCTCCTTTTTAACCGACTTATTGCATATATAAACAAGTGATGATAAAAACCAAGGGATCTTAAAAATTTGTTATTTTTAAGTCCTTAAGCCCGTTAATAAAGAAGGTTGCCGAATTTCTCAAGAATCTTAATTCACTCGTGGTCTCCCCCCCCCCACTTTTTTTAGGTTTTTGTGAATTCCACAAAAATTTTGAATTTTACTTAGAATTTTACTAACTAAGCAAAAATGGTTTAAACTGAGAGACACTTTCAGACAATTTAAAGAGCCGCTTTTATATGTAAGAAAAACCTTTAACATATGTTGAAATACAATGTTGGACCTTTAAATTTTGTATATTTATCAAAACTTTGGACAGGTACTCAAATTACAGCTATTTAAATTTAGCAAAATTTCAATTTTCCAGCCCTTATAGCTCCTAAACAGAGGGTGTGACAAGAAAATTTTGTTAACCGATTCCTAGAATCTGTAAAGGCATAATTTTACAAAAGTTTTTGAAAATGTGCTAAAAACCACTGACTTACTAGATTTTTTCATAATAAAAAAAAATATCACCAAGTTTTATTAGTCTAGAAAATAATCAGGATTTAAACTCAGACACCTCGGTTTCCGTAAGTTTTTTCCTGTATGAAAAAAGTGTTAAGAAAAAAATTAAGCCTGCTAATAAGCCTTAAAGTTTATTCAACTTTATGCAAGATACAGAAAATAATTTAAATTTCAAGGTTAAAAAGAAAACTCAAGATAAAATAAATTAAACAATGAAAAACCTTAACAAAATTATACAAAATTCTGCACGGAGAAGAGCTTAAACACATAGCAGCAGGATTTAATTATCCTAGAGATATATTAA
Organism: Dolichopus griseipennis; assembly: GCA_963082915.1. Lineage (NCBI taxonomy): Eukaryota > Metazoa > Arthropoda > Insecta > Diptera > Dolichopodidae > Dolichopus > Dolichopus griseipennis. The sequence continues at coordinate 226,274,292 of OY720441.1, forward strand.
ATTCGATTAAAGCTAAGAGAAGACTAGAGGAAGGTGGCGAGAAACACCCAGATCCAGCTGATAAAACTGTCTTTAAAAGACACAGAAACTTAAATGAAGAATTCTTGAAATAAAAAAATAATAATATGAAAAATATGGAAAAAATATGGATATGGGGAAAGCAACAAACTGTTTGGAAAAACCTGTAGTGCCAGCCACATGGAAGTAATTTTTCGGCCCGATGAATTTGAGTCAGGTCTCCACATTCAAAATGACTTCAGAAAAGAAGAAAATGCCATTGCCACAAATGCCACTAATTGCTGAAATAGAATTGGTTGACAAATTAAAGTTCTGAAGTCAAAAGAAGCATCCGGTTTCAATCTAATTACTGCAGACATTCTAAAGAAATTCTCAAGAAGAGGTGAAAGCAATGTTAACATAACTTAAATGTTGAGTTTTAACAAATTTCTTTTCATCAATTTCTTAATGTTGAAAAAATAGGAAAAAATGTTCGAAAAAATAGGAAAAAAAAAGAAATCAAAATGTTTAAAAATGATTTCTAACATTTCTAACAGGTTCTAGGAATTAAATTGTGAATTCCACTAAAATTTGGAATTTTACTTAGAATTTTACTATTTAAGCAAAAATGGTTAAAACTGAGAGACATTTTCTTCAATTTAAAGAATTGCTTTCAAATTTAAGAAAATCCTTTGACATATGTTAAAGTATAATGTTGGACCTTCAAATTTTGTATATTAAGAAAAAAAAAATTGAAAGGGCTCTCTTTTACCGTTTTTCGATTGAAATTACCCTAACAGAACTCTTGTTATTTCAATTTAAATATGGGGCTTTTTTGGAATTTGCAGGGACAGTAGCTTCGTCACCCTTCAAAATTAAGAAAAATCTTTGGCACATGTTGAAATATAATTATAGAGCTTTGAATTTTGTATATTACTAAAAAAAAATTTGTCCAGGTATTCAAGTTACAGGTCTTTAAAAATAGCTAAATTTCAATTTTGGAGCCCTTATTGTTCCTAAATAGGGGACTTGACAAAAAAATTTTTTTAACCGACTCCTACTAATTTCTGAGTACCTAACTTCTCCCAAAATTTCAAAACCCTAGCTTGAACCGTTCAGAAGATATGTGTGACCAAAAATTTTGCAAAAATTGAGTTTTGCGTAATGTTAAATTTTAGTACCGTATGGCAACCCTTAAGATTTGACTTTTAAAATTTTATAATTTTTATAAAACCAGCTATCGTTTGCCGTTTTTAGATTGAAAATAGATATAACACAACTCTTATAATATATAGGGCTTTTTCCAACTTTGGGGGGCTGTAGCCCCGTAACAGATGGGGCTACAGAAAAAAATTCTTCTACGATATTATTTTTTTTACAATACCTACCCATGGTTAAAAATTTTTTTAACTCTATTTTAAACGGTGTAAAAGTTTTTGTAAAGATACGGACGAACAGACAGACGGACAGATTGAAGCTATATAGGCACATTTTTACAAAAGTTTTTGAAAATGTGCTAAAAAGAAATCAAAATGTTTAAAAATGATTTTTAACATTAATTTTATTCTAGTATATTTACAGACATAAACTTCAAATTAATAAAACAATTTTAAAGTGTTAACTTAAATGTTGAGTTATAATAAATTTCTTTTCGTTAATTTTCTGATGTTTGAAAAAAAGGAAAAAAGAAGAATTTAAAATGTTTAAAAATGATTTCTAACATTAATGTTATTCTACTATATTTACAGACATAAACTTAAAAAAAAAAAAACAATTTTAATGTGTTAACTTAAATGTTGAGCTATAACAAATTTCTTTTCGTTAATTTTTTAATGTTTGAAAAAATAGGAAAAAAAAGAAATCAAAGTGTTTAAAAATCTTTTCTAACATTAATATTATTCTAATAAATTTACAGACACAAACTTCAAAAAACAAGTGATGAAAAAAAACCAAGGGTTTTTAAAAAAGCACATTTTCAAAATTATATTGTATTACATACTGAGTTTAACTTTGGAAATATTTACTTGGAAATAGTTACTACTGACTTATAATTTACTGCTAACAGTAAATTTTTTAGTTAAAAGTTGTTATAGCCCTTCAATGGGGAAGGTTTCCCCCCCCCCCCCCCTCATCCTCTAATTTTTTAGGTTCTAGGAATTAAATTGTGAATTACACAGAAATTTGGAATTTTACTTAGAATTTTATTATATAAGCAAAAATGGGTAAAACTGGGAGACACTTTCTTCAATTTAAGGAACCCCTTTTAAATTTAAAGAAAACCTTTAACATATGTTAAAATATAATGTTGGACCTTTAAATTTTGTATATTAATAAATAAAAAATTTGGAAAGGTATTCAAGTTACAGGTGCTTAAAAATAGCAAAATTTCAATTTTCGGACCCTTATAGCTCCTAAACAGGGGGCTTGACGAAAAAATTTTGTTAATCGACTCCTACTATTTTTTTAGGATCTAACAATAACAAAGACTCTAGCTTGAACCGTTTAGAAGATATGTGGGCCCGAAAATTGAGTTTAGCGTAATGTTAAATTTTTGTACCGTATGGCAACCCTAAACATTTTCCTTGTAAAAATTTAAAAAGTTTATGAAACCAGCTATCATTTGCCGTTTTCAAATTGAAAATATACTAGTATCGCCCTGTGCTCGAGATTCGAGCTATTTTTGCTTTTAAATTTACATACAAAATTAGTTTTTAGAATAGACTAATTTAACACGAAAAATTATATTTTTTTTCCTATACGTAATAAAATATATTGCAACAATGTTGTCAACAATTTTTGCGCTTGAAATTTGCTAAAAAAAAATTTATAATTTTGTCAGTTATAAAAACGTTGTTGTATTTTTGACTTTTATTCCTATAGCTAAAGTCGCTTTAAAAGTATAATGTGGTACAGTTATTACACAAAACAAAGCGATTTAAATTCTTAATATAAATATTGTTCTAATATACAATGTTCTGAGAATTTGATTTAATTTCTAAACATATACATATATTTACTGAAGTCAAGTAGCCAAAATTCGAGTTAATGGTGTTCGTCATATAGAAAACTAAACATTTTAGTACGATTTGAATTTTTTTGTATCCGTTCCATTTGTATTCTGTTTCCTAATTAAAAATTGATGAATACATGCTTCAGTTCCTTTAAAGGCATTTTTTAAATCTGAACTGTCAAAAAAAAAATCGTTTTTTTTTAGCTCTGAGCGTGTGATTCATTTTTTTTCTTAAAGACATTTTGACGTTTGTTTAAGATTTTACTTGTAAAATAAAAATCAAAATGTTTTAATTTAATTTAATTTTTCGTGTTTTTTTATTAAATCTGAACGCTCTGAGCGTACTCTGTTCATGCTCTGTTCATTAGAACGTGCTTATGTTGTTTAGAGCGTGCCTAGATCTCTGCTGTGATTTAAAAAAAAACGCCTTATTTAATATTTGTTCGTTATGTCAAAGTAACACTAAAAAAAGTTTTTATCATGAAAAAACATTATTCAATGTTTAAAATGTAAAATAAAATTCTTAATTATCAGGGCTTAACCTTAATCAAAACATACAACGTACAATTTAAAAATATAAGAAAAACCGAAGACAATATTTTTATACTATTTATCAATTTTTAAAATTTAAAAATCCGAGGTACAGTATATCGCGTTACGCGTATTTGGGTTGCTTTCATGTAAATTTATTTACATAATTACTTATTTCAAAATTTTTTGACAGAAATTTTTCGCCGTACGCGTTGTAAATATTATTTTAAAATATTTTATTTTTAAAATTTAATCGTAGCAACATAAGAAAATACAATTACAATATTTTTATACGCTTTGTCAATTTTAAAATTTTAAAACTTCGAGGTACAGTACGTCGCGTATGCTTTCATATAAATTTATTTACAATAACAACTTATTTCAAAATTTTTTGACAGAAACTGAACGCCGAACATGCTGAATTTGGTTGATCCATAAGTAACAAATCATTTTTCTTACAAAATATTATTTCTTTTTTATGTTTCTGCAAACATATTATAGGTATTTTTTAATAAACAAATTTTTTACAAAAATATTAATTTAAATTTTCTATTTCTATTTTTCGCTTTGTCAATTTTTAAATCTGAGGTACCAGAACGTCGCGTATTTCGGTTGCTCACATGTAAATTCACGTACCTAACTATGTATTTAAAAATTTTCTAGAAATTTCCAGAAATTATGCACCATACGCGTTGGTTTTGGTTAGGTTTAATTAACAAATCATTTAATTTATAAATTATTTTTTTAAGAAAGATTATTTGTTATTTTTTTTTAAATTTTTTTGCAAATACATATATTTTTTAAATATCATTACTTGTATCACTACTTACAAACGTAATGGCAACTTTATTTCAGAAGTCGGTTTTTTATTTAACAAAAAACCGACTTCTGAAATATAGTTGCCATTACGTTTGAGAGTAATGATATTTAAAAAATATATGTATTTGCAAAAAAATTTAAAAAAAAAAACAAATAATCTTTCTTAAAAAATTTTTTTTTTTATAACTGTATTATAATAAATTGCAAACAAAAACTAAATACAGTACTTTTCGGTTAAAACGACATTGATGGAACGGAAAATATTCGTCGTAATAAACGAATGTCGTTTTAAAAGAATGCTGTGAATTTTGGAAAATTAGTATAAGACTTGAACATTGTAGAATATGCTGATTCTAGAATGGACACTTCGAACTCATTTGCTAGAATTTTATTTGATGTGTCAGCCTCAAGCCTAGGTATAGTGCTTTTTCTTGTAATGAAATTTTTTTTGTATTTTTGATGCGTTATTATGATTTTTTATTATATTCAAAAATACATATAAAAATACTAAAATAATCACCAAGCAACATAATTAGATATAATAAGTTTAAATAAAAGAAATATAAATGTAATAAACAACTTACATTTTTAGGTAAAATTTAATTCATTGGCAAAAAGTGTTACGTTTATTATAATTAAAATTGAACCGAGTTCGTTATAAAAGAAAACTACTGTATAAACCAAATGTAATATGTATTGCTTTCATTTCGAACTCATTTTTTTCGTTCACTTTTTAAGCTAAAGAAAAAACAAAAACAAAAAAAAAATTTAAAAAAAATTTAAATCTCCTTGTTCATTGAACATTTGAACTAAACAAAAAAAAGAAAGACATAAGTCGGCGCATATAATAGTTTGATTGAAAGTCGGCGCATAATATTAGAGTCATAAGCCTCAACTTCTAAAAGCGTGACCGTTAAATTCAAATTTACGTTAAATTAAAGACGGATTTTCACCTGAAAAAACGCAATATTCTAAAAAAAAATATCATTGTCCTATGAAAACAAAAAAAAACTTTATTTTGGTTTTTGTTTCATTAAAATTGGTCAAATAGTTTGCTCTAAAAAAGGATGTTTATATTTGCATGGGAAAAAATAAGCCGATTAAATATTATGATGTAACAGAGCTCTTGTTATAACATTTTAAATATAGGGCTTTTTCCAACTTTGGGGGGCTGTAGCCCCGTAACAGATGGGGCTACAGAAAAAAGTTCTTCTACGAAATTATTTTTTTTGCAAAAACTACCCATGGTTAAAATTTCTTTTCTCTATTTCAAGCGGTGTAAAAGTTTTTGTAAACATACGGACGGACGGACGGACAAAGTGAAGCTATATAGGCACATTTTTACAAAATTTTTTGAAAATGTGCTAAAAACAAAAAAAAAAAATATTAAAACGTTAACTTAAATGTTGAGTTTTAACAAATTTCTTTGCGTTACTTTTTCAATGTTTGAAAAAATAGGAAAAAAAAAGAAATCAAAATATTTTAAAATGATTTCTAACATTAATGTTATTCTAGTATATTTACAGACATAAACTTCAAAAAAACAAGTTAAGAAACAGTCAGTCGGTGCAACTGATTTAGAAATACCCTACACCTATTTGGTTCAAATTTAAGGACATATCCGTAAGTCATTTTAACACCATAAAAGCTGTTATTAGTTTGATCGTAAGACATAGCTAACCAAATTAACTTTATAATACTAAAAACATTTTCTAATTACACTATCTATTAAAAAATATTACAAATTCTTACTAACTTATCTATTTAAAAATATTAAAAAACAAACAAACTTGAAATAAATGAAAATATATTTATTCCAATTCAATTACAAAATGAAAAAATTCTAATTATTAAATTTTGTGATAAAAAGATAATCAAAGCATAATATATTTAATAATCCAAATTATTAAAAATTGCAATTATTTTAAATGGTTAGTTTATATACCTAATAGAAAAGCTTACCAACGCAAAATATGCAATAAATGTATTTCTAAAATACAATTACAAATTTAGACCTTTTCATATAATTCATTTAAATATTCAAATAAATTTTAAATAAATGCAGCAAGTACCTTTGAACATAGCTGAACCACTACAATTAAGTCTAGATTTCGGAGACACATAGGACATAGGAAATATATTCTTTGGCTTTGAAATTAAACTCGACCAGAACCAATTCCCATGGTACTTTCATTACTAGTAACCTAGAGTTTAAATTTCATCAAAATACCGGCATTATTTTTTGAGTTATGGTGTTTTAAGATATATGTTTGTTAGTCCTTGAACTTGTCAAGGGTTCCAGAAACCCAAACCATGGTACGATTTCGCCCATATGCAGTCCCGTCATACTTTCAATACTAGTTAACCCTTGTATACAATTGGAACGTTCTATTTTAATTTTAAGTTACTAGTTTTATTAATTTCGTTGATAAGCTTTTACACATTTGGGGGTCTAAGAGAGGTTCTGAACCACCACTCCAATTGATCCCAAATTAGGGGGGCACGCAAGAAATAGTAAAGAACACCCTTGTGGCAAATTGGAAGCTTCTAGATTTGTTTCAAGTTACTATTTTTATTAATTTCGAAAATATGCTTTAAGGTCCTCGAAACTGAGTGCCTGGTCCCCGACCCACTAGTCCAATGGGGCCCAAATTTCAAAGATACTTACGCAATAGGAAGGGACACCCTGATACCAAATTTGGAGGTTATATCTTCATTGGTTTCGGAATTACGCTAGTTTGTCCTAAATTCGATCAAAAAGTTCTCAGTTCCGAACCCATTGTCCAATCCTCACCGTACGTAGTCACCGCCGTAGTTTCATTACCAATAACCTACAGCACAAATTTCATGAAGATAGCCTCATTAGTTGTTGAGTTATCGTGATTTTTAATATATGTTTGTTATCCCTGACACCGACTAAAAGGTCCAGAATCCGAACCCATGGGCTGATTTCGCCCTTATACAGCCCGCGCTTTACTTATAGTACTAGTTAACCCTTGTACACAATTTAAACGGTCTATCTTAATTTTAAGTAACTATTTTTAGTAATTTCGATTATAAGCTTTTAAAACTTGGGAGGTCTGAGAGGGGTACTGAACCTCCACTCCAATTGATCCCAAACTAAGGGAACACGCAAGAGATAGTAAAGAACACCCTTGTGGGAAATTGGAAGCTTCTACATTTTTTGAAGTTGTTATCTTTATTAATTTTAAAGATATGCTTTAAGGTCTTCGGAAATGTATGGCTGGTCCCCGACCCAGTAGTCCAATGGGACCCAAATTCCTAAGACACGTAGGAGATAGGAGGGGACACCCTGATACCAAATTTGGAGGTTCTATCTTCATTGATTATTCGGAATTATGCTCGTTTGGCCTAAATTCGATCAAAAAGTTCTAGGTTCCGAACGCATGGTCCAATATCGACCTTACGGAATCCCCGAAGTACTTTCATTACTAGTAACCTACAGCACAAATTTGATGAAGATAGCGTCATTAGTTGTTGAGTTATCGTAATTTTTTATATATGTTCGTTAGCCCTTTGATCGATTAAAAGGTCCAGAATCCGAACCCATGGGCCGATTTCGCCCGTATGCAATCCCCGCCGTACTTTCAGTCCTAGTAACCTACAGTTAAAATTTCATCAAGATAGCTCCATTATTTTTTGAGTTATCGTGCCTACGGACGGACGGACGGACGGACATGGCTATATCGACTCAGGCGGTCACGCTGATCACAAATATATATACTTTTCCATATCTAGCTCTCTTCCTTTAGGTGGTTACAAACACCATACCAAAGTTAATATACCCTTTACCTATTCTATAGGTGTATTCTATGGGCGAAATCGGCCCGTGGGTTCGTTTTCTGGACGTTTTAATCGATCGAAGGGCTAACGAACATATATAAAAAATAACGATAACTTAACAACTAATGACGCTATCTTCATCAAATTTGTGTTGTAGGTTACTAGTAATGAAACGAAATCGTACTTCGGGGATTGCGTAAGTTCGTGATTGGACCATGGGCTCGGAACCTAGAATTTTTTGATTGAATTTAGGCCAAAGGAACATAATTCCAAAAGCAATGAAGATAGAACCTTCAAATTTGGTATCGGAGTGTCCCTTCCTATTTCCTTAGCGTCCTTGAAATTGGAACCCCATTGGAGTAGTGGGTCGGGGCCAGCCACACATTTCCGAAAAAATGTAGAAGCTTCAAATTTGGCACAATGGTGTTCGTTACTATTATTGGAGTGGCGGTTCAGTACCCCCCTTAGACCACCCAAGTTTTAAAAGGTTATGATTGAAATTAATAAAACTAGTAACTTAAAATTAAGAAAGAACGTTCCAATTGTGTACAAGTATTAACTGGTATTGAAACTATGACGGGGACTGCATATGGGCGAAATCGTACCATGGTTTCGGGTTCTGGAAAGCTTGAAAAGTTCAAGGGCTAACAAACATATATCTTAAAAACAGCATAACTCAAAAAATATTGCCGCTATTTTTGGGAAATTTAAACTCTAGGTTACTAGTAATGAAAGTACCATGGGAATTGGTTCTGATCGAGTTTGGTCAATGAGTTCGGATTCTAGAAGCTTTTGATCGATTTGAGGCAGAACGAGTATAATTTCGAAGCCAAAGAATATATTTCCTATTTCGTTTGTGTCCCCGAAATTTAGACTTAATTGTAGTGGTTCAGTTATGTTCAAAGGTACTTGCTGCATTTATGTAAAATTTATTTTTATATTTAAATGAATTATATGAAAAGCTCTAAATTTTTAATTGCATTTTAGAAATACATTTAGTGCATATTTTGCGTTTATAAGCTTTTCTATTACTAACCATTTAAAATAATTGCAATTTTGAAAAATTTGGATTATTAAATAATAGGCTTTGATTAGCTTTTTATCACAAATTTTAATAATTAGAAATTTTTCATTTTGTAATTGAATTGGAATAAATATATTTTCATTTATTTCAAGTTTTTTTGTTTTTTAATATTTTTAAATAGATAAATTAGTAAGAATTTGTAATATTTTTTAATAGATAGTGTAATTAGAAAATGTTTTTAGTATTATAAAGTTAATTTGGTTAGTCTTACGATCAAAATAATAACAGCTTTTATGGTGTTAAAATGACTTATGGATATGTAATTAAATTTGAACCAAATAGGTGTAGTGTATTTCTAAATCAACTGACTGTTTCTTTACTTGTTTTAGATATTTTTGTGTAGATGCGAATAAATTCATTAAACATTACTTTTTTCGCTTAGGATTTTGATTTATTCTTGTTGACTCAGAATTCAAACACGTGACAAAAAAATTTTGTTAACTGACTCCTACTAATTTCTAAAGGTCTAACTTCTCCCAAAATTTCAAGACTCTAGCTTGAACCGTTTAGAAGATATACAAAAATATTTCAAAAATTGAGTTTTTGCATAATGGAAAATTTTAGTACCGTGTGGCAGCCCTATAGATTTGAACTTTATATTTTTGTCAAGCCCATAAAAGCAGCTCTCTTTTACCGTTTTTAGATTGAAAATGCATTTAGCAGAACTCTTGTTATACTAATTTAAACATAGGGCTTTTTTGAAATTTTCGGGGGCTGTTACTTCGGCATCTTTCAATATTAAGAAAAACCTTTGACACATGTTGAAATATAATTATAGATCTTTCAATTTACCAAAATTTCAATTTTTGAGCCCTTATATCTGCTAAACAGGGGGTTTGACAAAAAACTTTTGTTAACCGACTCCTACAAATTTCGGAGGACCTAACTTCTCCCAAAATTTCAAGACTCTAGCTTGTACCGTTTAGAAGATATGTGTGGCCGAAAATTTTGCAAAAATTTAATTAAGCATAATTGTAAATTTTAGTACCGTATGGCAACCCTAAAATTTTTTTGTTGAGTTCCATTTACTCATTGCGTCCCAACATCTTTTTTTAGGTTTTTTCAATACTGTACTCTAAATTAGATACGGTTTGACCAATTGACTTCAAATTTTGTATACGTGATGCTCCTTGAGAATTGATTTGACACTATTATCAGATTTGGAATTTGTTAACCCATGTCGGCCCAACTGGTAGTCAAAAAAAATTTTGGATCCAAATTTTGTCCGATTTTATGAAATACTGCTTTGGCTAAAATGAAAGCCTCAAAAATTTTTTTGTTGAGATCCATTTACTCATTGCGGCCCAACATCATTTTTTACGAAAGCTCATTATATAAGAGCAGATATAAATATAATTATTTAGAATATTTATAAACTTATCGAAATCTATTAAGTTAAATAAGGAAGAATATATAGTTTTTTGTACTGGAGATATATAATTTTGTTTAGTTTTTAAGATCACTTATTCAAAAAATACTTTTATTAGTGAAAATTTCTCAAGTTTCAAACTTCTTTGTAAAATAAAAAAGTTGTGACCACGTTCGTATACGTGAATTGCTGTTAGGCTTGAAATTTGTTAACCGATTTTGGGACGATGATCAACCTAAAAAGATTTAGAAAATCAACACAAGTCTTAAAAACTTTCGTCGATTTCCGTTAATTTATTGCGGGATAATTTACAAAGTGTAACTTTTGTTTTAATTTTTTTCAATAACATCGATTTCAATTAAAAACCCTTTGAAAGGTGCAGAAACACTCAACCAGGTATTATCTAATTTTCATGTAAGTATTATTATACCCGTAGGATTATAGGTCAAAAGGGTATAAGAAATTTCAGAATTGAAAGATAAATCGTTTTAGCTCTGTATGTGCGTCGTCCGCGCAATAACTCAAAAAACAAAAAGCTAGGTTCTGAAATTTCACTAATTCGTCTTTATGCAATATTCGTCATCACTACTGTAATCCTAATAATACATCACATCACTACTGCAATCCAACCAGTATATTCAATGGGACTACTTTTGGTTGATGTACTGCAGCAGGTTCGAGTAGATACCATACAACTTCTTTATTTATAAGAGCATTACTCTATATCTAATGAAGGAGGGTGTCTGAAATTTGCCTAAAAATAGTTTAGCTTAAGCGTTCCAGTTGCTGACACACAACTTCTTGCTTCATTACTCTATTTCAAAAGTAGTTAACTTGAAACATAGTCGATGTACTGGTAGAGGTTAAAAGAGATACTTTTCAACTTATATTTTGTTTTGTACTTAACTAAAAGTTCTACTACACTCTTCCTCGTTATACCCGTGCATACAAATAAGGGCACGGGTATATTAAAATCGCTCCTCCGTTTGTAGCGCATCGAGCTAGATATAGTGTCAAAGTTACGTATCAGATCATGTGTGTCTTTCCGTCCGTGTGTCAGCACCATAACTCAAAACGTAAAAGGGCAAGTTTTAAAATTAACTCAAAGTTATTTTTAGACTATATCAGAGTGTATCGGTTTTTTTTCCTATTTTCTTTGTGTTCCCGAAATTGTCTAATAATAACATATTCTAAGAATTTAAATTAATTTCAATTTTGATAAATTTGAATTATTAAATTTTGTGATAAAAAGCTAATCAAGCATTAATGTCCAATTAATTAATTAAAACCATCAAATTATATAACCTTTTACATATATGTTATCACAAATTAAATTTCTTTCGAATTACTTTGAGTTTAATGAAAATTATTGACACAGATAACAGCGGAATTATGATTGTAATACTTATTTATAACAGAAGTGCTCAAAATTCCTTATCATAAATATAACAGACGAGAATTAACAATTTCTAATCCCAATATTTCAATCTGAAATTAATAATTTTTTATACCTGTAATCTGGATCACGTAATATTTCCAGGAGAACTTAATAGGATTCCCAAAAATCCAAAAAATCTAACAAGAATTTTTAAACTTACAAAAATTAAAATATTAAAAACTGAATTATATATAACATTAGAAACTAAGTAAATTAAGAGAATAAATTTAAAAATTATTTACAGTTGAATTAATTAATCAAGGGTACTAATCATTCAACAAGTAAATGCACTACAGCAAAAAATCATGAAAAGAAGTAATTTTTGCATGTGTGTAAAATTTTATTGGATAAAAAGTTTTAAATATGTGATTTTGTTTGATTGAATTGCATTTTATGAATACATTTCAAGTTTTTTTGTTGTTTAATATTTTTAAATAAATAAATTAGGAGTAATTTTTAACATTTGTGAATAGATAAAGTAATTACAAAATGTTTTTAGTATAGTATAGTTAATTTGGTTAACTATGTCTTAGCATCAAGATAATAAAAGCTTTTATGGTTTTAAATTGTTTAATCGACTTCTCATTAAATTTTTACCAAATAGTATTTCAAAGTCGGTTGCACCGATGGACTGTTTTAATTTTTTTAATTTTTTTTTTTGATAGTTAATTAGTTAGCTTAATGTATACGTTATTCTATTATTTATATTTCAGTTTCTTAGTGTTTTAGTTTATAAGTATAGTATGCTTAGTAAATTAGTATATTAGTTCATTACTTTCATTAATTTTTAAAGATATTAAGATTTAAGATTGATTTTTATGTAAGATTAATTACTAAGTAAGATAGATTTTTTTTTGTTTAAATAAATTTAAGTTGTTCTGGTAGTTCATTATAGGCTTTTAAACAGTTATACAAGCAATTATTCTCTTTATGTGATGATCTAAACAGAGAAAGGTAGAAGTTATATATATTCCTAGTTTTGTAGTTGTGGATAATTAACTGCATTTTTTAAGCTAGATTTTTCTAAGAAATTCACTTTATCCGGGATTGCCTCAACCTTCTATTTTAGCTCAATGTTTTCGTTTTTCAGAGCAAAAAGATGGCTTGTGTAGCTTAAATGAATTTCTTGTATTTTTGCCATGTATACGTATTTTGAAGCCATGTTTATTTCATCCATGTCATATGATGGTGCTCTTGGATGGGACTGTGAAGGTTTTACAGTCAAATCTTTTTCATTTGTTACTGGAGGTTTTCGTCCAAATTCTAAATTTTTATTTGCCATATTTTTCTGAACGTACTTCGGCATAAGAGACCCCAGCAAAGAATTTTAAATAGACTTTTTGGAACCACAAGTAGTGCAGACTACACCAATTGTTGTTCCTTCAGGTGGAAGTTCTATAAAAACTTAATTTACAAGTTTTGCATTGAAACAATTTTTGTTGTCTGTCAATTTTTTCGTTACATTTGAAACCCTGCATTTTGCTTTTTATACCCTACACCTATAGAATAGGTAAAGGGGTATATTAACTTTGGTATGGTGTTTGTAACCACCTAAAGGAAGCGAGCTAGATATGGAAAAGTATATATATTTGTGATCAGCGTGACCGCCTGAGTCGATATAGCCATGTCCGTCCGTCCGTCCGTCCGTAGGCACGATAACTCAAAAAATAATGGAGCTATCTTGATGAAATTTTAACTGTAGATTACCAGGACTGAAAGTACGGCGGGGATTGCATATGGGCAAGATCGGACCATGGGTTCGGATTCTGGACCTTTTAATCGATCGACGGGCTAACGAACATATATAAAAAATCACGATAACTCAACAACTAATGACGCTATCTTCATCAAATTTGTGCTGTAGGTTACTAGTAATGAAACTACTTCGGGGATTGCGTAAGGCCGGGATTGGACCATGGGTTCGGAACCTAGAACTTTTTGATCGAAATTAGGCCAAACGAGCATACTTCCGAAACGAATGAAGATAGAACTTCCAAATTTGGTATCAGGGTGTCCCTTCCTATTTCCTAAGTGTCTTGAGAATTTGGGTCCCATTGGAGTACTGAGTCGGGGACCAGCCACACATTTCCGAAGACCTTAAAGCATATCTTTAAAATTAATAAAGATAACAACTTGAAAAAATGTAGAAGCTTCCAATTTGCCACAAGAGTGTTCTTTACTATCTCTTGCGTGTTCGCTTAATTTGGGATCAATTGGAGAGGTGGTTCAGTACCCCTCTCAGACCTCCCAAGTTTTAAAACCTTATAATCGAAATTACTAAAAATAGTTACTTAAAATTAAGATAGATCGTTCAAATTGTGTACAAGGGTTAACTAGTACTATAAGTAAAGCGCGGGCTGTATAAGGGCGAAATCAGCCCATGGGTTCGGATTCTGGACCTTTTAGTCGGTGTCAGGGATAACGAACATATATTAAAAATCACGATAACTCAACAACTAATGAGGCTATCTTCATGAAATTTGTGCTGTAGGTTATTGGTAATGAAACTACGGCGGTGATTACGTACGGTGAGGATTGGACAATGAGTTCGGAACTGAGAACTTTTTGATCGAATTTAGGCCAAGCTAGCGTAATTCCGAAACCAATGAAGATATAACCTCCAAATTTGGTAGCAGGGTGTCCCTTCCTATTGAGTAAGTGTCTTTGACATTTGGGCCCCATTGGACTAGTGGGTCGGGGACCAGCCACTCAGTTCCGAGGACCTTGAAGCATATTTTCAAAATTAGTAAAAATAGTAACTTGAAACAAATGTAGAAGCTTCAAATTTGGCCCAGGGTGTTCTTTACTATTTCTTCCGAGCCCCCCTAATTTGGGATCATTTGGACTGGTGGTTCAGGAACTCTCTTAGACCTCCCAAATGTGTAAAAGCTTATCATCGAAATTAATAAAACTAGTAACTTAAAATTAAGATAGAACGTTCCAATTGTATACAAGGGTTAACTAGTATTGAAAGTATGACGGGACTGCATATGGGCGAAATCGTACCATGGTTTCGGGTTCTGGAACCCTTGACAAGTTCAAGGACTAAAAAACATATATCTTAAAAACACCTTGATTATCTTTTATCTTTTATCACAAAATTCAATAATTAGAATTTTTTCATTTTGTAATTGAATTGGAATAAATATATTTTCATTTATTTCAAGTTTGTTTGTTTTTTAATATTTTTAAATAGATAAATTAGTAAGAATTTGTAATATTTTTTAATAGATAGGTTAATTAGAAAATGCTTTTAGTATTATAAAGTTAATTTGGTTAGCTATGTCTTATGATCAAATTAATAACAGCTCTTATGGTGTTAAAACGACTTACGGATATGTCCTTAAATTTGAACCAAATAGGTGTAGGGTATTTCTAAGTCGGTTGCACCGACTGACTGTTTCTTTACTTGTTTTATCTTTTTCATTTTATTGCAACTCCTTTTTAAATTTTTATTGTTTAAGTGGATTGTTTCATTATTATTTTTTTATATTATTTATTTATATTTTTTTATTATATTTTATTTAATATTATTTTTTTTTTTGTTATTTGCGAATACTGATTTTATTAAATACAATTTTGAAAATTTGATATAAATAAAAATAAAAATTATTGATTATTTGATTCTGAACGGCATTTACCTCACTATATGAATTAAGAATGAATTGAAACTTTGTGCAAAATTAAAAGTCAATCGTTTAAACCGTTTCAGACATCAAAAACACAAAAAATCTTAAAACAGCTTTTCTAATTTGAGAATAACTTAATACATAATTAAGCTGCGTATCACCAATTTTTTCAAAAGTAGATAACTTTAATGTATCACATCTAAACTAAGTATAGTCGGAAGGGGTTCGCAGAGTTGCCATAAAATTTATATTTTCTAGAAATTTCAAAAATTAATGTGTTTGAAATTTTTCCGAATGTAATTAACCACATTTTTTAATATCTATATTGCGATTATGCGCGTATCCTATAGTTCATATATTGTAAGAGACTATTCCTCGTTTTCTTCTGTGTAATAATTATATTTATATTTACTTTTATTTTTATGTTTTATTAAATCTTAAGTTTTTAATTTCATATTAGTAAGATTTCAAATATTAAAAAATGTAAACTAATTTATTTACAGAGAATTATATGCAATAATAGAAAACAACAAATTTACTAAAGCTTCATATGGTAAATTACAAGCCATGTGGTTAGAAGCACATTATATTGAAGCAGAAAAATTACGTGGCCGTTCACTGGGTACTATTATTCAATAATTTTAATTAATGCAAACATTGTAATAACATATTTAATTTTTTAAAGGGCCTGTCGATAAATACAGAGTTAGAAAAAAATTTCCTCTCCCACAAACTATATGGGATGGAGAACAAAAAACACATTGCTTTAAAGAACGAACTCGTTCTCTATTAAGAGAGTGGTATCTTCAAGATCCTTATCCAAACCCAACTAAAAAGCGTGAATTGGCAAAAGCTACTGGTCTAAATCCAACTCAAGTAGGCAATTGGTTTAAAAACAGAAGGCAAAGAGATAGAGCAGCGGCAGCAAAAAATAGGTGAGTATATTTATTTTCAAAAAAATTATTTTCTTAATTTTTGGTTATCCTGTCCTCAATAATAAATTTTTAATTTTTTCAAATATAATGGTGGTAACGATGACGACAAGGATGATGATGATTGATGATATTGATGACATTATTTTCTTTTTAGCTGTATTTAAAATACGATTGAGCGAAAATTCAAGCTTGCTTTAATTGTTTTTGAAAATTAAAAAAAAAACTTGAAAACTCCAATTTTACAATTTTAATTTTACAAATTTTGTTAAAATATTAATGGGGCTTTGGAGTTACAGCGAAAACATAAATATGCGTTTACTTTACAAAATACCCTTGGCGACCAAATATATAAGTAGGAAATCAAAATGCTATAATTGTGGTTATATAGTTTTAATGTATACTTTAAGTTTGTATAACACAGTTTTATTATACCCTACCCTATTAAATAGGAAAAGGTAAATTAACTTTGGTATGGTGTTTGTAACCACCTAAAGGAAGCGAGCTAGATATGGCAAAGTATATATATTTTTGATCAGCGTGACCTCCTGAGTCGATATAGCCATGTTCTTCCGTCCGTCCGTCCATAGGCACGATAACTCAAAAACTAATGGAGCTATCTTGATGAAATTTTAACTGTAGGTTACAAGGCGGGGATTGCATATGGGCAAAATCGCCCCATGGGTTCGGATTCTAGTCATTTTAATCGGTCTAAGGGCTAACGAACATATAAAAAAAATAAGAATAACTCAACAACTAATGACGCTACCTTTACGAAAGTGCTCTAAGTTAGTAGTAATGAGACTATGGCGGGGATTGTGTGTGGTCTTGAACGGACCATGGGTTCGGATCCTAGAAGTTTTTGATAAAATTTAGGCCAAACAAGCATAATACCGAAAACAATAAAGATAGAACCTTCAAATTTGGTATCAATGTACCTCTTCCTATGTCCTTAGAGTCTTTGAAATTTAGGACCGATTGGAGTAGTGAATCGGGGACCATCCACACAGTTCTGAAGACCTTAAAGCATATCGTTTAAACTAATAAAAAGAGTAGCTAAAAATTAAGATAGAACGTTCCGATTGTGTCTAAGGAAGTCTAATTTTTTTGAGTCTAAGGATTCACTAGTATTGAAAGAACGGCGCAAACTGCATATAGGCAAAATCCGACCTTGGGTTCGGATCCTGAAATTTTTTCATCGAATTACGACCAAACGAGCATAATTCAAAACCAAAGGAGATAGAAACTCCAAATTTGGTATGAGGGTGTCCCTTCCTATTCCGTTAGTGTCCTCGAAAATTGGAACCAATTGGAGTAGTAGGTCGGAGACCATCCACATAGTTTCGAAGACCTTAAAGCATATGTTCGAAAATAATAATGACAGTAATTTAAACAAATTTAGAAGCTTCACATTTGGATCAAGAGTGTTCTTTACTATTTCCTACGTGTTCCCTTAATTTATGATCAATTGAAGTGGTGGTTTAGGTAACTCTCTTAGATCTGCCAAGGTTTTAGGGCCAAGGTTTAATTGAAATTAATAAAAATAGTAACTTAAATTAAAATAGAACGTTCTAGTTGTGTACAAAGGTTAACTAGTATTGAAAGTATGAAGAGAACTGCATATAGGCGAAATCGTTACATGTTTTCGGGAAAAGTTCAAGGGCTAACAAACATAAATCTTAAGAACACCTTAAACTAGTATAATTTCGAAACCAAAGAAGATAGAACATTATATTTGGAGCCCATGTGTTTTCTTTCTTATTTGTTTTTTGTACATGAAATTTTGGATAAATTGGAATAGCGGTTTGCGTACCACCCCCCTTTTCCCAAGACAGATAAAAAATCAAATTTGATGCACTATTTCCTATTTTCTTTCTTATTTAACACTTTTATATTTTTAACAGGCTAAGGGTTTTACTATTAAACATATTATGTATTATATTTTATAAATTAAAAACTAAATATTTTTGAATTTTTATTATATCATATCTATATTTTATTGAATTATTACCATAGGTAATATATAATTAAGAAATTGTGTACGATACTTAAGTTGTAAAATTTATTTTTATATTAAAATTAATTGTATGAACAAATTTATCATTGTATTTTAGAAATACATTCATTGCATATTTTGACTATTAAATTTTGTGATAAAAAGCTAATGAAAGCATTAATGGTTTTAACTAACATTAAAAACCATGAAATTATATAAACTTTTATATTTATATTATTACAAATTAATATTTCTTTCGAATAACTTTGAGTTTAATTATATATAACATTAATAATAAGTAAATTAAGAGAACAAATTTAAAAATTATTGAAAATTGAAATAATTAACCAAGGGTACTAAATCATTCAACAGTAAATACACTACAGCTAAAAATCCTGAAAAGGAGTAATTGCTGCATGTGTGTAAAACTTTATTGAATTGGATAAGTTTTAAATATGTAATTTTGTAATTGCATTTTATGAATCCATTTGTCTCAAGCTTAGTTGTTGTTTAATATTTTTAAATAGATAAATTAGTAAGAATTTTTAATATTTTTGAATTGATAAAATAATTATAAAATGTTTTTAGTATTATAAAGTAAATTTGGTTCCCCATGTCTTACGATCAAACTAATAAAAGCTTTTTTGATTTTAAAATGACTTTTGGACTCCCCATTAAATTTGAACCAAATAGGTGTAGGGTATTTCTAGGTCTGACTGACTGTTTCTTTACTTGTTTTGTATATATTATTTGTATTATAGTTTGTATTCCAATTTGTTTGACAATTATATTGATTATACTAATTATGTAACTTAATGGTTTTTTTATAATTAAAAGTATAATATCATACCGATATAGTGCTTACATGTTCGAGCTTGGCGGCTAGTTGATGCGGAAGAAATTTTAGAAAGAAAACGATTGTATTTAAAATCTACGAAAGAAAAGAAAACCTAGTTTAATTATTGTGGATCTCCTAATGGTGCAAAAGATGAGAACAGTTTAACTATGTGGAACAGTATAACTATCTTACGACTATACTATGCGACTCAAATGACGGGTTCCATGGCTTGCTGTATCTGTAGTGTAATAGCTTTTTTTGCATGTTCTTCTACTTTCACTAGTCTGTATCATCCGTGATTAGCATTGATGGTGACTTTGTAAGGGCGGAAAAATTGGGCTTTACCTTTAATCCTGTACCGAAATGGATGTATTTCATTGGGACTAACTCGTTTATTTCATTTTTTTTATCAGGTTTTCTACACGTGTTAAAAGTTCTACGGTTTTTTATTTTTATTTTTTATTTTACGTGGATTGGTGGGGATCTTTCGAAGCTACAAGCTGCCTCGTTGCATAAGTGTATGCCGGATTCTTACAGACTAAACCACACCCTTCCCTTATTAAAACTAGTCGAACTGACTAACCATTAATTTTTTACTATCTCTGGTTCGAGTATAGGTTTTGTGTACTTTCCCGTACGAGATCTGCTTTTTGTTTTTTTATTATCTAAAGGTCTTTTTCTTTTAAGTCTTCCTGTTTTAATCTGATTATTGATTAACTGAGAAGCTTCAATATTTATATGCCCTTCTAAACAAACTGACGAGCTTTATGTTTTATGGCATATCTGCTTATTTCATCTACAACTTTGGGAATTTGTAAATCTCTATGAATGTCACTATCACGTACATACCAGAGAGCACTTACTATGTTAAGTAGAACTTTATTCTGAATGGTTTATTTTTTTTTTAATATGCGTTTGCTTGCCACAACCCCAAAGTTGAATGCCATATTGCCATATAAGTTTAATTACTTGGTTGTAAATTAACACTTTATTAAATATTGTTAATTTAGACTTACACCCTAGGAGCCAGTAATTTTCTCTATATTTATTTTCAAGTTTTAGTTTTTTCTTTTTAACATGTTCAATCCACCTTAGCTGGACATCCAGTGTCAATCCTAGGTTTTTTGCTGAATTTTCGATTGATACAAAAACACCATTTAAATTTATTTTAGGTGAGTTTCTTATATTTATATTACTAAAATTAACATGAACAGATTTACTTTTATTTAATTTTATTTTCCATTTGATAGTCCAAAAACATATTTTTTCACTTGCTTTCTGTAATTTTCCTGTAGGTTCGTCAATATTCGATCCTACTGCCAATATAGCAGTATCGTCGGCAAATGTTACTACTGTTGATTTTCAACTTCTGGCAGATCACTTGCATAAAGCAAGAAGAACAAAATAGGACCTACTGCCTTGAAGCACACCTGCTTTTATTTCTCTTAATGTAGAGTGCTCTTCATCTTGTTTAATTCTAAATAATCTATCTGACAAGTACTATTCGGATATCTCTTCATATTGTGAAGGTGACAATCTCCTTAATTTAAATATTAATCATTCACGCCAAACTTTGTCAAACGCTTGTGCTACGTTTAAAAATATTGTAAAGCATATTTGTTTTTCTTCAAACGCTTTTTCTATAATATTTGTTACTCTATGAACTTGGTTAATTGATGCATGCTTGAATCTAAACCCAAATTGATGGTTTGGAATAAAATTTTTAGATATCAAAAATATTTTATCACCTTTACGGTTCTTCGGTATTTTAAAATTATCAATTGCTTCATTGTTTAAAGTGGATGGTTTTATCCATTTTCCACCATATATCGGAGAAAGCTCACTTTTCTTCGTAAAAATTGATATTTTTCCCTTTTTATCCGTATCGGCATCGACAAAATACGTCTGGTGAGTTGCAAATTCCAAATTGCACATATAAAAAAACATACTGATAGTTTTGAACAACGAATGAAGTTTAGTTTATTGAATCAGCAGCTATTGAAACGTAGATGAGTCAATTCTTTAGGTCGATATTCGTGAAGACATATGAATCTTCTAAACTCTCCGGGACATCATCGATAAGTACCATCTGGAAGTTATCACGGACAAAAAAACTTGTCTTATTAATTTAGTGAGCTTTTGCAAAAAAAGGTTAACTTACATTAATAACAAAAATTTCATTGAATCTTTGTGCAAAACTTAATCCGTTGGGCCTTTATAATTAAAATTAATGGTGGTACAAAATTTTCAATAAAATCTATTTAACCGTGCAAATAATATTTATAGAAAACTTCATGGCGTCATCGTGGAAAAAGAGTTAATCGAATTTAACTAAAATTCTTTGCATCTTCTCTTTTGGACTGGAAAATCAACCTGTAAAATTGGACATAAATCGGAAACAAAAAATTTTTTGCAAGCCCACCGCCCGAAATGGGTTAATATATTCCAACAAACTTTATATATGGGTTTCGTCCATATGCAGTCACCGTCATACTTTCAATTTCAGTTAACCCTTGTACACAATTGGAACAATCTATATTTATCTTAAGTTACTATTATTATACCCTACACCTATGAAATAGGTAAAGGGTATATTAACTTTAGTATGGTGTTTGTAACCACCTAAAAGAAGCTAGCTAGATATGTAAAAGTATATATATTTTTGATCAGCGTGACCTCCTGAGTCGATATAGCCATGTTCTTCCGTCCGTCCGTCCATAGGCACGATAACTCAAAAACTAATGGAGCAATCTTCATGAAATTTTAACTTTACGTTACTAGGAATTAATGTACGGCGGGTATTGCATATGGGCGAAACCGGCCCATGCGTTCGGATTCTGGACCTTTTAATTGTTCTAAGGACCAACGAACATATGAAAAATAAGGATAACTCAACAACTTATGGCGCTACAATCATGAATTTTGTAATGTAGGTTACTAGTAATGAGACTATGGCAAGGATCGCGTACGGAACTAGGGTTCGGATCTTAAAACTTTTTGATCGAATTTAGGCCAAACAAGCATAATTCCGAAACCAATGAGAATAAAGCCTACAGATTTGATATCAGTGTGCCTCTTCCTATGTCCTTAGAGTTCTTGAAATTTACGACCAATTGGGGAAGTGGGTCGGGTTCCATCCACACATTTCTGAAGACCTTAAAGAATATCATTGAAATTAATAAAAAAAGTAGCTTAAAATTAAAATAGAACATTCCAATTGTGTTCAAGGGTTCACTAGTATTGAAAGAACGGCGTGGATTGCATATAGGCGAAATCCGACAATAGGTTCGGATTCTAGAACTTTTTCATCGAATTACGACCAAACGAGCATAATTCAAAACCAAAGGAGATAGAAACTCCAAATTCGTTATCTGGGTGTCCCTTTCTATTCCGTTACTTTCCGCGAAAATTGGAACCAATTGAAACAGTGGATCGGGGACCATTGACATAGTTTCGAAGACCTTAAAGCATGTTTTCGAAAATAATAAAGATAGTAACTTTAAACAAATGTAGAAGCTGCAAATTTTGCGCAAGAGTGTTCTTTACGATTTCCTACGTGTTCTCCTAATTTATAATAAATTTTAGAGGTGGTTCGGGTAACTCTTTTAGACCTCCCAAGGTTTAAAAGCTTGTCACCGAAATTAATTATAATAGTTACTTAAGATTAATATAGAATGTTCCAATTGTGTGCAATGGTTAACTTGTATTGAAAGTATGACGGGGACTGCATATGGGCGAAATCGTACCATGGTTTCGGGTTCCGGAACCATTGAAAAGTTCACGGGCTAACAAACATATATCTTAAAAACACCATAACTCCAGAAACTTTTGATCGAATTTAGGCAAAATGAGTATAATTTTGAAACCAAAGAAGATAGAACATTATATTTGGGGCACATGTGTTTTTTCTTATTTGTTTTGTGTACGTGAAATTTTGGATGAATTGGCATCATTTATTAAAGAATAATAAATTCGAAATATTTAAATATAAAAAAGTGAAATTTGATAAACTATTTTCGTTCTTATTTAACACTTTTATATTTTTAATAGGCTAAAAATTTTACTATAAAACTATAATATATTTTTATTATTATTAATATATTTGTCTAGAATGAGGTGTAACAAACGCATTCAATTAAATGTTCAATTATAAAAAATTAAAATATTAATGTTTTGTTGAATGTGTTTTATTTTAGAAAATAAAATATCATAAATTATCATAAGCAGGCCAAAAATATTTTATTTATTTTTAATAAAAAAAAAAAAAACAAAAATAAATAAAATTTTTTTATGAAATTAAATTATTTTAAATGTTCATGAATTAGTTCATTTACGTTATTAAAACTCACAGAATATTTTCTGGAAATCTTTTATAAACAGTAAAGCATTTTGTAAATAAAAATTAAGAAGACTATGCTTCACAGGAACATTGTGTAGTAAGTCTTAATTACTTTCAGTGAAAATCTAAAACAACCAATGTACGCTTTGTTGCATTGCTTGATTTGCTTGGTTTTTAAAGCAAAAAAACCAAGCAATGCAGCCAAAGTAATTTCAAAGTTCCCTCAGCTCTTTCTTATTCCTGCATCTTTCCCTTATCCCTGCATATTTCGCTCATCCCTGCATATTTCGCTCATCCCTGCTTCTTTCCCTACCTTTTAATTGTTTTTTCTATTTAAAAAAAAATTAAAAATGGAAAAAAAATGGTATAGAGGTTGGCAAAGTGGCTTTGGGTGTACAATACTTCATAGAAGCCAAACAAATATATAACAATCCAAATAAAGTTTATAATTCAAAATTTATAAATAAAGCAAAACTCAATTAAAAAATCAACATCTAATACAATTTTACGTACATATAAATATGGGAATTAATAAAATCACTTCAACCTGGCAATGACTATTATCGATATTATTTTATATACCAAGTATACCAAGATTGACTGCTAAATCGCAGTGTGGTAACACTTAAACGAAGTACGAATAAAAACTTTCTTCTTTCTAAACCAATCGTGGACGTAGAAACAACAAGAAGAGCTTACATCAAAATAATCAGAACATCCTTTTTTTTACCTAAAACTAAATTAAGAATAAAATAACCTTTTAACTTAAACCATATTAACTATACAGATTGAATTGAAATAATAAAATAACATTTTACTGGAATCATATGTGTTATTTATTTATTATATTATTTGAAATCCTACATTTGGGGGCTCAACCGGGATCCCGAATCCCGAATCAAGACACAAGTACATCAAAAGCACGTGGATCAAGAATAAAATTTTATTTGGAAATACGTTTCTCGAAATTTCATAAAGAATAATCTCACGTAGATTGAAAACCTTTTATTAAACCTGAAATCTAAAATTTTATAAAGTGGATTGTCAAAATTAAAAAATAAAATTTCTAGCAAATATTTTATAAAATTGAAAATAACCATGAAATTTTAAACATTGTGGATATTCTGACAACTAAAGTTTGAAGAAAATAAAAATTTCATCATAAAAATTGATTTTGTTTATCAACAATAAATATCAGCAAAATTTTTATATATTGTAGCAACAAAACATAATCGAAGTACAATATAATTTCTAATTAAAATTTGGTATCAATAAAAGGAGTAACGTAGAACCAGTTTCATTATTAAAAGTAGAGAAGAAAATTTGTTTTTATAATACATAATTAATCATAATTAATCAGAATTTTTGTTGTTCAACATTTTTAAATTATTTTATCAAAATTGTTATTAAACAAGTAAAGAAACAGTCAGTCGGTGCAACCGACTTAGAAATACCCTACACCTATTTGGTTCAAATTTAAGGACATATCCATAAGTCATTTTAAAACCATAGAAGCTGTTATTAATTTGATCGTAAGACATAGCTAACCAAATTAACTGTATAATACTAAAAACATTTTCTAATTACCCTATCTATTAAAAAATACTACAAATTCTTACTAATTTATCTATTTAAAAATATTAAAAAACAAACAAACTTGAAATAAATGAAAATATATTTATTCCAATTCAATTACAAAATGAAAAAATTCTAATTATTAAATTTTGTGATAAAAAGATAATCAAAGCATAATATATTTAATAATCCAAATTTTTAAAAATTGCAATTATTTTAAATGGTTAGTTTATATACCTAATAGAAAAGCTTATAAACGCAAAATATGCAATAAATGTATTTCTAAAATACAATTAAAAATTTACACCTTTTCATATATTTCATTTAAATATAAAAATAAATTTTACATAAATGCAGCAAGTACCTTTGAACATAGCTGAACCACTACAATTAAGTCTAGATTTCGGAGACACATAGGACATAGGAAATATATTCTTTGGCTTCGAAATTAAACTCGACCACAACCAATTCCCATGGTACTTTCATTACTAGTAACCTACTGTTAAATTTCATCAAAATACCGGCATTATTTTTTGAGTTATGGTGTTTGTAAGATATATGTTTGTTAGTCCTTGAACTTTTCAAGGGTTCCAGGACCCGAAATTATGGTACGATTTCGCCCATATGCAGTCCCGTCATACTTTCAATACTAGTTAACCCTTGTACACAATTGGAACGCTCTAACTTAATTTGAAGTTACTAGTTTTATTAATTTCGATGATAAGCTTTTACACATTGGGGGGTCTAAGAGAGGTTCTGAACCACCACTCCAATTGATCCCAAATTAGGGGGGCACGCAAGAAATAGTAAAGAACACCCTTGTGGCAAATTGGAAGCTTCTACATTTGTTTCAAGTAACTATCTTTATTAATTTCGAAAATATGCTTTAAGGGCCTAAGAACTGAGTGGCTGGTCCCCGATCCAGTACTCCAAAGGGGCCCAAATTTCAAAGACACTTACGAAATAGGAAGGGACACCCTGATACCAAATTTGGAGGTTCTATCTTCATTGGTTTCGGAATTATGCTCGTTTGGCCTAAATTCGATTAAAAAGTTCTAAGTTCCGAACCCATTGTCCAATCCTCACCGTACGTAATCACCGCCGTAATTTCGCTGCCAATAACCTACAGCACAAATTTCGCCTCATTAGTTGTTGAGTTATCGTGATTTTTTATATATGTTCCTTAGCCCTGACATCGATTAAAAGGTCCGGAATCCGAACCGTTGGGCTGATTTCGCCCTTATATAGTCCGCGCTGTACTTATTGTACTAGTTAATCCTTGTACACAATTTGAACGGTCTATCCTAATTTTAAGTAACTATTTTTAGTAATTTCGATTATAAGCCTTTAAAACTTGGGAGGTCTGAGAGGGGTACAGAACCACCACTCCAATTGATCCCAAATTAGGGGAACACGCAAGAGATAGTAAAGAACACCCTTGTGGCAAATTGGAAGCTTCTACATTTTTTCAAGTTGTTATCTTTATTAATTTTAAAGATATGCTTTAAGGTCTTCGGAAATGTGTGGCTGGTCCCCGACCCACTACTCCAATGGGACCCAAATTCAGAAGACACTTAGGAAATAGGAAGGGACACCCTGATACTAAATTTGGAGGTTCTATCTTCATTGGTTTCGGAATTATGCTCGTTTGGCCTAAATTCGATCAAAAAGTTCTAGGTTCCGAACCCATGGTCCAATCCCGACCTTACGCAATTCCCGAAGTAGTTTCATTACTAGTAACCTACAGCACAAATTTGATGAAGATAGCGTCATTATTTGTTGAGTTATCGTGATTTTTTATATTTGTTCCTTAGCCCTGAAACCGATTAAAAGGTCCAGAATCCGAACCCATGGGCCGATTTCGCCCATATGCAATCCCCGCCGTACTTTCAGTCCTAGTAACCTACAGTTAAAATTTCATCAAGATAGCTCCTTTATTTTTTGAGTTATCGTGCCTACGGACGGACGGACATGGCTATATCGACTAAGGCGGTCACGCTGATCACAAATATATATACTTTTCCATATCTAGCTCGCTTCCTTTAGGTGGTTACAAACACCATACCAAAGTTAATATACCGCTTTACCTATTCTATAGGTGTAGGGTATAAAAAGTAAAGAAACAGTCAGTCGGTGCAACCGATTTAGAAATACCCTACACATATTTGGTTCAAATTTAAGGACATATCCATAAGTCATTTTAACACCATAAAAGCTGTTATTAATTTGATCGTAAGACATAGCTAACCAAATTAACTTTATAATACTAAAAACATTTTCTAATTACACTATCTATTGAAAAATATTACAAATAATTTATATATTTAAAAATATTAAAAAACAAACAAACTTGAAATAAATGAAAATATATTTATTCCAAATCAATTACAAAATGAAAAAATTCTAATTATTAAATTTTATGATAAAAAGATAATCAAAGCATAATATATTTAATAATCCAAATTTTTAAAAATTATTTTAAATGGTTAGTTTATATACCTAATAGAAAAGCTTATAAACGCAAAATATGCAATAAATGTATTTCTAAAATACAATTACAAATTTACACCTTTTGATATAATTCATTTAAATATAAAAATAAATTTTACATAAATGCAGCAAGTACCTTTGAACATAGC
Organism: Dolichopus griseipennis; assembly: GCA_963082915.1. Lineage (NCBI taxonomy): Eukaryota > Metazoa > Arthropoda > Insecta > Diptera > Dolichopodidae > Dolichopus > Dolichopus griseipennis. The sequence goes on from OY720441.1 coordinate 226,302,292, forward strand.
TGAACCAATACAATTAAGTCTAGATTTCGGAGACACATAGGGAATAGGAAATATATTCTTTGGCTTCGAAATTAAACTCGACCACAACCAACTCCCATGGTACTTTCATTACTAGTAACCTAGTGTTAAATTTCATCAAAATACCGGAATTCTTTTTGATTTATGGTGTTTTTAAGATATATGTTTGCTAGTCCTTGAACTTTTCAAGGGTTCCAGAACCCAAAACCATGGTACGATTTCGCCCATATGCAGTCCCGTCATACTTTCAATACTAGTTAACCCTTGCACACAATTGGAACGTTCTAGCTTAATTTTAAGTTTTCAGTGTTATTAATTTCGATGATAAGCTTTTACACATTGGGGGGGTCGAAGAGAGGTTCTGAACCACCACTCCAATTGATCCCAAATTAGAGGGACACGCAAGAAATAGTAAAGAACACCCTAGGCCAAATTTGAAGCTTCTACATTTGTTTCAAGTTACTATCTTTATTAATTTCGAAAATATGCTTTAAGGTCCTTGGAACTGAGTGGCTGGTCCCCGACCCACTACTCCAATGGGGCCCAAATTTCAAAGACACTTACGAAAGAGGAAGGGACACCCTGATACCAAATTTCGGGGTTCTATCTTTATTGGTTTCGGAATTATGCTCGTTTGGCCTAAATTCGATCAAAACGTTCTAAGTTCCGAACCCATTGTCCAATCCTCACTATACGTAATCACTGCCGTAGTTTCATTACCAATACCCTACAGCACAAATTTCATGAAGATAGCCTCATTAGTTGTTGAGTTATCGTGATTTTTTATATATGTTCGTTAGCCCTGACACCGATTAAAAGGTCCGGAATCCGAACCGTTGGGCTGATTTCGCCCTTATATAGTCCGCGCTGTACTTATAGTACTAGTTAACCCTTGTACACAATTTGAACGGTCCATCTTAATTTTAAGTAACTATTTTTAGTAATTTCGATTATAAGCCTTTAAAACTTGGGAGGTCTGAGAGGGGTACAGAACCACCACTCCAATTGATCCCAAATTAGGGGAACACGCAAGAGATAGTAAAGAACACCCTTGTGGCAAATTGGAAGCTTCTACATTTTTTCAAGTTGTTATCTTTATTAATTTTAAAGATATGCTTTAAGGTCTTCGGAAATGTGTGGCTGGTCCCCGACCCACTACTTCAATGGGGCCCAAATTCACAAGACACTCAGGAAATAGGAAGGGACACCCTGATACCAAATTTGGAGGTTCTATCTTCATTGGTTTCGGAATTATGCTCGTTTGGCCTAAATTCGATCAAAAAGTTCTAGATTCCGAACCGATGGTCCAATCCCGACCTTACGCAATTCCCGAGGTAGTTTTGTTACTAGTAACCTACAGCACAAATTTGATGAAGATAGCGTCATTAGTTGTTGAGTTATCGTGATTTTTTATATTTGTTCCTTAGCCCTGAAACCGATTAAAAGGTCCAGAATCCGAACCCATAGGCCGATTTCGCCCGTATGCAATCCCCGCCGTACTTTCAGTCCTAGTAACCTACAGTTAAAATTTCATCAAGATAGCTCCTTTATTTTTTGAGTTATCGTGCCTACAGACGGACGGACGGACGGACGGACATGTCTATATCGACTAAGGCGGTCACGCTGATCACAAATATATATACTTTTCCATATCTAGCTCGCTTCCTTTAGGTGGTTACAAACACCATACCAAAGTTAATATACCGCTTTACCTATTCTATAGGTGTAGGGTATAAAAAGTAAAGAAACAGTCAGTCGGTGCAACCGATTTAGAAATACCCTACACATATTTGGTTCAAATTTAAGGACATATCCATAAGTCATTTTAACACCATAAAAGCTGTTATTAATTTGATCGTAAGACATAGCTAACCAAATTAACTTTATAATACTAAAAACATTTTCTAATTACACTATCTATTAAAAAATATTACAAATAATTTATATATTTAAAAATATTAAAAAACAAACAAACTTGAAATAAATGAAAATATATTTATTCCAAATCAATTACAAAATGAAAAAATTCTAATTATTAAATTTTATGATAAAAAGATAATCAAAGCATAATATATTTAATAATCCAAATTTTTAAAAATTATTTTAAATGGTTAGTTTATATACCTAATAGAAAAGCTAATAAACGCAAAATATGCAATAAATGTATTTCTAAAATACAATTACAAATTTACACCTTTTGATATAATTCATTTAAATATAAAAATAAATTTTACATAAATGCAGCAAGTACCTTTGAACATAGCTGAACCAATACAATTAAGTCTAGATTTCGGAGACACATAGGGAATAGGAAATATATTCTTTGGCTTCGAAATTAAACTCGACCACAACCAACTCCCATGGTACTTTCATTACTAGTAACCTAGTGTTAAATTTCATCAAAATACCGGAATTCTTTTTGATTTATGGTGTTTTTAAGATATATGTTTGCTAGTCCTTGAACTTTTCAAGGGTTCCAGAACCCAAAACCATGGTACGATTTCGCCCATATGCAGTCCCGTCATACTTTCAATACTAGTTAACCCTTGCACACAATTGGAACGTTCTAGCTTAATTTTAAGTTTTCAGTGTTATTAATTTCGATGATAAGCTTTTACACATTGGGGGGGTCGAAGAGAGGTTCTGAACCACCACTCCAATTGATCCCAAATTAGAGGGACACGCAAGAAATAGTAAAGAACACCCTAGGCCAAATTTGAAGCTTCTACATTTGTTTCAAGTTACTATCTTTATTAATTTCGAAAATATGCTTTAAGGTCCTTGGAACTGAGTGGCTGGTCCCCGACCCACTACTCCAATGGGGCCCAAATTTCAAAGACACTTACGAAATAGGAAGGGACACCCTGATACCAAATTTCGGGGTTCTATCTTTATTGGTTTCGGAATTATGCTCGTTTGGCCTAAATTCGATCAAAACGTTCTAAGTTCCGAACCCATTGTCCAATCCTCACTATACGTAATCACTGCCGTAGTTTCATTACCAATACCCTACAGCACAAATTTCATGAAGATAGCCTCATTAGTTGTTGAGTTATCGTGATTTTTTATATATGTTCATTAGCCCTGACACCGATTAAAAGGTCCGGAATCCGAACCGTTGGGCTGATTTCGCCCTTATATAGTCCGCGCTGTACTTATAGTACTAGTTAACCCTTGTACACAATTTGAACGGTCCATCTTAATTTTAAGTAACTATTTTTAGTAATTTCGATTATAAGCCTTTAAAACTTGGGAGGTCTGAGAGGGGTACAGAACCACCACTCCAATTGATCCCAAATTAGGGGAACACGCAAGAGATAGTAAAGAACACCCTTGTGGCAAATTGGAAGCTTCTACATTTTTTCATGTTGTTATCTTTATTAATTTTAAAGATATGCTTTAAGGTCTTCGGAAATGTGTGGCTGGTCCCCGACCCACTACTTCAATGGGGCCCAAATTCACAAGACACTCAGGAAATAGGAAGGGACACCCTGATACCAAATTTGGAGGTTCTATCTTCATTGGTTTCGGAATTATGCTCGTTTGGCCTAAATTCGATCAAAAAGTTCTAGGTTCCGAACCCATGGTCCAATCCCGACCTTACGCAATTCCCGAGGTAGTTTTGTTACTAGTAACCTACAGCACAAATTTGATGAAGATAGCGTCATTATTTGTTGAGTTATCGTGATTTATTATATTTGTTCGTTAGCCCTGAAACCGGTTAAAAGGTCCAGAATCCGAACCCATGGGCCGATTTCGCCCGTATGCAATCCCCGTTGTACTTTCAGTCCTAGTAACTTACAGTTAAAATTTCATCAAGATACCTCCATTATTTTTTGAGTTATCGTGCCTACGGACGGACATGGCTATATCGACTCAGGCGGTCACGCTGATCACAAATATATATACTTTTCCATATCTAGCTCGCTTCCTTTAGGTGGTTACAAACACCATACCAAAGTTAATATATCCCTTTACCTATTCTATAGGTGTAGGGTATAAAAAAAAAGAACACCTGTGTCATCTAAATAAAAAGTCTTCCAATGTCAGTGTATTTTATGAATGCATTTAGTTTTTTTTTATATTGTAGAATTAGAAATTTAAAGAATTTTGATAATATGGGTTCAAGGCAGAATAAACGATTCAGTCGACAAAATAGTAATTCAGTTGTGGATTTCGGTTTTGAAGGAAGAGGTTCATCAACTAAATTACATTTACATCGGGATGAACCACAACAAACCAAAATAAATTATCACGATTTTGAAGAGATGCTCCGTAAATACTCAGGAGATAATACAATGTGTATTGTAAAATGGCTAACAGAATTTCAAGCACATTTAACTGGAACGAGTTACAGAAATATATATTCTGCAAACGGTCGTTATCTGGAACAGCAAAAATTTTTATTGAGTGTGAAGCAAAACCACTCATTTACAATGATTTACAATGCAGACGTACACAAAAGCTTAGCAGAAAGAAGGAAAAAAGTTGCCGAAAGTTACCGTGAAAACCTGTATCACATGATTGATATAGCCGCACAAGCAAACGTAGATGAACCATCAATAATAGATTATGTAGTCAAAGGTATAAAAGATCACCCAAACAATAAGGTAATTCTTCATGGATGTACTTCAATAAGGGAGTTTGAAGAAAAGCTGGAAATATACGAAAAAATCAAAAAAGAATACGATGTGGACAGTAATATATTTAACAATAAAGAGGCAAATTTTTTTAAAGGAGAAAAGAGACACGAAAAAACATCTAGAAAAAAATATTGGTTTAATTGTGGATCTGTAGACCATGAATTTCACTCATGTCCCGAGAAAAATAAAGGTCCTTAATGCTTCGGATGTAATCAGTTTGGCCATAAAAAGCCAAATTGTCCAAACGTCATTTCTGTTACATCATCAAATGTCACCATTAAATCTGGTATGTTCATTTCTTGTAAAATAAATAATTTACTTTTAGATGGCCTGGTAGATACCGGTAGTGATATTTGCATTATTAAAGAACATCATGTTGGCGTAATCAAACCGAGTTGCTATAATAAAAATTCAAGAATAACAATTTCAGGAATAGGTGCAAATATTACAACAGTGGGTTTAGCAAAACTAAGTATTAGTATTGACGGTGAAACATTTGAAAATGTGGAAGTACATGTAGTGAATGGCGTACATATGAAGCCAGATCTGATCATCGGCATGACATTATTACAATCAGCTCTTGTTCAAATTGAGGGAAGCAAATTAAAAATTAACAAAAGAAAGTGTACAACAGAAAATCAAATAGAAAACGTGGATCAAATCGAAAACCAAAATGAAACTAGTGCATGCTTCTTGTCTCAAATTAAAGCGGATGAATTTAAAACTTTTTTGGACCAATCACAAATCGTTGAGCAAACTAACTAACGAAAACCAAAATAACTTCAAGAAGAAGTTATCAATTTGATAACCAATTACAAGCCCAATGATCCAATAGAAACACCAATCCAAATGAAGATAGTAACAACCGATGATATCCCAGTTTACAAACCACCACGGCGATTTCCGCCAAAAGAACAGAAAGGTATCCAAAACCAGGTGAATGAATATACGATAAAGAGTGGTTACATCTTTCCATCCGAATTAAAAATTAAAGCCGTTATAAATTTCATTGTACTGACAACATTTAAAAGGCTTCAAAGTTTTATGGGCCTTGCAAGCTATTTTCGGAAGTTCGTTCCAAATTTTGCAGTTAAAACAAAATCATTAAGTGATCTTTTGAAGAAAGGAAATCCGTTTAAAATTGAAGAAGCGCAGTGTATTGCTATAAAAGAAATTAAAGAAAGTTTAGCAAAAAGGCCTCTACTGAAAATATTTGAATACGGTCTTCAAACAGAGCTGCATACAGATGCCTCGAAAGATGGGTACGGTGCTATTTTACTACAACGCTGTAATAACGATAATGAACTGCATCCGGTACCATATATGAGCAAAAAAACAACAGAAGCAGAAGCGCGATATTGCAGCTACGAATTAGAAGTACTTGCCGTGGTCGAAGCCGTGAAAAAATATAGAGTGTACTTATTAGGTCAGCCGTTCAAACTGATCACCGGTTGTAAAGCATTTGAGTGCACTTTGAAGAAAAAAGAGTTAGCTACCAGAGTTGCCAGATGGGCGTTACTTTTAGAGGAGTTTGAGTACAACGTAGAACACAGATCGGGTATCAGAATGAGACACGTTGACGCATTAAGTCGCAATCCTATAAGCATGGTAATAACCAAAAACAATAATGATGAAAATTTTTTGAAAAGAATAAGAGAAAATCAATCTAAAGATGATAGATTACTAGCAATTATAGAAATCTTAAAAGAAAAGCCCTACCAAGATTACATGTTACACAATAATATCTTATGTAGAAATATCAACAATAAATTGTTATTTGTTGTACCAGATTGCATGATCACCGAAATTATTAAAGCAGCTCATGATAATGGTCATTTTCACGTAAGGAAAATGAAGGAAATTTTAGAAAAGGAGTATTAGAAGGAGTAGGAGGAGAAAAGTAGTAAAGGAGTATATACAAAATTTGTCAAAGAAGATCGAAAAACATATAAGAGGATGTGTCAAATGTATTTTATCAGAACGTGTATCTATTGTTAGAATCGAAGCATAATCTGCGTTGTACAAAATGTAACGGTTGCGATTTTAATTAAGAATATGGTATTGATATACAATATATGTATATGTATATAATGAAATTAGAAAAAGTTCTTCTTTCAATTGACCTTCTGTGACGGGCCAATAGCTAGTGTATAATATTTTATAAATTAAAAACAAAATATTTTTTTAATAAACGACGCAATTTTTTTTGTTTTTAATTTTTATTATATCATATCTATTTTTTATTGAATTATTAGTATAGGTAATATATAATTAGGAAATTGTGTACGATACTTAAGTTGTAAAATTTATTTTTATATTTAAATTATTTATATAAAAATTCGATCAAAAGCATTGTCAGATCTCGGCCGCACGCAGTCCTCGCCATAGTCTTATTCCTAGTAACAAACACCATAAAATTCATAATTGTAGCGCGATAAGTTGTTTAGTTATCCTTATTCTTTTTATATATTCGTTGGCCCTTAGAACAATGGAAAGGTCTAGAATCCGAAGCATTCTCCGCCGTACTTTAAGTCCTAGTAACCTACAGTTAAAATTTAATCAAGATAGCTCCGTTAGTTTTTCAGTAGTTGTGCCTACGAACGGACATGGCTATATCGACTCAGGAGGTCACGCTGATCACAAATATATATACTTTTCCATATGGAGCTAGTTTCCTTTAGGTGGTTAGAAACTCCATACTAAAGTTAATATATCCTTTTCCTATTTCATAGGTGTAGGGCATAAAAAGCTTCATTGCGCCCTCGTGCCTAAACGGGTTAACCAAACTGAACCCTAAAGAACATTTAAAAAAATGTTTTGTCGAGTTTTTTTAACTGATTGCGAAACAAAAGCTTTAAAAAACAATAGATTATAGTTGTAATATTTAATTCAGTTTTTAACATAATTTTAGTTATTCTTTTTTGTTTATTTTTTAACAGTTTGAACAATTATCTCTAATTTTTCTATACGTGGTGCTTCTTGTCAATTTGGTGCTTCTTGACAATATAGTTGAGGATGGTGAGTTTCCGGCGAATAATGTTAACTGCATTAAAATTTTTTTTTATTATTATTTAATAATAATAAAAAGTTTAAAGTGAAATTTGATAAATTTGTTGAAAAATTGCTAAAATAATGCTAAAAAAAATCGTTTTAAAAAAATTGCTTTATTATATTTTAAAATTATGTACACCATATGCAATTTTTGTGTTAACTTTTTTCAATACAATCAACTTAAATTAAAGCTTTATTGAGAGGCGGATCAATGTGCACCGGGTAATAGCAAGTTTACATATAAGTATTATTATAGCCGTTTGACTATAAGTTAAGTGACATTCCTGGACAAACAAACAAACAAACAAATTTTCTTCTTTATACTCGTATATTAGATTTAAAAAAAAAAAAGAAGATTATAATTGCCCTTGTCAACTTTTAGATACCCATGCAAGTTTAATTATTTTATAAGATGGAATTTTATAAAATAATATTTTTTTAATAAAATAGTTTTTATTTATTTAATCAAAACACAAAAATATTTTATTTTTATTTAAATTTTTATTTAGTGTTAAACGTTACGAATCTAGACTTAAACTAACTTTTTAGTTTTACAAATTTTATAATTAACATTCAATTTTAAATATTGATTATTATTAATATTTTACAAAGAAAAACAAGAAAAAGAAATTTATTACATTTTCAAGTGCTTTCCATTTTATTGCACTTGAAAAGGAAATTATGTAAGAATTTAATTTTAAATAAAAATTTGTCTTGTGTTGTAATTTGATCTCTTATATTTAATTTAATGACTTAATTTTGGTTTATTATACTTGAAGTAGAAATTTCGTAAGAATTTAATTTTAAATGAAAATTGTTTTTGGTTTGTTTGTAATTTGATCCTTTTTTATTTAATGACCTAATTTTAGTTTATTGTACTTTGAAACCAAATGTTGCATATTGTTTAATATCGGTCAACAGAATAAAGGAAAAGAAAAACAACAAAAATTATAATATCAAGTATGTTGGAATACTTGATATTCAATGTAATTGATTAATATGAAATTAAGAGAAAGAATTATAGAAATTAATTTATTGATTAGACCTCCTAGAAATTACATCTTCTAAGAATAGGTTTGTTGGATATATGACTCCCCCATCCTTAGGATTTTTGTACTCCTGGACAATATCTTCAGTTTTAGTATTGGTTATATTATTGATTATTTTTCCTTTTCTTCTTTTACTTTGTAGAATTACAAAAATTAATTAAATTACAACTATAATTACTATAACGATTGTATTAGTATGAGTTAAATTATCATAAATTTTTCTTTTATAATTAATTTCAACAATTTCTTTATTATTTTCTGATTGTTTTAAATTTAAAATTTCAAGTTTAACATTTATATTTTTAATCGTTATATAATTAGGTATTACAATATTGTGTTTGAATTCTTTGTTTTTATTAGAAATTTTAATGTTATCGATTTGGATATTACAATTATTAAAATAAATAATATAGTTTTTGTTTAAAAGATAATTCATATTGTTGCAATTGTTTGTTAAATTCTTATTTTGAGTATTTTTTATTAATATTACACCTTGATCCAATTCCATTATTTTAAAATTTTCTTCGATAGTTTTAGAACAATTTGTATATGATTTAATAAAAAGATTTGATATACAGTTTGAGGTTGGTTTTAGTTTGTTTTTATATTTTTCTTGAGTAATATAATATGTTTTATTTTCAAATAAGATAATATCAGAATTTGGTGTATCAATTTGTTCAAATTTTGAATTTGACAATGCAAAAATTTTATACTTGGTAGCATTTTCTCTACTAAGTACTGGTATTTCAAATATAAATATTAATTTATTAATATTTGTTGTTGCAACTGAACTCTTAAGTTCTTGAATTTTGAAAATATCTATGTTATAAAAATCTATTTCTTCTGGTGTTAGAATGGACCTACTCATTATTTGATGTTTAGCAAATATGACATTTTCTTGAATTTTTTCGACTTCTTCGTTTAGAAGATTAATGTTAGTAATTATTTGCAAGTATTGTAGTTGTTTAGTAATATTTTTATTTTCCATTGAAACACTATTTAGAAGTTTTTCAATTTTTATGTGGTTGTTATTAATGGTTTTTTTCAGGATTTCAATATTATCTTGAAAATTATCGTTTAATTTTATTTGTTGGTTATGATTAATTACTAGATTATGGGTATTTTGTTCAAGGGTTTTTAGATATTTTTCTATTTCAACTTTATCATCTTCGTCCATTGTACCAAATATCCATTTTAAAAATGAGCAACCAATATTAGCTAATGCTCTTTTATGTCTATAGGGAATTAATGTCTTGAAAGTATGTTCTAATTTGTTAATTTTGTCTTTTAACGTTTTCAAAGCAATTTCGTCTTCGGGAGTTTTAAATGAATTTCTTATATTATCATTTATCATATTTATTGTATAATTGATTTCATTTAATTCAATAACGTGAAGGATTTTAGTATAGCTATCAATAATTGAGATTTTCTCCTGTTGGATTAAGGAATACCCGGATTCAGTTTCTAATTTTTCTATATTAATTGTTGCTTCAGCTTTATTTAGAATTATAATAAGTATAAGAATCTGAATAATGACTTTAAAAATTAAAATTAATAAAGATAACAACTTGAAAAAATGTAGAAGCTTCCAATTTGCCACAAGGGTGTTCTTTACTATCTCTTGCGTGTTCCCCTAATTTGGGATCAATTGGAGTGGTGGTTCTGTACCGCTCTCAGACCTCCCAAGTTTTAAAGGCTTATAATCGAAATTACTAAAAATAGTTACTTAAAATTAAGATGGACCGTTCAAATTGTGTACGAGGGTTAACTAGTACTATAAGTACAGCGCGGACTATATAAGGGCGAAATCAGCCCAACGGTTCGGATTCCGGACCTTTTAATCGATGTCAGGGCTAAGGAACATATATAAAAAATCACGATAACTCAACAACTAATGAGGCTCTCTTCATGAAATTTGTGCTGTAGGTTATTGGCAGCGAAACTACGGCGGTGAATACGTACGGTGAGGATTGGACAATGGGTTCGGAACTTAGAACTTTTTGATCGAATTTAGGCCAAACGAGCATAATTCCGAAACCAATGAAGATAGAACCTCCAAATTTGGTATCAGGGTGTTCCTTCCTATTTCGTAAGTGTCTTTGAAATTTGGGCCCCTTTGGAGTAGTGGATCGGGGACCAGCCACTCAGTTCTTAGGCCCTTAAAGCATATTTTCGAAATTAATAAAGATAGTTACTTGAAACAAATGTAGAAGCTTCCAATTTGCCACAAGGGTGTTCTTTACTATTTCTTGCGTGCCCCCCTAATTTGGGATCAATTGGAGTGGTGGTTCAGAACCTCTCTTAGACCCCCCAATGTGTAAAAGCTTATCATCGAAATTAATAAAACTAGTAACTTAAAATTAAGATAGAGCGTTCCAATTGTGTACAAGGGTTAACTAGTATTGAAAGTATGACGGGACTGCATATGGGCGAAATCGTACCATAATTTCGGGTCCTGGAACCCTTGAAAAGTTCAAGGACTAACAAACATATATCTTAAAAACACCATAACTCAAAAAATAATGCCGGTATTTAGATGAAATTTAACAGTAGGTTACTAGTAATGAAAGTACCATGGGAATTGGTTGTGGTCGAGTTTAATTTCGAAGCCAAAGAATATATTTACTATGTCCTATGTGTCTCCGAAATCTAGACTTAATTGTAGTGGTTCAGCTATGTTCAAAGGTACTTGCTGCATTTATGTAAAATTTATTTTTATATTTAAATGAATTATATGAAAAGGTGTAAATTTTTAATTGTATTTTAGAAATACATTTATTGCATATTTTGCGTTTATAAGTTTTTCTATTAGGTATATAAACTAACCATTTAAAATAATTGCAATTTTTAAAAATTTGGATTATTAAATATATTATGCTTTGACTATCTTTTTATCACAAAATTTAATAATTAGAATTTTTTCATTTTGTAATTGAATTGGAATAAATATATTTTCATTTATTTCAAGTTTGTTTGTTTTTTAATATTTTTAAATAGATAAATTAGTAAGAATTTGTAGTATTTTTTAATAGATAGGGTAATTAGAAAATGTTTTTAGTATTATACAGTTAATTTGGTTAGCTATGTCTTACGATCAAATTAATAACAGCTTCTATGGTGTTAAAATGACTTATGGATATGTCCTTAAATTTGAACCAAATAGGTGTAGGGTATTTCTAAGTCGGTTGCACCGACTGACTGTTTCTTTACTTGTTTATTTAATAATCTGTCCTTGATTTCTTGTAAACTTCGAATTTTATTATTGGTAAAATCAATGGGCCTTACTTCAGTTACAGAATGTAGTGTATTATTATAAGCTTCAACAGCTTTTAATATATAACTTTTAGTATTAAGGTTGGGATCAGTTAATGTTAAAATCCTAACATGTTCTGTAATTGTTCCGTGAGCTCTTCCTATATCAGAATTACCTGTATGACTTCTGGGAGAGGTAAAGTGTATTTCTATATTTTCTACTCTACAAAAGTCTTTCAAATTTAAACTATTGAATTCATTGTCAAATACAAATGTTTTTGGTTTACCGAACAGAGAATTTCTTAATCTTAAAGCTTGAATAATGGTAACGCTATTTCTATCATTTAGTTTAATTATTGATAAGTGTTTCGTAAATTTATCTATAGTTGTCAAAAATACTTCTTTTTTTAAGTAGTAAGTATCGCCATGAACTATTTCATTTGGTTCAGAAGGTGTTGCAGATATATTAAAATTTTATTGATTAGGTTTCCGATCATACTTTGCTAGATTACAAATATCACAGTTATTTATATATTTGTAAATAAGGTCTTTCATTTTTGGAAAATAGTACTTGTCTTTCATTTCATTAAAATTTTCTAAGATACCTCTATGATTTGTTTTTTCATGAGTTTCTTTTATTATTTTTAGTAAGTCGGTTTCGCTTTCAGTTTCTTGAGCTAATTTAGTACATTTAATAAATTTTACCTTACTATCGTTACTAAATAATTCTATTAATTTTGTTTGTAATATTGCAAATTTATTATCGTTTAATTCCGAATAAATTGCAGTAATACCTTTTTTTATGAACCTTCGTAGTAAATCGTTTAAATAAATTTGATTTTTTAAATCGTCTTCGGATATAAAAATTTTTTTATATTTGTTATATTTAATAATCAATTCACCTGGTTTATTTGCTACTAGGTGGATTTGATTAAAATATTTGTTTACTATATTTTCTACAATTGGGATGTGGTCATCCAAATTTTCGATGCCACTATGAATTGTAGTTAAATCACTTTCAATGTTAGAAGACTCATTTAATTGAAAAATGTTATTTATTTAATTTTTTTCGACATTGATTCTGCAAAGGAAATCAGCCACTTTATTGTTTTTTCCTTTAATATATTCTATTTCGAAATTAAATTCATTTAATTTAATTCTCCATCTTTGGAGTTTTGAATTTGGTTCTTTTAATGAATTTAGCCAAACTAAAGGTTTATGATCCGTTTCTATTGTAAACCTAACACCAAAAAGATATGGTCTAAAATACTTAGTTGCCCAAACAATTGCCAAAAGTTCTTTTTCGGTAGTACTATAACGAATTTCGTGATCATTTAATGTTCTACTTGCAAATGCAATTGGGTGTAAATGCAATTGTTATGATTAATTTGACTGTTAGAATTAGAATTAGAATTATTTCTATTAAAATTATTATTGGGATTATTATTATAATTATTATTATTATGACGTGGAAAATTATTAGAGCGATTAGAATTATTATTATAATTGTTATTTGTAAAATTTCTTGAGCGATTGCTATTTGAATTGTTACTATAATTATTGTTTGAATTAGAATTAGTATTAGGACGATTATTATTGTTTTTATTTCTATCATTACGCGAAAAGTTTTGATTTCTATTAAAATTATAATTATTACATTTGGTGGAAATACCAGTTTGCAAAAGCTCATAATAGGCTTCTTCTAAATTATCAATGTTTTTAAGCCTTAAATACATGCTATCGAGATCTAGGAAGTTTATTAAGAAATTTTTCTAATATGCTTTTTTCGTTATTTGATGGTTTAAAATCAATAGGGGAATTTGGATCAAGTTTATATTTTAAATTTAATTTATCTAATATTTTTGTTAATCTAATATATAAAGAAGAAAATTTGTTTGTTTGTTTGTTTGTTTGTCCAGGATTCACGTGAAAACCACTGGTCCGATTGACACCAAATTTTAGAGGAATAATTTTGGGAGTCCGGGGGGTGACATGGGCTATGTCGCATTTTTATAAGTCAGCAGGTTGCGGCTCCAGAGCCGTTTTAAGCTTTTTCGTTTTTTTGATGTCGAGTCGAAACGGTTTGACCGATTCACTTGAACTTTTGCACGAATGTTCTTCTTACTACACGGAATTAATGGTATAAATCTGGTTGGAATAAATTAACCCCTTTCGGCCCGGCGGGCTTCCAAAAAATTTTGTGTTTCCGATTTGTGTCCAATTTTACAGGGTGGTTTTGCAGTCAAAAAGAGAAGCTGGCACAAATTTTTGTTGGGTTCGGTTAACCCGTTTGGGCACGAGGGCGCAATGAAGCTTTTTCAATGTTTTTAATGTCGAGCCGAAACAGTTTAACCGATTGACTTGAAATTTTGCACAAATCTTCCTCTTAGCAAACGGAATTAGTTGTATAAAGATGGTTCGAAAATATTAACCCATTTCGGCTCGGCGGGCTTCCAAAAAATTTTGTGTTTCCGATTTGTGTCCAATTTTACAGGGTGGTTTTGCAGTCAAAAAGAGAAGCTGGCACAAATTTTTGTTGGGTTCGGTTAACCCGTTTGGGCACGAGGGCGCAATGAAGCTTTTTCAATGTTTTTGATGTCCTGCCGAAACAGTTTGACCGATTGACTTGAAATTTTGCACAAATGTTCCTCTTAGCAACCGCAATTAGTTGCATAAATTTGATTGGAATAATTTAACCCATTTCGGCCTGGCGGGCTTCCAAAAAATTTTGTGTTTCCGATTTGTGTCCAATTTTACAAGGTGGTTTCGCAGTCGAAAATAAAGTCTGGGACAAATTTTTGTTGAGTTCGGTTAACCCGTTTGGGCACGAGAGTGCAAAGAAGCTTTTTCAATGTTTTTGATGTCGAGTCAAAACTGTTTGACCGATTGACTTGAAATTTTGCACAAATGTTCCTCTTAGCAACCGCATTTAGTTGTATAAATTTGGTTGGAATAAATTAACCCATTTCGGCCTGGCGGACTTTCAAAAAAGGTTAAATATTTTTTTGTGGCATTTATAGGCAAAGTAGTATCTCAAAAAATTGGCTGAAACTTGCTTTTTTACAATTTTCAAACTTCCCGGCAACGCCGGTTAAATCTGCTAGTCTAATATATAAAGAAGAAAATTTGTTTGTTTATTTGTTTGTTTGTTTGTTTGTCCAGGATTCACGTGAAAACCACTGGTCCGATTGACACCAAATTTTGGAGGAATAATTTTGGGAGTCCGGGGGGTGACATAGGCTATGTCGCATTTTTATAAGTCAGCAGGTTGCGGCTCCAGAGCCGTTTTAAGCTTTTTCGTTTTTTTTATGTCGAGTCGAAACGGTTTGACCGATTCACTTGAAATTTTGCACGAATGTTCTTCTTAGCAACCGCAATTAGTTGCATAAATTTGGTTGGAATAATTTAACCCATTTCGGCCTGGCGGGCTTCCAAAAAATTTTGTGTTTCCGATTTGTGTCCAATTTTACAAGGTGGTTTCGCAGTCGAAAATAAAGTCTGGGACAAATTTTTGTTGAGTTCGGTTAACCCGTTTGGGCACGAGAGTGCAAAGAAGCTTTTTCAATGTTTTTGATGTCGAGTCAAAACTGTTTGACCGATTGACTTGAAATTTTGCACAAATGTTCCTCTTAGCAACCGCATTTAGTTGTATAAATTTGGTTGGAGTAAATTAACCCATTTTGGCCTGGCGGACTTTCAAAAAATTTTGTGTTTTCGATTTGTGTCCAATTTTACAGGTTGATTTTGTAGTCTAAAAGAGAGGCTGCAAAAAGTTTTAGTTAAGTTCGATTAACCCATTTTTTTTTTTTTTTTTTTTTTGTTTTTCTTTATTTATAATATAAATTTAAATATACATACATAATTTATCTTTTCAGTACATAGTAAATAGATTGAGACCTATGCCTAAGGCCGTGCGGTCATATTTGTAAGAATTATTTAACAATAGAATAAGAAAACGTAAAACAAAGCAAAAAAAAAAAGAAATTTAATGATATTCATTTACAAATTTTTCATAGGATTTCTTCATAAAAATTTACTCTTTTTTTGTATAATTCTTCATATTTTAATTTATTAATTTTTTTTATATTCTTAAAACAGCACAACAAAGAAAATAAAAAAAAAAAAAATTTTAACTTATTTGATTTATTTATGAATGTTAGTTAGTTAATGTAGGATTTAATTATTAGTTTGTTAGTATTTCTAGTTTTATTAAAATATTATGTACTAATTATAGTGGATTTAATCTTTTGTGTAAATAGATTAAGGTTATTAATTAATTTTATTTGTTCTGGAAGTTCATTATAAACCTTAAGGCAATTATATAAGCAGTTATTCTTTTGATGTGATGTTCTAAAAAGGGAAAGGTAGAAGTTCGATTTGTTCCTAGTATTATGGTTGTGTATGTCAAAATTCCTATTTAGAATGAAGTTATGTTTTAATTGATTATTAATGATTTTGTACGCAGTTTTATAGAGTTCCATTAATATTATGTTTCTTAAGCTTAGATATTTTATAGTGTATATAGAATCTGTTGGGTGTAACAAGGGCAAGCCTTGTGCAAGCTTAACACATTTTTTATGCATTTTGTCTAGTTTATTTAGATGAATTTGTGGAGCTCTACTCCAAATAGGTAAAAGATAAGTAATATGTGATTTTATATACGAGGAATGTAATGTGTATATCGATTGATCCGAGAGGAACTTACGTAATCTTCTCATCAGGAATATGTATGGAGTTATATTTTTGATTACTTTTTCAATATGTTTATTCCAACTTGATTTACTGTCAAGTAACAGACCTAAATAATTGAAGTTATTGACTATTTCTACATTTACATTATTATATTGAACGGAATTAGAGAAGTTAAGAATCTTGTTTTCAAAGAATAAAATTTTGGTTTTATTTAAGTTTAATAGAAGTCGGTGCTTGGTTAGCCACTCCTCAATTAGCAGTAAATCGTGTTGTATAGATAGATGAATATTTCCCTCAGAATCATCTGCATATTTTATTACCGCATCATCTGCGAATAACTGAATACAACCCTTTAATTTTAAATGAGAGATGTCGTCGATATATAATTTAAAAAGAAGTGGGCCCAAAATGGAACCTTGCGGAACCCCTTTTGATATTATTTTTTCATCGCTAAAGTTATTGTTTATACGAACCTTTTGTTTGCGACCTTGTAGATATGACTGGAAGAATTTTAACTGACCTAATGTGAAATTTAATTTCTTAAGTTTTAATAGAAGAATGTCATGGTCGACGCAATCGAAGGCCTTTTTTATGTCAAGAAATACACAGCTAACGAATTTACCGTTATCAATATTTTTGGAGATGAAGTCATTTAAAAAGAGACAGGCAGCTGTTGTGTTAGATTTTTCTTCGAAACCAAATTGTTTCTCACTTAGTTTAGGATTATTTTTAATAAAATTATTAAGCCTATTTTGAATGACTTTTTCGAAGATTTTTGAGAAACTAGATAAAACAGATATGGGACGATAATTAGAGCAATCTGTTGCAGTTCCTCCTTTATATATTGGTGTTATAATGGCTGTTTTTAGCGAACTTGGGTATGTGTTCGATGTGAATGCATTATTAATATGCCTGACTAAGGCAGGAGCTAGATGATCTGAAAATTTTTTTATTAGTTTAGTTGAAATATTATCGTACCCCGTAGCAGCAGCTGAATTGAGAGTTTGAATGATTTTGGATACTTCATCTACATTAGTTGGAGAGAGGTCAAAATTACTATAAATATTTCTTCTAAATTTGTCAATGTAATCAAGGTCAATGTTATTAATAGGGATATTTATTTCTTTTGTAATATTAGCGAAATACTCGTTAAAAGCAGAAGCAATTTCGTTTTCATGTTCAATTACTTTTGAGTTATGATGTATTACCTTAATAGATTGGTTTGAATTTACCATACTAGAATTGAACATAATATGTTTGTAACAATCCCATAGCTTTTTACAATTTTTAGAGTTATCAATCACTAAGTTAGAAAAATAATTTTTTTTTGCTTTGATTATTAAAGTTCTCACTATAAGTTTGTATTTATTGTATAGAGTTTCAGTATGGATATCATTTGCGTACTTTTTTTTGAATTTAAATAGCGAATCTCTTATTTTCATTTTGTCTACTATTTCTTGAGTAATCCAGGTTTTCCTCTTCTTATTTTGCTTTACGGGTACTGTTTGGGTGTTCGTATTTATGATACTTTTCAATTTCACAACTAATTCATCAAAGCTTGTGTAGGACTGTAGGACATTCCAGGAGGTATTTGAAATTATCCTTTCATAGTTTAGAACAGTTTTATAATAGGTTTTCCCCTCAGTTATTGGATTCAGACTGGTGGTTATAAAGAACATTTGATGATCAGACAGACAAGAATCTAAAATATGAAACCAGAATTTATTCTGAAAAATATCGGTTACGAAATGATCAATAATTGTTTTTGTATTTCTACCAATTCTCGTAGCAAAGTTTAGTTCAACCTTGTTGCAAATTAGGAATCCATTAATTAATAGCGCGTTTGAGTATGAATTAATTACTGCTCTATCTGTATTTAGTAGATTTAAATTAAAGTCACCTAGAATGTAGCTTTGTTTGTATTGCAATGTTATATAATCTATTTTGTCAATAAAGTCGTCTATAGAGGTTTCGTGTGCTCTATATACACCAAATATATTTAAGTTTTGTTTTGTAAGCTTAACCCCCAAAATATTACTTCTTTGAAACTCTTCGCAGTATATTTGGTAACTATTTATATCATTTTTAATGTAAATCGCAACCCCGCCGTATGACTTATCTCTATTGGCAAAGTAAGCATTATACCCTTCAATATTATAAAATTTGTTTTTTGAACTATGTATCCATATTTCCGTAAGAACAATTACATGAATCTTGTTTTTAAAATGGTTATTTATCAAGGCCTCGACATTGTATAATTTTTTCCTTAAACTTTGAATATTTAAATACACCATATTGAAATTATTTTTGAAAGTTGAATTTTGTTTATTCGGATCAATATGGGTGAAATAATCTATATTTAATAGATTTTGTATATTAGCTATATCATGGACCATTATTAAATTTTATAAAATTGGGTGTTCGAGATTAGTAAGTACACAAACCAAAATATAACAGTTGAGACTGGGAACAATTATTATAATGATCATAATAAGCCAAATAAAAACTGATAATTTATGTGGTTGAAATTTATTGTTGAAAATTAATGGTTTTATTGTTGAGTAAATGTTTAATAAATGTAAGAACGTAATTAGTTTGTGGAATCTAAGTTTTTTTTTGACAGATATACAAAGAAAAAATAAAAACAAGAAAAGAACAACACCAAAAACATATAATTTTAAAACATGTGTTGTTAAAATTAGATGATATTTGTTTACTACTACAAGGTGTAAGTTTTTATATATAATCAATTGATGAGAAATATAACCAGCATTTATCTCAAGGTAAGAAAGTTTAAATTTAATTTTTTTAGTAAAGTTTATAACATGAGTGATAATATTAATAAATATGAAAAAGTGTTTAAAATAAGAGAACGAATTGGTGAGAAAATTAGGTTTTGTAATACATGTGTTTTGTAGATAGTTGAAATAGAAATTGTGTTGATTAAAAATAATGAAAAGGATTAAATCCGGCTTAGTAGTGGGGTTATGTTTTTTATTTAGTAGTTTGTTAGTTTTTAGAAAATTTAATAAAATTAGTATGAAGTGAACAATTAAGATTATTAAAATTAATTTTAATATAAAAATATGTTTATAATATATGAACTTGTTGTTGTTGTTGTTTGTTTTTATAATATGTGAGTTTGTGAAATAGCTAATTGTGAACTTAGATTGATTAACAATAATAGTAAATAATAATTTATATAAAATTAAATCTGGGTTAGTAGGGTTACATTTTTTGTTTAGTAGTTTGTTAGTATTTAGAAGAATTAATAAAATTAGTATGAAGTGATCAATTAAGGTTAATAAAATTAATTGTAATATAAAAAGATGTTTGTGGTATAAGTACTTGTTGTTGTTAGTTTTTTTAATATGTGAGTTTGTCAGTTTGCTAAATGTGTACTTAAATTTATTAACAATAATAAAAAATAATAATAATTTATAAAAAGTTAAATCTGGATTAGTAGGGTTATTTTTTTTATTTGTGAAATTGTTAGTGTTTAAAAAATTCAACAAAATTAATATATTTAATATGTTTAGTATGATAAATATGAAGAATATAATAAAAATGATAAATATGATAAATATGAATTGTTCAAATAAAGTTAATGAATTTTCAATTAATATTATTATTGTTTTTAATGTATGATATATCATTAGTATTTCTAATTTTAAATACCTTTGAAGATTCAGTTTTTCTAATAAAAATGATGTTGTTTTTAATCCATAGGAATTTCCAATTGTTGTTGTTTTTAATTTGCCTGGCTTCATAGTAGAGGTTTGATTGCCGCTGTGTAAGATGGTCTCGAAAAAATATGTTGCGTGTGCCTTCCTCTTTTCCACGACGATGATATGAAGTTTTCTATATATTTTATTTTCTTATACGATTAAAAGTATTTTATTGAAAATTTTGTACCAGCATTTTAATTAAAACCCACAGGGTTAATTTGGTTTTGACCTGTTTGTGCGTTTTGAACAAAGATTCAATGAAATTTTCAGTTTTCTTCAAATGAAATCTAAAAATCAAAAAATTCAATTTGTTATAAATAATGCTTAAATACATAGTATTTTAAAACAGTTTTTCCAAAAAATAAGCCTACATTTCTCTCATAAAATCATAAAAAAACGAGGAAGAGCGTATTACAACTTTCAGGTGAGTACTAAACAAAATATAAGTTGAAAAGCGAATTTTTAAACCTTTTCTAAACCATCGACTATATTTTATTCAAGCGTTGGCAATTCAAGAAAATCCCCTTTTGACCTATAGTCATTTTAATTCAGTTAACATTGTTCACCGGAAACCTACCATCCTCAACTATATCGTCAAGGAGCACCAAATTGTCAAGAAGCAGCATGTATAGAAAAATTAGAGATAATCGTTCAAATTGTTTTGCAAACTGTTTTTTAAAGTTTTTGTTTCGCAATCGATTAAAAGAACTCGACAAACCTTTTTTTTAAATATTCCCCTAATTCAAAGAAGTTGTACCTACTTTCAAAAATTGGACGTAATTTACTTACAAATTTTTTTAAAACAATCGTCGGCAGGGGTTAACAACTTTCAAGTCTGTTAGTAAATTGAACTTCATTTTCAAAGAAGAACACATATACGAAATTTGAAGTTAATCTGTTAAATCATTTCTAATATATAGCAAAGGAACGAAAAAACCTATAAAAAGCTGTTGGGCCACGATGGGTTGAACTCCACAAATATTTTTTTGTGGCATTTATAGGCAAAGTAGTATCTCAAAAAATTGGCTGAAACTTGCTTTTTTACAATTTTCAAGCTTCCGGGCAACGCCGGTTAAATCTGCTAGTCTAATATATAAAGAAGAAAATTTGTTTGTTTGTTTGTTTGTTTGTCCAGGATTCACGTGAAAACCACTGGTCCGATTGGCACCAAGTTTTAAAGGAATAATTTGGGAGAATGTTCTTCTTATTAAACGGAATTAATGGTATAAAGTTGGTTGGAATAAATTAACCCCTTTCGGCCCGGCGGGCTTCCAAAAAATTTTGTCTTTCCGATTTGTGTCCAATTTTACAGGGTGGTTTTGCAGTCAAAAAGAGAGGCTGGCACAAATTTTTGTTGGGTTCGGTTAACCCGTTTGGGCACGAGGGCGCAATGAAACTTTTTCAATGTTTTTGATGTCGAGCCGAAACAGTTTGACCGATTGACTTGAAATTTTGCACAAATCTTCCTCTTAGCAAACGGAATTAGTTGTATAAAGATGGTTCGAAAATATTAACCCATTTCGGCTCGGCGGGCTTCCAAAAAATTATTTGTTTCCGATTTGCGTCCAATTTTACAGGGTGGTTTTGCAGTCGAAAAGAAAGGCTGGCACAAATTTTTGTTGGGTTCAGTTAACCCGTTTGGGCACGAGGGCGCAATGAAGCTTTTTCAATGTTTTTGATGTCGAGTCAAAACGGTTTGACCGATTGACTTGAAGTTTTGCACAAATGTTCCTCTTAGCAACTGCAATTAGTTGTATAAATTTGGTTGGAATAATTTAACCCATTTCGACGTGGCGGGCTTCCAAAAAATTTTGCATTTCCGATTTGTGTCCAATTTTACAAGGTGGTTTCGCAGTCGACAATAGAGTCTGGCACAAATTTTTGTTGAGTTCGGTTAACCCGTTTGGGCACGAGGGCGCAAAGAAGCTTTTTCAATGTTTTTTATTTCGAGTCAAAACCATTTGACAAATTGACTTGAAATTTTGCACAAATGTTCCTCTTAACAACCGAAATTAGTTGCATAAATTTGGTTCGAATAATTTAACCCATTTCGGCCTGGCGGACTTTCAAAAAATTTTGTGTTTTCGATTTGTGTCCAATTTTACAGATTGATTTTGCAGTCTAAAGAGAGGCTGCAAAAAGTTTTAGTTAATTCGATTAACCCGTTTGCCACGACGACGCCATTAAGTTTTCTATAAATTTTATTTTCTTATACGATTAAAAGTATTTTATTGAAAATTTTGTACCAGCATTTTAATTAAAACCCACATGGTTAATTTGGTTTTGACCTGTTAGTGCGTTTTGAATAAAGATTCAATGAAATTTTCAGTTTTCTTCAAATGAAATCTAAAAATCAAAAAATTCAATTTCTTATATATAATGCTGAAAAACATAGTATTTTAAAACCGTTTTTCCAAAAAATAAGCCTACATTTCTCTCATCAAATCATAAAAAAACGAGGAAGAGCGTATTACAACTTTCAGGTGAGTACTAAACAAAATATAAGTTGAAAAGCGAATTTTTAAACCTTTTCTAAACCATCGACTATATTTTATTCAAGCGTTGGCAATTCAAGAAAATCCCCTTTTGACCTATAGTCATTTTAATTCAGTTAACATTGTTCACCGGAAACCTACCATCCTCAACTATATCGTCAAGGAGCACCAAATTGTCAAGAAGCAGCATGTATAGAAAAATTAGAGATAATCGTTCAAATTGTTTTGCAAACTGTTTTTTAAAGTTTTTGTTTCGCAATCGATTAAAAGAACTCGACAAACCTTTTTTTTAAGTATTCCCTAATTCAAAGAAGTTGCACCTACTTTCAAAAATTGGACGTAATTTACTTACAAATTTTTTTTTGAACAATCGTCGGCAGGGGTTAACAACTTTCAAGTCTGTTAGTAAATTGAACTTCATTTTCAAAGAAGAACTCATATACGAAATTTGAAGTTAATCTGTTAAATCATTTCTAATATATAGCAAAAGCAACGAAAAAACCTATAAAAAGCTGTTGGGCCACGATGGGTTAACGGAACTCCACAAATATTTTTTTGTGGCATTTATAGGCAAAGTAGTATCTCAAAAAATTGGCTGAAACTTGCTTTTTTACAATTTTCAAGCTTCCGGGCAACGCCGGGTAAATCTGCTAGTTGGTTATAAAATTGACTTACATTTAAAAATTTTATTTCGTCTGCTTGTTCTTTCAGCTTAAGGTAATCTTCTTGTACCCCGAACGATCTATTTAGTTCATTTTTAATTTCATTCCATGTCGCGTTTTCTAATCTTCGTATACTAACGGCTGCTGCACCTTGTATTTTGGATAATATTATACTGCCAAGATAAGCTTTTAAACCTGGATCTGGTGTTAAACCCATGATATTATCAGCTTCTTTAAAAAATGATACTAGCTCAAACGTTCCATCTCCTCTAAACACTGGAATTGATCTAGCTTCGGATATTAGATCATTTGTTGATATTGAGTTAATTGTCAAGGCCATTTCTGATGTTTCACTTGTTAGCTTTATGTTGTTCAAAATACTATTGTATTCACAAATAGTTTTTGGTTATTTTTGAATAAGACTCGATATGGTTTCATTCACTCACACAATTAAAAAATATTTTTTTATCTTTTTTGTGTTCTTTTATCGCTATAAATTTTGAAAAAAAACCTGACGTCACCTTTGTCATTTTAGTTTTTTTTTTTTTTTATAAAGTTCTTCAATAAAAATTTAAACGTTAATTGAAGTTATCTTGCTTTAACTTTAATATTAATATTGAAAAAGTTAGTAAAGTTTTATTATTCAATTTATTAGTTTTTCTCAATGAAAAACTTTTTATACTAAAGTCACTGGTAAAATCTTGTTAGATAACATTCACTTTTGTTTATAATATATTATCTACCGTTATCAGACATCAGTTAGCGATCCTACCGACTGCGCCAGTTTAATTATTTTATAAGATGGAATTTTATAAAATAATATTTTTTTAATAAAATAGTTTTTATTTATTTAATCAAAACACAAAAATATTTTATTTTTATTTAAATTTTTATTTAGTGTTAAACGTTACGAATCTAGACTTAAACTAACTTTTTAGTTTTACAAATTTTATAATTAACATTCAATTTTAAATATTGATTATTATTAATATTTTACAAAGAAAAACAAGAAAAAGAAATTTATTACATTTTCAAGTGCTTTCCATTTTATTGCACTTGAAAAGGAAATTGTGTAAGAATTTAATTTTAAATAAAAAATTGTCTTGTGTTGTAATTTGATCTCTTATATTTAATTTAATGACTTAATTTTGGTTTATTATACTTGAAGTAGAAATTTCGTAAGAATTTAATTTTAAATGAAAATTTTTTTTTGGTTTGTTTGTAATTTGATCCTTTTTTATTTAATGACCTAATTTTAGTTTATTGTACTTTTAAACCAAATGTTGCATATTGTTTAATTGCGGTCAACAGAATAAAGGAAAATAAAAACAACAAAAATTATAATATCAAGTATGTTGGAATACTTGATATTCAATGTAATTGATTAATATGAAATTAAGAGAAAGAATTATAGAAATTAATTTATTGATTAGACCTCCTAGAAATTACATCTTCTAAGAATAGGTTTGTTGGATATATGACTTGCACACCCAAAATTGGGCCGTGACATTTTGAAACTCCATATAAGTGTTCGATTCATTATATAACTAACCGTGTGTAATTTTCATCCTCGTAGTATAATTAGTTTTGAAAAAATTCATATATTTGGAAAGAAGTTGTATGGCAGTCTTCCGAAAATGGGGACGTAACATTTTGAAACTTCATATATGTGCTCGATTCATTATATAACTAATTTTGTGTAATTTTCATCCTCGTAGTATAATTAGTTTTGAAGAAATTCATATTGGTGCAAAGAAGTTGTATGGCAGCCCGCCGAAAATGAAGCCGTAATATTTTGAAACTTCATATAAGTGCTTGATTCATTATAAAACTAACCGTGTGTAATTTTCATCTTTCTGGTATAATAACTAGTGAAGAAATTCATATTGGTTTAAATAAGTTGGGTGGCAGCTCGCCGAAGCTTTGGTCTGGTTTTAACCAAAAAGAATAGAAAACCTCAAAAATGTTCAAAAAATGTTTTGTGCGAATTTCAAAACTCTAGCTTAATTTTTCAATTCCATCTCTTTTAATTAATTTTTAATTAACGAATATACTAAACTTAAGCAAAATAAGCTTCATGATAGATAATAATCAACATATTCATAATGATTAATGATTATTTGAAGTACGAAGTTTACATATAAAATACTAGCAGATTTACCCGGCGTTGCCCGGAAGCTTGAAAATTGTAAAAAAGCAAGTTTCAGCCAATTTTTTGAGATACTACTTTGCCTATAAATGCCACAAAAAAATATTTGTGGAGTTCCGTTAACCCATCGTGGCCCAGCAGCTTTTTATAGGTTTTTTCGTTGCTTTGCTATATATTAGAAATGATTTAACAGATTAACTTCAAATTTCGTATATGTGTTCTTCTTTGAAAATGAAGTTCAATTTACTAACAGACTTGAAAGTTGTTAACCCCTGCCGACGATTGTTCAAAAAAAAATTTGTAAGTAAATTACGTCCAATTTTTGAAAGTAGGTACAACTTCTTTGAATTAGGGGAATACTTAAAAAAAAGGTTTGTCGAGTTCTTTTAATCGATTGCGAAACAAAAACTTTAAAAAACAGTTTGCAAAACAATTTGAACGATTATCTCTAATTTTTCTATACATGCTGCTTCTTGACAATTTGGTGCTCTTTGACGATATAGTTGAGGATAGTAGGTTTCCGGTGAACAATGTTAACTGAATTAAAATGACTATAGGTCAAAAGGGGATTTTCTTGAATTGCCAACGCTTGAATAAAATATAGTCGATGGTTTAGAAAAGGTTTAAAAATTCGCTTTTCAACTTATATTTTGTTTAGTCCTGAAAGTTGTAATACGCTCTTCCTCGTTTTTTTATGATTTTATGAGAGAAATGTAGGCTTATTTTTTGGAAAAACTGTTTTAAAATACTATGTATTTAAGCATTATATATAACTAATTGAATTTTTTGATTTTTAGATTTCATTTGAAGAAAACTGAAAATTTCATTGAATCTTTGTTCAAAACGCACAAACAGGTCAAAACCAAATTAACCCTGTGGGTTTTAATTAAAATGCTGGTACAAAATTTTCAATAAAATACTTTTAATCGTATAAGAAAATAAAATATATAGAAAACTTCATATCATCGTCGTGGAAAATGGGTTAATCGAACTTAACTAAAACTTTTTGCAGCCTCTCTTTTAGACTACAAAATCAACCTGTAAAATTGGACACAAATCGAAAACACAAAATTTTTTGAAAGTCCGCCAGGCCGAAATGGGTTAATTTATTCCAACCAAATTTATACAACTAAATGCGGTTGCTAAGAGGAACATTTGTGCAAAATTTCAAGTCAATCGGTCAAACAGTTTTGACTCGGCATCAAAAACATTGAAAAAGTTTCTTTGCACTCTCGTGCCCAAACGGGTTAACCGAACTCAACAAAAATTTGTCCCAGACTTTATTTTCGATTGCGAAACCACCTTGTAAAATTGGACACAAATCGGAAACACAAAATTTTTTGGAAGTCCGCGAGGCCAAAATGGATTAAATTATTCCAACCAAATTTATACAACTAATTGCGGTTGCTAAGAGGAACATTTGTGCAAAATTTCAAGTCAATCGGTCAAACAGTTTTGACTCGGCATCAAAAACATTGAAAAAGCTTCTTTGCAATCTCGTGCCCAAACGGGTTAACCGAACCCAACAAAAATTTGTGCCAGCCTCTATTTTTGACTGCAAAACCACCCTGTAAAATTGGACACAAATCGGAAACACAAAATTTTTTGGAAGCCCGCCAGGCCGAAATGGGTTAATTTATTCCAACCAAATTTATACAACTAAATGCGGTTGCTAAGAGGAACATTTGTGCAAAATTTCAAGTCAATCGGTCAAACAGTTTTGACTCGGCATCAAAAACATTGAAAAAGCTTCTTTGCACTCTCGTGCCCAAACGGGTTAACCGAACCCAACAAAAATTTGTGCCAGCCTCTATTTTTGACTGCAAAACCACCCTGTAAAATTGGACACAAATCGGAAACACAAAATTTTTTGGAAGCCCGCCGGGCCGAAAGGGTTAATTTATTCCAACCAATTTTATACCATTAATTCCGTGTAATAAGAAGAACATTCGTGCAAAATTTCAAGTGAATCGGTCAAACCGTTTCGACTCGACATCAAAAAAACGAAAAAGCTTAAAACGGCTCTGGAGCCGCAACCTGCTGACTTATAAAAATGCGACATAGCCTATGTCACCCCCCGGACTCCCAAAATTATTCCTCTAAAATTTGATGTCAATCGGACCAGTGGTTTTCACGTGAATCCTGGACAAACAAACAAACAAACAAACAAATAAACAAACAAATTTTCTTCTTTATATATTAGATTACACGTATACATGTTATTTGAATACATATAAATTACTTACAAGCCAAACTTAAAAAGATCTTTGTGTTAGTTTTTTCTTATCTATAATTTTTAGCACATTTTCAAAAAATTTTGTAAAAATCTGCCTATTCACTCTGTCCGTCTGTCCGTATGTTTACAAAATCTTTTACATCGTTTGAAATAGAGAAAAAAAATTTTAACCACGAGTTA
The DNA here is from genome assembly GCA_963082915.1 of Dolichopus griseipennis. Classification (NCBI taxonomy): domain Eukaryota; kingdom Metazoa; phylum Arthropoda; class Insecta; order Diptera; family Dolichopodidae; genus Dolichopus; species Dolichopus griseipennis. The sequence goes on from OY720441.1 coordinate 226,330,447, forward strand.
TAACAAGAGCTCTATTAGGTGCATTTTCAATGTGAAACGGTAAAAGAGAACTGCTTTCTTAGGCTTTACAAAAATACATCACTGAATACGGTGTTAAAATTTACCACTAAGCAAAACTCAATTTTTGCAAAATTTTTAGCCCCACATATCTTCTAAACGGTTTAATCTAGGGTCTTGAAATTTTAGGAGAAGTTAGATCCTTAGAAATTAGTAGGAATCGGTTAACAAAATTTTTTGTCACGTCCCCTGTTTAGCGGCTATAAGGGCTTGAAAATTGAAATTTTGCTATTTTTGAACACCCTTAACTTGAATACCTGTTCAAATTTTTTTTGTTAAGGCACAAAATTTGCAGGTCCATTATTATACTTTAACATATGTTAAAAGATTTTCTTAAATTTAAAAGCGGTTCTTTAAATTGAAAAAAGTGTCTCTCAGTTTTAACCAGTTTTGCTTAAATAGTAAAATTCTAAGTAAAATTCCAAATTTTGGTAGAATTCACAATTTAATTCCTTGAACCTAAAAAAGTTGTGGGAAGGGGAGTAGTAAGGATTAGATCCTTGAGAAATTGGGCAGCCTTTTCCATAGAGGAGCTAATAGGATTTAAAACTTTAAAAATTTACTGTTTCTATAAGTAAGCGGTAACTTAGTCACCAATGTATATATTTCTTAAATTAAACGTTAACATTGAAGCTTCAACATTATATTCCGATAAAATACTCAGTATGAAACACTATATTATTTTGAAAATGTGCTTTTTTAAAAACCCTTGGTTTTTTCATCACTTGTTTTTTTAAATTTTACGCATCTTTAAATTATATGAAATCGTGTCTCGATAACTACATAAAAAACAACAACAAAACAAATAAAAACAAAATTCATGTAATTTCATCTCGTGTACATGAAAATATTGGAGTTAAAAAGTTAGTTCGGTGATAAAAAATATATTTGACTGGTTAATTAAAAAAAAATTTCAATAAAAATTAATTAATTGACTTTTTAATAAAATATTCCATACTTAAAGAAGGACTCGATATTTCTATACTATTATAAAACTAAATTTTTTTTTACCAGTTGTACACTTATATAATCATTTATTTAATTTTGATTACTGTCTATTGAAGCTTTTGCAAAATAAAATAACCCAAAAAAAAAAAAAGAACTCGAATGAAGTGTTATTTATTTATTTTAAAATTTCATCGTTTCTAAATTTTATAATCAAATAATACCTTTTTTTTTGTTGTTCTTTGAAGTTAATTTCTTATGATTATTTTATATTTTCAATAATTAGTTTCTAATTAATTTTGTTTCACTAAAATCAGCTGATAATTTCATTATTTTTTATACAACCTTTTTTTTATGGTGGATGCTCGTAATTAGTTTTTTTCTTTGATTATATTAATAAACAAAAACAGCTTTTCTTTTTTGTTGTTTTACAAAATAAAATTGGTATATTTAATAAGAACGCTTAATTTAATTATCAACTGTTATTTTTTTATTACAATTTTCTATTTATTAAAAGAATTGCACTGTCGCCTTTTTGCTTTATATTTAAATTTTACTTCTCTTTCTCATGTGTATTCCACCAGTACAACCATTTGGAAACTTTTCAGCTAAAATCTGTTACGCGGGATTTACAATAATTCTTCTATTCTTCGGTTGATATATTTATAACTGATGTTTTATTTTTAAAAGTAGGTAAAACTAATTCAAAGGGGAATGTTTAAAAAAATTTTTGTCGAGTTCTTTTAACCGATTGCGAAACAAAACCTTTAAAAAACAGTTTTCATAACAGTTTTAACGATTATTTCTAATTTTTCTATACGTTTTTTCTTTTGCTTCTTGACAATTTGGTGCTCCTTGAATTTTTATTGTTATTATTTAATAATTATGAAAAGTTTCAAGTGAAATTTGATAAATTTGTTGAAAAATTGCTAGAATAATTCTAAAAAACTCGTTTTAAAAAAATTGCTTTATCACATTTTAAAACTAACATGTACACCATTCTTGTGTTAACTTTTTTAAATAACATCAACTTAAATTAAAACTACATTGAGAGGTCAAAAGGGTATACTAAATTTGCCATTATGTCATTATACTAAGTAAATAGTAGTTTACTTGAATTGCCAGCGTTTGAATAAAATATTGTCAATGCTTTAGAAAAGGTTTAAAAATCTGCTTTTCATTTTTTATTTGGTTTTGTACTTACCTGAAATCTCTACTACGCTCTTCCTCGTTTGTTTATGATTTGGTAAGAGAAATATAGGCTTCTTTCTTGGAAAAACTGTTTTAAAATACTTTGCTTTTAAGCATAATATGTACGAAATTAAATTTTTATTTGAGGAAAAAGAGAGGGAAAATGTTACGTTATTTAAATTCAAAGATATTATTATTCGGATTCTTTATTAGCTTTATTCGGCTGTACCAAGCAAAAACACAGTAACTAACAATATGATCAAATTCGAGTTAAGAGCAAAAATGGACTTACTATGTTGTTTCCTAACATTGTACATTGTCACTTTTACGATCTGAACCCTTAGTGAGTAAAAATGATGCTTCCAAAACACAGTAAGTGCATTGTTTACATCACGATTCCTAGTTCAAAACACAGTAACAAACAAATCCCAAATTAAAACACAGTAATTGCAATGAGTTACTGTGTTCTAATTTGGTGTTTGTACTTACTGTGCTTTAAAAGTGAAAAATAGTTCGGTTTTGTGTAATCACAAAGCGGCTGTCCCAAGCAAAAAAACAGTAACTAACAAAATTAAATTGTTTTTTTTTTAATTCTCTTTTTTCAATGTTTACTTGTTTTTTGTACTCTATTTTTAATGTAATAAATTGTACAGCGCAAAACAAAAACTTGGTGATTTTCTCTGCGCTGGTTAATATTGTAAACCAACCAAATGGTCCAGATGAAGTTCGCTTTAAATTCCTTACTAAAGGGCATACCCATATGAGTGCTGATGGAGTACATGGGAACATTGAAAAAAAAAAATAGGCAGGAAGCAATATATTTATGATTTCCAAGAGCTATGCGAGGTAATATAAAGTTCACGTAAAAATTTACGAATTTTAAAATTGGAACAGTTTCATCAATGGAAGTCAGGTAAACGGTCTTTAATGAAAAAGAAAAATATTGAAGATTCCATGACAAATTTTAAGTTGTGCAATTTGGTGGAAGTAAAATTTACAAAAGGATGCCGAACAATTGAATATAAAAACGATTTCGATGAAAATTTCAAGTTACTGGACTTTCTAAAGAAAAAAGAAAATATAAACAACGTTCCATGCTTAATCGAACACCGTGGTGTGCAGAAAAAAAAGGAAACAATAATCAAAGAGCTTGTTCAATTAATGCCAGTTAATAGGGGTTCATTTTGGAATAATCTAAATGAGTCTGAAACGTCAAAAGACTTAGTTACTTTTGACACCAATAACGTGGAAGAATAACAAATTACATAATAATTTGTACAAATTAATCTAAATTACTTTTTTTATAATTAATTATTTTTTATAATTTCTTAGTAGATAAGACTGAATTATTTTTGTTAAGTTTTTATTTTCAGATGAATTATTTTTGTCTAGTTTTAATTTGTATTTTCAAATGAAATTTTTTGTTTAGTTTTAATTTTTATTTTCAATGAATTATTTTTTTTTGTTAAGTTTTTATTTTAATGAATTTTTTATATTTTAATAAAGTGTTTTATTGTTATAGTGATTTAAAAATTTTAATAATTTGTTTTTTATGATAATGTAAAAAGGCAATACCTACTGTGTTTTTGTTTTGAGATTTAATTATTAAATTAATACTTGCCTTACTTTAAAAACACAGTAAATTCAAATACTGTGTTTTTACATGGTTTTCTTTGCTTAAATTTTCAATAATACCCATTTAAAACAAAAAACCTTTTCGGAATTACCCAAAATTAAGAGTAATCGAATCGAAATGGTATTAAAAAGAAGCATACTCATTCAATTTATAAGAAAAAATTACATAGACCACAAATTTTTAAAAGATGTTGTGAGGCTTCAAAATTTAGTGTTTTGCTTAATTTCTCGAAAGTATACTTGAATCAATTACTGTGTTTTTGCTTGGGACAGCCGTATTACTTTTAATTGAACTTGCCTTTGTCTATTGCTTTATTTTTCATTCTGTCAGTTAGTGATACATTTATATTAGAAATCTGACCATAAATTTATAAGAATTGTATGGTTCAGTGGTTAGCAAAGTGGCTGACGGTATAAATAGGTCTGAGTTCGATCCTCTTTCAAAGATAAAATTTTTTTTGTTTTTTTTTTTAAATTCAACAGAAATATTAAAAAAAATTACAAATAAAATTTGTAACTTTAAGAACTAAAATACTTCACTTTAATAATATAAAAACATAGACCAAATGATTATGTAGACGATCAGTTTCATATAAAAAATTTTTAGGGTTTTTTTTTTATGTCAATCCGTACATTTTTGGTTCATTGATTGAAAATTTATACAAGTAGGTAGGTACTTAAATGAAAAAAGAAATTTAGATTAAAATTTAAAAAAATATTTCACCATGAAACGAATTTGAACCCTAACTTATTCATCTTCAAATTTTTAAAATGCAACAAAAAAAATTTATCAGTCATTTTTTTTTGTTTACTTTAATCTGCGTAATAAAAATGTAACGAAATGATTTTGTATTAATATGGAATATATGTATATGTATATATCGCACATCCCATCTAGTATATCGTAACTAAAAAAATACATTTTTTAGAAGAGCGTTTCAAAAATTTTTTATTTAATTTCGTTTCGTTCTTTGCTTATGCTAGGTACAAACCTGGTTATTTTTTTGAATGATAGAAAAATTTATTTATTTTAAATATATTTACATTCCAAGTTAACGGTTCATCAATTGGGACTGTTATTTAACCAAATCATATACTAGAATAAACAATTTTAAAAATAATACAATTGTATGTGGACTTACCCTATTGGTTTTGAAGAGATATACAAAATAAAATATGGTAAGTGTAGTTACGATACAAATGATTGGACTTTTAATACATTATTGTATTGTAAATATAGTTACGATATTAATGTTTGGAAACATTTATCAGATGAAATTTTGTAAGTATACTTACAATGTAAAAAAGCATAATATCAGAGTACATTAAAAAAGTTACGATATAAAAGCTTAGATATATTCTGATAATAGTCTTGCAATATTGATTTTAGATAAATAGCTTACAGTAAATTATGAAGAAATTATTGTTTGTACAACACTTTATTTTTATCATAACAATACAATGTAAAATAATTTTTTAAACAGTGTAATGTATATATTAAATTTCTAAATTTTTAATTTAAATTTTTTAAGTTCTTACTTATTATTTATATATTGAAATTAAATTTCTTTTATTTTTTTTTTTATTTTATTTATTTATTTATTTAGTGAATTCACTATTATATAAAAATTCATTTTTTTTCTTTTATTCTTACATACTATAAAACAAAAAATATGAAACAAAGAATATAATATTTACAAATTATTTACATAAGTATAATAAAGTTTAAATTTATATATTATTCAAAATGTGCTTTTATATGAATTAAGAGTTTCTTTTTAAAAATACTGATATTAATTTCATTCTTTAAATAAAGTGGTAATTCATTAAATAATTTGAGTCCTTTATACATTAGCATATTTCTCGTTCCTTCCCTTCTTATATTTGCCAATCTAAAATCATTTCTGTTTCTCAAATGGTGATGATGTACATCACTTACATAAATTAGTCTATCACATAAGTAGTTAGGTAATAGTTTATTTTTAATTTTGAAAACCATTACTATCACATTGTAGTATATTCTTTGATTAACACTAGCCCACTTCAAGCAATCTAACATGAACTTAATGGAAGTATATCTGTTCACTTTTAATATTGTTCTCATTCCCTTATTCTGTATCTTTTGTAGCCTATTTTTGTCTTCTTTATTGGCTGTAAATAAGATTGATGAGCAATATTCGAAATGTGGTTTAACCATGGTGTTATAAATTTTTATAGATGTTGAAAGGCTGAGTTTTTTTCTAATTTTGGAAAAGAAATAACTTTTTTTTGCTGCTTTTTTACATATATAATCTATATGAGATTTGAATTTTAATTTATCATCTATAATCACTCCTAAATATTTAATTTCTCTAACCGGTGTTATACATATATTATTGATTTTGACGCTGCTTTGTGATTCATCTTTTATTATCATGCAGTTTGTCTTAGAGATATTTAGTTTAAGCTTATTAATTTCAAACCATTCATTTAAATTACCTAAATCTTCATTCATTTTTCGAATACATTCTTCAATGCTTTCATCAATTACGTATATTAACGAGTCATCTGCAAAGAGTACTAATCTAGCCATCGAAACAGCTTTTTCCATATCATTTACATATATCAAAAATAGTAGCACTCCAAGAATTGATCCTTGCGGTACTCCTAACAGAATGTTAATTGCATCCGAAACAGCTTCGTTTACCCTCGAAACCTGCCTTCTATTACTTAGGTAAGATATAAACCAATTTAATTCATTCTCTTGAATACCATATTTATGTAGCTTGTTGATTAATATGTTCCTATTCACTGTTTCAAAAGCTCTTCTCAAGTCCAGAAAGACTGCCACAATACAGTTTTCCTCATTAACTGCTACTTTCCAATTTGTAATTACTAGATTAAGTAACGATTCACAATTATGACCCTTTCTAAAACCAGATTGGTACTCAGAAATTAAATTATTTTTTTCAAAGTATGTTTCTAGTTGGTTATATACTATCTTTTCTAGAATTTTTGCTTCAATTGGTATCATATTGATTGGTCGAAATTCGCTGCATATGTTGGTATTTTTAACTTTCTGTATGGGTATTACCATTGTTTCTTTCCATATGTCTGGGAAACTGCCGGAATTTAATGATATATTTATAATTGATAATAAATTCTCTCCTATAAGTTCAAACGCGTCTTTAACTGCAGTAATGCTAATTAAGTTCATATCTTTTTTATTATTTATTTCATTTACAATTTTTTTTAAATCATTTATCGTGATTAATTTAAATTTAAATATAGTGGAAATATTATCGATGAAATTATTATATTGTTTTATAGGAATACTGCTGTTAATATCAACTATACTATCAACGAAATATTCATTCAACTTATTAGCAATTTCTAAGTTATTTGTGTATATTTTATTATCAGTAAATTTCACTTGTTTAATTTTGTTTTTTGATTCATTTAACACTAATTTTTTTATTGTTTTCCACATATCTTTTTGATCTGTGCAATTCTCTACTTTATTTTTTACATATTTATTCTTTTCACTGCTAATTTTATTTTTAAATTCATTTCTTATACTTTTATATTTATTCCATTCTTCTTCATTATTTAAAAATTTAGCAACTTTGTATTGTTTAATTTTTTTTATTTTTAATTCATGCAGTTCTAATGTGAACCAGTTATTATTATTACTTTGATTAAATGTTTTTATTTCAACAAATTCATTAAAAATATTTCTTAGGCCGTTACTAAAAATTTCTGCTTTTATATTGCAGTTAAAGTTATATACCGTTAAAATTTCATTTCCGTTTAACTTTCTTATAAATCTATTTTTACTATATTTTAATATTTTAAAGCTGTTATTATTATCTTTTTTATCTTTTTTATTTAAATTGGTTTTTATGCTAATTTTAATTGTTTCATGATCGCTTATCTTCCAATTATCTTCAGTGAATGCTTTAATATTATTATTATCATTTACTATCACATAATCAATTAATGTTTTACTGTTTTTAGATATTCTAGTATATTGATTAACGATTTGTTTGAATCCACTATCATTAATTATGTCTTTTATTTTATTTCTTTCAGTATTATCATTCAGCCAGTTAATATTAAAATCACCCATTATTAAAACTGTATGTGATATTTCGCTTAGTTCTTCCATTAACAAATTGAAATTACTGATAAAAGAATTCAAATTTGAGTAGTGGGGTGCCCTATAAACTGCTACTAGATAGAATACATTAGTCATATTGTATATTCTGATGATCAAAATCCAGAATTCAACATCTACGATGACTTTTTTGACTGACTCGAAATTCCAACAATTTTTCAGATAAAACATACATCCACCCGTATGACGTGAACTTGAATTAATTCTTATTAAACTGTACCCAGCAATGTTTATTAAATTATCCTCGTCCATTTCACAAAGATGAGTTTCAGATAAGCAAATGAAATCAAAAGTATTATTAACTGTTAGTAATTCAAATTCATAAAAATTGTTTATAATACCCTGACAATTTAAATAAATTCCTACAATATCTTCTATTGATTGCTACTTAAAAATTTTTCTTTTTTCAATATTTATTTTTCTTAACAATGATGGACAATTTTTATCAAAAACATTATGTGAAATATCTAGTTGTAAATTCAGAGATTCATTCGCCCTTTTACAGTTTATACAAACTTGATTATTCTGTATACATTCTTTAACTAGATGATTTCCTCCACATTTTAGACATACCTTTGAGGATATAGTACATTTCTCACTTTTGTGCCCATACGCACCATACGTTAAAACATCTACGAACATCATAATTTTCATATATTTTACAATTATCCCAACCAATCTTTATTTTCCCTACTTCCATTATAGATTTGAAATCTTCTGAGCTAAGTTCAACAATTCCATTATATTTCTCTTCACTTTTGCTACTTTTGTACGATTTTATAAATTTTATTTCATTCTCGAATTTCATTATATTTTGCTTAATAATTCTACTAGCTCTTCTTTTTCATATTTTTCTGTCATACCTACTATTAAAATTTTTGGTTTTATCTCTTTTAAGACAACGACATCATAATTTTCATTCATTTTATTTTTAATTTCATTTTCAATGTTACCTACAGTACTATTGTCCTCACAAAATATTGCTACTTTGCCATCTCTTCTTTCAGACAATCCACTTAATTTGTATTTTATTGGGTTGATAACTTTTTTGACAGCTGTCTTTGTCACTTCTGACTTTTGGTTTTGTTTTGGTTTTATCAATACAACAGGGTTTTTTTTAACCATATCAGAATACAAAGGAGTTAACTTTTTCTTTTGTACATTGCTACTTTTTGGTACTTCTTCAACAATATTTTTTATGTTTATCATTTCCAGTTTATCACAAATTTTCTCACCTTCAAGTTTGAAATCTGCCGCGTAAGTCTCACCTAAGCGTTGCTCTAGATCAGCAAGTTTATCATCAATTTTTTGTTCTAGGTTGGAAAATTTTTGATCAATAACATTCAATATATTATCTTTAAAACTTTCCAGACGTTCAATTAATTTGTTAAGCATTTCGTTAAGGTAATCATTGCTACATGCGTTAACATTCTTATTATAGACCTCTTTATTTTTACCCGTAACGGGTGAAGGAGCAGATTTTGAAGTACTAGTACTAGTGGATCTTAATTTCATTTGCTTGTCCATATTAGATATATTTGTTATACTCGTATATTTATTATAATTTTAAATTAAACTAAAAATTTGGAAGTAAGAATATGAATCTACTTTAATACATATGTCGAATATTGTAAATCGAAATAATTTACAAAGCGGTAATACTAATTTGGATCATAACAAGTAAATTAGACATCTTAAAAAAAATCTTATGCTGGCAGCACTTTACATCGTAGTGATAATATTGACAAAACAAGTAGGGATGATATTTGGTCAGTTGACAGTTCTATGAATGATAACAAATACAAAAGTTGTGCCGGTAAAAAATTAAATTGAATTAAATTGTTTAGTTTTAAATTGTTTTTTTTTATGTTTATTTAAGTTAAATATTAAGATATAGTTTAATTAGTTTTACAATATATAGTGTTTAGTTTTAAATTGTTTTTTTATGTATATTTAAGTTAAATATTAAAATATAGTTTAATTATTGTTATTAATTTAGTCCAAAAAAAAAAAATTATTATTAAAATTGTTTATTATTGACCAAATATTTTTTTTTTTTTTACACAGCCATACAGTTTTCTTTAACAAACAAAAGTTGTGCTGGTAAAAATCAAAATTAAATTGTTTAGTTTTAAATTGTTTTTTTATGTTTATTTAAGTTAAATATTAAAATATAGTTTAATTATTGTTATTAATTTAGTCCAGTTTTAATATTTAATTAAGATCAGTTGGACAAAAAGTTTGATTTATTTCAATTATTAGTTTTAAGTATTTATTTTAATGCACTCTTAATTATAAAATTAAATTAAGTTAAAAATTTGTATTTACTGTATAGAAAGTTAAATATTTTAAGCTTTGCATAGAAAAAAAATTATTATTAAAATTGTTTATTATTGGCCAAATATTTTTTTTTTTTTTACACAGCCATACAGTTTTCTTTATTACAGTTAAGTCAAGTGCACTATTACAATTAATTTAAGAAAATGCTAAAAGAAATATCTATATCCAATGTCTTATTAATGATGAAGATAATAAAATAATTCATAACTCTTGAAAAAAAAACACTCTTTTATTTTAAATAATTTTTTGTAGTATAGAATTCAATATTTTAGTTTGAATTTTTTGTTTAAACAAATTCTGCGACCGAACCGTACCGATGAAAACCTCGGAAAAACTTTAAAAGAAAATTTTATGTTCAAACTGAAATTGAAGTAATATAATACTGTTGTAATATATTTTGAAAGTATTTGAATTTAATAAGAATATTTAAAGTTTTTGGAAATAAAATTGTTTTTGAGAATAATGATATGTTTAGAATTTGAATAAAGTTGAAATAATTTTGAATTTACAAGTTTTTGTATATTTTAGATTATATTATTATCTCCAAAATCTTCTTCAAAATTTTCTAGATTTTCTGCCTCACTAGAAGTATGTTGCAAATTTTTGTAAAATTCTTTATTTCGCGTTATAAAATTAGTTAATTCAAATAAGTCTTTATATTTTACGGTAGATATTCTTAAAGGTTCCTTGTACAGAATTGTAGGCTTATTGTTTGGCAACCCCAATACTCTTTTGCGTTGTTTTCGAGTTTTTTCTTCTTCGTTATATAAAATGACGAAAATGAATCAGAATCGAACGAGTATTTATAAAGCATTATATATTAACTTTTATTATTCTTATATTACTCCATTTTATTTGCATATTCATTTAATTTTTATTTAAATTAACAAAATTTGTAAAATTTACAAAGTGTAAAAAATCGTTTTTTGTAATTTCGTGAACAATATACTTTGGTTCGGTTATTTTGCAATTTCGAATAAGAAAATACCATTGCGCCGGAACATAAATTTTTTTATTTTTTTTAGTCTTTTCAATCAAAGCGTGAATGGAATCTCATCCATTTTGCATATGCCCTTTCTCCAAAAATATATGTTGTATATTAATATTCATCACTTTACAAGCCCAAGCGTAAAATACGAATAAGCATATGTTTTTATCTTGCCCGGGGCAATTGTCAGAATAAAAAATTATGTTTTTTTTTTTTTTTTTTTTTTCTCTTTATTATTTCATTTATTTTTTACCCTAACCTAAAAAATAAACAAATGCTGTAATGAAAAATTTAGAAAATTATTTTATCTTAAAACTAGTTTTCTTAAATTAATTTAATTTATAATAAAAATATTAGCAAATAATTAAAATTCAATTAGTAAGTAAAATACAGTTTAATATGACCATAGCTGAAGCCTTCCGGTCTAATTGAGTTAAATTAAAATTTAAAAATTTAAAAATTCAAGCCAATTATTTTTAATTTTAACCTTTTTCTTTTTTTCTTCATTTTCGTTTTTCGTTTCGTTTTCGTTTTGATTTCTTCATTTTTGCATTAATAATACAAACTAATAAGTAATAACTAATAATTTTTGTTTAGACAAAAATTTAAGAATTGAAGAACATAAGAATTGGGTGTAACAAAATAAAATAACGCATCTAGTTTCTAATTAAAATTTCAATAATTTTTTTTTTGAAAGTGTAAATATTTTCAATTTCTTTAATTTGATTTGGATTATTAATTTTTAAACAGTTGTAAAGGCAATTCATTTTTTGTTTGTCAGTTCTGAATAAAGATAGATAGAAGTTACATTTATTACGAGTGTTGTAATTGCGTATTTCAAAATTTCGCTGAGTTATAAGGTTATGCTTGATTTTGTTGTTTATAATTTTGTACGCGAGCATATAAAGCTCACGCTTGCAAATGTTCTCGAAGCTTAAATATTTCCTAGAATAAATTAGATTTGTTGGGTGCCGTATCAGTAGGTTATGTATAATTTTTATTGCTTTTTTTAGAAGTATTTCAATTGTATTTAAGTAAATTTGTGGTGCTGTACTCCAAAGAGGGTTAACATATATGACATTAGACAAGATATAAGAAGAATACATAATACGGAGAGTATTTGTGTCAAAAAATTTTTGGAGTCTTCTTAGAATAAATACATACGGTGAAATTTTTTTTTTTTTTTTACTTTTGAGTCAATTACAAGTCCCAGATAGTTGTAACTCTAACAACTTCAATTTGGGTATTTTTATACCCTACACCTATAGAATAGGTAAAGGGGTATATTAACTTTGGTATGGTGTTTGTAACCACCTAAAGGAAGCGAGCTAGATATGGAAAAGTATATATATTTGTGATCAGCGTGACCGCCTGAGTCGATATAGCAATGTCCGTCCGTCCGTCCGTAGGCACGATAACTCAAAAAATAATGGAGCTATCTTGATGACATTTTAACTGCAGGTTACTAGGACTGAAAGTACGGCGGGGATTGCGTAAGGTCGGGATTGGACTATGGGTTCGGAACCTAGAACTTTTTGATCGAATTTAGGCCAAACGACCATAATTCCGAAACCAATGAAGATAGAACCTCCAAATTTGGTATCAGGACGTCCCTTCCTATTTCCTAAGTGTCTTGTGAATTTGGGCCCCATTGGAGTAGTGGGTCAGAGACCAGCCACACATTTCCGAAGACTTTAAAGCATATCTTTAAAATTAATAAAGATAAAAACTTGAAAAAATGTAGAAGCTTCCAATTTGCCACAAGGGTGTTCTTTACTATCTCTTGCGTGTTCCCCTAATTTGGGATCAATTGGAGTGGTGGTTCTGTACCCCTCGAAATCGGCCCATGGGTTCGGATTCTGGACCTTTTAATCGGTTTCAGGGCTAACGAACAAATATAAAAAATCACGATAACTCAACAACCAACGACGCTATCTTCATCAAATTTGTTCTGTAGGTTGCTAGTAATGAAACTACTTCGGTTATTGCGTAAGGTCGGGATTGGACCATGGGTTCGGAACCTAGAACTTTTTGATCGAATTTAGGCCAAACGAGCATAATTCCGAAACCAATGAAGATAGAACCTCCAAATTTGGTATCAGGACGTCCCTTCCTATTTCCTAAGTGTCTTGTGAATTTGGGCCCCATTGGAGTAGTGGGTCAGAGACCAGCCACACATTTCCGAAGACTTTAAAGCATATCTTTAAAATTAATAAAGATAAAAACTTGAAAAAATGTAGAAGCTTCCAATTTGCCACAAGGGTGTTCTTTACTATCTCTTGCGTGTTCCCCTAATTTGGGATCAATTGGAGTGGTGGTTCTGTACCCCTCGAAATCGGCCCATGGGTTCGGATTCTGGACCTTTTAATCGGTTTCAGGGCTAACGAACAAATATAAAAAATCACGATAACTCAACAACCAACGACGCTATCTTCATCAAATTTGTTCTGTAGGTTGCTAGTAATGAAACTACTTCGGTTATTGCGTAAGGTCGGGATTGGACCATGGGTTCGGAACCTAGAACTTTTTGATCGAATTTAGGCCAAACGAGCATAATTCCGAAACCAATGAAGATAGAACCTCCAAATTTGGTATCAGGACGTCCCTTCCTATTTCCTAAGTGTCTTGTGAATTTGGGCCCCATTGGAGTAGTGGGTCATAGACCAGCCACACATTTCCGGAGACTTTAAAGCATATCTTTAAAATTAATAAAGATAAAAACTTGAAAAAATGTAGAAGCTTCCAATTTGCCACAAGGGTGTTCTTTACTATCTCTTGCGTGTTCCCCTAATTTGGGATCAAATGGAGTGGTGGTTCTGTACCCCTCTCAGACCTCCCAAGTTTTAAAGGCTTATAATCGAAATTACTAAAAATAGTTACTTAAAATTAAGATAGACCGTTCAAATTGTGTACGAGGGTTAACTAGTACTATAAGTACAGCGCGGACTATATAAGGGCGAAATCAGCCCAACGGTTCGGATTCCGGACCTTTTAGTCGGTGTCCGGGCTAACGAACATATATAAAAAATCACGATAACTCAACAACTAATGAGGCTATCTTCATGAAATTTGTGCTGTAGGTTATTGGCAGCGAAACTACGGCGGTGAATACGTACGGTGAGGATTGGACAATGGGTTCGGAACTTAGAACTTTTTGATCGAATTTAGGCCAAACGAGCATAATTCCGAAACCAATGAAGATAGAACCTCCAAATTTGGTATCAGGGTGTCCCTTCATATTTCGTAAGTGTCTTTGAAATTTGGGCCCCATCGGAGTAGTGGGTCGGGGACCAGCCACTCAGTTCTGAGGACCTTAAAGCATATTCTCGAAATTAATAAAGATAGTAACTTGAAACAAATGTAGAAGCTTCAAATTTGGCCCAGGGTGTTCTTTACTATTTCTTGCGTGCCCCCCTAATTTGGGATCAATTGGAGTGGTGGTTCAGAACCTCTCTTAGACCCCCCAAATGTGTAAAAGCTTATCATCGAAATTAATAAAACTAGTAACTTAAAATTAAAATGGAACGTTCCAATTGTGTACAAGGATTAACTAGTATACCATAACTCAAAAAATAATGCCGCTTTTTTGATGAAATTTAAACTTTAGGTTACTAGTAATGAAAGTACCATTGGAATTGGTTCTGGTCGAGTTTGGTCAATGAGTTCGGATTCTGGAAGCTTTTGATCGATTTGATGCCGAACGAGTATAATTTCGAAGCCAAAGAATATATTTCCTATTTCCTATGTGTTCCCGAAATTTAGACTTAATTGTAGTGCTTCAGTTTTCTTCAAAGGAACTTGCTGCATTTATGTAAAATTTATCTTTATATTTAAATGAATTGTATGAAAACGTGTAAATTTGTAATTGTATTTTAGAAATACATTTATTGCATATTTTGTGTATAAGCTTTTCTATTAGGTATATTAACTAGCCATTTAAAGTAATTGCAATTTTGAAAAATTTGGATTATTAAATATATTATGCCTTGATTATCTTTTTATCACAAAATTTAATAACTAGAATTTTTTCATTTTGTAATTGAATTGGAATAAATATATTTTCATTTATAACAGGTTTTTTTGTTTTTTAATATTTTTAAATAAATAAATTAGTAATAATTTGTAATATTTTTTAAGAGATAGTGTAATCAGAAAATGCTTTTTGTATTATAAAGTTAATTTGGCTAGCTATGTCTTACGATCAAATTAATAACAGCTTTTATGGCGTTAAAATGACTGATGGATATGTCCTTAAATTTGAACCAAATAGGTGTAGGGTATTTCTAAGTCGGTTGCACCGACTGATTGTTTCTTTACTTGTTAAATATAAATATAGGATCATTAAAGGGTTTGTTCTCAAATTAAAGTATCTTAGTCTTCCCAATATTTATAAGCAATTTGTTTTTACATAGCCACTCGTCAATAGTTGCCAGATCATCCAGAATTGCATTTTTCAACTCTGCTTCACTATTGTTTGAGTACTTAAGAGCTGCATCGTCAGCAAAAAGCTCTAGTTCTCCATTAAGATTGCAATGCGCGATATCGTTGATATACAACTAAAACAGATCCGGCCCCAATATTGAATCTTGTGGTACACCCTTTTTTATCATTCCCGTTCTGCTTAAAGTATCTCCAATACGTGCGCATTGTAACCTTTTTGTTAAGTAAGATTCGAAAAATTTTAACTGAAATTCAGATAGGTTGAGCCATGACAACTTATGAAGTAAGATTGCATGGTCCACGCAATCAAATGCTCTTTGCAAATCAACAAAGAGGCACCCAGTAAACCTACTTCCATCGATGCTTTTGGTTACAAATTGATGCTTTTGGTTACAATTCAATGAAAGACATGATGAAGTTGTACTGGAGTTTTCTTCAAACCCATACTGCTTTGGATGTAAAATGTTGTTATATTTTATAAAGTTATTTAATCTCTTTTAAACTACTTTTTCAAACACTTTTGAGAATAAGCGCAGTACTGAGATTGGCCTATAGTTCAAGGGGTTTGTCTTATCTCCGCTTTTATATATTGGCGTGACTGTGGCCTTTTTTAAACATTCCGGAAATATACCAGTTTGAAAAAAAAAATTTACAAACTTTACCAAGATCGGTGCTATTCTATTCAAATTTCTTAAGAAATTTTGTGGATATGCCGTCATGACCAGTTGCAGCACATGATTCCAAGGAATTTATGATCCCATTAATTTCTATTAAGTTTGTTGGGTTTAAGTTGAAATTTGAGTGATTATTCCAAGGGAATCTACTAAAATAGTTATGGTCGATATTTTCGGTAGGTATATTAAGACCATCGGTCACGGTTAAAAACGTTTTGCTCATGATCTCAGCAATTTCCTGTGGTTCGAAGAAGTCTTTACTATTTTGTTTGACAACATTTAACGTACTTTTACATTTTGCAATTTTTTTACTTTTTACCCTCTGCACGTTCATCGAAAAATAGCGTAAATTGTAAGATGCAACTTGCTCATCAATATTGATAACAGGATTATGATCTCGATCATCTATTTCATTTTGCATTAAAATATTTTCAAAATTTAATTTCGTTTTGGCTATTAACCCTATTGGAAAAACAATATTCTTAAAAACTTAGTTTGCAGTGAAAAAAACTGACCTTTTTGCTTTTGTCTTACAGCATTGACCATTAAATAACCACGATGCATTTTTATGTTATAAATGTAGGAAAATCCAACATCTTTAATTTATATGATCTTCTTTTAAAAAATTGTAGGAAAATCAAACGTCTTTAATTTATATAGGTAATCTTCTTTATTCTTTTTGTTCTTGATTCTTTTGATTTATTTTTTAGAATGAATCTACAAAATTTTTAAACTGACTATTTATACTTTCTACTGATTCCGATCAATACTGTAATCCATTCTGATTTAATACTGTTTACTTCAATACTTATCAATATCAATAAAAGCGACAGCTAGTGACAAAAAAAACAATTATTAACTTAAAATAAAATCTTCAATTCTTAAAAAAAAATTACAACTAGTGACAAAAAAAACAATTATTAACTTAAAATAAAATCTTTAATTCTTACAAAAAATTACAACTAGTGACAAAAAAAACAATTATTAACTTAAAATAAAATCTTTAATTCCTACACTCGGCCATTTGACATTCATCGGTCCTCCGATGACAACGGCTTTAAATGTTCTGCACTGGTACAAGTTTTATTGGGTCCTTCATGTTGACCTACTTTAATAACATCATATCTATCATTTGCTTTTACTCCGCTAATTTTATAAGGTCCATGAAATTTATCCGCTAATTTGTAGTTGATAAATTGCGTCCGTTTGATCGCTACTAATTCGTTCATTTTATAAGGTATATGAATTTTCCTCTTCTTGTTAAATCCTTTTTGATTTTCCTCCTGAACCTTCTTAATTTGTGCCTTAGCCTTCTCTCTTTCCATTTCCCGTCGTTCCTGATATTTTTGTAAAAAATTCTCCTGCAACAATTCTAGCAATCTGACATTCTGCCTTTGACGCATTGACACTCTTGATAATAATTTAAAAGGTGATGTGCCAATACTTCTTTGATATGTACTGTTTATTGAACATTGCAATCGTGCTACATATTTGTACCACATCGCGGATTCTTTTTCTACTATTTTCGTTAAAATTGGAATAATACACCTATTTATCCTCTCTACTTGACCGTTAGACCTGGGCATTCCCGTTGTTGTTAAAACATGTTGAATCGATTCTTCTTTACAATAATTTTGAAAATCCTTGGAAGTAAATGCGGCGCCATGATCTGAAATAATTCTTGCAGGATTCCCAAAAGTCATCTGTTGTACCCGTAACTTATCTAACACTTCTTTTGTCCCTTTTGTTGACCTTGTGGGATAAATCCACACAAATTTCGTAAAAGTGTCAATTACTACGAATAAGTACTTATACATTTTAGCAGTTGGAGTCATCGGTCCTATATGGTCTATGTGGTACGTTTGCAATGGTATGTCCTCTTTATCGATTGTATGAAGAAACCCTTCATATTTACCATGTTTCCTTTCCTCTAGAATACACGCAACGCAATTTTTTATGATTTTCCGAATTTTTTCTTTTAAATTTGCAATAAAATATTGCTGCGTAATTTGTTCTTCAACTTTTTTACAACCGAAATGACCATTTTCATGGTATGTCCTTATAATTTCTTGCTCCATATCCTGTGGGACTACCAGTAACTCTAATCCATCTTTATATTTGTATAAAATGTCATTCTTTATTAAATAATCATTATAAGGCTTGACAGCTAAAACTTCGCAAATTGATTTCAGCGAGTCATCATTTAGTTGACATTGCTTAATTTTAATATTTAAATTTTCTTCTTTTGAGATATACATAACTGCATTTCTGCTTAATGCATCCACGTGCCTCATTTTTCTCCTGTTCGATGTTCAATTTCATATTCAAAATCCTGAAGAAATAATACCCATCTTCTAACTCTGATGTTTTCAAAGACATATAATAAACTGGATGAAATTGTTGATCATCATTGTCACGTTGAAGAAGCACTGCCCCAAAACCATATTTAGATGCGTCAGTGTGTAATTGTGTTTCAGCATCTTGATTATAAATTTTAAGAACTGCATCCCCACATAATTCCTTCTTCAATTCATTAAACGAATACATTTGTTCACTTCCAAATTTAAATTCATTTTTTCCTCTTAACATATCTGGCAGCGGCTTGGCAATCACGGAATAGTTGGCAATAAACTTCCGAAAGTATCCAGTCAGCCCCAAAAAGATTTGAACAGCCTTGTGTTTGACGGTATTGGGAAATTTTGAACGTCCTTTATGTTATTTTTGGAAGGTCTTATGGTTCCGTTTTCTATTATATGGCCAATAAATTCCACTCTTCTTTCCAAAAACTGACATTTAGTCCAGTTGATTTCCAAACCTGCTTCTTCTGCTGTTTGTAGTACCTTCTTTAAATTTTTTATAGCTTCTTGTTCACTGCTTGCCAGTACAATAATGTCATCCATATATAACAACACCAACTTTTGTACAATAAAATCCCGGAAAATTTCGTTTATGTACCTTTGGAAAACGCGAGGCGAATTGCTAAATCCAAACGGAGTTCTTAAAAATGTATATTGTCCACTTGTGACAAAGGACAGAAACCTCTGGCTTTCTTCATTCACCTTCACGTGGAAGAATCCATTCTTCAAATCTAATGTTGAAAAAATTTTTACTGTTTGTAAGCTATCCAATTGCTCTTCGATTAACGGAACTGGATAGCGATCCTTGATTACCTTCATATTTAGTTTTCGATAATCCACGCACACCCGTGGTGAACCATCTTTCTTTCGCACCACCACTACTGGACTAGAATAATCAGATGAACAGGGTACTATGATCTTATCTTGAATCCATTTATTAATTTGTTGTTCTACCTCATCTTTATACCCGTGCATATATATATGAACATCGGGTATATTAGATTTGCTCCTCCGTTTGTAACGCATCGATCTAGACGAGCTAGATATAGTGTCAAGGGTACGTATCGGCTCAGAATCGAAAAATTAGTCGATCTAGCTATGTGTGTCTGTCCGTCCGTCCGTCCGTCCGTGTGTCAGCACGATAACTCAAAAACTAAAAGGGCTAGAGTCTTGAAATTCACACAAAGTCATTTTTAGACAATTTCTAGGTTCCCTATTGTTTTTGGTTAAAATCGGACCAAGGCTTCGGGGAGCTGCCATACAACTTTTTTGCACCAATATGAATTTCTTCAAAACTATTTATACTACGGGGATGAAAATTACACACGGTTAGTTTTATATTGACTCCGGCACTTATATGAAGTTTCAAAATGTTAGGGCCCCATTTTCGGGGGGCTGCCATACAACTTCCTTGCACCAATATGAATTTCTTCAAAACTAATTATACTACGCGGATGAAAATTACACACGGTTAGTTATATAATGAATCGAGCACTTATATGAAGTTTCAAAATGTTAGGGCCCCATTTATGGGGGGCTGCCATACAACTTCTTTGCACCAATATGAATTTCTTCAAAACTAATTATACTACGAGGCTGCAAATTACACACGGTTAGTTATATAATGAATCGAGCACTTATATGAAGTTTCAAAATGTTAGGGCCCCATTTTCGGGGGGCTGCCATACAAAGTTTTCGATTCAATAACTGTGAATCTAATAAAGCTACAAGGTTAAAATTAAAATTGGGCAGGTAAATTAATAGGGCAAGTTACTTGGCAAAGTTGGACATCACTCGGACCATCGGACTTTTAGGGTGGGCCAATTTTTTTTTTTTGTTTTTTTTTTCTTTTTTGTTTTTTTTTTTTTTTTTTAAGTTTAAGTTATGGGACAATGAATGAAAACTTTTTTTTTTTTTGTGATTTTTTTTTTTTTTTGTGATTTTTTTTTTTTTTTTGTTAATTTTTTTTTTTTTTTTTTAAGCTAAAGTTATGGGACAATGAATGAAAATTTTGTTTGTTTTGTGATTTTTTTTTTTTTTTTGTTAATTTTTTTTTTTTTTTTTTACGTCAAAATTATGGGGCAATGAGTTAAATGTATAAGGGAAGTAAATTACGGTTTATTTTATACACCATAGTGGGTATGCACGGGTATCTAAAAGTTGACAAGGGCAACTATAATCTTCCTCGTTTTCTTTAAAAGCTAGTCGGCGAGGTTTGTGGCATACTGGTATATTGTCAGTCGTTGTTATTCTTAATTCTATACTTGTCTCAATGGATTTGTTCGGCTTATAGTTGTCAATTAAACTTTTAATTTCATTCGGGATTTTTTCGTCATATTTTTTGTTATCTTCAATCACCATATTCATTAAAAAATTTTCATCATCAACTTCCTTAATATTTTTTTTTATTGAAATCATTCCATTACAAATAATTAGTTTAACATCTTTTAACAATTCTTTACCTAAAATCATTTTGACAGGCACATCATTTATACCTACTACATAAAACATAACCTTAAAAAAAATTCCATCAATTTCAATTTCTTCATTCAAATAACCCATAGTACTAATTTGTGCATTGCCAGCTGTTTTCAATTTCATTGTTTTATCAGGGTGAAAAGTTAAGTTAATTCTTTGTACTACATCCAACCTAATTAAATTTACATCACATCCTGTATCAATAAGACTTGAAACAAATTTATTTTTAATTTTAACCTATTTATTCATGCTTTGTTTATACTCATTTGTACTTGACATCATAATTTCCTTTTCAATATTTCTTTCAACTTTTTTATTTTGACATTCATAAGACTTATGCCCGAATTCGTTTCATTTAAAGCAGTTTAACCCGTTGGCCTTGTTTGGACATCTAGGCGCTACATGTCCCAATTTTCCACAAGCATAACATCGAACATCCTTCGTTTTCTCTTTTATTTGTAGATCATCTCTGGACGTAAACCTGTTTTCATGTGGTTTGACCTTCGTATTTATTTTAAAATCCTCGTAAGCTCGTAATTTTAACTTGAACTCCTTGAAATTAGCTGCCCCATATAAAATACTTTCACTTGGATTATCTTCATTTATTCCATTTATTACGTACTTCACAATTGACACATTATCAATCCCATATGTAGTCCCCAGTTCTCTCATCTTCATGAAATAATCAAAAGTATTCTCATTATATCTCTTTTTTGTTTTTGCCATCACACTATGAGCGTCCGCTGCTGATAATCTGACGTCAAATTCTTCCATTAACTGATTTTTTACTTCATTCCAAGATCTTACCCTTCTCACCAAATTTTTTGCTGGATTTTTAAGTAATCTTTTCGAGTATATTAATTTTTGTTGATTATTCTATCTACATGTATATGCCGCTTCTTCAAATTCTGTAATCCAGTCTTTTACAGAATATAAGTCGCTTCCACTGAATGTACTCAACGATTCTTCAATGTCTCTAAATAAAAAGGACACCGGCAAGTCCTCACTCTCTGATCCCGACCTTAAGTCTTCATCACCTTTATTTAACTGCTCCAATCTTTTTTTCATCACTTCCATTTCTTCTTTTAATTTTTTTATTTCGTCTTCGTTACCAATGATAATTTCCTCGTAATCCTCATTATGAGAATTATGTAATTCTTCATCAATATTCCTATTTAAATCTAATCTTCCTAATTCTTCTTCTAGTCGCTTTTGCAAGTCAGCCTTCCTTCCACTTCTTGATAAACCTAACTCTCCTAATTTGTATCTCAATTGTTTAACGTTCATACTTTTCAAATTTTCCGCCTTTTTATTTGCATTCATTGGCGTCTCAAAATCAGACATCATTTCTTCTTTTCTTTTTTCTTTTTTTTTTTAAAACTGTACTTTACTTTTTGAATAACTTCTTTATATTTGTACAGTTCTATATCCTTTTAGTTGAGCCACCAAAAATTGTAGGAAAATCCAACATCTTTAATTTATATGATCTTCTTTTAAAAAATTGTAGGAAAATCAAACTTCTTTAATTTATATAGGTAATCTTCTTAATTCTTTTTGTTCTTGATTCTTTTGATTTATTTTTTAGAATGAATCTCCAAAATTTTTAAACTGACTATTTATACTTTCTACTGATTCCGATCAATACTGTAATCCATTCTGATTTAATACTGTATACTTCAATACTGATCAATATCAATAAAAGCGACAGCTAGTGACAAAAAAAAAACAATTATTAACTTAAAATAAAATCTTCAATTCTTACAAAAAATTACAACTAGTGACAAAAAAAACAATTATTAACTTAAAATAAAATCTTCAATTCTTACAAAAAATTACAACTAGTGACAAAAAAAAACAATTATTAACTTAAAATAAAATCTTTAATTCCTACATAAATTTATTTTAGTAATGCAAATTGCTTTATTTGAATAAGATATTAAAATAATACGTTTAACCGTAAACTTCATAACATATTTTCCCACATAAATTCATAACATGAGCCTAGCAGGCTCATTTTGTAATATAATAGAAAAAAATAATTTTTAAAAGTTTTAGAATTCTTTATTTCAAAAATTAGCTATTTTTACATGTAAATAACAAAATAAACTAAAATTAACATAAATAAAAATTGTAATATTATTAGACATAAAGATAATTCAGTTACAAAATAAAACAAAAATAAAAAAAACAAATAAATAACAAAATTCATTTTATAAAATAACACACACGATTAATTTTCTTTACATTCTAAACATTTACGATTTGTGAATGAATGTGTATTGCACACATTTTTTTTGCAAAAGTCACAGAATTATTTTTGCATTCTGGACCTTTTTGGAGAACATAAATAACATCTGCGTCGTTTTACATTTACTGTGGCTTCAGAGGTAGAAGTAGCTAGACATATAGGGGATTCCTCCATAAATGCTAACGTTTTTGAAATTGCAATACGAACTGATAATTGTAGTTCTTTAGTATCAGCACGCTTTTTGATAAAAGATTTTACTAAAATTTCCCCAAGAACTCTTAAAAATAAATTCCTTTTATTTGTTTTTTTTTTGTTCCAAAATGGAAACTTTTTTGTCCAAATAATATAAGAAGCAATATTTGAAACATCCAATAAATTCATAAAAAATGAAAAAGGCCACCGATTTGTTTTTCTTTTTATCATATACTCATGCACCATTTGATCCAAGACATCAACGCCTCCTATGGTTTTATTATAATATTGGTTTATAGCCGAAATAGGTTTAGAATCCTCTTCAACTATAATTTCATTAGAATGATGCATCGTGGACATAAAAATTACAGCTTTTCCCTTTTTTTGGAACATGTGAGGCTATTGTTGTATATTTTTGAAATCCAAATAACGTTGATCCTACAACTCTATTTTTATTTGGAAGAAAATTATTCGGAATATAAGTCTTATTTCGGCGTAAAGTTGCTACAATCGTCAAGCCATTAGACAACAAACTTTTTGCAAGTTCTAACGTTGTGAAATAATTATCCATAGTAATATTCCGACTAGTTCCAAAATATGGTGTACACAAATTCTCCACTACATTTTGAGCAAGTCCTGTTGCTCTTTTACTACCTTCTTTTCCAGTATATGGAATTCCTTTGAGTGGGTATGCTGTCTTAGAATCACAAAGCCACCAAATTTTAATACCATACTTATCAGGCTTTGATGGCATATATTGTATAAAAGAACAACGGCAGCGACAAGGCATTAATTGCTCGTCTACCGTAAGATTTTCTGAGGGTATATAATATTTTCCCAAATTCCCACACCTCTCGGATTGGAGCTAATTTGTCGGATCTACGTCGATTACTTCTAGTAGCCTTTTCATCAAATCGAAGAAAACACAAAATTCCCTCAAAACGGTTCATGCCTATAGTAGCTTTGAATATTATTGAACCATATAGAGGATCCCAGAACGATCGATAACTTTGGTTATTTGATTTCATGTGATCTGCTGCTGTTAAAAACCCGAAGAAGGCATGCAATTCGTCCATATCTAAAGCTTTCCATTTACGATTGTTATTATTGTAGATTCTTTCAGCTTCTTCATTCGTACATTTCAGTATAATTTTACAAATATCATCTGTTATAAATAGTTTGAAACAATCAATAGGATCAATTATATCATAATTTGGTGGAAGAACAACTTTGTCTACCCGACCTCTTATTATATTGTGACGTGCAGTTTTTGATTGGAGGAATGGATTTTGAGCCCATTGTGTACCATATTTCGCAATAAATTCTCCATTAGAAATTCTAATTTCACCGCTATCATCTGAATCATAAGTTAATTCATCTTCAGTTTCGGAAACTTCAGATAAATTATCCTCTTCAGAGTCAGTTACCATATCATCGAATTCTATATCGTTAGGCACTTCATCGTCGCTTACTTCTCCAATCATATTCAATTTTTCTTGTTCAGAAAGTTTTGAATTAGACATGTTCTAAACAAGAGACAATATCATAGTGGAAAAAATTAAAAGTATTTGAAATAAATGTAATCTTACCACAAAAGTTTATCTAATATTACTAAATTATTAAATTTTATTTTTTGTTATGTGATATGTCTCATCTATGAAATCTGAACTATAAATACTAAACAATTCGGCAAAAATTTATTTTACTATCGCTACCTACATTTAGTATTGTATTGTATTGTACACTTTGTTGAAAAAATAGACAAATAAATTGAAAATAATTTCATGTCAAAACTTGCATTATATCCAATATATTATGAATACTTATATGAGAGACTCTCAGGCTCATCTTATGAATTTACGTGTTAGTATTTTTTGAGCAATAATAAAAAGAAGAAGAAAAATAAAAATTAATATTTTTATTATATTAATATATTGATATTGACCTAAATGAAGATTAGAAAAAAGATTCGTGACAATATTAGGAAAACTATGGGAAATATGTAGTTTAAAAAAAAAATTAGCCTGATAGGCTCATGTTATGCACTTTAGGGTTTTAATAAAAGCACTTCGGAGATATCTTAAATATTTAGAGACTTACAATATCGCTTTAAAAAAATTATTATACACAAATATAATAATACACAATATAAAACCACTTTTTAAATAGATAAAGTCAAACAGCACAAAAAATTCGCTTAAATTTTTTTGGCGCACTTTTGTATCGGAAATTATCCAAACATGTATATTGTATGTAGACTTACAATATAATAATTAAATTTAGTTGCCAAAAAATATTACCGTAACTACGACTTACAAAAGCAAAAAAAAAAAAGTCATTCATATCTTATCGTAAATCGATTTATTACATGAACATTTACAGAAGATTCAGTCATTATTATTGTATATTTACTTACAACTACGTGATTTGTATTTTGTCCATTCAATTATATTGTAAGTTGACTTACAATGCATAAGAATGGAGTTTTTGAAAAACTAAGTAATATTGTATGTTTTATTTTTCTTATAACTTTTGAGGGAGTTATCGTAGAACTATGAAATTTTTACAGAAGATGGTCTTTGTAATTATCTTTCAAATGGTCATATTATTCTAGTATATCGTAAGTCAAGTTACGATACACTAGAATGGGATGTGCGATATATATTATAGATAATAATTAAGATAATAATCTTATATGAATAAGCGAGTGCGCATTTTTTTTTGTTTTTGTATATGGAAATCTAAACAAAAACGAGGAAGATTATAGTTGCCCTTGTCAACTTTTAGATACCCGTGCATACCCACTATGGTGTATAAAATAACCCGTAATTTACTTCCCTTATACATTTAACTCATTACCCCATAATTTTGACGTACAAAAAAAAAAAAAAAATTAACAAAAAAAAAAAAACAATCACAAAACAAAAACCAAAATTTTCATTCATTGTCCCATAACTTTAGCTTAAAAAAAAAAAAAATAAAAATAAAAAAAAAAAAAACAAAAAAAAAAAAATTGGCCCACCCTAAAAGTCCGAAGGTCCGAGTGATGTCCAACTTTGAAAAGTAACTTGCCCTATTAATTTATCTGCCCAATTTTAATTTTAACCTTGTAGCTTCATTAGATTCAAAGTTATTGAATCGAAAACTTTGTATGGCAGCCCCCCGAAAATGGGGCCCTATCATTTTGAAACTTCATATAAGTGCTCGGTTCATTATATAACTAACCGTGTGTAATTTTCAGCCTCGTAGTATAATTAGTTTTGAAGAAATTCATATTGGTGCAAAGAAGTTGTATGGCAGCCCCCCGAAAATGGGGCCCTAACATTTTGAAACTTCATATAAGTTCTCGATTCATTATATAACTAACCGTGTGTAATTTTCATCCGCGTAGTATAATTAGTTTTGAAGAAATTCATATTGGTGCAAGGAAGTTGTATGGCAGCCCCCCGAAAATGGGGCCCTAACATTTTGAAACTTCATATAAGTGCCGGAGTCATTATAAAACTAACCGTGTGTAATTTTCATCCCCGTAGTATAAATAGTTTTGAAGAAATTCATATTGGTGCAAAAAAGTTGTATGGCAGCTCCCCGAAGCCTTGGTCCGATTTTAACCAAAAACAATAGGGAACCTAGAAATTGTCTAAAAATGACTTTGTGAAAGTTTCAGAACTCTAGCTCTTATAGTTTTTGAGTTATCGTGCTGACGGACGGACGGACGGACGGACGGAGACACATAGCTAGATCGATTCACTTTTCGATTCTGATTCGATACGTACCCTTGACACTATATCTAGCTCTTATATTTCGATGCGTTACAAACGGAGGAGTAATTTTAATATACCCGATGTTCATATATGTATGCACGGGTATAAATATTTAAGTGAATAGTTTTTATTAATGACATTAAGATTTCGAATTAGATTTTCAACCATGCTATTGTTACATTATTATGAGCATATGTATGTAAATGTATGCAGAAATATTATAAAAGACCAGAAACAAAGAACTAACCAAAAATTGATGGTAGATCTTTTGCATTTAAAAGTGTTTTAGTACAAAAGTAAATTGCTGAAATGGTGACAGTTCTTCTTTCAGATAGTCTTAATATCGTGTTCTTTTAACCGATTGCGAAACAGAAACTTTAAAAAAGAGTTTGCAAAACAGTTTGAACGATTATGTCTAATTTTTCTATTCGTGGTGCTTCTTGACAAATTGGTGCTCCTTGACTGTGAGCTTCCGGCGAATAATGATTGGTGGGCTTCCGGCGAATTATGTTAACTGAATTAAAATTTCTATTATTATTTAATAATTATGAAAAGTTTCAAGTGAAATTTGGTATATTTGTTGAAAAATTACTAGAGTAATCCTAAACAAGTAAGGAAAAATACCAAGGGTTTTAAAAGAGCACATTTTCAAAATTATATTGTGTTAAAAACTGAGTTTAATTTTGGAAATATAATATAATAAGTATATATACACTGCTTACTTGTAAAAATATTAAATTTTTAAGTCCTAATAGCCCTTCAATGGGAAGGTTGCTAAATTTCTCAAGGATCTAATCTCACTAGGAATTAAACCAAAATTTGGAATCCTGCTTAGGATTTTACTATCTAAGCAAAAATAGATAAGGCTGAGGGACACTTTCTTCAATTTAAACAACCGTTTTAAAATTTAAGAAAAACTCTTAACATATGTTAAAATATAATGTCGTATCTTTAAATTTTGTTCATTAATAAAAGAAAATTGGACAAGTATTCAAGTTACAGCTGCTTAAAAATAGCAAAATTTTTTTGGGTCTTTACAGCTCTCAAATAGAGGGCGCAATTAAAAAATTTTCTTAAACGACTCCTACTAATTTCTGTGGATCTAACATCTCCCAATATCAATTTCAAGTTGCCAGCTTTTTGCAAAACTAAGTTTTATATAACGGTAAATTTTAATTCCGTATGGTAACCCTATACATTTGGCTTTTAAAAGTTTGTAAATCTTTTAAAAACAGCTGTCTTTTAAATATATAGAAAACTCTATGACGTCGTCGTGGGAAATGGGTTAATCTAACTTAACTATAATTATTTCAAGCCTCTTTTTAGGACTGCAAAACCACCCCGTAAAATTGGACACATCTCGGAAACGAAA
Organism: Dolichopus griseipennis; assembly: GCA_963082915.1. NCBI lineage: Eukaryota > Metazoa > Arthropoda > Insecta > Diptera > Dolichopodidae > Dolichopus > Dolichopus griseipennis. The sequence goes on from OY720441.1 coordinate 226,359,284, forward strand.
AATTTTTTGGAAGCCCGCCGGGCCGAAATGCGTTACTATATTCCAACCAACGTTATACAACTAATTCCGTTTGCGAAGAGAATGATTTGACCAACATTTCAAGTCAATCGGTCAAACTGTTTCGGCTTGACATCAAAAACATTGAAAAAGCTTCATTGCGTCCTCGTGCCCAAAGGGGTTAACCGAACTCAACAAAACTTTGTATCAGCCTCTCTTTTCGACTTCAAAACAACCCTGTAAAATTGGACACAAATCAGATTTACAATTTTTTGGAAGCTCGCAGCGCTGAAATATGTTAATTCATTCCAACCAACTTTATATAACTAATTTTGTTTGGCAAGAGGAACATTCGTGCAAAATTTCAATTTAATCGATTAAAACGTTGTGACTCGACATCAAAAAAACGAAAAAGCTTAAAACGGCTCTGGAGCCGCAACTTGTTGACTTAAAAAATGTGGCTTATGTCACCCCGCTCCCAAAATTATTCTTCTAAAATTTAGTATCAATCGGACCAGTGGTTTTCACGTGAATCCTGGACAAACAAACAAATAATAACCCTAATAATAACCATAATATAAATATTACAAAATTATCTTTTTTATACTCTAAACCTATGAAATAGGAAAAGGTTATATCAACTTTGGTATGGTGTTGTAACCACCTAAATGAAGTGAGCTAGATATTAAAAAGTATAAATATTTGTGAACAGCGTGATCTCCTGAGTCGATATAACCATGTCCGTCCGTCCGTCCGTCTGTAGGCACGATAACTCAAAAACTAATGGAACTATATTGATGAAATTTTAACTGTAGGTTACTAGGACTTAAAGTACGGCGGTGATTATATATTATGGGCGAAATAGGCCCATGGGTTCGGATTCTGGACCTTTTATTTGTCCTAAGGGCCGAGGAACATATAAAAAAAATAAGGGTAACTCAACAACTAACGGCGTTACAATCATGAATTTCGTGATGTAGGTTACTAGTAATGAGACTATAGTGGTGACTGGGTACGAACGAGTTCGGACCATGGGTTCGGATCCTAGAAGTTTTTAATTCAAATTAATCTAAACAAACATACTTCCGAAACCAATGAAGATAAAGCCGTCAAATTTGGTATTAGTGTGCGTCTTCCTATGTCATTAGAGTCCTGGAAATTTAGTACCAAGTGGATTAGTGGGTCGGGGACCATCCACATAGTTTCGAAGATCATAAAGCATATTTTCGAAAATAAAAGAATTAGTAATTTCAAAAAAATGTAGAAACTTCAAATTTGGCACAAGGTTTTTCTTTACTATTTCCTACGTGTTCCCTTAATGTGATCAATTAGAGTGGTGATACAGGTAACTCTCTTAGACCTCTAAAAGTTGAAAGCCTTATCATTGAAATTAAGAAAAATAGTAACTTATATTTAATATAGAATGTTCCAATTGTGTACAAGGGTTAACTAGTATTGAAAGTATGACTGGGGCAGCATATGGACGAAATCGCACCATAATTTCGGGTTCTGGAACCTTTGAAAAGTTTAAAAGCTAACAAACGTTAATCTTAAAAACACCAAAACTCAGAAACTAATTACGCTATTTTGATGACATTTATATTCTAGGTTACTGGTAATGAAAGTACCATGAAACTGGTTCTTGTCGGATTCAGGTTCTAGAAGCTTTTGATCGAACTGAAATCAAACTAGTATAATTACGAAACCAAAGAAGATAGAACATTATATTTGGAGCACATGTGTTTTCTTTCTTATTTGTAGCGGTGTGCGTACCACCCCCACTAAACGTAAAAACCACTTGTCCGATTGTCACAAAATTTTTAAGGAATAATTCTGAGAGCCTGATGGGTGGAATAGGCTATGTCACATTTTTATAAGACTTGCAGGTTGCAGCTCCAGAGCCGTTTAAAGCTTTTCGTTTTTTTGATGTCGAGTCAAAACGGTTTGACCGATTGTCTTGAAGTTTTGCGCAAATGTTCCTCTTAGCAACCGGAATTTGTGGTATAAATTTGGTTGGAATAAATAAACCCATTTCGGCCTGGCGGGCTTCCAAAAAAATTTGTGTTTCTGATTTGTGTCCAATTTTACAGGGTGACTTTGTAGTCAAAAAGAGATGCTGACATTAATTTTTGTTGAGTTCGGTTAACCCGTTTGGGCACGAGGGGCCAATGAAGCTTTTTCAATTTTTTTGATGTCGATTCAAAACGGTTTGACCGATTGACTTGAAATTATGAACAAATGTCCCTCTTAGCAAATAAATTTGGATGGAATGAATTAACCCATTTCGGCCTGGCGGGCTTCGAAAAATTTTGTGTTTCAGCTTTGTGTCCAACTTTACAGGTTGAATTTGCAGTCCAAAAGAGGGGCCTCAAAAACTTTTAGTTAAGTTCGATTAACCCTATTACCACGACGCCGCCATGAAATTTTCTGTAAATTTTATTTGCTTAAACGATTAAAAGAACTTCATTAAAAATTTTGTACCAGCATTTTAATTAAAACCCACAGGGGTTATTCGGTTTTCACCTGTTTGCGCGTATTGAACAAAGATTCAATGAAATTTTCAAATTTTTGGTATGAACGCAAGTTAAGCTTTATTCCAAAAGCTCACTTAATAAGACTAATTTTTTTAGTCAAATAGTCTCAAATAGTTAAAAGCTAAATGAGATATTATTAATAATAATAAAAATAAAGCAAATAAAGTTTACGAATAAAAATATCTTTAAAATTATATAACATAACATTTTCCTTCTCCACATTTTTTCATAAAACTAATAAGGAATTCAAATAATAATATCCTTAAATTAAAATATTATAACATTTTCCTTTTCTACATTTTTGTGTAAGTCTTTGTTTTTAATTTACTTTGCAGTTGTTGATTTTTAAAAATAGATTTTAGTGTGAAATTGCAGTTTTCTTCAAATGAAATCTAAAAATTCTAAAATTCAATTTCGTATATATTATTTTAAAACAGTTTTTCCAAAACAGAAGCCTACATTTCTCTCATAAAATCATAAAAAATCGAGGAAGACCGTAGTACAACTTTCAGGTACTAAACAAAATATAAGTTGGAAAGCAGATTTTTAAAACGTTTATAAACGATCGACTATATTTTATTCAAACGTTCGCAATTCAAGAAAACTACTATTGACATAGTTACTTACTTACTTTCTAGACACTACAAACCATGGATGTTCTGGGCCTAATGTAATATCTGCTTCCACTCCTCTCGGTTTTGCGCAGATCTCTTCCAATTGGTGATCCAAAAGTTTTTTTAAATCTCCCGATGTTTCATCTCCCTAACGGAGGTTCGGTCTCCCTCGGCGTCGCTTCCCCTGAGGTCTGGCTTCAAATATCCTCTCAACTGCAGCATCGGTTGACATTCGCTCGACGTGACCAAGCCAATGAAGGCGTCTGATTTTGACTTTCGTGGCTACATCAACGTCATTATACAGTTCGTAGAGTTCGGCATTATATCTTCTCCGCCAGACCGCGCCATCGCTTACTGGACCATATATTCTGCGTAGAATTTTTCTTTCGAAAATACCTAGTGCCAGCTCACTTGCTTTTGGCAGAGTCAACGATTCTGAACCGTACAGCAGAACTGGGAGTAAGAGCGTTTTGTACTGTTGCACTTTGGTATTCCGCGATAGGAGTTTTGAACCAAGCTGTTTTGACAAACCGAAGTAGCAACGGCTTGCCATGGTTATTCTACGTCTTATTTCTACGTTTATATCGTTTTCGATGTTAATATTGGTCCCAAGGTAGACAAACTCCTTAACTACCTCAAAGTTATATGCACCGACAGTGATATTGCATCCAATAGGATGTTGATTGAATTCCGAATTTGTCGATGGCATATACTTTATTTTGTTCTCGTTTACATGAAGACCCACTTTGTTTGCATATTAACACCAGAACGACGTAATATGTACTCCAGCACAAGATTGAAAAAGTTACAGGACAGTGCATCACCTTGTCTGGATCCAGAGTATGTTTGGAATTCATCAGACATATTACTTCCAACCGCTACCATACATTTTGTGTTTTCCAAAGTCTTTTTAGACAATCGTATGATTTTAGCCGGTACACTGAATTCGGACATGCCGTCATATAATGTATTTCGGAATATACTGTCATAGGCGGCTTTAAAATCGATAAAGAGGTGGTGAGTATCGAGTTGGTATTCGCGAGTCTTCTCCAGTATTTAGCGTAGTGCAAACATTTGGTCGGTGGTAGATTTACCAGGTCGGCACTGATAGTTACCTATCACAGCGTCGCAATGGGGCTTCAGTCTTGCACACAGTATGTTGGAAAATATTTTATAGGCGATATTTAACAATGAGATTCCTCTATAATTTTCACATAGTGAAGCATCTCCTTTTTTGAAAATTGGACAAATAACACTCACACTCCACTCATTAGGCATACTTTCTTCGAGCCAGATTCTTTTAATCAGTAGGTGCATGCACTCTACCAATTTTCCACCTCCAGCTTTAAATATCTCCACTGGCAATCCATCAAAGCCAGCAGCTTTGTTATTTTTTAGTCTCTTGATGGCGACCTCGACTTCAGCTAAATTGGGTGGATCTGGGTCGGTTTCGTTGGTTGGAGTATTGAAGGGCATATTCTCAATTGCGCAGTCGCCACTAGTTAGTAATTTTTCAAAATGATGTTGCCATGCTCTAATTATATCCTCGTTTGCAGTCATCAAATTTCCGGAATCATTCCTCAGCGCATTTGTACCTGGCTTATAGCCATTCGCTAATTGTTTGGTTTTTCTGTAAAAGCTTCGTACATTGCCTCTGCTTCGGCTTGATTCAACCTGAATTAAATTTTCCTTTTCAAACATTAGTTTTTTTCTTCTAAGGACTTTCTTTTTTTTAGATCTTTTGTCTTTATACTCTTCCAGTGCTGCTCTTGTTTTTCGCTGCAGTGCTTTCCTATAAGCCTCGTTTTTCTTCTCCGTTAGTGCCCGACATTCGTCATCCTACCATGGGTTTCTAACCGTTGTTTCAAAACCTATGATTTGCGAAGCCGCTTGCTTCATTGCATCTGCGCAGTGCTTCCATTTCTCATTAACGGAGGAATGATGAAGAGGTTCGGCTGTGAGTATATTTTCAATACTATCTGCATATGCACTGGCAGTCTCCGGTGTTTCGAGGGCTTTAATGTTAAATTTCCTTTTTTTACTCGGGCAATTTATTCTAACATTAGCTCGAGCTCTGAATCTCGCACCCACTAGGAAATGATCAGAGTCGACGTTAGCTCCTCGGTATGTTCGCACATCTAATACACTTGTCGCGTGTCTTGAATCAATAACAAGATGGTCTATTTGATTCCTTGTGCGCCCATCCGGAGATAACCAGGTTGCCTTGTGAATGTTCTTGTGTGGGAAATTTGTGCTACTTATGACCATATTTTGAGCTGCCGCAAAATCAATGATACGGTATCTATTATCAGTTGTTTGTTCATGAAGGCTATGGTCACCTACAGTTTTGCCGAAAATTCTTTCCTTCCCGATTTTTGCATTAAAGTCGGCAAGTACGATTTTAGCGTCGTACTTAGGACACGATGAGTAGGTCTTTTCTAGGACTTCATAAAATTCATCCTTTGCTACATCGTCCGCATCATCGGTGGGAGCGTGCGCACATATTAGGTATAAATATCGCTTTTCCTTTTTTTAATTACACCACTGCCTTTCCAACGTATTTCTTGTATAGCAATGATGTCCAGCTTATACTTTTCAAGAACATTTTCCAAATTGTTAGATGCACCTGGGCTGTAGAGAGTTCTCACATTCCAGGTACAAATTCTTAAATCATGGTGATTTAAACTTTTCCGAGGTCTTTTTCCAATAAATCCAATCCTTTTATCCGAGGCATTTCCTTTTACATCTTCCATAACTTTATTTTTGAACAAATTTTTATGGGTAAGGTATTCAATCTTACGCCAACCCCCATTTTGGAAGGCCGTAGTGGTTGGTGGTTATTGGATAGCGCCACTTCCCGCCATGTTGCAATGAAATCACTGACCAGTCTCGAGTTTTGTTTTTCCAGATGCAAGTGCAGTAACCACCCACACCCACCTCGAGGGCCTCCTTTTATTGCCCTCCCTCCTCCTTTTTCAGGCGGGCTTGGGACCGTCCTTGGCGGAGTTATTGACATAGTATAATGACATAATGGCAAATTTATACCCTTTTGATCTATAGTTATTTTAATGCAGTAAACATTATTCGCCGGAAACCCACCATCCTTAATTCTATCGTCAAGGAGCACAAAATTGTCAAGAAGCACCACATATAGAAAAATTAGAGATAAGCGTTCAAACTGTTTTGCAAACTGTTTTTTAAAGCTTTTGTTTCGCAATCGGTTAAAAGAACTCGACAAAACATTTTTTAAGCATTCGCCTAATTCAAAGAAGTAATTTACTTACAAATTTTTTTTTGAACAATCGTCGAGTCGGCAGGGGCTAACAAATTCCAAGTCTGTTGGCAGAGTGAACTTCATTTTCAAAGAGGAACACATATACAAAATTTGATGTCAATCGGTTAAATCATTTCTAATATATAGCAAAGCAACGAAAAATCCTATAAAAGCCACAATGGATTAACGGAACTTCATAAATATTTTTTTGAGCCTTCCTTTTTACCCAAAGTAGTACTTCAAAAAATTGGCTGAAACTTGTTTTTTTTACAATTTGCACGCTTCCGGGCAACGCCCGGTAAATCTGCTAGTGTATTATTCTTTAAAAATTAAAAACTAAATATTTATTTAATAAACGACGCAATTTTTTTTGCTTTTAATTTTTATTATATCAGATCTATATTTTATTGCATTATTACCATAGATAATATATAATGAAGAAATTGTGTACGATTCTTTAGTTGTAAAATTTATTTTTGTAAATTAATCATTGTGTTTTAGAAATACATTTATTGCATATTTTGATTATTAAATTTTGTGATATAAAGCTAATGAAAGCATTAATGCTTTTAACTAACATTAAAAACCATGAAATTATGTAAACTTTTATATCTATGTTATTACAAATTAATGTTTCTTTCGAATAACTTTGAGTTTAATTATGTAGAACATTAATAAATAAGTATATTAAGAGAATAAATTTAAAAATTATTGAAAATTGAAATAATTAACCAAGGGTAATAATCATTCAACAGTAATAGCCCTACAGCTTAAAATCTTGAAAAGGAGTAATTGCTGCATGTGTGTAAAATTTTATTGAATTGGATAAAAGTTTTAAATATGTAATTTTGTAATTGCATTTTACGAATCCACTTATCTCAATTTTATTTGTTGTTTATCTATTTCTAAATATATAAATTAGTAAGAATTAGTAATGTTTTTGAATTGTTAAAATAATTAGAAAATGTTTTTGGTATTATAAAGTTAATTTGGTTTGCCATGTCTTACGATCAAACTAATAAAAGCTTTTATGATTTTAAAATGACTTATGGACTTTCCATTAAATTTGAACCAAATAAGTGTAGGGTATTTCTAAGTCTGACTGACTGCTTATTTACTTGTTATATAATGTTTTATACCCTAAACCTGTTTTATACCCAAAAAAGAGAGAATTTTTATCTAGTACGGATTGGAAAATTATTAGTTAATTTTGAAAAAATAATATAAAATAAACTATAAAATCTTATAAGATAACACAAAAAAATAATAATTATTTGGTGAAAGTTCTTTTAAAATTGTATAAAAAGATAAACTTTTGGATAATATTTAAAGTATAAATATTTAAATAAAACGAGGAAGATTATAGTTGCCCTTGTCAACTTTTAGATACCCGTGCATACCCACTATGGTGTATAAAATAAACCGTAATTTACTTCCCTTATACATTTAACTCATTGCCCCATAATTTTGACGTAAAAAAAAAAAAAAAAAATTAACAAAAAAAAAAAAAAAATCACAAAACAAACAAAATTTTCATTCATTGTCCCATAACTTTAGCTTAAAAAAAAAAAAAAAAAATTAACAAAAAAAAAAAAAAAAATCACAAAAAAAAAAAAAAATCACAAAAAAAAAAAAAGTTTTCATTCATTGTCCCATAACTTAAACTTAAAAAAAAAAAAAAAAAACAAAAAAGAAAAAAAAAACAAAAAAAAAAAATTGGCCCACCCTAAAAGTCCGATGGTCCGAGTGATGTCCAACTTTGCCAAGTAACTTGCCCTATTAATTTACCTGCCCAATTTTAATTTTAACCTTGTAGCTTTATTAGATTCACAGTTATTGAATCGAAAACTTTGTATGGCAGCCCCCCGAAAATGGGGCCCTAACATTTTGAAACTTCATATAAGTGCTCGATTCATTATATAACTAACCGTGTGTAATTTGCAGCCTCGTAGTATAATTAGTTTTGAAGAAATTCATATTGGTGCAAAGAAGTTGTATGGCAGCCCCCCATAAATGGGGCCCTAACATTTTGAAACTTCATATAAGTGCTCGATTCATTATATAACTAACCGTGTGTAATTTTCATCCGCGTAGTATAATTAGTTTTGAAGAAATTCATATTGGTGCAAGGAAGTTGTATGGCAGCCCCCCGAAAATGGGGCCCTAACATTTTGAAACTTCATATAAGTGCCGGAGTCAATATAAAACTAACCGTGTGTAATTTTCATCCCCGTAGTATAAATAGTTTTGAAGAAATTCATATTGGTGCAAAAAAGTTGTATGGCAGCTCCCCGAAGCCTTGGTCCGATTTTAACCAAAAACAATAGGGAACCTAGAAATTGTCTAAAAATGACTTTGTGTGAATTTCAAGACTCTAGCCCTTTTAGTTTTTGAGTTATCGTGCTGACACACGGACGGACGGACGGACGGACGGACGGACGGACAGACACACATAGCTAGATCGACTAATTTTTCGATTCTGAGCCGATACGTACCCTTGACACTATATCTAGCTCGTCTAGATCGATGCGTTACAAACGGAGGAGCAAATCTAATATACCCGATGTTCATATATATATGCACGGGTATAAATATAGGATTTGCAAAAATATTATTATAAATTTATAAATTTACATGTGGTTTTTGGTGAGAATATTCTCTGACAGTTTAGAGCTTATCTCACTAAAATTATCAATTTAACGTTAATTAAAATTAAATGAGTAAATAAAACAAAAACAACAACATGGCAAGTAGTAGCACGTGTAAAAAATGCAACAAAAGTATGAGAAATGTATCATCAATAAAATGTATGGGTTTTTGTGGTGGAATATTTCATACAGCCGTAAATTGCAGTGGAATAAATGAATATGAAAAAATAGAAGAGTACTTGAACAACAACAACAATAGTAATATATTGTTTATATGTGCGGAATGTAAAGGTAAAATAGAACTGATTAAAACCGGTTTTGATGGTATTGAAAGTAAGTTTGAAAAAATGGATGAAATTAATGAAAAACTAAAGAGAAGGAAAAATCATTGAAAGAAATTATTAGTAATCTGAATATTTTGGTTCAAGATAAAATTATAAACAATATAGAAATAACGTCATTGCAAAACAAACCAAATAAGAAGATTAAAGCAATAAATAATAAGAAAACGTATGCTGATATGATTAAACAGGACCCACTAGTGGTAATAAAACCAAAAAAATCGCAATCTAGTGATTTAACTAAAGCAGCAGTAAAAGCAAATATTTGTCCAGAAAATTTAGCAATAAACAAGGTGGCTGAAAAAAAGTGATGGAACAATTGCTATTTATTGTAAAGATGCTGATTCAGTTGGAAAAATTAAAGAAAATGTAGAAGAAAAGCTGGGAGATCAATACAAAGTGATTATACCTAAAGAAATTAAACCCACAATATTAATTAGCGGCATGTCTGAAAGCTATGATAAGAATACTATTGGAATAAAATTAAAAAAACAGAATATTTGGATAAAAATAGAAGAATTAAAGTGTGTTAAAGTGTATGACACAAAAAAGAAAGTTAATAAATTTAATGCAATAGTAGAAATGTGTGTGGAAGATTTTAACGAAATAATAAAGAAGGGAAAAATTATAATTGGATGGGATGTGTGCAGAGTTTTTGAAAATTTGGATGTAATGAGATGTTAAAAATGTTTGGGATATGGACACAAGAAGGAGAAATGCCGTGAAGAAAAAAATAAATGTTTAAAATGCGGAGGGGAACACCTGGCTAAGGAATGTAAAGCGAAGGAAGAAAGATGTATAAATTGTGTTAGGGCAAATGAAAAATATAAACTTGAACTAGATGAAAAACATAGTTGTGTAGATAGAAAATGTGAAGTATATATGAGAAAAATTGAAATAAATAGAAAAAGGATTTTTTTATAAATAATTTTATTATAGATGAAGAAAATGATGGTAACTATATAATTGGTATATATTTAAATATTCAAGGGTTAACAACTAACTTCAGTGAAATGGAAAATTTAGTATACGAAGAAAATTTTTGTTTTATATGTTTAAGTGAAACACATATTACTGATAAAATTGATAGTTCGGAATTATTGATCAATAATTATAAAACGTATAATTGTAATTCATATTCCAGACACACTGGTGGAGTAACAATTTATATTAACAAGAAATATCAAAGTGATTTAGTTGATTCTTTTTATTTGGAAAATGTATGGATCTTATCTATTAAAATTAAGATAAAAGAGGAAAATTATAATCTTATATGCTTATATAGATCACATAGATGTTCTACAAATAGATTTATTGATATATTAGAAGAGTGGTGTGAGAGGCATATTGATAATGAAATGAATCTCATATTTACTGGGGACTTCAATATTAATTTTGCAGATGAAACGGAGGGAGATCGGATAAATCGTTTTTTATGTAATTATGGGTTGTAACAAACAGTTAAAGAACCTACCAGAATCACAAAAACATCACGAACTCTAATAGATTACGTTTTAACGGATCATGTAACTGAACTAGAAGTAAATATAAATAATAAATATAAAATATCGGATCATGAAAATATACAAATAGAAACACATAGATTTGAAAACAACAATAATGAAAAACAGATAAATTACTACAAATACAATAAACAAGAGTTAATTAATAAATTAATTGCTTTAGATTTTGACAATATATTAAACATAACAAGTGTAAATAGCTGTGCGTTGAAATTAAAATCTGATTTAATTTGTAGTGTAGAGAATTTAAGAAGAACAATTACAATAAATAATAAAATGAATAAATGGTACGATGAAGAATTAAAGCTTCTTAACAGGCAGAAAATATTTCTTTATAATAGAGCAAAAATTTTAAATGATCAATTAGCATGGAGTAATTATAAATCTATAAGAAATCAATACAAGTACAAATGTAATTTAAAAAAAAAATAAATATACTGAAGAAAAAATTCTAGAAAACATGGGTAATCAATGTGATATGTGGAAGACATTAAAGAGGTATGTATTAAAAAAAGAAGAAAATGAAATAAAACAAATAGTAAGTAATAATAATGTATTAGTTGACAAATTAGAAATAACTAAAGAATTAAATACTTTCTTTGTTAAAAGTATATTAGATATAAATAATAGCATAAAAAAGATTCAATATGAAGACAATATAATTGAAATAGAAACAAACTTTGTTTGCACTAGTAAATGTAGTAAATTATGAAATATTAGAAATAGCAAGATTTCTAATATTCGAATTAAAGATTTAAAAAATAAAAATGATTACATAGTAATACCAGTACCTAAAATCAAAAATGCGAAAGAACCTGTGGACTTTAGACCAGTAAATATGCTTTTAATTTGTGAGAAGATTTTTGAAAGAATAGTTTATAATCAACTTAGATATCACTTAGATATAAATAATATATTATGTAATGAACAATCAGGTTTCAGAAAAGCTCACTCTTGCGAAACAGCCATAAACTTAGTTATCTATGAATGGAAAAATTATATGGAAAATGGAGAAATCATTGTAGCAGTTTTTCTAGATCTCCAGAGAGCCTTTGAAACTATAGATAAAAATATATTAATAAGTAAGCTTAGTAAGATAGGTGTAAAAAATGTGGAATTGCAATGGTTTAAAAGTTATTTATATGGAAGGACACAAAGAGTGAAAATTGGACAAATATATTCGGATGTGCAAAATGTTCACGTAGGTGTGCCTCAAGGATCAGTTCTGGGCGTTTTATTATTCTTGATATATATCAATGACATAAAAAATTCAATTCAATCTTGCAAATTAGCGTTATTTGCAGATGACACATTATTATATGCAAAAGGAAATTCAGTTCAAGAATGTAATGAAAAGATAAATAATGATTTAATCGAACTTTATAAGTGGCTTAATATGAATAAATTAAAATTAAACATCAATAAAACAAAGTGCATGGTAATAAATGGACGAAATGAAATAGCCAATATACATATAGATGGATGTGTAGTTGAATGTGTGAAGGAATATAAATACTTGGGAATTACGATAGATGACAAACTTAAATTTAACAAACACTGTGATACAATATGCCAAAAAATATCAAAGAAAATTGCATTCTTATGGAGAATTAGAAAGCAAATATCACTATCATCTGCAAAAATAATATATAATACAATAGTATTACCGCATTTTGATTATTGTTCATCGATTTTATTAATCTGCAATATGGGACAAATAAATCGCTTACAAGTGCTTCAGAACAAAGCATTGAGAGCCGTACTAAAATGTAATAGATTCACTAGAAGTTCAGAGATGTTGTCAATATTGAAATGGCTAAATGTGATGCAGAGATTAAAATTTAATATATTAGTTTTCGTATTTAAGATAAAAAACAACATGCATCCTACATACCTAAGTAATAATCTTCGCTTTGTTGGAGAAGGTCATTCATATAGTTTAAGAAATGTTGGTGATTTTAGACTTCCATTCTACAGAGCTGCTCATGGTCAAAACAATTTAATGTATAAAGGATTGCAACTCTTCAATCAATTGCATTGAAACTAAAAAATATTAACAATTTGCAGAGATTTAAAACATCAATTAAATCAATAATAAGGACAAATAAAATTTAAATAAATATTCCATGGATAATTAATATATTTATAAATTTTTTATGAAATAAAAGAAAAATAATTTTATAAATTTTGTAAAATTGTAAATAGTTTATCAAATTTTAATTTAATTTAATTTACAAAGATGTTAAATAGTTTTAATAAACTAATAATGTAATAAATACAAAAAATACAAAATACCTATAGAATAGGTAAGAGACTAATAAGAGACTAAAGAAATTTTAACTGTAGGTTACTAGGACTGAAAGTACGGTGAGGATTGCATATGGGTGAAATCGGCCCACGGGTTCAGATTCTGAACCTTTTAAAACGATCGAAGGACTAACGTACAAATATAAAAAATCACGATAACTCAACAACTAAGTACGCTATCTTCATCAAATTTGTGCTGTAGGTTACTAGTAATGAAACTACCGTGGGAACTGCGTACAGTCGGGATTAGACCACGAGTTTTGAACCTGGAACTTTTTGATCGAATTTTGGGCCAAACGAGTATAATTCCGAAACCAATAAAGATAGAATTTCAAAATTGTATCAAGATGTCCCTTTCTTTTATCTTAGTGTCTTAGAAAATTTGGGACCCATTGGAGTAGTAGGTTAGTAAGCAGCGACACATTTCCAAAAACTAATAAAGATAGCAACTTGAAACAAATGTAGAAACTTCAAATTTGGCACAGAGGTGCTCTTTACTATTTTTTGTGTGTTTTAAAAGCTTATTATCGAAATTACTAAAAATAGTTATTTAAAATTAAGATAGAACGTTCCAATTGTGTACAAGGGTTAACTAGTACTTAAAGTGCGTCGCAGACGCATATGAGCGAAATCGACCCATGGAATTCTGTACCTTTTAAACGGCTAAGGGCCGACGAACATATATAAAAAGCACGATAACTGAACAACTAATGACGCTATCTTCATTAAATTTGTGCTGTATATTACTGGTAGAAAAACTACGGTGGCGATTGCTTAGCGTGAGGATTGGACAATGGGTTCGGAAATTAAAACTTTTTGACCGAATTCAGGCCAAACAAGCATAATTCCGAAACCAATGAAGATAGAACTTCGAAATTTAGTATCAGGGTGTCCTTTTCTATTTCCTTAGTGTGCTTGAAATTTGGGACCAATTGGAGTAGTGGGTCGGGAACCAGTCACAGAGTTCCGAAGATTTTTAAGCATATTTTCGAAACAATTGAAGATAGTAACCTTAAACAAATTTGGCACATGCGTGTTCTTTACAATTTCCTGGTCGTCCCTAATTTGGGATCAATCGGATTGGGGGTTCAGTGTCTCTCTTAGACCTCCCAAGGTTTGAAAGCTAATCGAAATTAATAAAAATAGTAACTTAAAATTAAGATAGAACGTTCCAATTGTGTACAAAGGTTAACTAGTATTGAAGGTATGGCGAAAGGTATGACTAAATATGGACGAAATCGGAGCATGGTTTCGGGTTCTGGAACCTTTGAAAAGTTCATGGGCTAACGAACGTATATACAAAAAAGACCATAACTCAAAAACTAATGACGCTTTATTGTTGAAATTTAAACTCTTGGTTACTAGTATTTAAAGTACCGCGGAGATTGGTTCTGGTCAAGATCGGACAATGAGTTCGGATTCTAAAAGTTTTTAATGAAATTGAGGCGAAATGAGTATAACTTCGAAACAAAATAAGGTAGAACTAAAATTTGAATAAAATTTGGTGCACAGGTGTTTCTTCTAATTTGCTTTGTGTACGTGAAATTTTTGGATGAATTGGAATAGTGGTTTTCGTACCGTCCCCACCCATACCAAGTCATTAAAACATTTATTCGAAATTAATAAACATAGCAACTTAAAATAAATATAGAACCTTTAATTTAGGGAAAACACTGTTTTTTTCTTATTTCCTTTTTGTCCCCGATATTTAAAGTTAATATTATTGGTGGTTCAGGTGCCTCCAAAAAAATTCCCAAAATTAAAAAGCTTAACTTCGGAATTAATCAAAAAAATGTCGTTCAATTTGGCGCAATACTGCTTTGTCCAAAGAGAAAGCTGAGTTCCGTTAATCCATTGCAATACTTAACTCTAAATTAGAAACGATTTGGCCGGTTGACACCAAATTTTATATGCGTGAAGCAACTTGAAAAAGGAGTTGATTCTGTGAACAGGCTTGGTGTTTGGTAACACATGTCGGTCCTACGATTGTTCAAAAAACATCTTTGGAAGTAAATTACGTAAAATTTTGGAAAGTATTTATACTGCTTTGAATTACAGGAAGTTTCAAAAATTACTAGAATAATCCTAGAAAAATCGTTTTGAAAAAATTTTCTTTCATGCATTTTAAAATTAACATTTACACCGTGTATTAGCTAGTACAATTTCAATTAAACCTCCATTGATAGGCACTGCAACGCGCACCGGGTATTAGCTAGTATCTAATATTTTGTTAAACTATTACCATAGGTAATATATTATTTTTAAGATATTGCGAACTATACTTAAGTTGTGTTTAATGATATTCCTGCATGTGTGTAAAATTTATTTTTATATTTAAATGAATTATACGAAAAGTTCTAAAATTGTAATTGTGTTTTAGAAATACATTTATTGCATATTTTTTTTGAATTTATAAGATTTTCTAATAGGTTCATCTACTATTTATTTGATTTTTCAATTTTGAAAAATTTGAATTATTTAATTTTGTGATAAAAAGCTAACCAAATTTTTCCAATTTCGTAACTGAATTCTAATAAATGTATTCAGCATTTATTTCCAGTTTTTTTAATTTTAAATATTTTTAAAAACCTAATTTATCTATTTAGTAAGAATTTTTAACATTTTTGAACAGATAACATAATTAGAAAATGTTTTTAGTATTTTAAAGTTAATTTGGTTTGCTAATCTTACGATCAAACTAATAAAAGCTTTTATGGTTTTAAAATGACTTAATTTGAATCAAATAGGTGTAGGGTATTTATAATTTGGTTGACTGACTGCGTCGCCTGAATTCTCTTTTGCTCCATATGCCTCAAGGTATATTCCGAGTAAATTGAAAAAGAAAGTTTGGGAGTTAAAAGGTAAAAATTGTTCCGATAAACTATAGTCGACATTTTAACGCAAAGTTTGTTGATTTTTTAACTAATCATATGCTAAGTTTTAGGCACTGTCCTCAAATACTTTTCGAGATATTTGATATTTTGCCAGAAAAGTCATTGTGGACAGTTTGCTTCATACAATACAAATCGATTACAAAATAGTTTTCTCTGTGCGTATGGAGCAAACATGCATTGATCTTCTATTATAATGGTGCAAATAAGAATTAAGAAAGGTGTTAAACAAAAATATATGTAAAGTCATGGAGATGGAGCAAATTAAATTAAAAATCGATTACGACTAATACGAGAAATATAAATTAAAACCTAATTTTTATACCCGTGCATACATATATGAACATCGGGTATATTAAAATTACTCCTCCGTTTGTAACGCATCGAAATATAAGAGCTAGATATAGTGTCAAGGGTACGAATCGAATCAGAATCGAAAAGTGAATCGATCTAGCTATATGTGTCCGTCCGTCCGTCCGTCAGCACGATAACTCAAAAACTATAAGAGCTAGAGTTCTAAAACTTTCACAAAGTCATTTTTAGACAATTTCTAGGTTCCCTATTGTTTTTGGTTAAAATCGGACCAAGGCTTCGGGGAGCTGCCATACAACTTTTTTGCACCAATATGAATTTCTTCAAAACTATTTATACTACGGGGATGAAAATTACACACGGTTAGTTTTATAATGACTCCGGCACTTATATGAAGTTTCAAAATGTTAGGGCCCCATTTTCGGGGGGCTGCCATACAACTTCCTTGCACCAATATGAATTTCTTCAAAACTAATTATACTACGCGGATGAAAATTACACACGGTTAGTTATATAATGAATCGAGAACTTATATGAAGTTTCAAAATGTTAGGGCCCCATTTTCGGGGGGCTGCCATACAACTTCTTTGCACCAATATGAATTTCTTCAAAACTAATTATACTACGAGGCTGAAAATTACACACGGTTAGTTATATAATGAACCGAGCACTTATATGAAGTTTCAAAATGTTAGGGCCCCATTTTCGGGGGGCTGCCATACAAAGTTTTCCATTCAATAACTTTGAATCTAATGAAGCTACAAGGTTAAAATTAAAATTGGGCAGATAAATTAATAGGGCAAGTTACTTGGCAAAGTTGGACATCACTCGGACCTTCGGACTTTTAGGGTGGGCCAATTTTTTTTTTTTTGTTTTTTTTTTTTTTTTTTTATTTTTTTTTTTTAAGCTAAAGTTGTTGGAAAGTTTAAGGAAACTGATTTAAAAGAACAATACCAAAGTGCAATAAGAACAAAAATAGAGTCCCTAGAAGGTACAAATGAAACTATAGATGGAAAATGGTCGCAAATAGAAGAAAGTTTAATTACCGCAGCGAGAGAAGTTATAGGAAGAAAGCGACCTGAAAGAAATTCTGAATGGTTTGATGAAGAATGTGTACTAGCAATAGAAGAGAAGAATAAAGCTAGAGAAAAGACATTACAGAATAACACAAGAGCAAATAGAATGCAATACATCGAGAAAAGAAGAATATCTACAAAAATCTGTCGTAGGAAAAAGAAATTAATGATGAGAAACAAAATAATTAAAATCCAGAATGAGCAAGATCAAAACAATGTAAAACGGTTTTACGAAAAAATAAAGAAAGAAACCAGAGGCTATCAACCAAGGTTAATAGCCTGCATAGACAAAGACAATAAAATATTGTCAGAAGAAAACGAGGTTTTAAATAGATGGTCCGAATATTTCAAAGATCTGTTAAATATAAACCATATAAGTGCAGAAATTAACAATGACATAATGTACAACGTGGAACCTAAAGACATACCACCATCAGCAGAAGAAATTAGTGAAGCAATAAAAAAACTCAAGCGTACACAAGAAGGGGAACAAGTTAAACTGTGAAAATTACAGGGGAATAACGCTGCTAAATTGTGCATATAAGGTTATGTCAAATGTTTTATATGAGAGAGTAAAACCAATATATGAAGAGCAAGTCGGAGAGTACCAGTGTGGTTTTAGAAATGGCAGATCGACAATAGATCAAGCATTTCTGGTTAAACAAATCATGGAGAAATGCTACGAGTATAATGTAGATTTGCATATGATATTTATAGACTTCAAGCAAGCATTCGATAGCATTAACAGAAAAGAAATTCCGAAGACCTTACTGAAACTGGGCGTGTCCACGAAGTTGACTGGTCTTATAATGATGACAATGCAAAATTCCACGAATATGATATTAATACAGGACTCTACATCAGAAGAATTTATTAGTACAAGCGGTGTACGACAAGGGGACGCTCTTTCAGCAATAATTTTTAATATGCTTCTGGAATATGCAATAGGTAACATGGATTTGGGAGGTAATATATTCATGAGAGAGTATCAGATTATAGTGTACGCAGATGATATTTTGATTATTGCCAAAGCTTATAATAAAATGGCAGATATATTTAAATTAATCACAGAAAAATCGCGTAAAATAGGCTTAAATATAAATATGGCAAAAACTAAATACCTAAAAATGTCAAGAAATGAAGAAAGAAGACTTCCACAAAATATAAAAATAGAACAAGATGAAATTGAAGGTGTTAATAGCTACAAATATCTTGGCATAATATTAACAAACAATAACAGTAGCCAAGCCTGTGTACAAGACCGAATACAGGCAGCAAACAAATGTTACTACTCTCATAAGAAGCTGATGACATCCAAGCTAATAACAAGAAGAGCAAAGTTGCAAATATACAAAACCATCATACGCCCAGTAGCAACTTATGGAAGTGAAACATGGACCATGAATAGAAATGAAGAAGAAATGTTAAGAATATTTGAAAGAAAGATATTTAGAACTATTTATGGTCCAATACGAAATGAAAACGGCGAATACCGTAGAAGGCACAATTCAGAGTTATATGCGCTAGCAGAGAACGAGGACATTGTAAAACATATAAAAAAAGTCCAGTAGATTAAGTTGGGCGGGGCATGTCATCAGAAAAAATAGAAATGAAGAAGAAATGTTAAGAATATTTGAAAGAAAGATATTTAGAACTATTTATGGTCCAATACGAAATGAAAACGGCGAATACCGTAGAAGGCACAATTCAGAGTTATATGTGCTAGCAGAGAACGAGGACATTGTACAACATATAAAAAAAGTCCAGTAGATTAAGTTGGGCGGGGCATGTCATCAGAATGGCGGAAAATAGAGCACAGTACAAAATTTACAATGCTAGACCATTGCTTAACAGAGCAAGAGGTAGGCCTAGAAGCAGATGGGAAAATAACATTGAAGACGATACCAGAAAACTAGGGGAAATAAACTGGAAAACCACCGCGAGAAACAGAGATGAATGGAGGAAGATAGTGAAGAAGGCTAAAACTCACCAGGAGTTGTAACGCTAAAAGATGATGATGATGATGTTAAGCTAAAGTTATGGGACAATGAATGAAAATTTTGGTTTTTGTTTTGTGATTTTTTTTTTTTTTTTGTTAATTTTTTTTTTTTTTTTGTACGTCAAAATTATGGGGTAATGAGTTAAATGTATAAGGGAAGTAAATTACGGTTTATTTTATACACCATAGTGGGTATGCACGGGTATCTAAAAGTTGACAAGGGCAACTATAATCTTCCTCGTTTTTTTTTAAATTGTAGTAGAAACTGTAAAAAATTAAAATAATCAAATTTAACTTAGTTTTTTATGTTAATTTTTATTTAATATTATTTTTTAATCAATCATGAAATTATATAATTCAATTATAACAACATGGACATAACAGCCATTTCACAGGATTTTTATAAACGAAATTAAAAAATATTATTAATTAAATATTTCAATCAAAACTAAAAAAACAAACAAAATGGTAATTTCACAACTTTTTAATATTTTTGAAAATTTAACTTATTTTAAGAAATTTAAGAAATAATTTTTTTATTCAAATATCATAGTTTTTGTACTAAACACATAATATACATAATAATTATTGTATTACAATATAACTTTATAAAATATACATATTTTTAAACTGATCCAAAAATATTTCAATTAATTTGTATTGTTTAAAATTGCTCCTTCAGTCTGTGCATTGAAAATTTTCCGTAGTCTGTTCATTGGGGTCAAACTGACCCCAAATATATTTTTTCATAATTTATTCCTTTTTTATGTATTTTTTTTTAAATAATATTTGTTTTTAGTTTATAAATTATATCTTTATTCAAAATTATATAACACATTAAAAAAATTTGGAACTCAAAAGTTATTCACAGTACTTTAAAATTAAATTAATCTGAAGCATCATCAAAAAAAACATCTTCATTTTCTTTCTCGGATGAATCCATATCGTCCAAACAGTTTATACATATGGTTTTGAAATGATTCGAGCAACATGATTTATTACAAACATGGCACCGTGTTGCTGTTTTTTTATCAGCAGATCGAGGACAAATATGACATCTTAATCGCTTGCTGACACACTTATTTGGTGCTGTGTTTTCGTCATTTCTTATAATTTTATATCCTATTTGTTGGATAGCAGTCTTCACATTTTTTTTCATGGCTCTTGGATTCGACAATCTTTGCAATATCTGTTCTTTAGCTAATTCCATTGCCAATTGTTTCAAGAATGCTTTACGTCTGAAACTTTTCTGTTTTATATTTAGTTGTGGATTGGCATGATAATACAGAATATAAGCCGCTATACCTGCTATATCAATCATGTTGAAAAATAAAACCATTGGCCATCGTGCAGTTTTTCTTTTGCAGGTATAACTACGAACTAATTTGTCGAGTGTATCAACACCTCCCTTGGTTTTATTATAGTCCAATATAATGCTAGGCTTTTTCGAATAGGGGTCAACAGCATCATCATTGTGTAAGGTTGATAGCAGTAGTACATTTTTCTGTGGCTTCGGAACATAACTCACTAAAGTGAGATAATTGTCGTAGCAAAATTTTGAAGAATTTACTTCTCTCTTCTTGATTTCTTGCATGCTAGTAAATTCTTTTGGTAAATCAGGCTTGTTTGATCGAATTGTTCCTATTATTGTTGTGTTTTTTTGCAACATCTGCTCTGCTAATTTACAACTTGTGAAAAAGTTATCCATTGTTATAGTTCGTCCTTTATTAATATATGGAGCAGATAGCTTATGAACCAAATTCAACGAGTAATCAACAGAGCGTGGGGCGCCTGGTTGTTTTCCAACATAAATTTCTGCCGTCAAAGGATACGAGTTTTGAGCGTCGCACATCCAAAAGATTTTAATCCCGTACTTTCCTGGTTTGGACGGTATATATTGCCTAAATGAACATCGACCACGTGTTAATACTAATTGTTCATCTACAGTTATATGAGAAGATGGCTTATAAGATTCTTTAATATTTGACAAAAACATTTTCCAGATATCACCAAATGCAGCTAACTTATCTTCCTTCAAACGTTCAACTCTAGTTTGATGGTTGTCAAATCGTAAAAATCGTAAAAGTTGCTGCATTCTTTGCAATGACATCACAGCTCGATAAAAAGGACGGTTATCTGTATTGAATAATTCATCTAATCTTTCGTCCCAGTTTTTATGAGCGCCAGCATATATGAGTATGCTTACCAAAGCATAAATTTCAACTGAGTTTGTGTCATACCAAACACGTGAACTGCTACTAGCCGTAGCGTAAAAATTTCGAGCTTTTCTATTCGTTTCCAAAACTATAACATTTATCAATGTTTCTGGAATGAGTCTTTTGAAAGCACTTAGGGGAGTGTTTATATTCTGAGATGCTTGAACAGTAATTCCTTGTTTTTCTCTTAGAATTTGAAAATCGGGTACTCGAGTTACTTTTGGTGGATTTGCGCTCCATTTTCTTTCGTAATTTTTGTTCTGGGCGCAATACCAAATTCCTTCTTCATTCATTTCCGGCTGTTTATCAGATTCTATACCTATTTCTTCTTCCCCCTCATCAAGTTCGGTATCTTCCACATTTTCCATTTCATAGTCATAATTATCCATATCATGCTGGTCAATATCATCATAATCAGAAAAGTCCCCATCAATGTTATAAATGGAAAATTCTTCTTCATCTGAGCTGCTGCTATTGTTTTCAAGTAGAAATCCAATATCCTGGCTATTTAGTTTTTTTTGAGCCATTACATTAGGGTATAATAGTTTTTTCGTACAGTTTTTTTTTACTACAGCTAACCTTCTTAGAGAACACTTGAAAAAATACTAATTTCAATTTATGAATATCTCTTTATTTATACTAATTTTTAAAAATTCCCTTCAAAATGGGAAATCCCCGAAACTGTGATTTTTAAAATTCAAAATAACGATTTTATCTTATGTACATAGATGATTTGTACTAATACGTATGAAAAAATTTGGGGTCAAATTGACCCCAATGCACCAAAATGTGCTTGGCTGTAGAATTATTGTCATAACTAAGTTATACATAACACTTTTTCTGAAATTTTTGTTATAAAGTATGTGTTAAATACCAATGAAGGCTTTCTTAGCTGCCTATGGTAATAACCTGACAGAAAATTAATTTTTTCGCCTTTTTTTCTGCATTGGGGTCTTTTTGACCCCAATGCACAGACTGAAGGTTAAAATAGTTTTGATCTGGTAGAGGTAAAAAAGGTATTAATGATTTTAAATCATCTTTTTTTTCTTTTGACAAAATTGGTCGCTCCTGCAAAACTGGAGGTTTACAAAGAAACAAGTAGCTAAAACTTTTTTATTTGCTAGTTTTTTAATATCAATTTTTTAAAGTCCAAATTTGAAAAAGAATTCTTGTATTCCATCAGAATAGGTTCTGATTTTTGATATCGAATAATCTTTGTTTTTGACAACGGAAATTTAATAAAACTTAATTTCACTGCAGGCACGGTGTATGGTACACAATTATTTTGTTGTATTTGACGTGTTTCTTTTCTTGCTTTATCTAAACGTTGGCTATTCAAGTAAACTACTTTTGACATAGTATTATGGCATAGTGGCAAATGTAGTATACCCTTTTGACCTCTCAATTTAATATAAGTTAACATTATTCGCCGGAAACCCACCATCCTCAACTCTATCGTTAAGGAGCACCAAATTGTCAAGAAGCACCACGTATAGAAAAATTAGAGATAATCGTTCAAACTGTTTTACAAACTATTTTTAAAAGTTTTTGTTTCGCAATCGGTTAAAAATACTCGATAAAACATTTTTTGAACATTCCCCTAATTCAAAGAAGTTTTGCCTACTTTCAAAAATTGGATGTAATTTACTTATAAAAGTTTTTTCTTTTGACTAATCTTAAAAATAACATGTATAAACATGTACGCATACAAAATTTAAAGTCAATTGGTCACACCGTTTCTGCTTAAGAGTAAAGTAACGAAAAAATCTGTAACAAACTGCTGTGCCGCAATGGGTTAGCGGAATTCAACAAACCTTTTTTTTGCAACTTTGACCAAGCAATATTTCACAAAACTATACGTAATATCCTTCCAAAATTTTTTTTTGGGCAATCATCGGGTCGGCATGGCTTAACAAATTTCAAGTCTCTTAATAAAGTGAACTCCATTCTCAAAGAGGAACACATAGACAAAATTTGAAGTCAATTGGTTGAACCATTTCTAATTTATAGCAAAGTAATGAAAAAACTCTAAAAAGCTGTCGGGCCGCAATGGATTAACGGAACTCCAGAATATTTTTTTTGAGGCTTTCTTTTTAACCAAAGCAATAGTCCTTCAAAAAATGGCCAAAACTTGTTTTTTACAATTTACATGCTCCTGGGCAACGCCGAGTAAATTTGCGAGCAATAAAATAAAATAAGATTAAGTAAAATATAATTTTGATGACCATAGTCGAAACCAGTTGGTTTAAATGATTCAAATTTAAAATTTGTCCATTAAATTGCTAATTTTTCAGTGTAATAAAATACCCTAACATACCTTTCATTTACATTCGTAATACAAACTTTGTTATTAATTTCCATTGTAAAACAATTTAACAATTTATAATTTTTTTTTGTGGCTTTCTATCATACTTCTTATTAATAACTCTAACTTATAGTTATTTTCAATTTTATCAACTAAATTTATCAACATTACTTTGAGAGCAGGGAGTGTAAAAAATTACGCTCTAGTTTGAAATCACAACTTAAACAATATTTTTTTGAAAATGTGAATATTATTGATTTCTTTAATTTGATTTGGTACATCATTATAATTTTTTAAACAGTTGAAAAGACAGTTCATTTTTTGTTTGTTAGTTCTAAACAAAGATAGGTAGAAGTTACATTTGTTACGAGTGTTGTAATTTTGTATATCTAAATTTCGGTGAAGCGTGAGATTATGTTATTTATAATTTAAAAGACGAGCATGAACGCTCACGCTTGCAGATGTTCTCGAAACTTTGATATTTTGTAGAATAAATTAGGTTAGTAGGATGCCATATTTTAATTGCTTTTTCAGTAGCACTTCAATCTTTTTTAAACAATTTACGGCGCTCCACCCAAAATTGGGTTGATGTATACGAAATTGGAAAGGATATAAGAAGAATAGATAACATATAGAGTATACATACGGAGAAAATTTTTTTGTTAAAAATCAACATGCGCGTCTCACTTTATTTTAGAGTCAATTACAAGTGCTAGGTTGTTATGACTTCTGACAAATTCAATTCTTGTATTTTTAAACCCTACACCTATGAAATAGAAAAGGGTATATTAACTTTGGTATGGTATTTGTAACCACCCAAAAGAGGCGAGCGAGCTTGGGTTCGGGTTTTGGAACTTTTGATCGTTTCAAGGGCTAACGAACATATATGCAAAAAACACGATAACTCAAAAACTAATGGAGCTATCTTGATGAAATTTGAACTATAGGTTACTAGAACTTAAAGTACGGCGGGGATAGCATATTTTCGAATCGGCCAATGGGTTCGGAATCTGGACCTTTTGACCGGTCTAAGAGCTAACGAACATATAAAAAGAATTAGGATAACTTAACACTAATGGCGTTATCTTCATAAAATTTGTGCTGTAGGTTACTAGTAATGAAACTACGGCACGCATTGCGTGCAGTCGAGTTCTGACTATGAGTTCGGATCCTAGAACTTTTTGATCGAATTTAGGCCAAACGAGCACAATTCCGAAACCAAAGAAGATAGAACTTTCAAATTTGATGTCAGGGTGTCTCTTCCTATTCCATTGGCGTTCTCAAAATTTGGAACCAGTTGGAGCAATGGGTCGGGAACCATCCACACAGTTCTGAAGACCTTAAAGCATATTTTCGAAAATAATAAAGATAGTAATTTCAAGCAGATGTAGAATCATCAAAATTGGCACAAGGGTGTTCTTTTTACCCAATGTTCTTTACCCAATTCAATTGGAGTGGTGGTTTAAGTTCCTTTTCCTAGACCTCCCAATGTTTAAAAGCTTGTCAACGAAATTAATAAAAATAGTAACTTAAAATTAAGATAGAATGTTCCAGTTGTGTGCAAAGGTTAACTAGTAGTGAAAGTATGGCGGGATTGTATGTGGGCGAAATAGAAAAATGGTTTCGGGTTTTGGAATATTTGAAAAGTTCAAGAGCTAACGAACATATATCTAAAAAACACCATAACTCAAAAACTAAAGACGCTATTTTGATGAAATTTATACTCTAGATTTCTATAAATTTAAACCGGTAGTGGTTTGCGTACCACTCCCCATAATCTCAAGACCTTTAAGCTAATATTCGAACTTAATATTGATAGTAACTTAGAAGCTTTAAATTTGCTATAACGGTGTTTTTAATTGTAGTGGTGGTTCAGATGTCTCCTAAGAAATCTCAAAATTAAAAAGATTTTTTTCGAAATTAATGAAGAAAGAAACTTTAAATTTTATACACGAGTGTCTTTTCCTATTTCTGTTCTTATTTAACAAATTTATAATTTTAAAAGGCTAAGAATTTTACCATAAAACATATTATATATTATATTTTATAAATTAAAGAGAAAATTTTTAAACAATTAAATTTCTTTTTTTTAAGTTTAATTATATCATATATTTTATTGAATTATTACCATAGGTAATTTATAGTTAAGACATTGTGTATAATATTTAACTTCAAAGGTACTTGCTGCATTTGTGTAAAATTTATGATTATATTTGAATGACTTATTTGAAAAGTTCTAAATTTTTCATTGTATATTAGAAATACATTTATTATAATCTAATATATAGAGGAGAAAATTTATTTGTTTGTTTATTTGTCCAGGATTCAAGTGAAAACTGGTCGGATTGTCACAAAATTTTAAAGGAATAATTCTGAGAGCCCGGATGTGACATAGGCTATGTCACATTCTAAAAAGTCAACAGTTGCGGTTCCAGTGCCGTTTTAAGCTTTTTCGTTTTTTGACCGATTGACTTGAAATTTAGTTTGCGCACGAGGGCACAATGAAGCTTTGTCAAAGTTTTTGATGTCGAGTCAAATCAGTTTGATCAATTGACTTGAAATTTTGCACAAATGTTCCTCTTAGCAACCGGAATTAGTTGTATAAATTTAGTTCGAATGAATTAACTCATTTCGGCCTGGCGGGCTTCCAAAAAATTTTATGATTCCGATTTACGTCGCAAGTTAACCTTTATTCCAAAAGCTCACTTAATAAATAAGACTAATTTTTTGCTCTCCTTAAATAGTCTCAAATAGTGCAAAAGCTAAATGAAATAATATTAATAAAAATAAAAATAAAGCTAATAAACAATCCGAATAATAATATCTTTAAATTTAAATACCATAACATTTTCCTTCTCTAAATTTTTTCGTAAGTCTTTGTTTTTTATCTACTTTGCAGTTGTTGTTTTTTAAAAACAGATTTGACTGTAAAAAATCAAAAAATTCAATTTCGTATATATTATACTTAAATACATAGTATTTTAAAACAGTCTTTCCAAAAAAGAAGCCTACATATCTCTCATAAAATCATAAATAAAAGAGGAAGAGCATAGTAGAACTTTCAGGTAAGTACAAAACAAAATATAAGTTGAAAAGTAGATTTTTAAACCTTTTCTAAATCATCAACTATATATTATTCAAAAGTTGGCAATTCAAGAAAACTACTATTGACATGATATAATGACATAATGGCAAATTTAGTATACCTTTTTGACCTATAGTCAAACGTGTATAATAATACTTATATGTTATCTAGCTATTAGCGGCGCACGTTGCCCCACCACTCAATGGAGTTTTAATTTAGGTTGATGTTATTGAAAAAAGTTAACACAAAAATTATAGATGGTGTACATGTTAATTTTTAAAATGTAATAAAGAGATTTTTTCAGAACCCTTTTTTTAGAATTATTCTTACAATTTTTCAACAAATTTATCAAATTTCACTTAAAACTTTTCATAATTATTATATAATAATAAAAATTAAAATTTTAATTCAGTTAACATTATTCGCCGGAAGCCCACCAATTTCAACTCTATCGTCAAGGACCACCAATTTGTCAAGAAGCACCACGAATAGAAAAATTAGACATAATCGTCTAACCTGTTTTGCAAACTGTTTATTAAAGTTTCTGTTTCGCAATCGGTTAAAACAACACGACAAAATATTTTTTTAAACATTCCCCCAATTCAAAGAAATTTTACCTACTTTCAAAAATTGAACGTAATTTACTCACAAAAATTCTTTTTTTGAGTAATCGTAGGAATGATAAGTATATACATGTAAGCAAACAAAATTTACATTCAAGTGGTCAAACCGTTTCTGCTTAAGAGTACAGTAATGTAAAAATCTATAAAAACCTGCTGTGCCGCAATGGGTTAACGGAACTCAACAAACCGGTTTTTGAAAATTTGATCAAGCAATATTTCGCAAACTTGGACGTAAAATCCTTCCAAAATCTTGTTTTTGGGCAATTGTCGGGCGGCAAGGGTATCAAATTCCAAATCTGTTAATAGAGTGAATTCATTCCTCCAAGAGTAGCACATATACAAAATATGAAGTCAATCGGTTAAACCATTTCTAATTTATAGCAAAGTAACGAAAAAACCTATAAAAAGCTGTTGGGCCGCAACGGGTTGACGGAAATCCACAAATATTTTTTTGAGGCTTTCTTTTAACCAAAACAGTGGTTCCAAAAATTGGCCGAAACTTGCTTTTTTTCCCGGGCAACGTCGGGTAAATCTGCTAGTAGTCACATAATCTAACAATTGGTATTTAACATTTATTTCAAATTTTGTGTTTTTTCATATTTTTAAATAGATAAATTAGTAAGAATTTTTAATATTTTTGAATAGATAAAATAATTAGAAAATCTTTTAAGTATTATAAAGTTAATTTGGTTAGCTATGTTTTACGATCAAACTAATAAAAGCTTTTACGGTTTGAAAATGACTTATAGACTTCTGATTAAATTTGAACAATATTGGTGTAGAGTATTTCTATGTCGGTTGCACCGACTGACTGTTTCTTTACTTGTTCAAAAAAAGGTTTCCGTGTCAAATTGCTCTTTCTTTTTTAGCACATTTCAAAAAATTTTGTAAAAATTTACCTATAGAGCTCCACTCTGTCTGTTTTTCCGTATGCTTACAAAAACTTTTACACCTTTGGAAAAAGATTTAACAAATTTTAACCACGCGTAGGTATTGCAAAAACAAATAATTTCGTAGAAGCACTTTTTTATGTAGACCTACCCGTTACGGAGCTACAGCCCCCCCCAAATTCCAAAAAAGCCTTATATTTAAAATGTTATGAAAACAGTTCTGTTAGGTGTTTTTGCAATCTGAAGACGGCAAAACATAGGTAATTTTATAAACTTTATAAATTTTTAAAATGCAAATGTTTAGGGTTGCAATACGGTACTAAAATTTATCACTATGCAAAACCCAATTTTTGCAAAATTTTTGGTCACTCATTTCTTCTAAACGGTTCCAGCTAATGTCTTGAAATTTTGGGAGAAATAAGATCATCCGAAATTAGTAGGAGTGAGTTAACAAAATTTTTTTTGAAACGTCCCCTGTTTAGGAGTTATAAGGACTTGATTGAAATTTTGCTATTTTTAACCTATACCTTGAAAACCTAGAATTTAATGTTACAATTTTTTTTTACAAATTTACAAAATTTAAAACTGCAGCAATATATTTCAACATATATTAAAGGTTTTTCTTAAATTTAAAAGGGGTTCTTTTTTTTGAAGAAACTGTCTCTTAGTTTTAAACATTTTTGCTTAGATAATAAAATTCTAAGTAAAATTCCATAATTTTGGTGGAGTTAACAATTGATTTCCTGGAACCTATAAAAATGAAGGCTGGGTCAGGAGGAGGTGTGCAAACCCTCAAGAATTGTCATAAGTTTGCTAAGCAAAAATTTAAGAACCTTCCCGTTCAAGGGCTAATAGGACTTAAAATTAAAACTTTTATTATTACTAAGAAAATATTAACAGTTATTCACTGGTGTTCGAGTATGTTTTTCTAGAACTAAACGTTAACATTGAAGATGCAACATTATATTTCGCTCTTATTAACAGGTTTTCTTGAGTGCATTGGGATTATATTCTAAGTATTGATTTCACTAATAATTATAATTATTAAATTGATGAAATAACTAAATTATAATATTATCATTTATTTTTATATATATTTTTATAAAAATAAATCTATTTAAACCTCTTATAGTAAATGGACTATATTTTATTCAGACATTGGCAATTCAACTTAACTAATATTGACATACTACTCATATAAAACAAGAAGTTGTATGGCAGCAAATGGAATGCACCGTACTACCCCAATCAAATTTTGTACAATCTTTGGCTTGTATTTTTGGGAAAATTTCAGAGACTCTGCTTAATAAGGTATAGAGTAATGCTCTTATAAATAAACAAGTCGTACGGCAACTACTCGAACCGACTGCAGTAGAGCAATCAAATGTCCCGTGGAGCTAACTGATTGGATTGCAATAACGATGATGGCTCTTTTTTTAAAACGAATTTGAGAATTCTAGCTCTATAATCTGATCCATACCTTTGAGTCTACATTTATTCGTCTTTTTCTCTGCCCCACAAACGTAATGACAAATTTAGGAGATTTTTGGAGATTTTAATTTTGATTTCCTAAATTGTAATTATAATAATAATAAACGATAGCAAAATATTGTTTCTTCTTTTGTCACAATAAATCTACTAGACCTTTATCTAAGACATGTCTTGATCATGTTTTATTTAATGATCCTACCGCTCAAATAGTTAGGGATTGATCATCTAGGATTAATTGTTGAAATTAAAAATGCAAAATTCACAAATAAAAAAATTAAAGAAATTTTTGTGAATAATAATAAACAACAGTTGATCAAAAAATTATATTATGATTTGAATTTTGTATTGAAAGTGTTACCGCTGTAACAGTATTGAAAGTGTTACCGCTGTTGTTAAGTCAAAAAGTAGTTCCAATACTTATAGTGCACCTTGGATAGATGAAAATTGTATAATGTTAATAAAAAGAAAAGATTATTAGTCAAAATATGCAAAATAAAAATGTGACTATTTGAAATCTAAATATAAGTACTGGCGATCTAAGTTATGAAACGAAAATGTCAAGAAAAATATGATATTAAAGAATTTAATGAAGCTTCTGGAAATCCTAGGAAGAATTGGAAATATTTGAAGGAAATAATAAACCCAATTAAAAATTATAATAATAAATTTTTCAGCAATATGATAAATGTGGAAGTAAAATTTAAACTTTAATAAATATTATTGCACGATAGGTGAAGAAATGATGAAAAATTTTATGGATATATATATTCCCAAAAGTAAAACCAATAAGACCTTTCATTTCATATCAATTAATAAATATGAAATAATAAAACTAATTGATACTTTGAAAAACACTAACTCTAAAAATCTAGACGGAATATCAGCATTATTCATAGAAATTACAAATCACAATTTGCCGATAGTAAAATGAAATTCATAAATGCATTATTGTCGCAAAGTAAAATGTCTGGAGTAGTTAAGATAAATAAAGTTTCACCAATATAAAAAAATTGTGGTATTCAAGACTTTAGACCAATTTTCAAAACCTCGACATTCAGCAAAATTTTAGAAACATTTGTTAATGTAAAGTTAATAGAATTCTTGAATACAGAAAAACTAATTCAGAATAAAGAATATGGCTTTAAGAAGAAATCTAACACAAGCAGCATTATTCGATGTTATTTCAGAGTATCAGTCTGGACTAGATAAAAATAAAAATACTGCAGCTATATTTTTTGATCAACAGAAAGCCTTAGATTCTGTTGATAAAAGCATATTAGTAGCCTGTTAAATATTAATATACGAGGCAAACCATTAATTTATGCGGATGATTTAGTCATCGTATATAAAGAATAATTGGCAATAAATTAAAAAAAAACTAAATATATGTAGCGTAATATTTAGCAGGGTAGTAATATTTTTTGATCTACAGAAATACTTGGATTCTGTAGATAAAAGCATATTAGTAGCCTGCTAAATATTATGTTACATTAGTAGCCTGCTAAATATTAATATACGAGGCAAACCATTCATGAACAAGATTTAGAATAAACAGCTGGAAGGATAAACAAACACAAATTGACAATAAATTAAAAAAAAACTAAATATATGATATTTAAAGGTGGTATAACCGACAGCTTAGATATAAAATATAATTATTTTAATATTGGTTAGCTGAAGGAATATTGATATGTCGGTATAGTGGTAGATAATAAACTAAGTTGGAGTTAGCAAATTGATTCGCAAATTAGCAAAGGAAGAAATTTTGTTTGTATATTCAAATTTGCTAATAATAGGATGTCTTTACAGCTTAAAAGAGCTTTATATTATAGTATCTACGCAATACAAGTTTGGTCCGTTACTTTTAATAAAGACCTAAATCAGCTACAAGGAATACAGAACAAAACTATAAAAATGTGTTCGAATAATTTCTTCCAGAAAAAAGCTTAATAAACTGGATACTATCTACAATTTAGTATATAAGTACTAAAATGAATTTCCGATGCATTTAAAAGAAATAGATTAAAAAAGATTTCCATAGATTTAAAAAGAAAACAAACGATTTTTGGCACATTTTCAAAAAAATTTTAAAAATGTGCTTATATAGCTTCACTTTGTCCGTCCGTCCTAATGTTCACAAAAACTTTTACACCGTCTCAAATAGAGTAAGTAAATTTTAACCACGGGCAGGTATTACAAAAATAATAATTTCATAAAAGAACTTTTCTCTGTAGCCTCGTTTGCTACGGAGCTACAGCCCCGCAAAGTTGGAAAAAGCCCTTAATGTATTTAAATTGTTATAACAAGAATTTGTTATAAAGTATATTTTCAATCTGAAAACGGCAAAAGATAGCTGATTTTATAAACTTTATAAATATTTAAAAAGCAAATGTTTAGGGTTGCCATACGGTACTAATATTTACCATTATACAAAACTCAATTTTTGCAAATTTTTTGGCCTCACATATCTTTTAAACGGTTTAAGCTAGGGTCTTGAAATATTGGAAGAAATTAAATTCTCATAAATTAGTAGGAGTTGGCTAAAATTTTTTTGTCACATTCGCTGTTTAGGAGCCATAAGGGCTCGAAAATTAAAATTTTGCTATTTTTAAGCTATTTAACTTGAATTACTGTCCAATTTTTTATTATTAATATACAAAATTTAAAGGTCCAACATTATACTTTAACGTATGTTAAAGGTTTTTCTTAAATTTAAAAGCGGTTCCTTAAATTGAAGAAAGTGTCTCTCACTGTTACCCATTTTTGATTAGAAAGTATAATTCTAAGTAAAATTCGAAATTTTTATGGACTTCACAATGTAATTTCTCAACAATTTAATTTTTTTATACCCGTATGACTATATAGTCAAAGAGTATAATAAATTTGCCATTACGTTTGTGATGCAGAAAAGGAGGGGGGGTAGATATAGACTCAAGTGTATGGATCGGATCAGAATCGAAAAATAAATCGAATTAGCTATGTATGTCCGTCCGTCCGTCCTTCCGCTCGTCATCACGATAACTCAAAAAATAAAGGAACTAGGATTTTCACAAATTCGTTTTTATGCAAAAACCGGAATCGCTATTTAAATTCAGCCATTTTGGTCCATGGGTTCGGGTAGCTGTCATACAACTTCTTTTTATATATGAGTACTTCTCTGTACCTATTACAGCTGCGTATCTGAAATTTTGCCAAAAGTAGTTTAAATTTATGGCCAAAGTTTCTGCAAAGTTTGGTTCGTGTACTGCTGAGGGTTCGAATAGCTGCCATACAACTCCTTCTTTTATATGAGGATTACACTACAGCAAATGGAGGTGGGTGTATGAAATTTTGCCAAAAATAGTTTAGTGTATTGGCCAAAATTACTGCAAAATTTGGTTGGTCTACTGCAAAGGGTTCGAGTAGCTGCCATACAACTCCTTCTTTTATATAAGCATTACTCTACACCTAATAAAGCTGAGTATTTTAAATTTTGCCAAAAGTAAATAACCGTATGATATAATGTATATGTTACGGTCATGCGGGTATCCCAGAGTTGACACGGTCTACTCTACCACACTCTTCCTCGTTTATTAATTAATTGTTTGTAATTACTTTTCTTTTTAGGTATTTTATCTATATTTTAAATTATGTTAATTTATTTTTGAAATAGAATTGAATTAAGTGTTATTGTTATTACTATTAAAAATTTATTAAATTATGTTACACTCGTACGAATCTTTGAGCTCTTTTGAGATAAAAAATGAAAAAAAAACAAAAAAAAAAGCTTAAAAATAAGAAAATTTCAATTTTTAACCTCTTACAGCTCCTAAACAGGTGACGTGACAAAAAACTTTTGTTAACCAACTACTACTAGTTTATGAGAATCTAATTTCTTCCAAAATTTCAAAACTCTAGTTTAAACCGTTTAGAATAGCTGCCATAATTACGAAAATGGTGAAGACGTGTTTTTTTTTTGCGCTCTAAATAAAAGTTTTATAAAACTTTACAAATTTATTAAAAATTGAAACTTGAAATATATTAAAAAAAATTTAAAAAAAAATTTAAATTAAAATTTACTAAATTCACAAATTATCAGACTGAAGTCAAATTGATTTTTTTTTTTTTTAAATTTATATGAGTTTTAATTTTCTAATACAATATATACAACATGTCGGCTCTTCAATAATAATTAATAATTAAAAAAGATAAAAATAAAAGAATAATATAAAAAGCTAAAATCTTAATTTATTGAAAGTGAATTCATTTTGTAAATAAATATTAATAATAATACTTGGACTGTTTCTGAAATTGTTCTAAAATTGATTTAATTTATAACATAAAAACATTTTAAAATGAAAAAAAAAAACAAATTAAAAAAAAAATTGATGATGAAGATTCAACTAGTGCTCCTTCAATTGGTCTAAAAGAGGCCAAGGATCAAAACATCTCCGAACTCAAACAGTTAACATCAGATAAATGCACTGTAAACACTCTGGCTGTTGTTGTAAATCAACTGATAACAGCTGTAAAAGATTTCCATCGCTCGCTTGAGTTTATAAATAAAAAATTTTAATTTTTTAATAATAAAGTTGATGATCTTCTAAAAATAAATGAAAATATTCAAACAGAGAACAAAGAAATAAAAATTAAATTAAATGAAGCTGAAAATAATAATAATTCATTGAATAAAAGGCTGCACTATATTGAGCAACTACTTGATGAAAAGCAGCAAAAGGAAATTGAAAATAATATAATTGTTGCAGGCTTACCTCCAAAATTAAGCAAACCAAAAGAAACAATACTTAATATTTGTAAACATATTGCGGCTGAAATAACTGAGGATGACATCACTTCGGTTAGAGAACTTCCATCTAAAATAAACAACAATAACAATTTAATTAACACAAATCTATACCTTTTGGAATGCAAATCCAGTATTGTTAAGGCTAAACTAATGAGCCGCAAAAAAATCGCCGGAAATGTATACACTTTGAATATTAATTTAACAGGGGAAGGCACACGCAACATATTTTTTCGAGCGGCAATCAAACCTCTACTATGAAGCCAGGCAAATTAAAAAGAACAACAATTGGAAATTCCTATGGATTAAAAACAACATCATTTTTATTAGAAAAACTGAATCTTCAAAGGTATTTAAAATTAGAAATACTAATGATATATCATACATTAAAAACAATAATAATATTAATTGAAAATTCATTAACTTTATTTGAACAATTCATATTTATCATATTTATCATTTTTATTATATTCTTCATATTTATCATACTAAACATATTAAATATATTAATTTTATTGAATTTTTTAAACACTAACAATTTCACAATTAAAAAAAAACGAGGAAGAGTGTAGTAGAGTAGACTGTGTCAACTCTGGGATACCCGTATAACCGTTATATAAACATTATATCCTTAATATTATAAACATTAATTACTTTTGGCAAAATTTCAAACATACCAGCTTTATTAGGTGAAATATAATGCTCATATAAAAGAAGGAGTTGTATGGCAGCTACTCGAACCCTCTACAGTAGACCAACCAAATTTTGCAGTAACTTTGGCCATTACACTAAACTATTTTTGGCAAAATTTGAGACACCCAACTTCAATAGGTATAGAGTAATGCTCATATAAAATAAGAAGTTGTATGGCAGCTACTTGAACTCTCTGCAGTAGACCAACCAACTTTTGCAGTAACTTTGGCCATTACACTAAACTACTTTTGCCAAAATTTCAGACACGTAGCTGTAATAGGTACAGAGAAATACTCATATAAAAAAAGAAGTTGTATGGCAGCCACCCGAACCCATGGACCAAAATGACTGGATTTAAATAGCGATGACGGCTATTGCAAAAAAACGAATGTGCGAAAATTTCAAGATCCTAGCTCCTTTAGTTTTTGAGTTATCGTGCGGACGGACGGACGGACAGACGGACGGACGGACATACATAGCTAAATCGATTTTTTTTTCGATTCTGAACCGATCCATACACTTGAGTTTATATCTACCCCCCCCCTCCTTCTCTGCGTCACAAACGTAATGGCAAATTTATTATACCCTTTGACTATATAGTCATACGGGTATAATAACCCTACTAATCCAGATTTAACTTTTTATAAATTATTATTATTTTTTATTATTGTTAATAAATTTAAGTACACATTTAGCAAACTGACAAACTCACATATTATAAAAACTAACAACAAGTACTTATACCACAAACATCTTTTTATATTACAATTAATTTTATTAACCTTAACTTATCACTTCATACTAATTTTATTAATTCTTCTAAATACTAACAAACTACTAAACAAAAAATGTAACCCTACTAACCCAGATTTAATTTTATATAAATTATTATTTACTATTATTGTTAATCAATCTAAGTTCACAATTAGCTATTTCACAAACTCACATATTATAAAAACAAACAACAACAACAACAAGTTCATATATTATAAACATATTTTTATATTAAAATTAATTTTAATAATCTTAATTGTTCACTTTCATACTAATTTTATTAAATTTTCTAAAAACTAACAAACTACTAAATTAAAAACATAACCCCACTACTAAGCCGGATTTAATCCTTTTCATTATTTTTAATCAACACAATTTCTATTTCAACTATCTACAAAACACATATATTACAAAACCTAATTTTCTCACCAATTCGTTCTCTTATTTTAAACACTTTTTCATATTTATTAATATTATCACTCATGTTATAAACTTTACTAAAAAAATTAAATTTAAACTTTCTTACCTTGAGATAAATGCTGGTTATATTTCTCATCAATTGATTATATATAAAAACTTACACCTTGTAGTAGTAAACAAATATCATCTAATTTTAACAACACATGTTTTAAAATTATATGTTTTTGGTGTTGTTCTTTTCTTGTTTTTATTTTTTCTTTGTATATCTGTCAAAAAAAAACTTAGATTCCACAAACTAATTACGTTCTTACATTTATTAAACATTTACTCAACAATAAAACCATTAATTTTCAACAATAAATTTCAACCACATAAATTATCAGTTTTTATTTGGCTTATTATGATCATTATAATAATTGTTCCCAGTCTCAACTGCTATATTTTGGTTTGTGTACTTACTAATCTCGAACACCCAATTTTTATAAAATTTAATAATGGTCCATGACATAGCTAATATACAAAATCTATTAAATATAGATTATTTCACCCATATTGATCCGAATAAACAAAATTCAACTTTCAAAAATAATTTCAATATGGTGTATTTAAATATTCAAAGTTTAAGGAAAAAATTATACAATGTCGAGGCCTTGATAAATAACCATTTTAAAAACAAGATTCATGTAATTGTTTTTACGGAAATATGGTTACATAGTTCAGAAAACAAATTTTAAAATATTGAAGGGTATAATGCTTACTTTGCCAATAGAGATAAGTCATACGGCGGGGTTGCGATTTACATTAAAAATGATATAAATAGTTACCAAATATACTGCGAAGAGTTTCAAAGAAGTAATATTTTGGGGGTTAAGCTTACAAAACAAAACTTAAATATATTTGGTGTATATAGAGCACACGAAACCTCTATAGACGACTTTATTGACAAAATAGATTATATAACATTGCAATACAAACAAAGCTACATTCTAGGTGACTTTAATTTAAATCTACTAAATACAGATAGAGCAGTAATTAATTCATACTCAAACGCGCTATTAAGTAATGGATTCCTAATTTGCAACAAGGTTGAACTAAACTTTGCTACGAGAATTGGTAGAAATACAAAAACAATTATTGATCATTTCGTAACCGATATTTTTCAGAATAAATTCTGGTTTCATATTTTAGATTCTTGTCTGTCTGATCATCAAATGTTCTTTATAACCACCAGTCTGAATCCAATAACTGAGGGGAAAACCTATTATAAAACTGTTCTAAACTATGAAAGGATAATTTCAAATACCTCCTGGAATGTCCTACAGTCCTACACAAGCTTTGATGAATTAGTTGTGAAATTGAAAAGTATCATAAATACGAACACCCAAACAGTACCCGTAAAGCAAAATAAGAAGAGGAAAACCTGGATTACTCAAGAAATAGTAGACAAAATGAAAATAAGAGATTCGCTATTTAAATTTAAAAAAAAGTACCCAAATGATATCCATACTGAAACTCTATACAATAAATACAAACTTATAGTGAGAACTTTAATAATCAAAGCAAAAAAAAATTATTTTTCTAACTTAGTGATTGACAACTCTAAAAATTGTAAAAAGCTATGGGATTGTTACAAACATATTATGTTCAATTCTAGTATGGTAAATTCAAACCAATCTATTAAGGTAATACATCATAACTCAAAAGTAATTGAACATGAAAACGAAATTGCTTCTGCTTTTAACGAGTATTTCGCTAATATTACAAAAGAAATAAATATCCCTATTAATAGCATTGACCTTGATTACACTGACAAATTTAGAAGAAATATTTATAGTAATTTTGACCTCTCTCCAACTAATGTAGATGAAGTATCCAAAATCATTCAAACTCTCAATTCAGCTGCTGCTACGGGGTACGATAATATTTCAACTAAACTAATAAAAAAATTTTCAGATCATCTAGCTCCTGCCTTAGTCAGGCATATTAATAATGCATTCACATCGAACACATACCCAAGTTCGCTAAAAACAGCCATTATAACACCAATATATAAAGGTGGAACTGCAACAGATTGCTCTAATTATCGTCCCATATCTGTTTTATCTAGTTTCTCAAAAATCTTCGAAAAAGTCATTCAAAATAGGCTTAATAATTTTATTAAAAATAATCCTAAACTAAGTGAGAAACAATTTGGTTTCGAAGAAAAATCTAACACAACAGCTGCCTGTCTCTTTTTAAATGACTTCATCTCCAAAAATATTGATAACGGTAAATTCGTTAGCTGTGTATTTCTTGACATAAAAAAGGCCTTCGATTGCGTCGACCATGACATTCTTCTATTAAAACTTAAGAAATTAAATTTCACATTAGGTCAGTTAAAATTCTTCCAGTCATATCTACAAGGTCGCAAACAAAAGGTTCGTATAAACAATAACTTTAGCGATGAAAAAATAATATCAAAAGGGGTTCCGCAAGGTTCCATTTTGGGCCCACTTCTTTTTAAATTATATATCGACGACATCTCTCATTTAAAATTAAAGGGTTGTATTCAGTTATTCGCAGATGATGCGGTAATAAAATATGCAGATGATTCTGAGGGAAATATTCATCTATCTATACAACACGATTTACTGCTAATTGAGGAGTGGCTAACCAAGCACCGACTTCTATTAAACTTAAATAAAGCCAAAATTTTATTCTTTGAAAACAAGATTCTTAACTTCTCTAATTCCGTTCAATATAATAATGTAAATGTAGAAATAGTCAATAAATTCAATTATTTAGGTCTGTTACTTGACAGTAAATCAAGTTGGAATAAACATATTGAAAAAGTAATCAAAAATATAACTCCATACATATTCCTGATGAGAAGATTACGTAAGTTCCTCTCGGATCAATCGATATACACATTATATTCCTCGTATATAAAATCACATATTACTTATCTTTTACCTATTTGGAGTAGAGCTCCACAAATTCATCTAAATAAACTAGACAAAATGCATAAAAAATGTGTTAAGCTTGCACAAGGCTTGCCCTTGTTACACCCAACAGATTCTATATACACTATAAAATATCTAAGCTTAAGAAACATAATATTAATGGAACTATATAAAACTGCGTACAAAATCATTAATAATCAATTAAAACATAACTTCATTCTAAATAGGAATTTTGACATACACAACCATAATACTAGGAACAAATCGAACTTCTACCTTTCCCTTTTTAGAACATCACATCAAAAGAATAACTGCTTATATAATTGCCTTAAGGTTTATAATGAACTTCCAGAACAAATAAAATTAATTAATAACCTTAATCTATTTACACAAAAGATTAAATCCACTATAATTAGTACATAATATTTTAATAAAACTAGAAATACTAACAAACTAATAATTAAATCCTACAATAACTAAATAAATCAAATAAGTTAAAATTTTTTTTTTTTTATTTTCTTTGTTGTGCTGTTTTAAAAATATAAAAAAAATTAATAAATTAAAATATGAAGAATTATACAAAAAAAGAGTAAATTTTTATGATGAAATCCTATGAAAAATTTGTAAATGAATATCATTAAATTTCTTTTTATACCCTACACCTATAGAATAGGTAAAGGGGTATATTAACTTTGGTATGGTGTTTGTAACCACCTAAAAGAAGCGAGCTAGATATGGAAAAGTATATATATTTGTGATCAGCGTGACCGCCTTAGTCGATATAGCCATGTCCGTCCGTCCGTCCGTCCGTCCGTCCGTAGGCACGATAACTCAAAAAATAATGGAGCTATCTTGATGAAATTTTAACTGTAGGTTACTAGGACTGAAAGTACGGCGGGGATTGCATATGGGCGAAATCGGCTCATGGGTTCGGATTCTGGACCTTTTAATCGGTTTCAGGGCTAACGAACAAATATAAAAAATCACGATAACTCAACAACTAATGATGCTATCTTCATCAAATTTGTGCTGTAGGTTACTAGTAATGAAACAACTTCGGGAATTGCGTAAGGTCGGGATTGGACCATGGGTTCGGAACCTAGAACTTTTTGATCGAATTTAGGCCAAACGAGCATAATTCCGAAACCAATGAAGATAGAACCTCCAAATTTAGTATCAGGGTGTCCCTTCCTATTTCCTAAGTGTCTTGTGAATTTGGGTCCCATTGGAGTAGTGGGTCGGGGACCAGCCACACATTTCCGAAGACCTTAAAGCATATCTTTAAAATTAATAAAGATAACAACTTGAAAAAATGTAGAAGCTTCCAATTTGCCACAAGGGTGTTCTTTACTATCTCTTGCGTGTTCCCCTAATTTGGGATCAATTGGAGTGGTGGTTCTGTACCCCTCTCAGACCTCCCAAGTTTTAAAGGCTTATAATCGAAATTACTAAAAATAGTTACTTAAAATTAGGATAGACCGTTCAAATTGTGTACAAGGGTTAAGTACAGCGCGGACTATATAAGGGCGAAATCAGCCCAACGGTTCGGATTCCGGACCTTTTAATCGATGTCAGGGCTAAGGAACATATATAAAAAATCACGATAACTCAACAACTAATGAGGCTATCTTCATGAAATTTGTGCTGTAGGTTACTGGCTGCGAAACTACGGCGGTGATTACGTACGGTGAGGATTGGACAATGGGTTCGGAACTTAGAACTTTTTGATCGAATTTAGGCCAAACGAGCATAATTCCGAAACCAATGAAGATAGAACCTCCAAATTTGGTATCAGGGTGTCCCTTCCTATTTCATAAGTGTCTTTGAAATTTGGGCCCCATTGGACTAGTGGGTCGGGGACCAGGCACACATTTCCCAAGACCTTAAAGCATATCCTTAAAATTAATAAAGATAGCAACTTGAAAAAATGGAGAAGCTTCAAATTTGGCACATGGGTGTTCTTTAATATTTACTGCGTGTCCCTCTATTTTTGCACCTTTCTTAGACCCCCCAATGTGTAAAAGTTTATCATCGAAATTAATAAAACTAGTAACTTAAAATTAAGATAGAACGTTCCAATTGTGTACAAGGGTTGACTAGTATTAAAAGTATGACGGGGACTGCATATGGGCGAAATCGTACTATAATTTCGGGTTCTAGAACCCTTGAAAAGTTCAAGGACTAACAAACATATATCTTAAAAACACCATAACTCAGAAAATAATGCCGGTATTTTGATGAAATTTAACAGTAGGTTACTAGTAATGAAAGTACCATGGGAATTGGTTCTGGTCGAGTTTAATTTCGAAGCCAAAGAATATATTTTCTATGTCCTATGTGTCTCCGAAATCTAGACTTAATTGTAGTGGTTCAGCTATGTTCAAAGGTACTTGCTGCATTTATGT
This sequence comes from Dolichopus griseipennis, assembly GCA_963082915.1. Classification (NCBI taxonomy): domain Eukaryota; kingdom Metazoa; phylum Arthropoda; class Insecta; order Diptera; family Dolichopodidae; genus Dolichopus; species Dolichopus griseipennis. Next base: position 226,401,427 of record OY720441.1, read on the forward strand.
AAAATTTATTTTTATATTTAAATGAATTATATGAAAAGGTGTAAATGTTTAATTGTATTTTAAAAATACATTTATTGCATATTTTGCGTTTATAAGCTTTTCTATTAGGTATATAAACTAACCATTTAAAATAATTGCAATTTTTAAAAATTTGGATTATTAAATATATTATGCTTTGATTATCTTTTTATCACAAAATTTAATAATTAGAATTTTTTCATTTTGTAATTGAATTGGAATAAATATATTTTCATTTATTTCAAGTTTGTTTGTTTTTTAATATTTTTAAATAGATAAATTAGTAAGAATTTGTAGTATTTTTTAATAGATAGGGTAATTAGAAAATGTTTTTAGTATTATACAGTTAATTTGGTTAACTATGTCTTACGATCAAATTAATAACAGCTTCTATGGTGTTAAAATGACTTATGGATATGTCCTTAAATTTGAACCCAATAGGTGTAGGGTATTTCTAAGTCGGTTGCACCGACTGACTGTTTCTTTACTTGTTTTTTTTTGCTTTGTTTTACTTTTTCTTATTCTATTGTTAAATAATTCTTACAAAAAATTATATGACCGCACTGCCTTAGGCATAGGTCTCAATCTATTTACTATGTACTGAAAAGCTAAATTATGTATGTATATTTAAATTTATATTATAAATAAAGAAAAAAAAAAAATATACGCGGGGTCATAATTGTAAATTTTAGTACAGTATGGCAAACCTATACAGTTGCCTTTCAAAATTTTATAAAGCTTTTAAAAACGGCTGTCTTTTTTAAATTCTAAATATACCTAACAGAACTGTGGTTATAAAAATTTAAATTTAGGGCTTTTTCCGACTTTGGATGCTGTACCTTCGTAACGGGTATAACTACAGAAAAAAGTTCTTATTCGGGGTTACGAAATTATATAATAAACTAGATTAGCCTGTACGCGTGATCGCGTAATCAACTGTATAAACATATCGCACAGGAATTACACCTTCCTTTAAAATGTAAAAAGTCACTAACATAAAATTTCGGGATAAACTAAATTTTTGGTATAAACTCCCACGTGCTTTTCGAACTGGCTTTGTAAATTGGTTTGGTAAACTTAAACTTTCACATCATTTGCAGATTTGGCTCTATTCAATGCTACGTATAGTTGTCCATGGGTGAATACATATTGAGGTAAAAAAATACAAAATACAAAAAAGTACAAAAAAAATACAAAAAAAATTTTGTTAAAAGTTTGTCCTTGTGCTTTATTTATTGTCATGGAAAAAGCTAATCTAACAGGAAACTGGTTTCTTTTCAAAGTGAATGGCATATTTACGTCAGTACAAATTATCTATATTTGAGGAAGATAAGGTCAAAGGAAATTCCCTGCGACGGTTTGTAATTGTAAAGAATTTTGTAACATATCTGTAACAGTTAATCGAGTTCGATTTACTATACACAATATTATTCAGGTCAGGTTATAATAATATTATTCAGGTCCGTTCAGGTCAATTAATTTTTAAAATTTCCTAATTTATTTTAAAACAACTCTCATTTAAAGGGCACAAAATAACTTTTGAAGCAATATTATAAAAATCGTTAGTCGTTTCCCAAAAACATGGTTTGAGCCAGTGTGGTTTCCTGTATTAAACAAGTATAAAGTAATTGTTCGGGTATTAATCTCCACTTAATTTAACGGGACCCTCATTATTACCTGATAGCAAAACTTTTCCACCCATTTAATATGTAGCAAATCTACTTGTATATTAATTATTTTTTTTTTTATTTTCTTTTATGTGAATGTATAAATGTACATTTTGTGCGATATTTAAAAATAAGTTTGTCCCTTTATTCGTGTCGTGTCACTTAATTCGTGCCGATCATGTTATTGCAAACATTATCACATTAACCATTTGTTTGTAATTTTTATTATTATTTTGTTTAATAGTTATATTATTATATCAACTCTTAATGTTTTTTTTTATTATAAAAATATATGAAAATTAAAATCTTAAAATGTCTATTATGTATTCAGCTCTTTGAAATTAAAAAAAATTAGTCTTGAAATTCTAAAATAGTAAATTTGATACCCAAAAATTGAAAAGCAGCAAGATGCGATGCCTTTTTTTTGTTATGTTCATCATATTATAATTTTTCAATAATTTATTTATGTGTATGTGAATATAGAAGTTCTGAAAAAAAAAAACTCAGCTTTAAATAATTTTTATATAAAATATTGTTATATTTTCTAAAATTTAAATAAAAATACCAAGAAAATGCGTATAAAATATAAAACTCGATTTAAGAAAAATTTAAGCTTGAAAACCTATATCATGTCGTTTTCGGAAGAAAAAAAACCTGACCGACAGAGCATTTTCAATTTTGGTAAAAAAATTATTTCCATTTCATTATGCATTAACCAACTACAAACTCCATGCTTGTTTAAGAAACTAATACAATTATTTATATTTTATAATTTAATCTTTAACTATTTCATGCCTGTTCACCGTAGGCATATCATAGCTGTACAGAAAATTGTTAATTATTTCTGAAAAATTTTAATAATATATATATGTGTTTTTGTACCTTTTTAACCTTCCGTCCGTCCACAATTTTTAAAACTTTGTTCGTCTATTGGGGTCGAAAACGAATAAAATAATTTATTATATGAAATTCAAAAACGTACAAAAAAATATTCAAAAGTATAATAATTTAAATTTAAAAAAATTATAATTTAAATAAAAATGGGTTTTAGTTAGTCTGAAGTATCATCAGATGGTTGAGAGTTGTTGTATTCATCTTGAAATTATTCATCCTTACAAGAATTACAAATTATTTTGAGGTGCTGTTAGCAAACTGGGTTATTGCATTTGAAAATCTATGTACAGCGCCGGTTTATCTCGGTCCGCGGTTTATTTTCATTGAAACGATGCAGCTTCGGTACTTCATAGCCAATTAATTTAATGGCTGTCTTTACAGATGGACTCATCGCAATTGGATTGCTCAATCTACTTTTGATATGATCGCTAACCAAATCTGCTGCTAATTGCTTTAGTAATTCTTTCCGATACGAACTTTTTTTAGCAGAGTATAATTGAGGATTTGTTATCTTAACTTATATGCTAATGGAGCAGCCACATCGACCATATTGAAAAATAATACCATTGACCAACGATACGTTATTCTCTTACATGTATATATCTTAAGCCATTGATCCGATTGCCACCAAATCAACAGGTTCTGTCTCCAGAACCGTTTTAAGCTTTATCGTTTTTTTGATGTCGAGACGAAACGATTCGATCGATTAACTTGAAATTTTCCACATTGCACAACAAATGTTCCGTTAACTATTTAAAAATATTTATGAACAAAAAAACTTGAAATAAATGTTGAATACATTTATTTCAATTCAGTTTAAAAAGTGGAAAAATTTGATTAGCTTTTTATCACTAAATTTCATAATTCAAATGTTTCAAAATTGAAAAAATACATTCTTAGTATATGTACCTATTAGAAAAACTTATAAATGCAAGATATGCAATAATTGTATTTCTAAAATACAATGAAAAATTTAGAACTTTTCATATAATTCATTTAAATGTAAAAATAAAATTTTACATACATGCAGGAAATACCTTTGAACACAACTTAAGTATCGTACACATTTTCTCAATTATGTATAAAAAAAATTTAAATACTTTGTTTTTAATTTATAAAATACAATACATAATATGTTTTATAGTAAAATTTTAAGCCTTTAGATAATATAAGTGTTAAATAAGAACGACAATAGGAAATAGTGTATTAAATATAAAGTTTCTATCTTTATTAATATCGCAGTTAAGCTTTTTAATTTTGAGATTTCTTAGGAGGCACCTGAACCACCAATACAATTAGGTCTAAATTTCGGGTACACAAAAGAAAAAAACCGTATACCAAATTTTAAGGTTCTATATTTATTTCAAGTTACTATCTTTTTTACATTCGAACATATGCTTTAAGGTCTTGGGAATAATGTCGGTGGTACGCAAACCACTATTCCTATTTATACAAAATTCTACTGACACAAGGCGAATAAAACAACACACTTGTGCCCCAAATTTTAAGCCTCTATCTTCTTAGTTTTCGAAATTATACTCGTTTGGCCACCATTCGATCCAAAGCTTCTAGAATCCGAAACCATTGTCTGATTTCGACCATAAGTAATCATCGCAGTACTTTCAATACTAATAACCTAGAGTTTAACTTGCATCAAAATTGCGTCATTAGTTTTTGAGTTATCGTGTTTTTTGAAAATATGTTCGGTAGCCCTTGCAATGATCAAAGATTTCAGAACGCGAAACCATGGTCGGGCTTCGCACATATGCAGTCCCCGTCGTATTTTCAATACCAGTTAACCCTTGTACACTCTTGGAACGTTCTATCTTAACTTGAAGTTACAAATTTTATTAATTTCGATGATAAGCTTTACGTCCTTGGGAGGTCTAAGTGAGGTATTTGAACCGCCACTCCAATTGATAATAAATTAGGAAGATAAAGGAAATGGTAAAGAACACACCTGTGCCCAATTTGAAGATTGTACATTTGTTTGAATTTACTATCTCTATTATTTTCGAAGATATGCTTTAAGGTCTTTGGAACTGAGCGGGTGGGTCTCCGACCCAGTGCTCCAATTGGTTCCAAATTTTCAAGGGCAATATGAGAATAGAGACACCCTGATACCAAATTTTACGGTTCTAACTTTTTGGCTTCCGAATTATGCTCGATGGCCTAAATTCGATGAAAAAGGTCTAAGATCCGAATCCATTGTCCGATCTTGACCGTAAGTAATCCCGGCTGTAATTTCAATATTAGTAACCTACAGCACAAATTTCATGAAGGTAGCGTTATTAGTTGTTGGGTTATCGTGATTTTTTACATAGTTAATTAGCTCTTACCTCGATAAAAAAGTCCAACATCCGAATCCATGGGCGGATTTCACCCTTATGCAATTCTCGTCGTATTTTAGGTCCTAGTAATCTGCCTACGGAAAAGCGGAAATGGCTATTTTGATTCAAGAGGTCACGCTTATCACAAATATATGTACTTTTCCATATCTATGAAGTTTTTGCTGTTGGTTACTAGCAATGAGACTACGGCGGAGATTGCGGACGGTCGAGATCGGACTATGGATTCAGAACCTAAAACTTTTTGGTCGTCCTTAAGCCAAACAAGCATAACTCCGACACCAGTGAAGATAGAACCTCCAAATTTTGTATCAGTGTGCCTCTTTCTATGCCCTAAGAGTCCTTGAAATTTAGGAATAATTAGAGTAGTGGGTTGGGGTGTGGGACCATCCACACAGTTCCGAAAACATAAAGCATTGAAATTAATAAAAATAAGCGAGGGAAAAAAACCAAGGGTTTTTAAAAAGCACATTTTCAAAATTATATACGGTTTCTTACTGACTATTTTATCATTTATTTTTATAAAAATATATATTATGATAATATTTTAATTTAGTTATTTCATTAATTTATTAATTATATGAATAGTAGTGAAATACTTAGAATATAACTCCAATTCACTCAAAAAACCTGTTAAGAAGTGTGAAATATAATGTTGGAGCTTCAATGTTAGCGTATAATTTTGGAAAAACTTACACTGGGGAATGAGTTACTGTTTTATAAGAACATAAAAGTTTTAGTTTTGAAGACCTAGTAGCCCTTCAATGGAGAAGGTTCCCAATTTTTTGCTTAGCGAACTTATGATGGATCTGCCCACTCCCTCCTGTCCTCACCTTTCCATTTTTTTCGGTTCTAGGAAATCAATTTTGAACTCCAACAAAATTTGGAATTTTACCTAGAATATTATTATCTAACCAAAAATGGTTAAGACTAAGAAACAATTTCTTCAATTTAAAGAGACCCTTTCAAATTTAAGAAAAACCTTTAACATATGTTGAAATATAATGCTGCAGCTGTAAATTTTGTATATTTGTAAAAAAAAATTTGAACAGGTGTTAAAATTACAGGTGGTTGAAAATAGCAAAATTTCAATTTTCGAGCCCTTATAGCTCCTAAACAGGAGATGTAACAAAAAAATTTTGTTAACCGACTTTTACTAATTTCGAGGGACCCAACTTATCCCAAAATTTGAAGACTCTAGCTTGAACCGTTTAGAAGATATATGGGGCCAAAAATTTTGCAAAAGTTGAGTTTAGCTTAATGGTAAATTTTAGTACTGTATGGCAACCCTATACATTAGCCTTATATTTTTTTGAAGCCTATAAAACCAGCTATCCCGTATTCAGAAACGAAATGAAAATTTTCCCGTATTCAGATTGAAAATACACTTAACAAAACTCTTGTTATACCAATTTAAAAATAGGACTTTTTCCAACTTTGGGGGGCTATAGCTCCGTAACGGGTGGGGCTACAGAAAAAAATTCTTCTACGAAATTATTTGTTTTGTAGTATCTATACGTGGTTAAAATTTCTTTACTTTATTTCAAACGGTGTAAAAGTTTTTGTAAACATATGGACGGACGGACGGACGGACAAAGTCAAAATTAAGAAAAACCTTTGATACTTATTGAAACTTTCGTTTTGGTATCCCGTATTCTTTTCCCGTATTCAGATTGAAAATACACTTAACAAAACTCTTGTTATAACAATTTAAAAATAGGGCTTTTTCCAAATTGGTGGGGCTACAGAAAAAAATTCTTCTACGAAATTATTTGTTTTGTAGTATCTATACGTGGTTAAAATTTCTTTACTCTATTTCAAACGGTGTAAAAGTTTTTGTAAACATACGGACGGACGGACGGACGGACAAAGTCAAAATTAAGAAAAACCTTTGACACTTATTGAAACTTTCGTTTTGGAGCTTTAAGTTTTGTATATAAATAAAAAAAAATTTTGACAGGTATTCAAGTTATAGGTGTTTAAAAGCTAAATTTACAACAAAATTTCAATTTTCGATCCCTTACAGCTCCTAAAGAAGGGGCGTGACAAAAAAATTTTGTTTGCTGGCTCTTACTTATTTCTAAGGATCTAACTTCTCCCAAAATTTCAAGTTTCTAGATTTAGCCGTTCTGAAGTTATGAGGGACCAAAAATTTTGTAAGACTTAGTTTTGGATAACGGTAAATTTTAGTACCTTATGGCAACCCTATACAATTGGTAAAGCTTATAAGAATAGCTGTCTTTTACCGTTTTCAGATTGGAAATATACCATATAGAACTCTAATTATAGCTGTTTAAATATAGGGATTTTACCGACTTTGTGGGGCTGTATCTCCGTAACGGGGGAGGCTACAAAAAAAAGGTTTAACATTAAATTATTTTTATTGTAATACCTACCCATTTCTGATATTTTTTAGTCAGCCGTAGGTAAAAAGGGACGGACGAACGGACAGACGGACGGACGGATAGAGTGAAGCTATATAGGCACATTTTTACAAATTTTTTTGAAAATGTGCTAAAAAGTAGCTTAAATTTAAGAAAGAACTTCTAATTGTGCACAAAGGTTAACCAGCATTGGCGAAAACAAACCTTGGGTTCGGGTTCTAGAACTTTTGAGCGGTTCAAGAGCAAACGAACTTATATCCAAAAAACACGATTACTCAAAAACTAATGGAGCTATATTGATGAAATTTAAACTATAAGTTACTAAGATCAGCTCATGGCCCATGGATTCGGATTCTGGACCTTTTGACCGGTCGAAGGGCTAAAGAACATATAAAATAAATCTGGATAATTCAACAACTAATGACGCTACCCTCATAAAATTTGTACTGTAGGTTAATAGTGATCGAACTACGGCTAGAATTTGGTCCGGTCGAGATCGGATTATGGGTTCGGATCCTAGAACTTTTTGATCGAATTTAGGCCAAACGAGCATAGTTCCGAAACTAAAGAAGATAAAGCTTTCAAATTTCGTGTCAACGTATCTCTTTCTATTACTTTGGGTTTCCGAAATTTGAACCAATTAAAGTTGTGGGCCGGGGATCATTCACAGTTCCGAAGACCTAAAGCCATATCTTCGAAAATAATAAAGATTGTAACTTCATACAAATGTAGAAACGTCAAAGTTGGCATAAGGGCACTCTTTATTATTTTCTACGTGTTCCCCTAATTTATGAACAATTGGAGTGGTGGTTCCGGTACCTCTCTTGGACTTCTTAAAAGTTTATCATCGAAATTAATAAAAGTAGTGACTATAAATTAAGATAGAATGTTAAGATAGAATGGTTTCGGATTCTGGAATCTTTGAAAAGTTCAAGGCTTACGAACATATATCTAAAAAACACCGTAACCCGAAAACTAATAACGCTATTCTGATGAAATGTGAACTCTAGGTTACAAGTAATGAAAGTACTGCGGGGATTGCTTATGGTCTAGATCGGACAATGGGTTTGGATTCTAGAAGTTTTCAACCGAATTGAGGCCAAACGAATATAATTTCGAAACCAAAAAAGATTAATGTCCTAATTTGTGACACAAGTGTTTTTTTCTATTTGCTTTTTGTCCGTAAAATTCTGTAGGAATTGTAATAGTGGTTTGCGTACCACCCCTACTCTCAAGACCGTGAAGCACATATTTCAAATTAATAAAGATAGTACCTTTAAATAAATATAGAAGCTTTAAATTTGGTATAACGGCGTTTTTTCTTATTTCCTTTGGGCCCCCGAAATTTAGACTTAATTGTAGTGGTGGTTTAGGTGCCTCCTAAGAAATCCTAAAATTTAAAAGCTTATCTTCGAGATTAATAAAGATAGAAACTTCTAATTTATTTCATATTTCCGTTCTTATTTAACACTTTTATATTTTCCAAAGGCTAAGAATTTTACTATAAAACATATTATGTATTGTATTTTATAAATTAAAAACAATAAACGACAAAATTTTTTTAAATTTTTATTATATTGTATATATTATTGAATTATTACCGTAGGTTATATATTATTAAGAAAATGTGTACGATTCTTAAGTTGTGTTTCATGGTATTTCCTGCATGTATGTAAAATTTGGTTTTTTATTTAAATGAATTATATGAAAAGTTCTAAAATTGTCATTGCTTTTAGAAATACATCTATTGCAAATTTTGCATTTATAAGGTTTTCTAATACCTTAGAAAAAAGCTAACCAAATCTTTCCAATTTTGTAACTAAAAATTTTGTATTCAACATTTATTTCAAGTTTTTTTATACTCGTATGACTGTAGGTCAAAGGGTAAAATAAATTTGCCATTACGTTTTTGGCGCAGAGAAGGAGAGGAGGTAGATATAGACTCAATCATGTGGATCGAATCAGTATCGAAACAAAATCGATTTAGCTATGTATGTCCGTCCGTCTATCCGCTGGATAACTCAATAACGAAAGAAGCTAGGGTCTTTAAATTTTCGCAAATTTGTTTTCTTGCAATATCGTTATTTAAGTCCAGCCACTTTGGTCCATGGGTTCGGGTAGCTGCCATACAACTTCTTTTTTTATATGAGCATTACTCTGTAGTTAAAGTTAAATTATTAATTTTGATTTGTAACATATGCCATCTGAACAATATCGAAAAATCCAACGGTTTCATTATTAATGTAAGAAAATAAATTGAAAATGTCTAAATATAAATCTAATTATAATTGAATGTGAATCACAAAACATAAAATAAATTTGAATATAAAATATAACAAAAAGAGGTTAAAAATAAGAAAATTTCAATTTTTAACCTCTTACAGCTCCTAAACAGGTGACGTGACAAAAAGCTTTTGTTAACCAACTACTACTAGTTTATGAGAATCTAATTTCTTCCAAAATTTCAAAACTCTAGTTTGAACCGTTTAGAATATACGCGGGGTCATAATTGTAAATTTTAGTACAGTATGGCAAACCTATACAGTTGCCTTTCAAAATTTTATAAAGCTTTTAAAAACGGCTGTCTTTTTTAAATTCTAAATATATACCTAACAGAACTGTGGTTATAAAAATTTAAATTTAGGGCTTTTTCCGACTTTGGATGCTGTACCTTCGTAACGCGTATAACTACAGAAAAAAGTTCTTATTCGGGGTTACGAAATTATATAATAAACTAGATTAGCCTGTACGCGTGATCGCGTAATCAACTGTATAAACATATCGCACAGGAATTACACCTTCCTTTAAAATGTAAAAAGTCACTAACATAAAATTTCGGGATAAACTAAATTTTTGGTATAATATCCCACGTGCTTTTCGAACTGGCTTTGTAAATTGATTTGGTAAACTTGAACTTTTACATCATTTGCAGATTTGGCTCTATTCAATGCTACGTATAGTTGTCCATGGGTGAATACATATTGAGGTAAAAAAATACAAAATACAAAAAAGTACAAAAAATATACAAAAAAATTTTGTTAAAAGTTTGTCCTTGTGCTTTATTTATTGTCATGGAAAAAGCTAATCTAACAGGAAACTGGTTTCTTTTCAAAGTGAATGGCATATTTACGTCAGTACAAATTATCTCTATTTGAGGAAGATAAGGTCAAAGGAAATTCCCTGTGACGGTTTGTAATTGTAAAGAATTTTGTAACATATCTGTAACAGTTAATCGAGTTCGATTTACTATACCCAAAACTTAAATTCATATTTCTAATTAGAATAACAACATACTCTTTTTTTTAATTTTAAGCAATGAAGGGGTAATCCTGGGGTCTGAAAGAATTAATGTATTCGGTGGGAAAAATAATATCTGTTGATAATATTATCTCTATAATAATATTATTCAAGTGCGTTCAGGTCAATTAATTTTTAAAATTTCCTAATTTATTTTAAAACAACTCTCATTTAAAGGGCACAAAATAACTTTTGAAGCAATATTATAAAAATCGTCAATCGTTTCCCAAAAACGTGGTTTGAGCCATTGTGGTTTCCTGTATTGAACCAGTACAAAGTAATTGACCGGGTATTTCTCTCCACTTAATTTAACGGGACCCTCATTATTACTTGATAGCAAAACTTTTCCACCCATTTAATATGTAGCAAATCTACTTGTATATTAATTATTTTTTTTTCATTTTCTTTTATGTGAATGTATAAATGTACCTATATTTTGTGCGATATTTGAAAATAAGTTTGTCCCTTTATTCGTGTCGTGTCACTTAATTCGTGCCGATCATGTTATTGTAAACATTATCACATTAACCATTTGTTTGTAATTTTTATTATTATTTTGTTTAATAGTTATATTATTATATCAACTCTTAATGTTTTTTTTTATTATAAAAATATATGAAAATTAAAATCTTAAAATGTCTATTATGTATTCAGCTCTTTGAAATTCAAATAATTAGTCTTGAAATTCTAAAATAGTAAATTTGATACCCAAAAATTGAAAAGCAGCAAGATGCGATGCCTTTTTTTTGTAATGTTCATCATATTATAATTTTTCAATAATTTATTTATGTGTATGTGAATATAGAAATTTTTATATAAAATAATGTTATATTTTCTAAAATTTAAATAAAAATACCAAGAAAATCGTGTATAAAATATAAAACTCGATTTAAGAAAAAGTTAAGCTTAAAAACCTATATCATGTCGTTTTCGGAAGAAAAAAAACCTGACCGACAGAGCATTTTCAATTTTGGTAAAAAAATTATTTCCATTTCATTATGCATTAACCAACTACAAACTCCATGCTTGTTTAAGAAACTAATACAATTATTTATATTTTATAATTTAATCTTTAACTATTTCATGCCTGTTCACTGTAGGCATATCATAGCTGTGCAGAAAATTGTTAATTATTTCTGAAAAATTTTAATAATATATATATGTGTTTTTGTACCTTTTAAACCTTTCGTCCGTCCACAATTTTTAAAACTTTGTTCGTCTATTTGGGTCGAAAACGACCCCAGTCAATAATAGTAATATTTTTTTTTAATAAGAATAAAATAATTTATTATATGAAATTCAAAAACGTACAAAAAAATATTCAAAAGTATAATAATTTAAATTTAAAAAAATTATAATTTAAATAAAAATGGGTTTTAGTTAGTCTGAAGTATCATCAGATGGTTGAGAGTTGTTGTATTCATCTTGAAATTATTCATCCTTACAAGAATTACAAATTATTTTGAGGTGCTGTTAGCAAACTGGGTTATTGCATTTGAAAATCTATGTAGAAACTTTATTATTTTTTGACCTCGGACATATCGCGCAGCGCCGGTTTATCTCGGTCCGCGGTTTATTTTCATTGAAACGATGCAGCTTCGGTACTTCATAGCCAATTAATTTAGTGGCTGTCTTTACAGATGGACTCATCGCAATTGGATTGCTCAATCTACTTTTGATATGATCGCTAACCAAATCTGCTGCTAATTGCTTTAGTAATTCTTTCCGATACGAACTTTTTTTAGCAGAGTATAATTGAGGATTTGTTATCTTAACTTATATGCTAATGGAGCAGCCACATCGACCATATTGAAAAATAATACCATTGACCAACGATACGTTATTCTCTTACATGTATATATCTTAAGCCATTGATCCGATTGCCACCAAATTTCACAGCAATAACACTGAGCACGCGGGGGTGACAAAAGCTATGTAAAGTGTTAATAAATCAACAGGTTCTGTCTCCACAACCGTTTTAAGCTTTATCGTTTTTTTGATGTCGAGACGAAACGATTCGATCGATTAACTTGAAATTTTCCACATTGCACAACAAATGTTCCGTTAACTATTTAAAAATATTTATGAACAAAGAAACTTGAAATAAATGTTGAATACATTTATTTCAATTCAGTTTAAAAAGTGGAAAAATTTGATTAGCTTTTTATCACTAAATTTCATAATTCAAATGTTTCAAAATTGAAAAAATACATTCTTAGTATATGTACCTATTAGAAAAACTTATAAATGCAAGATATGCAATAATTGTATTTCTAAAATACAATGAAAAATTTAGAACTTTTCATATAATTCATTTAAATGTAAAAATTAAACTTTACATACATGAAGGAAATACCTTTGAACACAACTTAAGTATCGTACACATTTTCTCAATTATGTATAAAAAAAATTTTTGTCGTTTATTAAATAAATACTTTGTTTTTAATTTATAAAATACAATACATAATATGTTTTATAGTAAAATTCTAAGCCTTTAGAAAATATAAGTGTTAAATAAGAACGACAATAGGAAATAGTGTATTAAATAGAAAGTTTCTATCTTTATTAATATCGCAGTTAAGCTTTTTAATTTTGATATTTCTTAGGAGGCACCTGAACCACCAATACAATTAGGTCTAAATTTCGGGTACACAAAAGAAAAAAAAAGTATACCAAATTTTAAGGTTCTATATTTATTTCTAGTTACAATCTTTTTTACATTCGAACATATGCTTTAAGGTCTTGGGAATAATGTCGGTGGTACGCAAACTACTATTCCTATTTATACAAAATTCAACTGACACAAGGCGAATAAAAAAACACACTTGTGCCCCAAATTTTAAGCCTCTATCTTCTTAGTTTTCGAAATTATACTCGTTTGGCCACCATTCGATCCAAAGCTTCTAGAATCCGAAACCATTGTCTGATTTCGACCATAAATAATCATCGCAGTACTTTCAATACTAATAACCTAGAGTTTAACTTGCATCAAAATTGCGTCATTAGTTTTTGAGTTATCGTGTTTTTTGAAAATATGTTCGGTAGCCCTTGCAATGATCAAAGATTTCAGAACGCGAAACCATGGTCGGGCTTCGCACATATGCAGTCCCCGTCGTATTTTCAATACCAGTTAACCCTTGTACACTCTTGGAACGTTCTATCTTAACTTGAAGTTACTAATTTTATTAATTTCGATGATAAGCTTTACGTCCTTGGGAGGTCTAAGAGAGGTATTTGAACCGCCACTCCAATTGATAATAAATTAGGAAGATAAAGGAAATGGTAAAGAACACACCTGTGCCCAATTTGAAGATTGTACATTTGTTTGAATTTACTATCTCTATTATTTTCGAAGATATGCTTTAAGGTCTTTAGAACTGAGCGGGTGGGTCTCCGACCCAGTGCTCCAATTGGTTCCAAATTTTGAGGGCAATATGAGAATAGAGACACCCTGATACCAAATTTGACGGTTCTATCTTTTTGGCTTCCGAATTATGCTCGATGGCCTAAATTCGAAGAAAAAGGTCTAAGATCCGAATCCATGGTCCGATCTTGACCGTAAGTAATCCCGGCTGTAATTTCAATATTAGTAACCTACAGCACAAATTTCATGAAGGTAGCGTTATTAGTTGTTGGGTTATCGTGATTTTTTACATAGTTAATTAGCTCTTACCTCGATAAAAAAGTCCAACATCCGAATCCATGGGCGGATTTCACCCTTATGCAATTCTCGTCGTATTTTAGGTCCTAGTAATCTGCCTACGGAAAAGCGGAAATGGCTATTTTGATTCAAGAGGTCACGCTTATCACAAATATATGTACTTTTCATATCTATGAAGTTTTTGCTGTTGGTTACTAGCAATGAGACTACGGCGGAGATTGCGGACGGTCGAGATTGGACTATGGATTCAGAACCTAAAACTTTTTGGTCGTCCTTAAGCCAAACAAGCATAACTCCGACACCAGTGAAGATAGAACCTCCAAATTTTGTATCAGTGTGCCTCTTTCTATGCCCTAAGAGTCCTTGAAATTTAGGAATAATTAGAGTAGTGGGTTGGGGTGTGGGACCATCCACACAGTTCCGAAAACATAAAGCATTGAAATTAATAAAAATAAGCGAGGGAAAAAAACCAAGGGTTTTTAAAAAGCACATTTTCAAAATTATATACGGTTTCTTACTGACTATTTTATCATTTATTTTTATAAAAATATATATTATGATAATATTTTAATTTAGTTATTTCATTAATTTATTAATTATATGAATAGTAGTGAAATACTTAGAATATAACTCCAATTCACTCAAAAAACCTGTTAAGAAGTGTGAAATATAATGTTGGAGCTTCAATGTTAACGTATAATTTTGGAAAAACTTACACTGGGGAATGAGTTACTGTTTTATAAGAACATAAAAGTTTTAGTTTTGAAGACCTAGTAGCCCTTCAATGGAGAAGGTTCCCAATTTTTTGCTTAGCGAACTTATGATGCATCTGCCCACTCCCTCCTGTCCTCACCTTTCCATTTTTTTCGGTTCTAGGAAATCAATTTTGAACTCCAACAAAATTTGGAATTTTACCTAGAATATTATTATCTAACCAAAAATGGTTAAGACTAAGAAACAATTTCTTCAATTTAAAGAGACCCTTTCAAATTTAAGAAAAACCTTTAACATATGTTGAAATATAATGCTGCAGCTGTAAATTTTGTATATTTGTAAAAAAAAATTTGAACAGGTGTTAAAATTACAGGTGGTTGAAAATAGCAAAATTTCAATTTTCGAGCCCTTATAGCTCCTAAACAGGAGGTGTAACAAAAAAATTTTGTTAACCGACTTTTACTAATTTCGAGGCACCCAACTTATCCCAAAATTTGAAGACTCTAGCTTGAACCGTTTAGAAGATATATGGGGCCAAAAATTTTGCAAAAGTTGAGTTTAGCTTAATGGTAAATTTTAGTACTGTATGGCAACCCTATACATTAGCCTTATATTTTTTTGAAGCCTATAAAACCAGCTATCCCGTATTCAGAAACGAAATGAAAATTTTCCCGTATTCAGATTGAAAATACACTTAACAAAACTCTTGTTATACCAATTTAAAAATATGACTTTTTCCAACTTTGGGGGGCTATAGCTCCGTAACGGGTGGGGCTACAGAAAAAAATTCTTCTACGAAATTATTTGTTTTGTAGTATCTATACGTGGTTAAAATTTCTTTACTCTATTTCAAACGGTGTAAAAGTTTTTGTAAACATACGGACGGACGGACGGACGGACAAAGTCAAAATTAAGAAAAACCTTTGATACTTATTGAAACTTTCGTTTTGGTATCCCGTATTCTTTTCCCGTATTCAGATTGAAAATACACTTAACAAAACTCTTGTTATAACAATTTAAAAATAAGGCTTTTTCCAAATTTGGGGGGCTATAGCTCCGTAACGGGTGGGGCTACAGAAAAAAATTCTTCTACGAAATTATTTGTTTTGTAGTATCTATACGTGGTTAAAATTTCTTTACTCTATTTCAAACGGTGTAAAAGTTTTTGTAAACATACGGACGGACGGACGGACGGACAAAGTCAAAATTAAGAAAAACCTTTGACACTTATTGGAACTTTCGTTTTGGAGCTTTAAGTTTTGTATATAAATAAAAAAAAATTTTGACAGGTATTCAAGTTATAGGTGTTTAAAAGCTAAATTTACAACAAAATTTCAATTTTCGATCCCTTACAGCTCCTAAAGAAGGGGCGTGACAAAAAAATTTTGTTTGCTGGCTCTTACTTATTTCTAAGGATCTAACTTCTCCCAAAATTTCAAGTTTCTAGATTTAGCCGTTCTGAAGTTATGAGGGACCAAAAATTTTGTAAGACTTAGTTTTGGATAACGGTAAATTTTAGTACCTTATGGTAACCCTATACAATTGGTAAAGCTTATAAGAAAAGCTGTCTTTTACCGTTTTCAGATTGGAAATATACCATATAGAACTCTAATTATAGCTGTTTAAATGTAGGGATTTTACAGACTTTGTGGGGCTGTATCTCCGTAACGGGGGAGGCTACAAAAAAAAGGTTTAACATTAAATTATTTTTATTGTAATACCTACCCAATTCTGATATTTTTTAGTCAGCCGTAGGTAAAAAGGGACGGACGAACGGACAGACGGACGGACAGAGTGAAGCTATATAGGCACATTTTTACAAATTTTTTTGAAAATGTGCTAAAAAGTAGCTTAAATTTAAGAAAGAACTTCTAATTGTGCACAAAGGTTAACCAGCATTGGCGAAAACAAACCTTGGGTTCGGGTTCTAGAACTTTTGAGCGGTTCAAGAGCAAACGAACTTATATCCAAAAAACACGATTACTCAAAAACTAATGGAGCTATATTGATGAAATTTAAACTATAAGTTACTAAGATCAGCTCATGGCCCATGGATTCGGATTCTGGACCTTTTGACCGGTCGAAGGGCTAAAGAACATATAAAATAAATCTGGATAATTCAACAACTAATGACGCTACCCTCATAAAATTTGTACTGTAGGTTAATAGTGATCGAACTACGGCTAGAATTTGGTCCGGTCGAGATCGGATTATGGGTTCGGATCCTAGAACTTTTTGATCGAATTTAGGCCAAACGAGCATAGTTCCGAAACTAAAGAAGATAAAGCTTTCAAATTTCGTGTCAACGCATCTCTTTCTATTACTTTGGGTTTCCGAAATTTGAACCAATTAAAGTAGTGGGCCGGGGATCATTCACAGTTCCGAAGACCTAAAGCCATATCTTCGAAAATAATAAAGATTGTAACTTCATACAAATGTAGAAACGTCAAAGTTGGCATAAGGGCACTCTTTACTATTTTCTACGTGTTCCCCTAATTTATGAACAATTGGAGTGGTGGTTCCGGTACCTCTCTTGGACTTCTTAAAAGCTTATCATCGAAATTAATAAAAGTAGTAACTATAAATTAAGATAGAATGTTAAGATAGAATGGTTTCGGATTCTGGAATCTTTGAAAAGTTCAAGGCTTACGAACATATATCTAAAAAACACCGTAACCCGAAAACTAATAACGCTATTCTGATGAAATGTGAACTCTAGGTTACAAGTAATGAAAGTACTGCGGGGATTGCTTATGGTCTAGATCGGACAATGGGTTTGGATTCTAGAAGTTTTCAACCGAATTGAGGCCAAACGAATATAATTTCGAAACCAAAAAAGATTAATGTCCTAATTTGTGACACAAGTGTTTTTTTCTATTTGCTTTTTGTCCGTGAAATTCTGTAGGAATTGTAATAGTGGTTTGCGTACCACCCCTACTCTCAAGACCGTGAAGCACATATTTCAAATTAATAAAGATAGTACCTTTAAATAAATATAGAAGCTTTAAATTTGGTATAACGGCGTTTTTTCTTATTTCCTTTGGGCCCCCGAAATTTAGACTTAATTGTAGTGGTGGTTCAGGTGCCTCCTAAGAAATCCCAAAATTTAAAAGCTTATCTTCGAGATTAATAAAGATAGAAACTTCTAATTTATTTCATATTTCCGTTCTTATTTAACACTTTTATATTTTCCAAAGGCTAAGAATTTTACTATAAAACATATTATGTATTGTATTTTATAAATTAAAAACAATAAACGACAAAATTTTTTTAAATTTTTATTATATTGTATATGTTATTGAATTATTACCGTAGGTTATATATTATTAAGAAAATGTGTACGATTCTTAAGTTGTGTTTCATGGTATTTCCTGCATGTATGTAAAATTTGGTTTTTTATTTAAATGAATTATATGAAAAGTTCTAAAATTGTCATTGCTTTTAGAAATACATCTATTGCAAATTTTGCATTTATAAGGTTTTCTAATACCTTAGAAAAAAGCTAACCAAATCTTTCCAATTTTGTAACTAAAAATTTTGTATTCAACATTTATTTCAAGTTTTTTTATACTCGTATGACTGTAGGTCAAAGGGTAAAATAAATTTGCCATTACGTTTTTGGCGCAGAGAAGGAGAGGAGGTAGATATAGACTCAATCATGTGGATCGAATCAGTATCGAAACAAAATCGATTTAGCTATGTATGTCCGTCCGTCCATCCGCTGGATAACTCAATAACGAAAGAAGCTAGGGTCTTTAAATTTTCGCAAATTTGTTTTCTTGCAATATCGTTATTTAAGTCCAGCCACTTTGGTCCATGGGTTCGGGTAGCTGCCATACAACTTCTTTTTTTATATGAGCATTACTCTGTAGTTAAAGTTAAATTATTAATTTTGATTTGTAACATATGCCATCTGAACAATATCGAAAAATCCAACGGTTTCATTATTAATGTAAGAAAATAAATTGAAAATGTCTAAATATAAATCTAATTATAATTGAATGTGAATCACAAAACATAAAATAAATTTGAATATAAAATATAACAAAAAGAGGTTAAAAATAAGAAAATTTCAATTTTTAACCTCTTACAGCTCCTAAACAGGTGACGTGACAAAAAGCTTTTGTTAACCAACTACTACTAGTTTATGAGAATCTAATTTCTTCCAAAATTTCAAAACTCTAGTTTGAACCGTTTAGAATATACGCGGGGTCATAATTGTAAATTTTAGTACAGTATGGCAAACCTATACAGTTGCCTTTCAAAATTTTATAAAGCTTTTAAAAACGGCTGTCTTTTTTAAATTCTAAATATATACCTAACAGAACTGTGGTTATAAAAATTTAAATTTAGGGCTTTTTCCGACTTTGGATGCTGTACCTTCGTAACGCGTATAACTACAGAAAAAAGTTCTTATTCGGGGTTACGAAATTATATAATAAACTAGATTAGCCTGTACGCGTGATCGCGTAATCAACTGTATAAACATATCGCACTGGAATTACACCTTCCTTTAAAATGTAAAAAGTCACTAATATAAAATTTCGGGATAAACTAAATTTTTGGTATAATATCCCACGTGCTTTTCGAACTGGCTTTGTAAATTGATTTGGTAAACTTGAACTTTTACATCATTTGCAGATTTGGCTCTATTCAATGCTACGTATAGTTGTCCATGGGTGAATACATATTGAGGTAAAAAAATACAAAATACAAAAAAGTACAAAAAAAATACAAAAAAATTTTTTTAAAAGTTTGTCCTTGTGCTTTATTTATTGTCATGGAAAAAGCTAATCTAACAAGAAACTGGTTTCTTTTCAAAGTGAATGGCATATTTACGTCAGTACAAATTATCTATATTTGAGGAAGATAAGGTCAAAGGAAATTCCCTGCGACGGTTTGTAGTTGTAAAGAATTTTGTAACATATCTGTAACAGTTAATCGAGTTCGATTTACTATACCCAATATTATTCAGGTCAGGTTATAATAATATTATTCAGGTCCGTTCAGGTCAATTAATTTTTAAAATTTCCTAATTTATTTTAAAACAACTCTCATTTAAAGGGCACAAAATAACTTTTGAAGCAATATTATAAAAATCGTCAATCGTTTCCCAAAAACGTGGTTTGAGCCATTGTGGTTTCCTGTATTGAACCAGTACAAAGTAATTGACCGGGTATTTCTCTCCACTTAATTTAACGGGATCCTCATTATTACTTGATAGCAAAACTTTTCCACCCATTTAATATGTAGCAAATCTACTTGTATATTAATTATTTTTTTTTCATTTTCTTTTATGTGAATGTATAAATGTACCTATATTTTGTGCGATATTTGAAAATAAGTTTGTCCCTTTATTCGTGTCGTGTCACTTAATTCGTGCCGATCTCTTTGAAATTCAAAAAATTAGTCTTGAAATTCTAAAATAGTAAATTTGATACCCAAAAATTGAAAAGCAGCAAGATGCGATGCCTTTTTTTTGTTATGTTCATCATATTATAATTTTTCAATAATTTATTTATGTGAATATAGAAATTTTTATATAAAATAATGTTATATTTTCTAAAATTTAAATAAAAATACCAAGAAAATCGTGTATAAAATATAAAACTCGATTTAAGAAAAAGTTAAGCTTAAAAACCTATATCATGTCGTTTTCGGAAGAAAAAAAACCTGACCGACAGAGCATTTTCAATTTTGGTAAAAAAATTATTTCCATTTCATTATGCATTAACCAACTACAAACTCCATGCTTGTTTAAGAAACTAATACAATTATTTATATTTTATAATTTAATCTTTAACTATTTCATGCCTGTTCACTGTAGGCATATCATAGCTGTACAGAAAATTGTTAATTATTTCTGAAAAATTTTAATAATATATATATGTGTTTTTGTACCTTTTAAACCTTCCGTCCGTCCACAATTTTTAAAACTTTGTTCGTCTATTGGGGTCGAAAACGACCCCAGTCAATAATAGTAATATTTTTTTTTAATAAGAATAAAATAATTTATTATATGAAATTCAAAAACGTACAAAAAAATATTCAAAAGTATAATAATTTAAATTTAAAAAAATTATAATTTAAATAAAAATGGGTTTTAGTTAGTCTGAAGTATCATCAGATGGTTGAGAGTTGTTGTATTCATCTTGAAATTATTCATCCTTACAAGAATTACAAATTATTTTGAGGTGCTGTTAGCAAACTGGGTTATTGCATTTGAAAATCTATGTAGAAACTTTATTATTTTTTGACCTCGGACATATCGCGCAGCGCCGGTTTATCTCGGTCCGCGGTTTATTTTCATTGAAACGATGCAGCTTCGGTACTTCATAGCCAATTAATTTAGTGGCTGTCTTTACAGATGGACTCATCGCAATTGGATTGCTCAATCTACTTTTGATATGATCGCTAACCAAATCTGCTGCTAATTGCTTTAGTAATTCTTTCCGATACGAACTTTTTTTAGCAGAGTATAATTGAGGATTTGTTATCTTAACTTATATGCTAATGGAGCAGCCACATCGACCATATTGAAAAATAATACCATTGACCAACGATACGTTATTCTCTTACATGTATATATCTTAAGCCATTGATCCGATTGCCACCAAATTTCACAGCAATAACACTGAGCACGCGGGGGTGACAAAAGCTATGTAAAGTGTTAATAAATCAACAGGTTCTGTCTCCACAACCGTTTTAAGCTTTATCGTTTTTTTGATGTCGAGACGAAACGATTCGATCGATTAACTTGAAATTTTCCACATTGCACAACAAATGTTCCGTTAACTATTTAAAAATATTTATGAACAAAGAAACTTGAAATAAATGTTGAATACATTTATTTCAATTCAGTTTAAAAAGTGGAAAAATTTGATTAGCTTTTTATCACTAAATTTCATAATTCAAATGTTTCAAAATTGAAAAAATACATTCTTAGTATATGTACCTATTAGAAAAACTTATAAATGCAAGATATGCAATAATTGTATTTCTAAAATACAATGAAAAATTTAGAACTTTTCATATAATTCATTTAAATGTAAAAATTAAATTTTACATACATGCAGGAAATACCTTTGAACACAACTTAAGTATCGTACACATTTTCTCAATTATGTATAAAAAAAATTTTTGTCGTTTATTAAATAAATACTTTGTTTTTAATTTATAAAATACAATACATAATATGTTTTATAGTAAAATTCTAAGCCTTTAGAAAATATAAGTGTTAAATAAGAACGACAATAGGAAATAGTGTATTAAATAGAAAGTTTCTATCTTTATTAATATCGCAGTTAAGCTTCTTAATTTTGATATTTCTTAGGAGGCACCTGAACCACCAATACAATTAGGTCTAAATTTCGGGTACACAAAAGAAAAAAACCGTATACCAAATTTTAAGGTTCTATATTTATTTCTAGTTACTATCTTTTTTACATTCGAACATATGCTTTAAGGTCTTGGGAATAATGTCGGTGGTACGCAAACTACTATTCCTATTTATACAAAATTCAACTGACACAAGGCGAATAAAAAAACACACTTGTGCCCCAAATTTTAAGGCTCTATCTTCTTAGTTTTCGAAATTATACTCGTTTGGCCACCATTCGATCCAAAGCTTCTAGAATCCGAAACCATTGTCTGATTTCGACCATAAGTAATCATCGCAGTGCTTTCAATACTAATAACCTAGAGTTTAACTTGCATCAAAATTGCGTCATTAGTTTTTGAGTTATCGTGTTTTTTGAAAATATGTTCGGTAGCCCTTGCAATGATCAAAGGTTTCAGAACGCGAAACCATGGTCAGACTTCGAACATATGCAGTCCCCGTCGTATTTTCAATACCAGTTAACCCTTGTCCACTCTTGGAACGTTCTATCTTAACTTGAAGTTACTAATTTTATTAATTTCGATCATAAGCTTTACGTCCTTGGGAGGTCTAAGAGAGGTATTTGAACCGCCACTCCAATTGATAATAAATTAGGAAGATAAAGGAAATGGTAAAGAACACACCTGTGCCCAATTTGAAGATTGTACATTTGTTTGAATTTACTATCTCTATTATTTTCGAAGATATGCTTTAAGGTCTTTGGAACTGAGCGGGTGGATCTCCGACCCAGTGCTCCAATTGGTTCCAAATTTTGAGGGCAATATGAGAATAGAGACACCCTGATACCAAATTTGACGGTTCTATCTTTTTGGCTTCCGAATTATGCTCGATGGCCTAAATTCGATGAAAAAGGTCTAAGATCCGAATCCATGGTCCGATCTTGACCGTAAGTAATCCCGGCTGTAATTTCAATATTAGTAACCTACAGCACAAATTTCATGAAGGTAGCGTTATTAGTTGTTGGGTTATCGTGATTTTTTACATAGTTAATTAGCTCTTACCTCGATAAAAAAGTCCAACATCCGAATCCATGGGCGGATTTCACCCTTATGCAATTCTCGTCGTATTTTAGGTCCTAGTAATCTGCCTACGGAAAAGCGGAAATGGCTATTTTGATTCAAGAGGTCACGCTTATCACAAATATATGTACTTTTCCATATCTATGAAGTTTGCGGACGGAGATTGCGGACGGTCGAGATTGGACTATGGATTCAGAACCTAAAACTTTTTGGTCGTCCTTAAGCCAAACAAGCATAACTCCGACACCAGTGAAGATAGAACCTCCAAATTTTGTATCAGTGTGCCTCTTTCTATGCCCTAAGAGTCCTTGAAATTTAGGAATAATTAGAGTAGTGGGTTGGGGTGTGGGACCATCCACACAGTTCCGAAAACATAAAGCATTGAAATTAATAAAAATAAGCGAGGGAAAAAAACCAAGGGTTTTTAAAAAGCACATTTTCAAAATTATATACGGTTTCTTACTGACTATTTTATCATTTATTTTTATAAAAATATATATTATGATAATATTTTAATTTAGTTATTTCATTAATTTATTAATTATATGAATAGTAGTGAAATACTTAGAATATAACTCCAATTCACTCAAAAAACCTGTTAAGAAGTGTGAAATATAATGTTGGAGCTTCAATGTTAACGTATAATTTTGGAAAAACTTACACTGGGGAATGAGTTACTGTTTTATAAGAACATAAAAGTTTTAGTTTTGAAGACCTAGTAGCCCTTCAATGGAGAAGGTTCCCAATTTTTTGCTTAGCGAACTTATGATGGATCTGCCCACTCCCTTCTGTCCTCACCTTTCCATTTTTTTCGGTTCTAGGAAATCAATTTTGAACTCCAACAAAATTTGGAATTTTACCTAGAACATTATTATCTAACCAAAAATGGTTAACACTAAGAAACAATTTCTTCAATTTAAAGAGACCCTTTACTCTATTTCAAACGGTGTAAAAGTTTTTGTAAACAAACGGACGGACGGACGGGCAAAGTCAAAATTAAGAAAAACCTTTGACACTTATTGAAACTTTCGTTTTGGAGCTTTAAATTTTGTATATAAATAAAAAAAAATTTTGACAGGTATTCAAGTTATAGGTGTTTAAAAGCTAAATTTACAACAAAATTTCAATTTTCGATCCCTTACAGCTCCTAAGGAAGGGCGTGACAAAAAAATTTTGTTTGCTGGCTCTTACTTATTTCTAAGGATCTAACTTCTCCCAAAATTTCAAGTTTCTAGATTTAGCCGTTCTGAAGTTATGAGGGACCAAAAATTTTGTAAGACTTAGTTTTGGATAACGGTAAATTTTAGTACCTTATGGTAACCCTATACAATTGGTAAAGCTTATAAGAATAGCTGTCTTTTACCGTTTTCAGATTGGAAATATACCATATAGAACTCTAATTATAACTGTTTAAATATAGGGCTTTTTCCAACTTTGTGGGGCTGTAGCTCCGTAACGGGGGAGGCTACAAAAAAATGGTTTAACATTAAATTATTTTTATTGTAATACCTACTCATTTCTGATATTTTTTGGTCAGCCGTAGGTAAAAAGGGACGGACGAACGGACAGACGGACGGACAGAGTGAAGCTATATAGGCACATTTTTACAAATTTTTTTGAAAATGTGCTAAAAAGTTGCTTAAATTTAAGAAAGAACTTCTAATTGTGCACAAAGATTAACCAGCATTGGCGAAAACAAACCTTGGGTTCGGGTTCTAGAACTTTTGAGCGGTTCAAGAGCAAACGAACTTATATCCAAAAAACACGATTACTCAAAAACTAATGGAGCTATATTGATGAAATTTAAACTATAAGTTACTAAGATCAGCTCATGGCCCATGGATTCGGATTCTGGACCTTTTGACCGGTCGAAGGGCTAAAGAACATATAAAATAAATCTGGATAATTCAACAACTAATGACGCTACCCTCATAAAATTTGTGTTGTAGGTTAATAGTGATCGAACTACGGCTAGAATTTGGTCCGGTTGAGATCGGACTATGAGTTCGGATCCTAGAACTTTTTGATCGAATTTAGGACAAACGAGCATAGTTCCGAAACTAAAGAAGATAAAGCTTTCAAATTTCGTGTCAACGTATCTCTTTCTGTTACTTTGGGTTTCCGAAATTTGAACGAATTAAAGTAGTGGGCCGGGGATCATCCACAGAGTTCCGAAGACCTAAAGGCATATCTTCGAAAATAATAAAGATTGCAACTTCACACAAATGTAGAAACGTCAAAGTTGGCATAAGGGCACTCTTTACTATTTTCTACGTGTTCCCCTAATTTATGAACAATTGGAGTGGTGGTTCCGGTACCTCTCTTAGACTTCTTAAAAGCTTATCATCGAAATTAATAAAAGTAGTAACTATAAATTAAGATAGAATGTTAAGATAGAATGGTTTCGGATTCTGGAATCTTTGAAAAGTTCAAGGCTTACGAACATATATCTAAAAAACACCGTAACCCGAAAACTAATAACGCTATTTATATGAAATGTGAACTCTAGGTTACAAGTAATGAAAGTACTGCGGGGATTGCTTATGGTCTAGATCGGACAATGGGTTTGGATTCTAGAAGTTTTCAACCGAATTGAGGCCAAACGAATATAATTTCGAAACCAAAAAAGATAGGACATGAAAAATTTGTGACACAAGTGTTTTTTTCTATTTGCTTTTTGTCCGTAAAATTCTGTAGGAATTGTAATAGTGGTTTGCGTACCACCCCTACTCTCAAGACCGTGAAGCACATATTTCAAATTAATAAAGATAGTACCTTTAAATAAATATAGAAGCTTTAAATTTGGTATAACGGCGTTTTTTCTTATTTCCTTTGGGCCCCCGAAATTTAGACTTAATTGTAAAAGATAGATAGAAACTTCTAATTTATTTCCTATTTCCGTTCTTAGTTAACACTTTTATATTTTCCAAAGGCTAAGAATTTTACTATAAAACATATTATGTATTGTATTTTATAAATTAAAAACAATAAACGACAAATTTTTTTTAAATTTTTATTATATTGTATATATTATTGAATTGTTACCGTAGGTTATATATTATTAAGAAAATGTGTACGATTCTTAAGTTGTGTTTCAAGGTATTTCCTGCATGTATGTAAAATTTGGTTTTTTATTTAAATGAATTATATGAAAAGTTCTAAAATTGTCATTACTTTTAGAAATACATATATTGCAAATTTTGCTTTTATAAGGTCTTCTAATACCTTAGAAAAAAGCTAACCAAATCTTTCCAATTTTGTAACTAAAAATTTTGTATTCAACATTTATTTCAAGTTTTTTTATACTCGTATGACTGTAGGTCAAAGGGTAAAATAAATTTGCCATTACGTTTTTGGCGCAGAGAAGGATAGGGGGTAGATATAGACTCAAGCGTGTGGATCGAATCAGTATCGACAAAAAATCGATTTAGTTATGTATGTCCGTCCGTCCATCCGCCGGATAACTCAATAACGAAAGAAGCTAGGGTCTTTAAATTTTCGCAAATTTGTTTTCTTGCAATATCGCTATTTAAGTCCAGCCACTTTGGTCCATGGGTTCGGGTAGCTGCCATACAACTTATTTTTTTATATGAGCATTACTCTGTACTTACTACGACTGCGTGTCTGATATTTTGACAAAAATAGTTTAGTGTTATGGCCAAATTTTCTGCAAAATTTGGTTGGTCTACTGCAGTGGTCGTTTTGTATGATGTAATTGAAAGTCATTACAGGATTCCTGCAGTGAGAAATTATTTCCTAAAACTTAATATTTCGTTAAATAATACAAAAACATTTACGTCTTTTTCTACAACATCCTTAACATTTATTTGTAGAAAAAGAATACAAAAAACGATAGATTCGTTACAGACCTATTCGCTCGATCTATAACGCTAAATTAAAAAAAAATTTACAATTTTGTTTAAGGTTTTCTACAAACTCATTTTATATGAATCATCATTTGATTCATATAAAATTGACAAGGTCTTTCTCTTATGCGGGTTTGTGGAAATTCATTTTCTACATCAATAACTTGTGCAAGGTTTGTAGCTTCTCTTATATATTCATTAAAACAGGCATTGTTTCTTTTCTAATTTAAAAATCTGTTTAAATTACTACTACATTTATTAATTTCAATATTTGAATTTTGTGGCATTTTGCTAACTACGTCAAATTTTGACAGTATATCTTGCCAGATAATTAAGAAACATAAAAATTTAAATAATTTTAATTTCTTAATTTAATTTAAATACCCATATTTCTTGTGCTTATATCTCTACTTCGAAAATCTCTTAAATTAACTAAATTTTCAAAAATTTCTTTAGTATTTTTCTGTATTGGTCTTTTGTCGTTAATACGGCTTGACACATCTAGTACCACTTAAAAGTTTTAAAGTTTAATTATTAATTTTGATTTGTAACATATGCCATCTGAACAATATCGAAAAATCCAACGGTTTCATTATTAATGTAAGAAAATAAATTGAAAATGTCTAAATATAAATCTAATTAAGTATAATTGAATGTGAATCACAAAACATAAATTAAATTTGAATATAAAAAATAACAAAAATTTTTCTGCTAGGCAACAAAACGTATTGTGTAGAAAAATTTTATTGTAAGTCAAACATAAACGAAATAGTAAATATCTTCAACTATCTAGGTTTAATAATTGATAAAAAATCAAAATAGGCTGGCCATGTCCATCATATTATAAAAAAAATATCACCAATGCTTTTCTTACTATGTAGGTTGCGAAAATATATATCTACAGATGCATTTTTTACAATATATTCGTCGTACATATTGTCACATATCGTGTATCTCAATCCGATATGGAGTGGTCAGCTCAGCTCGATATATTATACTCAAGAAATGTACCAAAATTATTAACTTTTACTTACTAATGTATTCGACAAATATATTGTACATTAATACATAAGGCTTGAAAATATTCGTAGACGTAAGTTTTATCTAACAGCATACAAAATAATAAACAATAATATCGAGCACAATTTTATTTTGAACAGAATGATAGACATACATACGCTTAATACACAAAATAAATCGAATTTTTATTTATCTTTATTCAAAACAAATCAGCAAAACAATAACTGCCTATATAAGTGTCTAAAGTTGTTTAATGATCTTCCATCTGAACTTAAAGAAATTGGTTCAATAATAATTTTTAAAAACAAAATTAAGCTTTTTTTTCTAAACTAGCAGAATTACCCGGCGTTGCCCGGGAGCGTGCAAATTGCAAAAAATCAAGTTTCGGCCATTTTTTCGAAGTACTGCTTTGGTTAAAAAAAGGCCTCAAAAAATATTTGTGGAGTTCCGTTAACCCATTGCGGCCCAACAGCTTTTTTTAGGTTTTTTCGTTACTTTGCTATAAATTAGAAATTGTTTAACCGATTGACTTCAAATTTTGTATATGTGTTCGTCTTTGACAATGGAGTTCACTCTATTAATAGACTTGGAATTTGTTACCCCTCCCGACAATTTTTTCAAATAAAAATTTGGAAAGGATATTACGTCCAATTTTGCGAAATAATGCTTGGTCGAAGTTTCGAAAACAGGTTTGTTGCGTTGCGTTTACACTTTGTGGCAATGCAGCTTTTTACAGATTTTTTCATTACTTTACTCTTATGCAGAAACGGTTTGACCACTTGAATGTAAATTTTGTATGCGTATATGTATATACTTATCATTTCTACGATTATTCAAAAAAAAACTTTTGGTAAGCAAATTACGTCCAATTTTTGCAAGTTGGTAAAACTTCTTTGATTAGGGGAATGTTTAAAAAAATGTTTTGTCGAGTTCTTTTAATTGCAAAACAAAAACTTTAAAAAACAGTTTGCAAAACAGTTTTAATGATTATTTCTAATTTGTCTATACGTTTTTCTTCTGCTTCTTGACAAATTGGGGCTGCTTGAATTTTTATTATTATTATTTAATAATTATGGAAAGTTTCAAATGAAATTTGATAAATTTGTTGAAA
Organism: Dolichopus griseipennis; assembly: GCA_963082915.1. Taxonomy (NCBI): domain Eukaryota; kingdom Metazoa; phylum Arthropoda; class Insecta; order Diptera; family Dolichopodidae; genus Dolichopus; species Dolichopus griseipennis. Next base: position 226,430,825 of record OY720441.1, read on the forward strand.
AATGACTAAAAAGCACGTTTTAAAAAAATTGCTTTATCACATTTTAAGACTAATATGTACACCATTCTTGTGTTAACTTCTTTCAATAACATCAACTTAAATTAAAACTCCATAGAGAAGCCAAAAAGGTATACTAAATTTGCCATTATGTCACTATACTAAGTAAATAGCAGTTTCCTTGAATTGCCAGCGTTTGAATAAAATATAGTCGATGGTTTAGAAAAGGTTTAAAAATCAGCTTTTCAACTTATATTTTGTTTTGTACCTATCTGAAAGTTCTACTACGCTCTTGCTCGTTTGTTTATGATTTTATGAAAGAAATGTAGGCTTCTTTCTTGGAAAAACTGTTTTAAAATACTATGTATTTAAGCATAATATATACGAAATTTAATTTTTTTTTTATTTTTAGATTTTATTTGAAGAAAACTGCAATTTTACACCGAAATCTTTTTTTAAAAAACACCAACTGCAAAGTAGATAAAAAACAAAGACTTACGATAAAATGTTAAGAAGGAATATGTTACGTTATTTAAATTTAAAGTTACTATTATTCGAATTCTTTATTAGCTTTATTTTTATTATTATTAATATTATTTCATTTAGCTTTTGCACTATATGAGCGCAAACAAGTAAAGAAAAAGTCAGTCGGTGCAACCGACTTAGAAATACCCTACACCTATTTTGTTCAAATTTAAGGACATATCCATAAGTCATTTTAACACCATAAAAGCTGTTATTAATTTGATCGTAAGACATAGTTTACCAAATTAACTTTATAATACTAAAAATATTTTCTAATTACACTATCTATTGAAAAATATTACAAATTATTACTAATTTATCTATTTAAAAATATTAAAAAACAAAAAAACTTGAAATAAATCAAAATATATTTATTCCAATTAAATTACAAAATGAAAAAATTCTAATTATTAAGTTTTGTGATAATAAGATAATCAAAGCATAATATATTTAATAATCAAAATTTTTAGAAATTGCAATTATTTTAAATGGCTAATTTATATACCTAATAGAAAAGCTTATAAACGCAAAATATGCAATAAATGTATTTCTAAAGTACAATTACAAATTTAGACCTTTTCATATAATTCATATAAATATAAAAAGAAATTTTACATAAATGCAGCAAGTACCTTTGAACATAGCTGAACCACTACAATTAAGTCTAGATTTCGGAGACACATAGGACATAGGAAATATTTTCTTTGGCTTCAAAATTAAACTCGACCACAACCAATTCGCATGGTACTTTCATTACAAGTAACCTAGAGTTTAAATTTCATAAAAATACCGGCATTATTTTTTGAGTTATGGTGTTTTTAAGATATATGTTTGTTAGTCCTTGAACTTTTCAAGGGTTCCAGAACCTGAAACCATGGTACGATTTCGCCCATATTTCGCAGTCCTGTTTTAATATCAATACTAGTTAACCCTTGTACACAATTAGAACGTTATATCTCAATTTTAAGTTACTAGTTTTATTAATTTCGATGATAAGTTTGTACACATTGGGGGGTCTAAGAGAGATACTGAACCACCACTTCGTTTGATCCCAAATAAGGGGGCACGCTAGAAATAGTAAAGAACACCCGGGGCCAAATTTGAAGCTTCTACATTTGTTTCAAGTTACTATCATTATTAATTTCGAAAATATGCTTTAAGGTCCTCGGAACTGAGTTGCTGGTCCCAACTCACTACTCCAATGGGGCCCAAATTTCCAGGACACTTACGAAATAGGAAGGGACACCCTGATACCAAATTTGGAGGTTCTATTTTCATTGGTTTCGGAATTATGCTAGTTTGGCCTAAATTCGATCAAAAAGTTCTAAGTTTCGAACCCATTGTCCAATCCTCACTGTACATAATCACCGCTGTAGTTTCATTACCAATAACCTACAGCACAAATTTCATGAAGATAGCCTCATTAGTTGTTGAGTTATCGTGATTTTTTATATATGTTCGTTAGCCCTTCGATCGATTAAAAGGTACAGAATCCGAACCCTTGGGATGATTTCGCCCTTATAGAGTCCGCGCTGTACTTATAGTACTAGTTAACCCTTGTACACAATTTGAACGGTCTATCTTAATTTTAAGTAACTATTTTTAGTAATTTCGATTATAAGCCTTTAAAACTTGGGAGGTCTGAGAGGGGTACTGAACCACTACTACAATTGATTCCATATTAGGGGAACACGCAAGAGATAGTTAAGAACACCCTTGTGGCAAATTGGAAGCTTCTACATTTTTTCAAGTTGTTATCTTTATTAATTTTAAAGATATGCTTTACGGTCTTCGGAAATGTGTGGCTGGTCCCCGACCCACTACTCCAATGGGACCCAAATTCACAAGACACTTAGGAAATAGGAGGGGACACCCTGGTACTAAATTTGGAGGTTCTATCTTCATTGGTTTCGGAATTATGCTCGTTTGGCCTAAGTTCGATCAAAAAGTTCTAAGTTCCGAACCCATTGTCCAATCCTCACTGTACATAATCACCGCTGTAGTTTCATTACCAATAACCTACAGCACAAATTTGATGAAGATAGCCTCATTAGTTGTTGAGTTATCGTGATTTTTTATATATGTTCGTTAGCCCTGACATCGATTAAAAGGTCCGGAATCCGAACCGTTGGGCTGATTTCGCCCTTATATAGTCCGCGCTGTACTTATAGTACTAGTGAACCCTTGTACACAATTTGAACGGTCTATCCTAATTTTAAGTAACTATTTTTAGTAATTTCGATTATAAGCCTTTAAAACTTGGGAGGTCTGAGAGGGGTACAGAACTACCACTCCACTTGATCCCAAATTAGGGGAACACGCAAGAGGTAGTAAAGAACACCCTTGTGGCAAATTGGATGCTTCTACATTTTTTCAAGTTGTTATCTTTATTAATTTTAAAGATAGGCTTTAAGGTCTTCGGAAATGTGTGGCTGGTCTCCGACCCACTACTGCAAAGGACCCAAATTCACAAGACAATTAGGAAATAGGAAGGGACACCCTGATACTAAATTTGGAGGTTCTATCTTCATTGGTTTCGGAATTATGCTCGTTTGGCCTAAATTCGATCAAAAAGTTCTAGGTTCCGAACCCATGGTCCAATCCCGACCTTACGCAATTCCCGAAGTAGTTTCGTTACTAGTAACCTACAGCACAAATTTGATGAAGATAGCGTCATTAGTTGTTGAGTTATCGTGATTTTTTATATATGTTCGTTAGCCCTGAAACCGATTAAAGGGTCCAGAATCCGAACCCATGGGCCGATTTCGCCCATATGCAATCCCCGCCGTACTTTCAGTCCTAGTAACCTACAGTTAAAATTGCATCAAGATAGCTCCATTATTTTTTGAGTTATCGTGCCTACGGACGGACGGACGGACGGACATGGCTATATCGACTCAGGCGGTCACGCTGATCACAAATATATATACTTTTCCATATCTAGCTCGCTTCCTATAGGTGGTTGCAAACACCATTCCAAAGTTAATATACCCCTTTACCTATTCTATAGGTGTAGGGTATAAAAAATTAGTCTTATTAATTAAGTGAGCTTTTGGAATAAAGGTTATTTTGCGTTAGTACCAAACATTTGAAAATTTCATTGAATCTTTGTGCAAAACGCGTAAACAGGTCAAACCCAAATTAACCCTGTGGGTTTTTATAATTAAAATGCTGATACAAATTTTTCAATAAAAGTCTTTTAATCCTTTAAGAAAATAAAATTTATAGAAAATTTCATGGCGTCGTCGTCGAAAACGGGTTAATCGAACTGAACTAAAACTTTTTGGAGCCACTCTTTTGGAATGCAAAATCAACCTGTAAAATTGGACACAATTTTTTTTGGAAGACGCCAGGACGAAATTGGTGATTTCATTCCAACCAAATTTATACAACAAATTCCGGTTGCTAGGAGCAACATTTGTGCAAAATTTCAAGTCAATCGCTCAAACCGTTTTGATTCGACATCAAAAACATTGAAAAAGCTTCATTGCGCCCTCGTGCCCAAATAGGTTAACCGAACTCAACAAAAATTTGTGCCAAAATTTGTACTCTCTTTTCAACTGTGAAACCACCCTGTAAAATTGGGCACAAATCGGAAACACCATATTTTTTGGAAGCCCGCCGGGTCGAAATGAGTTAATTTATTCCAACCAAATTTATACAACTAATTGCGGTTGCTAAGAGGAACATTTGTGCAAAATTTCAAGTCAATCGGTCAAACCGTTTTGCCTCGACTTCCAAAAAACGAAAAGCTTGAAACGGCTCTGAAACCGCAACCTGTTGACTTATAAAAATATGACATAGCCTATGTCACCATACGGGCTCTCAAAATTATTCCTTTGAAATTTTGTGACAATCGGACCAGTGGTTTTCACGTGAATCCTGGACGTGAATGAGGACGGTGAACAATGTTGACTGAATTAAAATGACTATAGGTCAAAAGGGGATTTTCTTGAATTGCCAACGCTTGAATAAAATATAGTCGATGGTTTAGAAAAGGTTTAAAAATTCGCTTTTCAACTTATATTTTGTTTAGTACTCACCTGAAAGTTGTAATACGCTCTTCCTCGTTTTTTTATGATTTTATGAGAGAAATGTAGGCTTATTTTTTGGAAAAACTGTTTTAAAATACTATGTATTTAAGCATTATATATAACAAATTGAATTTTTTGATTTTTAGATTTCATTTGAAGAAAACTGAAAATTTCATTGAATCTTTGTTCAAAACGCACAAACAGGTCAAAACCAAATTAACCCTGTGGTTTTTAATTAAAATGCTGGTACAAAATTTTCAATAAAATACTTTTAATCGTATAAGAAAATAAAATATATAGAAAACTTCATATCATCGTCGTGGAAAATGGGTTAATTGAACTTAACTAAAACTTTTTGCAGCCTCTCTTTTAGACTACAAAATCAACCTGTAAAATTGGACACAAATCGGAAACACAAAATTTTTTGGTAGCCCGCCGGGCCGAAAGGGGTTAATTTATTCCAACCAGTTTTATACCATTAATTCCGTGTAATAAGAAGAACATTCGTGCAAAATTTCAAGTGAATCGGTCAAACCGTTTCGACTCGACATCAAAAAAACGAAAAAGCTTAAAACGGCTCTGGAGCCGTAACCTGCTGACTTATAAAAATGCGACATAACCTATGTCACCCCCCCGGACTCCCAAAATTATTCCTCTAAAACTTGGTGTCAATCGGACCAGTGGTTTTCACGTGAATCCTGGACAAACAAACAAACAAACAAACAAATTTTTTTCTTTATATGTTAGATAAGTGGATGTATTTATTTATTTATATATTTTCTCTTTCTCTTTCTATTTCATTTCATTATTTCTTGACATTCATTTTTCTATTATTATAGTCTGTTATCTTCTAAATAAAAACGAAATTGTGAAAATTGCAAAATCCTATCTTAACAACACATCTGTTTTGTTGAATTAATGATAAATTTTAATGAAATTTTTAAAATGTGAAATATAATGTAATGATTAATATTAATAAAAGTTTTTTAAAAATGAAATATAGTTTAACGATTAATATTAATAACAGTTTTAAAAAAATTAAATATAATTCACTGAAGATATTAAATTAAATAATTAATTGAAATATTAAATTAAAATTAGTTACAAATAATTTTTATATATTATAATCTTCTAACAAATTTAACTTTCGTCCTCTTCCACGGTTTCTTTGAGAAGAAGGAAGTTAAAAATTAAAAAGTATAAGTTTAGAAAAAATGTGTTTAACAGCAGCTGATTACGACAAATGCGTACCAATAAACTGAAAGTGTTACCAACGGACTTAAATGCAGAATCCATCTTATTTTCAAACCACCGTCCTAGAAAGATCTTCAGCCCCTTCACGGTTTGTCATCTATTTTACTCTTGAAAAATTTTGTTGTCTTTTAGAAATTTAGTTTTCATTTTCGTCCGACTTTAGGTCTTCATATAAATGTTCGTCTTAATCCGTAGTCCACCACATTTTCATTTTATCAGCTGCAGTTTTTGTTACTTTTAATCCATAATGCTCTCCTTCCTTTTGAACCTTATATCGATCGAACTCCTTAAGTGCTCTGTCGTCTTTCTTCGAAATCTTTTATGTACCAATCTTCGATAGTTTCCATAATTTTTATTTCTCGTTGTGTTTTCATATCGCATCCAATTAGTAACCTAATCGGCGTTGTTTTGATAGCACGCTGGAAAGTTGAATTAATTATTTGCATGGGTTTCACTTAGATGTACCATTTTTTTTCATCTTCAAGTGATAGTTTAGTAAGAGCTCCAATGACTACAGAGTGCATCCTTTCTACCTATCCATTGCCACGAGGCAGGCCAACTGTAGTGAGTTGTAAATTAATATCACGTTCTCTGCAGTAGTCTGGAAATAGGTTTGTCTTGAAAGCCCCTCCTTTATTGGCGATTATTCTTTCGGGATACCCACAGGTTTCAGCTAATACTTCAAATTTTTGGTTAACTTCTTCGCTGTTAAGTGGTCTAGTTGGGAAAAGCCACACGAATTTGTAAAAGCCGTCTACAATTGATAACATATATTTGTAATTTTTTTTCGTTGTTGTCATCGGACCTAGGTGATCAGCGTGGAAACAGCCTTCTGTTTTACCATTTTTCTTTTCGGATAAGATACATCGCACACAATTATCGATGTGCTTCTTAATCCTTTGTTCCAAATCTGGGATGTAAAATTCTTTCTTGATTGCTTCTTTCATTTTCCTAAAGTGCAAATGTCCTACTTAGTGAACTTCCTTTATAATTTGGTTCTTTATAGCATCTGGAACAACAAACAAAATTTTATTATTGAAATTTTTACAAAGTACACCATTATGTATTACGTAGTTCTTGTACGATTTTTCTTTTACGATCTCTATTATTGTCCCCAGAATTTCGTCACTACGTTGTGCCTTGGATAGTCTTCTTAACAAATCGCTACCCTCTTGAATAGTCATTCCTGTTGGATTTTTTTTAAGTGCATCGACATGTCGCATCTTAGTGCCTGATCGGTGTTCGATGACGTAGTCGAAATCCTCTAATAAGAGCGCCCATCTGGCAACTTTTGTCGTTAAATCTTTTTTTTTCATTGTTCCAACAAAGGCATTACAGTCCGTGAATAGTTTAAATTTCTCATCCGGTGAAATCATCTTTTTTTAGACTGTTCAAACAGAGAATGTCTTCGAACTCCCTCACTTCTTCGTCAGCTTTAATCTGGGCTAAGAAACATTCTGATCATCTATTGTTGTTCTGTTTGTACCTTTCAATTGTTGGAAATTCAGTTTTCTTTATTTTGATTTCTCCATTATTTTTATAAATATCATCATCGATTGTAATGTTTGTTTTACATGAGCCTCTTGTGAGTATGTTTCAACCTAGACCAGATATCATCCTTTTAGAGCAGCCCGACTTATGATTCGTATTGATCAATTTGAAATTACACTTTTTTAAGGCACAGTGACATTTGTGTCATGTATCTACAAGAGAGTCAAACTTTAATATTCATATGGTTTTTCGTCGTTTGCATTATATGTGTAGAGCATGAAGGTTGACTTCTGTTAACTAAAGTAGTTGTTGTTTTAGGAGTAGGGTTCTCTGTACAATTTGATCTCTTGTGCCCAAATTTATTGCATCCGAAACAACTATGAAACTCGCGATCGTTTGAGCCACAGTTGAAACAAAAATGACGTCTGCTTCCGTTATAGTTTACTTCCGTTCTAAATTTTGAAAACCCTTTTATATCAGCTGATGATCTTTTATTTTCAATCTTACAAACCTTTTCATATATTAGCAGATTTTCTTTTAACTGCGAAATATTTTTAGAGCTACAGAACCATTTTATTAGCAGGTTTGTCTTTTATTCCGTCAATTATGTAACTAACGATAGAGTCTTCTTCTATCTCTGCTTAAGAAGAGATTTCAAACATAAAGTACAGATACTTACGAAATGATTCGTAATTCCTTTTCCTTCGTTCGAGTAATTGTGGATGTACGTCAGCGCTCGCAATCTTAGTTGAAATTCCTGGATTAGAGATTGCTTTAACCTGTAGTAATTTAATGGTTTCGCTTCACATTCAATATAAAACTTTGCTGATCCGGATAAACATCTTTTACAGAATAGGAATTTTTGTTGCTCGTTCCACTGAAATACATCTGAGTATTGCTCGAATTCCTCTAACCATTTGCTTATGCTGATTGTTTTGTCGCCATTAAATTTGTGTATGATGCTTTCGACATGACTAAAATTAATTTTGGTCTCGTAATTATTATTGCGCGTATTACTAAAAGGTGTTGCTGAAATATCGATGCTTGAATCGCTTTTCTGCAGAGTTCTGCGCCTTGATTTCATTTGAAAAAACTTTGTTTTTTTAAATAAGACTTACCATAAAGGTGGAAAAGTTTTAGATATCGACCTTGGTACCTTAGTTTAAAAATTAATAAATGCTAATAAATAAAAATATATATATTTTAAGAAATAGACAACAAATATTTTTATTTATTAAAATATGTTTTTTTTTTTTTGTTGTTTAATAATTTTTTTTATAATATTTAATCTTGTTCGTTTTTTCTTTACTTCTTTTCTTCTTTTATGTCTTTTTTTCTTTCATTTAGAGTACCAATGTACTTGAATCAATCGTAAAAATAAAATAAAATAAGATTATTAAATTAAATAAAAATTTAATTCGTATTACAATTAGTATTTAATTGAAGGTGTATTCCACCACTGCATTCGTATACTATTAAATTGAAGGTGTATTTCAGCATACTGCATATGTTATTTAATTTTTTATATACCTATAGAATAGGTAAAAGGGTATATTAACTTTGGTATGGTGTTTGTAACCACCTAAAGGAAGCGAGCTAGATATGGAAAAGTATATATATTTGTATCAGCGTGACCGCCTTAGTCGATATAGCCATGTCCGTCCGTCCGTCCGTCTGTCCGTCCGTCCGTCCGTAGACACGATAACTCAAAAAATAATGGAGCTATCTTGATGAATTTTAACTGTAGGTTACTAGGACTGAAAGTACGGCGGGGATTGTATATGGGCGAAATCGTACCATGGGTTCGGATTCTGGACCTTTTAATCGATCGAAGGGCTAACGAACATATATAAAAAATCACGATAACTCAACAACTAATGACGCTATCTTCATCAAATTTGTGCCGTAGGTTACTAGTAATGAAACTACTTCGAGGACTGCGTAAGTTCGGGATTGGAACATGGGTTCGGAACCTAGAGCTTTTTGATCGAATTTAGGCCAAACAAGCATAATTCCGAAACCAATGATGATAGAACCTCCAAATTTGGTACCAAGGTATCCCTTCCTATTTCCTTAGTGTCCTTGAAATTTGGGCCCCATTGAAGTAGTGGGTCGTGGACCAGCCACACATTTCCGAAGACCTTAAATCATATCTTTAAAATTAATAAAGATAGCAATTTGAAAAAATATAGAAGCTTCAAATTTGGCACAAGAATGTTCTTTCCTATTTCTTGTATGCCCGCCTAATTTGGAATCTATTGGAGTGGTGGTTCAGTACCCCTTTTAGACTTCCGAAAGTTAAAAAACTTATAATCGAAATTACTAAAAATAATAACTTAAAATTAATATATATTGTTCCACTTGTGTACAAGGGTTAACTAGTATTGAAAGTATGACGGGACTGCATATGGGCGGAATCGTACCATGGGTTCGGATTCTGGACCTTTTAATCGATCGAAGGGCTAACGAACATATATAAAAAATCACGATAACTCAACAACTAATGACGCTATCTTCATCAAATTTGCGCCGTAGGTTACTAGTAATGAAACTACTTCGAGGACTGCATAAGTTCGCGATTGGAACATGGGTTCGGAAACTAGAGCTTTTTGATCGAATTTAGGCCAAACAAGCATAGTACCAGGGTGTCCCTTCCTATTTCCTTAGTGTCCTTGAAATTTGGGCCCCATTGAAGTAGTGGGTCGTGGACCAGCCACACATTTCCGAAGACCTTAAATCATATCTTTAAAATTAATAAAGATAGCAATTTGAAAAAATATAGAAGCTTCAAATTTGGCACAAGAATGTTCTTTCCTATTTCTTGTATGCCCGCCTAATTTGGAATCTATTGGAGTGGTGGTTCAGTACCCCTTTTAGACTTCCAAAAGTTAAAAAGCTTATAATCGAAATTACTAAAAATAATAACTTAAAATTAATATATAACGTTCCACTTGTGCACAAGGGTTAACTATTATTGAAAGTATGACGGGACTGCATATGGGCGAAATCGTACCATTTTTTCGGGTTCTGGAACCCTTGACAAGTTCAAGGACTAAAAAACATATATCTTAAAAACACCAAAACTCAAAAAATAATGCCGGTATTTTGATGAAATTTAAACTCTAGGTTACTAGTAATGAAAGTACCATGGGTATTGGTTCTGGTCGAGTTTAATTTCAAAGCCAAAGAATATATTTCCTATGTCCTATGTGTCTCCGAAATCTAGACTTAATTGTAGTGGTTCAGCTATGTTCAAAGGTACTTGCTGCATTTATGTAAAATTTATTTTTATATTTAAATGAATTATATGAAAAGGTCCAAATTTGTAATTGTATTTTAGAAATACATTTATTGCATATTTTGCGTTTATAAGCTTTTCTATTAGGTATATAAACTAACCATTTAAAATAATTGCAATTTTTAAAAATTTGGATTATTAAATATATTATGCTTTAATTATCTTTTTATCACAAAATTTAATAATTAGAATTTTTTCATTTTGCAATTGAATTGGAATAAATATATTTTCATTTATTTCAAGTTTGTTTGTTTTTTATACCCTACACCTATAGAATAGGTAAAGGGGTATATTAACTTTGGTATGGTGTTTGTAACCACCTAAAGGAAGCGAGCTAGATATGGAAAAGTATATATATTTGTGATCAGCGTGACAGCCTGAGTCGATATAGCCATGTTCGTCCGTCCGTCCGTCCGTCCGTCCGTAGGCACGATAACTCAAAAAATAATAGAGCTATATTGATGAAATTTTAACTGTATGTTACTAGGACTGAAAGTACGGCGGGAATTGCATATGGGCGAAATCGGCCCATGGGTTCGGATTCTGGACCCTTTAATCGGTGTCAGGGCTAACGAACATATATAAAAAATCACGATAACTCAACAACTAATGACGCTATCTTTATCAAATTTGTGCTGTAGGTTATTGGTAATGAAACTACAGCGGTGATTACGTACGGTGAGGATTGGACAATGGGTTCGGAACTTAGAACTTTTAGATCGAATTTAGGCCAAACGAGCATAATTCCGAAACCAATGAAGATAGAACCTCCAAATTTGGTATCAGGGTGTCCCTTCCTATTTCCTAAATGTCTTTGAAATTTGGGCCCCATTGTAGTAGTTGGTCGGGGACCAGCCATACATTTCCGAAGACCTTAAAGCATATTTTTAAATTAATAAAGATAACAACTTAAAAAAATGTGCAAGCTTGAAATTTGGCACAAGGGTGTTCTTTACTATCCCTTGCGTGTCCCCCTAATTTGGTATCAATTGGAGTCGTGGTTCAGTATCCCTCTTAGACCTCTTAAGTTTTAAAAGTTTATAATCGAAATTATTAAAAATAGTAACTTAAAATTAAGATAGAACGTTCAAATTGTGTACAAGGGTTAACTAGTGCTTAAAGTACAGCGTGGACTGTATAAAGGCGAAATCATCCCAAGGGCTCGGATTCTGGAACCTTTGAAAAGTTCAAGGGCTAACAAACATATATCTTAAAAATAGCATAACTCAAAAAATGATGCCGCCATTTTGAAGAAATTTAAACTGTAGGTTACTAGTAATGAAAGTATCATGAGAATAGGTTCTGATCGAGTTTAGTCAATGAGTTCGGATTATAGAAGCTTTTGATGGATTTGAAAAATTTGAATTACTAAATATATTATAATAATTTAAAATTTTTAACTTTTGTAATTGATTGAAATAAATATATTTTCATTTATTTCAAGTTTTTTTGTTTTTTAATATTTTTAAATTGATATATTAGTAAGAATTTGTAATATTTTTGAATAGATAAAGTAGGTAGAAAATGTTGTTTAGTACTATAAAGTTAATTTGGTTAGCCATGTCTTAAGATCAAACTAATAAAAGCTTTTATGGTTTTAAAATGACTTAGTAACTTCCCTTTTAATTTGAACCAAAGAGGTGTAGGGTATTTCTAAGTCGGTTGCACGACTGACTGTTTCTTTACTATTTATTATTTATGTTGATTTGTAATCTTGTAAATTTTATGATGTCTTATTAGTTTCTTTTAATATTTATCATATTATGTTTTGACATTGTAAAAAGCTGAAAAAATATTATAAATAATGATTTTGCAAAGGCAAAATTGATGTTATAATTACTTATAAAAAAAAAATATTGTAAGTTTGTAAAAATTTAAAAATTTTTTTTGATTTGATTTATTTACCGTTAGGTATTGGTATTATTTACTTCGATTTATCGTTCTTTCTGCATCACTTTTTATTCAATTTAGATTCTTTTAAAAACTCCAGAAATGTTCTATATTTAAATATTTAATATTTTCTTTTTTATTGTTGTAACTAGTAACACATGATAAAAAAAAATTTTTATATTTTAATTTTTTCCACGGTAAATTAGAATTCAATATGTTTGTTAAATATATCGTCTTAAAAAAATTAAGAATTATTTTAGAATTTAAGAGATGGTAGTATCCATCCCGGTTGAGCCGCCATGTAAAAATGTTTGTTTCCAATTATAAATGATTTACTCTTTTATCATAAAATAATTTTTTGTTTTTTATATAGATTAACAACACTTCTGTTTTGTTGAATTAATGATAAATTTTAAGAAAGATTTTAAAATGTGAAATATAATGTAATGTTTATATTAATAAAAGTTTTTTAAAAATTAAATATTGTTTAACGATTAATATTAATAATAATTTTAAAAAAATTAAATATAATTCACTGATGATATTATTTTCAAATATTAAATGAAAATTAGTTACAAATAATTTTTCTATATTATAATCCTCTAACAAATTTAACTTTCGTCCACGGTTTCTTTGAGAAGAAGGAAGTTAAAAATTAAAAATTATAGGTTTAGAAAAAATGTGTTTAACAGCTGATTACGACAAATGCGTACCAATAAACTGAAAGTGTTACCAACGGACTTAAAGGCAGAATCCATCTCATTTTAACATACATGGCTAGATCGGTTTATACTTCGATTCTAATCCGATTCATACGTTTCAGTCTACTTTCCCTCCTTTATTGCATCACAAACGTAATGGCAAATTTAGTATACTCTTTTGACCTACGGGTATAAAAGTTTGTCATACGGGTAAGTCATACGGGTATAAAATTTTGAATTACCAAATTTTTCGATAAAAAGCTTATTAAAGCATTAACCAGTATCGCCCTGTGCTCGAAATTCGAGCTTTTTGTGCTCTCAAATTTACATAAAAAATCTGTTTTGTGTAATTTATATTAGACTAATATTACACGAAACTTATTTTTTTTCCTATACATAATAAAATTTATGGCAACAATGTTGTCAACAATTTTTGCGTTTGAAATTTGCTTAAAAAAAAATTTATAATTTTTTCAATTATAGTATAGTTTTGTACAGTTATTACACAAAAAAAGCGATTTACATTCTAAATATAAATAAAGTTATAATATATAATGTACAAATACATATACATATTTAGTGAAGTCAAGTAGCCAAAATTAGAGTTAATGCTGTCCTACATATAGCAAACTGTACTTTTTATTAACATTTTAGTGGGATTTCAACAATGTTGTATCTTTCTGTATCATAATTAAAAAGCTTATTCATAGAGCATAATATTTTTTTTTTTTTTTTTAAAACACCTAAATGGCGATTTTATTTATAACAATCTAGCAACTTAATACTAATAAGCTATTTTTCTTTAAATCTTAATAGGCTACTTTTTAAAATACAAAGGCTCAGTTTCATTATTATTTGTTCATTTTAGTTTTACACCAATTCAAATGGCTTCGCAAATAATATTGCCTTTTGCTCATTATTTTTAGCCCAAAGATAGGTCTTTTTAGGTTTCTTGTAGTTCTCCAAAGCGAGTATTCAATACTTGAATCATTAGTCACATTTTGCAGAAATTCATTCAGATTATTATTCTTCAATTTTTTAATTTCTAAAGTCAATCCTCTGGTCATTTTATTTAATTTTGTTTTGTCGCTTGGATATCTGGTCTGATGCCACTTTTTTCTCATTTTTATTTTCTAGGAAATCAGCTCTAGGACCTCCCTCGGGCAGCAGTTGCCCTCAACCTTCCTTACAGTTGTAGGTGTATTGTGCCATGTTGATTGTTGTATGTCATTGATTAATTTCTTTACTTTGAGATCTACTTCATCTTCTAGTTATAGTGATACTCTCAATTCTATTTTTTCTTCTAAAGTTTTCCTGAAACCTTCCCAATCCGTTTTTTTATTGGTCAGGCCTAAAAGAGCTACAGTTTTAAAATTTTCACAAAATATTTTCCAATTAATTTCTAGGTCCCCTATTTTTTTTTTTATTTTAGGTTAAGAGCGGACCAAAACTTCGGGTAGCTCTCGAACAACAAACTTTTATAACTCAAAATTTTTCATATAAAATTTTGAAATTTTGCAGTACATCTTCTACACAACATTAACCCGAATTAACCTAGTGTGATAATAAGATCACGTCATCACTGGTTGTTGTTTTTTACTGTTCAAAAACAAACTAACGGGTTCAGACATGTTTAAATGTTTTTTTTTTATTGTCAATAGGTCATTTAACTGTCTTAAAATTTTATACTCATTTAAATTAAAACGGGGAAGATTAAAGTTAGCCTTGTCAACTTTTAGATACCTCAGCATACCTACTATGATGTATACGAGTACAATAAAATAAACCGTTTGATTTTACCTTATATACTTATATATAACTAAAAAAAAAATTAAAAAAGTAAAATAGTTAAAAAAATTTAACTCATAATTTTTTTACTCATAATTTTTGTTTAAAAAAAAAAAAAAAAATTAACCCACCCTAAAAGCAGGTCCGAGTGATGTCCAACTTTGCCAAGTAATTTGCCCTATCTGCCTAATTTTAATTTTAACCTCGCAGTTTCATTAGATTCACAGTTATTGAATTGAAAACTTTGTATGGCAGCTGCCCGAAAATGGGCCCATAACATTTTGAACCTTCATATAAATGATCGATTCATTATATAACTAACCGTGTGTAATTTTCTTACTCCTAGTATGGTTAGTTTTGAATAAATTCATATTGGTGCAAAGAAGTTGTACGTCAGCTCTCCGGAAATAAACTTCATATAAGTGCTCGATTCATTTTATAACTAAGCGTGTATAATTTTCATCCTCGTAGTATAATTAGTTTTGAAGAAATTCGTATTGGTGCAAAAGAATTGAATGACAGCCCCCCGTAAATGGGGCCGTAAAATTTTGAAATTTCATATAAGTTGTCGATTCATTATATAACTAACCGTGTGTAATCTTCATCTTCGTAGTATATTTAGTTTTGAAGAATTCATATTGGTGCCAAAAATTTGTATGGCAGCTACTCGAAGCCTTGGTCCGATTTTAAACAATAGGGAACCTAGAAATTGTCTAAAAAGGACTTTGTCCGTCAACAATCGTCAACCTTCGTCGTGATAACACCGATTTCGGTGAAATTTTTTCAATTTTTTTAAAATTCTATTAGTAGCTCTTTAAATTTTCTTAATTTTACACTTCAATTAAGTTTCTAAAATTTTTCTTTAATTTTCTATTTTATTACAATTTAAATTTGTGGTGGTTTATATTGTGGTCTAATAATTGGTTTTTTTTTTGTGAATTTTTTTGAACAACATTGCCGTATTTCCAATGGCGGCATTTCACGGATAAGTATTATTATTTAAATTTATTTAATTTACTAATTTTTTAACTAGAATAATTTTACCTAACACTAAATTCTTTTTTTTTTTTTATTTATTAATTAATTTTTTTAAATTCTTTTTTATATAAAATTATTTTAACATTTATAAACTTTCACGCCCCGCGCCGGTTTGTTTTTTTCACAGTAAACTAAATTAAAATAATAATTTTTTTTTTGGAAGAAACACTTCTTTTAAACTTCATCTAGTGGTAAACAAAACAATATATCCATCTGTCTCCTTCTAATTAATAGATGTTAATGTTTCGAATAACTCTCGCCCTTCTCGATATACCATCATAATTACACCGTAACTTAATTAATAATGTAATTCTGACGGTATATGTCCAATAATTTTTTTAAACTTTTTTTCTAACTAAATTTTCTTTTTATATCTAGCTATTTATATTGCCACAATTACAAATGTTTTATTTTAAATTAGATGTAATTGTGTATTTGTTTTATTTTGATTGAGTTTTTGGTTGTACTTACTACAAAAACGGCACATATAAGTTCAATGTAGATTCTATATCTTGCAAGTTAAAAACTGTTGGACGCAGTTATAAACCATTTTCTCGCTCAAAATAAGACTTTTAAATTTAAAATTTTAAAATTAAAACTTTTTTTTTAAATTTTATTTTTCTTTCAATTTAATTTTTTATTTTGTTTTTGTTTTTATAACTTTTATTTTCTATTTTTTTAAAAGATGTTGTCGATAGGTTAATAAAATCGTACATTAATAAGCATTTTTTCTTTATTTTTCTTTTTTTTCTTTGTTTTCTTTCTTTCTAATTTCTAAGAAAATTATCAACTTTAACCTTACTTTTTGTAATATTTGCGGTTTACAAACGAACTTCCATAACGTTGAGGGTCATCTTAATTCAATAAAACCGGCAATCATTTCTCCATGTGAAACGCAAGTTAGTGGACGCAATGTTAACTTCGATCTTAACGACTACTCAAAAGAGGCATCTCGATCAACAAAAAAAAAAACATTGCTCTTAACACTCTTGTCAAATATAAATCTTCAAGCCCAACTTTCAATTACGTTTGGGTCCAAATTCATGTTGAAAAGCATGTTATACATTTCTGTTTTCTATTCAGATCACCCAATTCAAGTGAACAAGAAACTGTTATGGAAATTGAAAACCTTTCAAACCAGATCAATGAAATTTTCGATTGTTATCCTGAGACTGAAATTGTTCTGGCGTGGGATTTTAATGTTCATAACAAAGACTGGCTTCATTTTTCCAGTACCTCTTCTCCGAGTCAAAAATCGATTGGGAAACCAGTTGCATTATTTTCCAATCTATTTTACCTTTCTCAACTTGTTAAAAATCCCAATAGAATCCCTGACCGTGCTGATCAAGAAGGTCACCTCTTGGATCTGTTTCTAACCACAAACCCTGAAATTGGTACGGCGTTATTTATTTATTTATTATACTGCTTAACACAAACAATTAAAATAAATAATTAACAAATAACAATTAAAATTATACAATTAAAATCAATATAAAAAATTACATATTTGACTAATTATAAATATGTTCAAACTAAAATTAAAATTAAAAGTTAAAAATTATAAACTTTACATTACTACAAGAAAAACAAAACAAAAATAATCTTAATAATAGCGATTGTATAATTTTTGCTTTTGGGAGTGTTTTGAAAGTGTAAAGTCAATATAATGTTTATGTTTATTACCTATAATAAGCATTCTATTAATAGGTTCGAATTTGCCATAGTTAGTCCTATGATTATTAGTTTTAAATAAATTGCAAGAGCGAAGGCGTTGAAGATTTCTAATAATAATTTTACTAGAAATTAAATTAGATTTAACGTTACCGTTGACAATTTCTGTAATAAAAATGACATCAGAAACTTCACGTCGAAAATTTAAAGTACACAAATCAATTAATTTTAGCCTTTGTTCATATGGTGGTAAAATAATGGGATTCGACCATGGCAAATGGCGTAAGGCAAATCTAAGAAAATTTTTTTGTATTGCCTCAGTCCTATCAATGTGTACCATATAAAACGGAGACCAAACTTGACTAGCATATTCCAAGTTTGGTCTTACAAGACAAGTGTACAACGATTTAAGTACATAAGGATCTGAAAATTCCTTAGCAGAACGTTTAACAAATCCCAATAGTGAATTAGCTTTATTTATAATATTATTATAATGGATTTTAAAGCTAAGTTGGGAATCGAAGTACACCCCTAAGTCCTTTATTGAGGTAACTTTAGGTAAACTAATACCATCTAAGTTATAATTGAAACAAATAGGACTAGATCGGCGTGTATAAGATATCAGTGCGCATTTATTTACATTAAGTAGTAAACAGTTATTAACGCACCAATTGTTAAAATTTTGAAGATCATTCTGCATAAGGATGGCGTCATTATAAGATGTAATCTTTTTAAAAAGTTTCATATCATCAGCGTAAACTTGAAGCTCGCAATTAGAAATTAAAGAATAAACATCATTTACAGATAAGATAAAAAGTAGAGGGCCAAGGTGACTACCTTGTGGAACTCCCGAATTTGCCACGACAGGTTCTGAAATCACATTTTTAAATATAACACTATAGGAGCGATCACATAAATAAGAATGTATCCACTTAAGGAAAAATAGTGGAAAACCATATTTTTCAAGTTTTAGTAAAATAATATTATGTGGCAATAGATCAAATGCTCTACTAAAATCAGTATAGACAATATCTGTTTGAAATCCTTCTTCCATGTTATTAAGAAGAAGAGATGTGGTTTCAACTAGATTAGTCACCGTAGATTTTTGTTTTACAAAGCCATGTTGGTTATCTATTAAAAGATTCCTACAATGATTATAAATTGAATCCGTTATAATTAATTCAAATAATTTAGGAATTGAAGATAATTTAGCTATTAGGCGATAGTTAGTGATTTCATTTTTAGCATTCTTTTTGTGAATTGGCCTGATATAAGAAATTTTCCAAATAGGAGGAAAATATCCGGAATTTAATGAATTTTTAAAGAGTAATGTTAAAGGTGTAGTGAGAATGTTAGAACACTTGCTCAAAATTATTTCTGGTATACCGTCTGGTCCAGGAAAAGTATTATCACCCAGTTTATTTAGATAGCTGGAAACTATTTGTTCATTAATATTAATGTCAGTAAGAGAAGTTTTTAGATATGTATTCATATAGGAGAAATAATTTTCATTTGGCGTAAAAGAAGAATCACTATATGAAGTGCTAAAAAACTCACGAAAATATTTTGAAATAGTTGAAGGATCATTACTAGAAAGAGAATTGAAATTCATAAATGTTGGGTAATCATCACATTTACGTTTAGAGTTTAAGAATTTCCAAAATTTTTTCGGACCAGACTTTAATTTAGTTGCCATTAAGTGTGTAACTATTATAAAGTATTTCAGAAGAAGTTTTAAAATTCTCAAACAATATGACAAAATTATTAAATTCATTAATATCTTTTGTTCTTAGATATTTACGCCAGGCTTTGTTTTTCTTATTTCTGAGAGATCTAAGCTCCTTTGTGAACCATGGTGGGCCAGAGTTAGAACATCTGTTTTTTGAAATAGGAACAAATTGTGTAAAACCTTCGAACATTATTTCATAAAACCTAATTGTCATTTGATTAAGGTCTATATTATTAAATATAGACGTGAAGTCATAGGTGTTTAAGAAATTTACTAGTCCGGGAAAGTTGGTTTTATTGAAATTAAACCTATAAGAATCTGCTGCTTCATGATTTATGGAATTAGTCAAACAATAAGTACAATTTATTGAAGGGTGATAGGGGTCCAACGCAACAAGCGGTAACACCGATTCACAGAAAATAATATTATTCCAATCAGAAGTAAATATTAGATCCAATTGTTTATCTTTAAAATTGCGGCAGTGGGAAACCTGTTGTAAATCGTTGGTATTTAAACCATCAATAAATTGAGAATCAGGTTCATTCACTGAAGAATCAGCAATCAAAAAAGATTCTTCGTCATGATTGTTCCAAGTTATATTAGGGAGATTAAAATCTCCACATAAAATTAACTCATCATTAGGACCAGAATTACAGCAAATCGAATCTATTACATTTAAAAGAGTAATATAAATATTTAAATTCGAAGAAGGTGGAATGTATGTGTTAACAATATTAACACTTTTATTGGAAAATTTTATGTTCACACCAATTATTTCAAGACAGTCCGCGTCAGAAATAGGAATTTCATTTGCATTAAATGAGTTTTTTACGGCTATCAATACTCCTCCCCCTTTAGGAATGTAACTATTAGATACATTAAGTTCAGAGTATCTATCTTTTCTAAAAACCGAGTATGAGCTATCAAAAAGCTCAAGATTGTTAATAGAAGAATTTAGCCAAGTTTCAGTTAAAGCAAATACGTCAAAATTTAAATTTAATGAATTAAGTAGGACCATATATTATAACCATGCTAACTAGGAACGTCTGAACAATTTTACAAAACCTTTGGTTGGTCACTGTGCTTCCGTGGTAGGAATGTTGGCTTTGCTGCAAATGCGATTAGTGAAACTATTCTACTTGGAATGAGATTATTTATACCTCACTCAATGAAATCTATTAAACGGAAACCCAAAACTTGGTTTAATCGCATTTGCAAAGAAGTCATTCTAAAAAAATAGGAAGCCTTAAAAAGTACCGGGACAGTGGTTTGGAGACTCACCGGACCAACTACATAGTGGTTCGGAACAGATGCAAAAGATTTATCAACAAGCAAAAATTCCTGTTCAACCAAAAGTTGAAACGAGAACTAATACACATGACCAAGAATAGCAAGTCCTTTTGGACTTTTACAAAAAATTTAAAAGAAGACAATAGCGGGTCTTCTTTTCCTCCGCTTGTTTATATAAACAACCACATCGTATCAGATTCAAAAGAAAAAGCGAATTTGTTTGCAAACAGTTTGCATCTAACTCGTCATTGCCTTAGTCAACTCAAATACCTCCATCTATTCCAGAAGTGGGCTGCTCCTTTGGTAAAATATACTTTAGGACGCGAGCAGTGATGAAAATCTTGAAGAATCTTGATACAAGAAAATCAGCCGGTCCGGACGGTATTACAACCACCGTCCTCAAAAACTCAAAATCGATCTCTCTAACTATCGACCTATTTCTATTACTTCGGTACTCGGTAGTTATAAACTACAAGCTTTTTAAATATCTAGATCGTAAAGGTTTTCTTCATGATCGAAAATACGGGTTCACAGCCCGTCGTTCGATTAAGCTTAATATCAGGACCACCAATTTGGGGCTGAGGTGCAAGTACTTAAACTTGTTTGTTCTAAAATGAAAACGGCTTGATTGATTGACTTCAAATTTTGTATACGTGATGCTTTTTGAGAATTCAGTTGACACTATTAACAGTTTTGGAATTTGTCAACCCATGTCGGGCCGACGGTTGGTCAAAAAAAAATTTTGATTCCAAATTTTGTCCGATTTTCGGAAATTCTGCTTTGGCTAAAAAGAAAACCTCAAAAAAAATTTTGTTGAGTTCCATTAACCCATTGTGGCCCAACACCTTTTTATAGGTTTTCTCAATACTCTACTCTAAATTAGAAACGATTCGATTTTCTTCAAATTTTGTATACGTGCTCCCCTGTGAGAATTGAGTTGACACTATTAACAGATTTGGAATTTGTTAACCCATGTCGGCCCGATGGTTGGTCAAAATAACTTTGCAGGCTAATATTGTCAAAATTTGCGAAGTACTGCTTTGGCTAAAAAGAAAGCCTCAAAAAAAGTTAGTTAAGTTCCATTAGTCCATTGCGGCCCAACAGCTTTTTATAAATTTTTTCTTTTAATATCATAATTTCTTTTAATATTATAAATCTTTACATTTACCCCGTGTGTAATTTTTGTGTTAGCTTTTTGCTGTAACATCAACTTCAATTAAACCTCCATTGACAGGCGCAGCAACGTGCACCGGGTATTAGCTACTTATCTGTCATGATGATCATTATATGAATATGATCATAAAATGCTTATTTTGCTTACGTTGAATATATTCGTGAAATAAAAATTAATTAAAATAGGTAGAATTGAAAAATTAGAGCTAGAGTTTTGAAGTACACACAATACTTTTTTTAAACATTTTTGAGGTTCCTATAGATTTTGGTTAAAGTCGGAGTAAGACTTCGGGCAGCTGCCACGCAACTTTTTTTAACCAATATGAATATCTTCAAAAAAAATAACAATGCGGGAATGATAATTTGACAAGGTTCGTTATTGGTGTAATAGAACAGGTACTTTTATAAAATTTTTCAAAATGTTAAAAAATTAAAACTGGGCAAGTTATTTGGTAAGGGTGGGTCAAATATTTGTTGTTATCATTTTATTCTTTTATATTTTTTTTTAATTTAGTGGGACAAGGGAACTAATTAATTGTTTATTGTATTTGAAACAACAAAATGAGTATATGCACGGGTATCTAAAATTTGACAAGAGCAACTATAATCTGCCTCGTTTATTTATTAGTTTAACTCAAACTTTACAAAATTTTAACAATTACTAATATACAACTTTATAAAAAATAATTGAGCTTATGAATTAGGTAACAATGTCATATATCTTCAATTAAAATTTTAGTTAACAACAAAAAAAATTACATAAATATAAAAACAAGTTATGAAAAAAACCAAGTACTTTTTCAAAGCACATTTTCAAAATTATATTAGCTTTCTTACTGAGTATTTGATGATTTGTTTTTAAAAAAATATATATATTGTTACGTAAGCAAAATGCATACATCTATTTAAATGCATTTTTTCTTTTTTTTTTTTTCCTTATTCTACTCCCCTTGGGAGCATAGGGCTTTCACAAAGCTTCTGAATCTGACTCTATTTTGGGCCAGTTGTTTAATCTCTGACCATGTTTTTCCACTGCTTTCTAGCTCTTTCTGGACTGATCTACGCCATGTTTCACGCGGTCTATCTACTTTTCTTTTACCCTGCGGGTTCCACTCCAGAGCTTGCCGTGCTATGTTGTTTATAGGCCTTCTAAGAGTGTGCCCTACCCATTTCCACTTTCTTTCTTTTATTTGTTTATTTATGGGTTCTTGTTTCGTTATTCCCCAAAGTTCTGTGTTTCTAATTCTTCTGGGCCAGAATATCCTGCATATTATTCGTAGGCAGTTATTTATGAAGACCTGGATTTTGTTTATGTATGATTTCTTAACCAGCCATGTTTCACTGCCATATAAGAGTACCGACTTTACGCAGGCATCAAATACTCTTAGTTTTGTACCCCTGGCTATATGTGGTTGTTTCCATGTGCCCCATAATCTTCCGAATGCCATTCTCGCTAGCTTTAGACGGTTTTCTATGTCTTTTTCAGTACCTCCATCTATAGTAACTATACTACCAAGGTAGTTGAATTCTGTTATCTCGTCTATATTTTTGTTGTTGATGCTGAGCGGTGTGTGTTATTTCTTGTGTTTATTCTTAGGGCTTTTCGTTTTGTTTGCGTTTATTCGGAGACCAGCTTCTAAGGCATTTCCCTCCAAACTTCTTATTTTCGCTTGCATTTCACTGTGGGTATGTGCGAGTAGGGCGATATCGTCCGCGTATTCCAGGTCTTCTAGGCTGCGTGTTAGATTCCATTTTATTCCTCTTGCTGTGGTTGTTGCTCTTTTTATTACTACATCAAGTACCGAATTGAACAGGAGGGGGGATAGTGGGCAGCCTTGTTTGACTCCTGTTCTTAATTTTATTGCGCTGCTCATGTAGCCTTTGTGTAGTACTGATAATTTTGCATCTTCGTATAGAGCTTTGATAATTTGGACTAGCTTGTGGGGTATTCCTTTGTACTGTAGAGACTGCCATATTGCTTCCCGGTTTATTGTATCGAAGGCTCTTTCAAAGTCAATGAAGGTGATGTATAACGGCGAGTTCCATTCGACTGACTGTTCTATAATTATCCTTAGGGTGTTGAAATGGTCGATGCATCCTCGTCCTCTTCTGAACCCAGCCTGTTCTTCTCCCAGTTGCTCATCGATTATATTTTCAATTCTGGAGTGAATAATGAGCGCCAGTATTTTTGTGACTGAGTTTAGTATCGTGATGCCTCTCCAGTTCTTACATTCGGTAAGATCACCTTTCTTTGGTAGTTTTACTATGATCCCTTTCTTCCAGCTTGTTGGGATATTTTCTGTATTCCAGATTTCAGTCAGAATTGGGTATATTATGTTTGCTGTGATACTGGGATTTGCTTTTAGTAGTTCAGCTGGGATACCGTCAGAACCTTCAGCCTTATTGGTTTTTAGTTTGTTTATGGCATCTATTATTTCTCTTTTGCTAGGTGGGTCCTGACTAATTCTAAGGTTCCTATTGCTGTAGATTTCTTGCCGGGATTGATACTGTTGGATGTTGTTATTGTTATTGTTATTGACTTCCGCAACCTACATAGTTGTTCTTGCGTGGATGTCAGTGTTTTGCCTTCTTTGTCTTTAATTGTAAGGTTTTGCCCTCCTTTTGCTTTATTTGACAGTACTCTGATTTTGTTGTAAAGTGTGCGCATGTTGTTTTGTTCTGCTGCCCTTTGTGCTTCTGTGGCTATATTGTTGTAATATTGTCGCTTGTCTCTTCTCGCAGATTTTTTCACATCTTTTGCTTTATGTTTATACTGCAACTTCAGCTCATTGTTGTTTGGATTTAACAATAGACTTGTTCTTAGTTGTCTTCTTTGTTCAATTTTTCTCCAGGTCTCATCAGAAATCCACTCTTTCCTTTCTGACTTTTTGGTACCTAGGACTTCTTCTCCTACTTGTCTTATTATATTTTGTGGATCGTCACTCGCTGTTGTCTGGTTTCTTACTAAGTCCTCGAGTTTTGATACAAATTCGGACTTTGTATCTTCATTTTTAAGCTTTTGAGTGTCGATTTTCTTCTTTCTAGCCATGTTTGAACTTCTAATTGCTTTAGGTCTTAAGCGGACATCCCCTGTGAGAAGCATGTGGTCGGAGTTTATATCTGCCCCTCTCCATGTCCTGACGTCGAGCAGGGACTGCTTCCATCTGTGACTGATGCATATATGATCTATTTGATTCCGGGTGCGTTGGTCTGGTGATGTCCATGTATATTTATGAATTTCTTTGTGGGGGAATAGAGTACCTCCTATCACCATATTGTGTTCTTGACAGATTTCAATTAGTCTTTCACCATTGTTGTTTCTTGTTCCCAATCCATGTCTGCCTATCACGTTGATGTCATCTGAGCTGTCCAAGCCCACTTTGGCGTTCAGATCCCCCATTTTTGTAAACATACGGACAGACGGACGGACGGACGGATATAATCAAAATGTCTCCTTTCCCATTCCCTTAGTGTCCTCAAAAAATGAAACCAATTGGAGAAGGGGGTTGGATACCATCCACATAGTTTCGAAGACCTTAAAGCATATCTTCGAAAATAATAAAGATAGAAACTTCAAACAAATGTAGAAGCTTCAAATTTGGCACAACGGTGTTCTTTATTTTTTTCTACGTGTTTCCGTAATTTATGATCGATTGGAGTGGTGGTTCAGGTAATTCTCTCAGACCTCTCGAGGTTTAAAGGCTTGTCATCGAAATTAATAAAAATAGTTACTTAAAATTAAGATAGAACGTTCTAATTGTGTACAAGAGTTAGTTAGTATTGAAAGTATGACGGCGACTGCAAATGGGCGAAATCCTACCATGATTTCGGGTTCTGGAAATTTTGAAAAATTGAAGGGCTAAACATACATCTTAAAAACACAAACTCCTGAACTCCTGACCAAAGAAAATAGAACCCTACATTTGGGGCACATGTGTTTCTTCTTATTTGTTTTGTGTACGTAAAATTTTGGATCAATTGTCATAGCGGTTTGAGTACCACTCCTACTACTCCCAAGACCTTAAAGCACATATTCGAAATTAATAAAAATTTAAAAGAAACTTCAAATTTGATACACTATTTCTAAGAATTTCACTATAAAACATAACGTAATATATATTTAAGAAATTGTGTACGATACATAAGTTGCAAAATTTATTTTTAAATTTAAATTAATTATATGGAAAGTTCCAAATTTTTCTTTGATTTTCAGAAATTCATTTATTGCATATTTTGATTATAAAATTTTGTGATAAAACGCTAACGAAAGCATTAATGGTTTTAATTAAAAATCATCAAATTATGTAAACTTTTATATTTATATTATTACAAATTATTAATTCTTTCGCATAACTTTGAGTTTAATTATATAAAATATTGAAAAGTAAGTAAATTAAGAGAATAAGTTTAAAAATTATTAAGAATTGAAATAATTAATCAAGGGTACTAAATCATTCAACAGTAAATGCATTACAACTAAAACTCCTGAAAAGAAGTAATTGCTGTATGTGTGAAAAATTTTATTGAATTGGACAAAATCTTTTAAATATGTAATTTTGTAATTGCATTTTATATTTTTTAATATATTTTTTTGTTAATATTTTTAAATAGATAAATTTAAAATTTTTACTAAGATAGATAAATTTAGAATTTTTACACTAAGAAAATAGTAAGAACATCCTGATACCAAATTTAGAGGTTCCATCTTCATTGGTTTGGAAAGTATGTTCATTTGGCCTAAATTAGATCAAAAAGATCTAGGATCCGAATCTTTGAATCAGATTCCGTCCATATACAGTCTCCTTCATATTTTCAATACTATAAATAACCCTTGTACACAATTGCAAGTTCTTTCTTAATTCTAAGTTACTATATTAATTTCGATGATATGCTTTAAAGTCTTCGAAACTGTTTGGATGGTCCTCGACCCACTACCCCAATCGCTCCTGAATCGGGGACACAAAGGAAATAAGAAGAGGCCCCCTGATATCAAAGATTGGGGTTCTATCATTTTTCGCTTCGGAATTATGCTCGTTTGGTCTAAATTCGTCAAAAAGTTCTAGAATCCGCAATCCCGTCCTTAGCTTTATGATTAGTAACCTACAGCACAAATTTCATGAAGATAGCGTTATTAATTGTTGAGTTATCTTGATTTTTCGTATATGTATAAAAATGCATTTAAAAACTAATATTTCTTAGTGAAAATTTCACTGTTAATATAATGAAATTTAATGATGATGATTAAAATTTAATTTATTGTACTTCAGTAAACATATATATTTATATTAATTTATTCTTAATTTTACAGAGTACAACAGTGTAAGAACAGTGAACTATTAAGAATAGCCCAGAATGACACGGAATTGGTACTTTCTCCGGTGCCTTCAACCACATCTGACTCAGACATATCCCTAGGCACACATTCGCCAATACCAAGTCACATAGCATTCCAAAATAGTCCAGATTCAACATCAAACAGCGTTTATGATACGGACAACAACTTTCATATAGAAGGTGATTTGATAAAAGATTACGGATGCAACAATAAAACTGAATTAAATAGCAAATCATCTACTAACTTGGGACCTTTTCGAAATGAAATCAACTTTTTTTCAGAACGCTATTTTCCAAATTTTTCTGCTTTTAATGGTTTTCAAAATCTTTCTTTTCAACCTGCTGTTATAAGGACAAGTACACAGTCTTCAAATTCAATTGATATTAGCTCATTGAACAAAACACATTCGAATTTAAGGTGTTCCTCATATACAACAGTTGTAAATATTTCACCACCCAAAATTTGTATCAATACTCCCGATGTTTTAAATTTAAATATTACCAGTAATGTTCAAAGTAATGAACTTCCAATGACAATGATTACTGAAAGGAAGCAACGTCTAAATTCACAATTAATTCATCGGCCTTTTTCAACTTCTCCTGCGCCAGAAACATCAGAAATAACGTGAATTGTGATTTTATTAAGCAAATAAGTTTAAGTAATTCAACAATATAAATATTATGATTTTGCAGGAACATGATTCAACATAAAATGTTAAAAAATTTAATGTAAATTTTTTAGAGGTTTTAAATACAATAAAAGAAGCAGTTAATTATAAAATATTTTAAAATTTATTTATATTAGTTATTCTTTAAAGTATTCAAAATGTCCTTGTCCTTGGAAAATAATAACCGTTATATAAATAGGCCAATATTTTACTGTACGAGTTTCTGAGAAAAGAACTAAACGGAAAAGAAGATAAAAAATTTGTCACAGTCAAAAAGTTTGTGCGAGTAATGTCAAGCTTTGCCAACGCACTTGCCTTGTAGAATGATTTAGTAAAATGCAATTACAAAATTACTAGAGCATAGGCTACCCCTTCATTATTTTGGCTTAAGATGGCACGAAAGCTGAACAGCCTCGATGTATTCTTCATTTTTAATAATTTTTTCTTTAAGTAACGTATTAACGAGTAAGTTTCTTTGGAATAGTCTTTTACAAATTTTTGGTAGTCACCAAGTAACAATAAAGTGCTGATTTTTGAAGGATCAGGTTTTATACTACCTTAGGTAATTACATGGCCCAAGAAGTTAGTGGTTAATTTGACAAAATTACAATTCTCTATTTATGTTGTTAAATTTGCTTCGCTCAATTTGTTTAAAATTTTTATAATCATGTGTGTCATAGAAAAATTTTAAAAATAACCTCTGTTTTCTTTTTTTTTTATTACTTTTTTCAAATAAAACTTATTTACTAGTTATAATTTTTTATACCCAATATAGAATTTTAATTTGAACCATTTAACCAAGTATCAAACTATTAATATCGTCGTACAATATTTGAGTTAAATTTTTTTTTTTTTTTATGAAGATGTGTAGGTAATCTTGCCATTTGCATGATTAAAAAATTAATTTATTTTTTTAATTTAAGTTTTAAAAACTTCAATATTTAAAAAAAAATCAATTTTAATTTTTTGGAAATTTAAAACTGATTAGTACAACTGATTAGTCATTCGAGTACAAACACTGTAGAAGTCTGCAAGTAGAAGACGAAATACGCGTATCAGTTAAGTTAATCTAATTTAGTTAAATTAAAAGGAAACTAGGTACTCAAATTTTTAAAAATAAAAATTTAAAATATTTTACCAAAACCCTCGAAATCATAAAATAAAATTAAAAAATATATTTTATAAATTTATAACTGATTAGTAGTTTTAAGAATTTTAACAAATAATTTTCGTTGTTGTATTAATATTTTATATTTTAAATTATATTTATATAATATAAGTTGTATTATAATATGAATTATAATTAAATTATAATATAAGTTGTACTTTAAATATTTTATATATTCAAAAAATAATTTCCAAATCTTACATAACTTTTAGAAAAAGAAATTATTTAAAGTTTTTATATGTAAGTTTTTAAAATCTTATATGTTGATAAATCAGGAAATTACATTAGTATTTCAATATGGCAACACCAAAAATTATATAAGTTTTTAATATACAATATGATCAATAGACGTGTTGATAAAGTCAAGTGTATTGAAATTTATGTTTATGTTTATTTATATATGTGTTTATATTTTAATATGATTTTATGTTAAACGAGGAAGATTATAGTTGCCCTTGTCAACTTTTAGAGCCCGTGCATACACACTATGGTGTATAAAATAAACCGTAAAAAAAATTAAATACAAAAAAAATAAATAAATAAAAACAAAAAAAAAAAAAAAAACCATAGAAAAAAAAACAAACACAAAAAAAATTTTAATTCATTGTCCCATAATTTTAGCTTGAAAAAAAAAAACAAATTTTAATTTATTATACCATAAGTTTTGCTTAAACAAAAAAAACCAAAAAAAAAACCAAAAAAAAAACAAAAAAAAACCAAAAAAAAAAAAAAAAAATAGCCCACCCTAAATGTCCGGTGGTCCGAGTGATGTCCAACTTTGCCAAGTAACTTGTCCTATTACTTTACCTGCCCAATTTTAATTTTAACCTCGTAGCTTCATTAGATTCACAGTTATTGAATCGAAAACTTTGTATGGCAGCCCCCCGAAAATGGGGCCCTAACATTTTGAAACTTCATATAAGTACACGATTCATTATATAACTAACCGTGTGTAATTTTCATCCTCGTAGTATAATTAGTTTTGAAGAAATTTATATTGGTGCAAATAAGTTGTATGGCAGCCCCCCGAAAATGTGGCCCTAACATTTTGAAACTTCATATAAGTGCTCGATTCATTATATAACTAACCGTGTGTAATTTTCATCCTCGTAGTATAATTAGTTTTGAAGAAATTCATATTGGTGCAAAAAAGTTGTATGACAGCTCCCTGAAGCCATGGTCCGATTTTAACGGACGGACGGACGAACGGACAGACACACATAGCTAGGTCGATTTACTTTACGATTCTGAGCCGATTCATACCCTTGACACTATATCTAGCTCGTCTAGATCGATGCGTTACAAACGGAGGAGCAATTTTAATATACCCGATGTCATATATGTATGCACGGGTATAAAAACAAACACTTAAAGATGGTGTTGGTAAATATTTCATTATTTTCAATAGCTGGGATTTTATATTTCAACTCTTGGTGGCTTGTCGTTTCATTGTGAAATTACCTATTAAATTGCGGTATCTAGTTTCAAAAGGGATAAAAAGTTAAAGCCGTTAAAGTCAAAAAGTTTTAAAAGAAATATTCAAATTTAAATTTGAGCGGTAAGTTGTCGTTTTATTTTCATAAATTTAAAGTAATAAATTAACATCTATATACTGCTTTCTTATACGAAAATATAAAATCAGATTCCCGTAAATCAGGCACAACCTGCCTTATATGTAAAAATAGTAGGCGGAATTTTGTTGGAAGATTCTACAAATTTCCGAAGGAAAATAGTACCATGTTTGATATTTGGATACTAATTAATTTGCACGCAGCATTTAAATTAAATCTTAATATACGTGCAGTAATATGTGATCAAGGTACCAATAATAGAAAATGCTTTAAAAACTTAGGAGTTACAATAGAAAGCCCTAATTTTTTATATGATTTTAATGGAACCAAAAAAATAATTTTTGGATTATTCGATCCAATACATCTTATTAAGTCTCTTCGAAATTCACTCTTGACGCATAATACGCAAAATATGACCTTAATACCAAAGATGGTCAAGTGTCATTCAAAATAGTTCGATCTTTATATTTGCATGAGAGCGAGAATACGAAAAAAATGTGTTAAAAATTGACGAAAAAGCACATAATTCCAAATAATTTTGAAAGGATGAATGTTAAATTGGCAACTCAAACCTTTAGCAGTTCTGTTGCTGCTGCTATTAAAACATTAATTTCATTGAAATTTTTTAACTCCAGAATAGCTGTTGCTTCATCCACAGCTGAATTTATATATAAAATAAATAATTTGTTTGATTGTCTAAACAGCAAAAAACTGTATGATAAAAATCCGTATCGATGTGCATTGCAACAAAATAATAAAATTGTTCAATATTTATTAGAAATGATTACATATTTGAAAGAAATAAAACCAGTAACATCCACGAAAATTTATTGCATAGATGGCATGATCCAAACTCTTACTGGCATTACAGAATTAAGTTCAGATATATTTTCGTCTTATGATCAAGCTGAGTGTTCTTATTTATTATTAACGAGACTTAATCAAGATGTACTGGAAAATTTATTTGCTTTAGTACGATATCGAAATGGGTGTAATAATAATCCATCTGTAATGGAGTTTTGTAATATATTGGCAAAAATAATGTCAGTAAAGTTGATAAATCATAAAATGGAAATTAGCAGTTGTGAAGAAGATGATGCAGAATTTCTCTGTGAAGATTTAAAGGAGTATAAAATAGAAGAAATTAGTTCCGAGTCTAATGATGAAGAAGTTTCTAGTAAAATTGACAATCAAGTAACAGATATAATAGTTGATTATTATGATGAAGAAAATTATGAAAATGAGTCAAACAAAAAAAATATTATGACATGCAATGCTGAAACATATATATGCGGATATATAATATTTAAATTAATGAAAAAGATTTCTTGCAATATATGTAATGCGTCATTCTTAAAAAAGGCTGATGATATACTGTCACTAGATTCTGAACAATTTTTGTATCAAAACGAGGAAGAGTGTAGTAGAGTAGACTGTGTCAACTCTGGGATACCCGTATGACCGTTATATAAACATTATATCATTATTATTATAAACATTAATTACTTTTGGCAAAATTTCAAACATATCAAATTTATTAGATGTAGTGTAAAATGCTCTTATAAAATAAGGAGTTGTATGGCAGCTACTCGAACTCTTGGCAGTAGAGCAACCAAATTTTGCAGTAACTTCGGCCATTACACTAAACTATTTTTGGCAAAATTTCAGACACCCAACTTCAATAGGTATAGAGTAATGCTCATATAAAATAAGAAGTTGTATGGCAGCTACTCGAACCCTTTGCAGAAGACCAACCAAATTTTGCAGAAACTTTGGCCATAAAACTAAACTACTTTTGCCAAAATTTCAGACACCTAGCTGTAATAGGTACAGAGAAATACTCATATAAAAAAGGAAGTTGTATAGCAGCTACCCGAACCCATGGACCAAAATAGCTGGATTTAAATAGCGATGACGGCTATTGCAAAAAAACGAATTTGCGAAAATTGCAAAATCCTAGCTCCTTTAGTTTTTGAGTTATCGTGCGGACGGACGGACAGACGCACGGACAGATGGACGGACGGACGGACGGACATACATAGCTAAATCGATTTTTTTTTCGATTCTGATCCGATCCATACACTTGAGTCTATATCTACCCCGCCTCCTTCTCTGCGTCACAAACGTAATGGCAAATTTATTATACCCTTTGACTATATAGTCATACGGGTATAAAAATTACAAAAACGATTCTGAAATTATTTATTTGAAAGCTCCAACTGAAATAATATTTGAAATCACACAGTTTCACATAAAAATATTTGACATACTTGATTGAAAATTGCCATTCTAAGAAAATACATAAAAATATTATGTTATTATGTTTGGATGTTACAAAAAAGTCAAAAAAATATTTTAGATGGTTCGATGAAAATGATAAATGCTATGATCACAAAATACAATTTTTGGATCTATTGATTGTCCTTTAACTAAACAAGTGATGAAAAAAAACCTTTAACATATGTTAAAATATAATGTTGGGCCTTCAAATTTTGTATATTAATAAAAAAAAAATTGGACAGGTATTCAAGTTACAGGTGCTTAAAAATAGCAAAATTTCAATTTTCGAGCCCTTATAGCTCCTAAACAGGGGGCTTGGCAACAAAATTTTTTTAACCGACTCCTACTAATATTTGAAGATCTAACTTTTCCCAAAATTTCAGGACGCTATCTTAAACCGTTTAGAAGATATATGGGACCAATAATTTTGCAAAAATTGGATTTTATATAATGGTAAATTTTAGTACCGTATGGCAACCCTATACATTTAAGCGACATATCTTTGTAAAGCCTATAAAAGCAGCTCTCTTCTACCGTTTTTCGATTGAAAATAAACTTAACAGAACTCTTGTTATATCAATTGAAATATAGGGCTTTTTTGGAATTTGCAGGGGCTGTAGCTTCGTCACCCTTCAAAATTAAGAAAAACCTTTGACACATGTTTAAATATAATTAAAGAGCTTTGAATTTTGTATATCACTAAAAAAAAATTTGAACAGGTATTCAAGTTACAGGTGTGTAAAAATTGCAAAATTTCAATTTTCGAGCCCTTATAGCTCCTAAACATGGGGCTTGACAAAAAAATTTTGTTAACCGACTCCTACTAATTTCTGATTATCTAACTTCTCCCAAAATTTCAAGACCCTAGCTTGAACCGTTTAGAAGATATGTGTGACCAAAAATTTTGTAAAAATTGAGTTTTGTGTAATGTTAAATTTTAGTACCGTATGGCAACCCTAAACATTTGTCTTTTAAATATTTATAAAGCTTATGAAACCAGCTATTGTTTGCCGTTTTCACATTGAAAATATATTTAACAGAACTCTTGTTATAACAAATTAAATATAGGGCTTTTTCCAACTTTGGGGGGCTGTAGCCCCGTAACGGGTGGGGCTACAGAAAAAAATTCTTCTACGAAATTATTTTTTTTGTAATACCTACCAGTGGTTAAAACTTCTTTTCTCTATTTCAAACGATGTAAAAGTTTTTGTAAACATACGGACAGACGGACAGACGGACAGACGGACGGACAGAGTGAAGCTATATAGGCACATTTTTACAAAATTCTTTAAAAATGTGCTAAAAAGCGAAGAAAGCTGGAAAAGTAAATAAAAAATTAAAACTTATTCAAACATTATAATTTCCCAAATTCAAGACTGGCTTAACGATCAATGTAATCAGCTAGAACGTCTACAACAGCAACACGACGATTTCAATCTCCACAGAAAAGTCAAAGAACTATCAGGATTATTTAAAAAATCAAATTCATCGTATCTGATTGATCATCAAAACGAAATTATAGTTGACTCTAAAAGAAGAAAAGAAGCGTGGGAGAACTATATCTCTGATTTATTTGGTGATGAAGAAAGAAGCTTGAATCCACCACATGAAGAAACAAGGGATGTTCAAGATATTCTTCCAATAACCAAAGAGAAAATTCGAAGAGCAATTAATATGGCAAAAAACAATAAAGCATCTGGTCCGGATATTTTGCCAAATGAAATTCTGAAGCTTATCGACGAAGACAATCTAAAAATTCTGGAGATTGTATTCAACAAAATATACAGAACCGGAATCTATCCCGATGAATGGCTAACATCCACTTTTATTACTTTGCCGAAGAAACACAATGCTAAAAAGTGCAGTGATTATAGATTGATATGTTTGATGAGTCATGCATTAAAGATATTTTTGAAAATTATCCATATCAGAATCTATAATAAATGTGAAGAAAAAATGGGGAAAACTCAGTTCGGGTTCCGAGAAGGTACTGGGACGAGAGAAGCTCTTTTTGGTCTACAAGTTCTTATACAAAACTGTCGAGATGTTCAAAAAGATGCATTTTTATGTTTCATTGATTATGAAAAAGCATTCGATAAGGTTAAACATGATAAATTGCTCGAAGTTCTAAATTCAATGGACATAGATAAAAACATAATTGCTTGCATCAAAAACTTATATTGGAACCAGTCGGCCCATATAAGAAACAAAGATGGGACCACGAAAGATATAAAAATTATGAATGGAGTGCGTCAGGGTTGTATACCTTCACCACTTCTCTTCAACATTTATGCTGAAGGCATCTTCTCTGAAGCATTAGACTCAGTAGAAAAGGGAATCAAGGTGAACGGAGAGTATATCAATAACATACGATATGCAGATGACACAACTATGATTGCAGACAACCTCCAGGATCTTCAGGAACTAGTAAACCGAATAATTGTAGTCAGCAAACGATACAATCTGAATGTGAATAGTTCAAAAACCAAGTTTATGATTGTAAGCAGGAAAAGAATCAGCTATGACAATGCTGAAATTACAGTGGAAAGCGCACCGATCGAAAGAGTATCCAACTTTAAATATCTTGGTGCATGGCTTAATACTGATTGGAACTCCGATCAAGAAATCAGATGTCGGATTGAAATAGCCAGAAGTCACTTCCTTAAGCTCAAACAGCTTTTTAATAAGAGACAGCTCAATTTACAGTTAAGGCTACGTCTGATAAAATGTTACATCTGGTCTGTCTTCTCTATGGTACAGAAGCCTGGACCATGAAAGTAGCCCAAATGAACAAATTGGAAAGCTTCGAAATGTGGATCTACCGAAGGATGCTGAGAATATCTTGGGTAGACCACATCACAAATGCAGAAATTCTCAGAAGGATAGGCAAAGGTAGAGAACTGCTAACTACCATTAAAAGAAGAAAAACTGCTTATTTCGGCCATGTAATGCGTGGTCCTAAGTATCAATTCCTTCAGCTGATCATGGAAGGGAAAATTGAGGGCAGACGTGGTATTGGCAGAAAACAGTTATCATGGCTCAGAAACATCAGAGACTGGACTGGAATAAGGAGTGCAGAAGAGCTAGTACACCTCACAAACAACAGAGAAGAATACTCAAATTTAGTTGCAAATATTGTATAAAAATGTTATGTATTTGTAAAAAAGTCAAAAAGTTTTATGTAAATAAATTCCATGTGATCGCTTACATTCTGTAGAGGATCGCATTTTAGAAAGAAAGAGAATTTCCCAACAAATTTTTAGTAGATTAGGTTTCTCAATACTTTATACAAACATAAAATTAAAATTTTACTATAATTTATTTTTTATTTATTTAAAATTTTTAATTTATCTTTTTTTTCCACGCGGTTCAACTTGTCACCAGAGCATTGAATCTTAAAGTGGAACAGGTGGATCAGCTTTTGTTAATCAATGAAAAATATTAACTAATTTATTTTTGTTTATTTTATTACATATTTAATTTTTTTATGTTTTACTAGAATTATATTTTACGTTTGTTTTGTTTTTATAGTTTTATATTTTAGTTTGTACATAGATTCTTAGTTTTAAGTACCTACATAGTGTTGCTACTGTAGCTGTTTATAATTTTTTTAATTTCGTTTTTTTAAAGGGTTTTTTATGCCGAATTGAACATTTTTCATTTTATTTATTATATAACTTCAATTCGGCTTTTTCCTTTTTCTAAAAATATAAAATGAAAATTGAATTTTAAATTGAATGTGTTTTTATTTTTTAATTAAACCAAATTTTTCAGATATTATTTTACTTTTCCCATCTCACCTATTTAATTTTATTTCTCAACAAGTATTCAATTATATATACGATGAACGGAATTTTAATTGTACACACTAAATATCCAATTTTCATTCTGTTTAAATTCCTAAATTTAGTCTATTCTAAAAAATTGATTTGAAAGCAAAAAAGAAATTCGTTTGTCTGCTCTTCGCTATGATGTTATATTATTTCAATACGTAAAGAGGTAAAATGAATATTTTAAAAAAAAAAATTTGATTGAATATTAGAAAAATAAATATTTATACATACATACATAATATAGTGTATTATTTATATTTGATTAAGTTAAACCAGTAGTTAAATATAATGTATATTTACATTGGTAGTTGGTATTATCAGAATTATATTGAAACACACAAACACATTAAAAAATTAAATAAATTTACCATCTCTATAACTTGTTTTTACTTTTTTTTAAGAAAATAATAATAATATAAAACAATGTGTAGGATGAGAAAGGTATATGTTTTTTCTAATGTATAATATCGTTTTTACTGTTTCGTGGGGCATTGGATTTCACAAAATATAGTGAGAGATTTTTTGTTCTACTTGCTTTATCTATATATGTATAATTTTTGCTTTTACTCAAAAGGGCATACTAAATTTTCCATTACGTTAATGACGCAGAGGAAAGGGGGTAGATATAGGCTCAAAGTTATGGAACGGATCCGAAACGAAACATAAATCGATTTAACTATGTATGTTCGTCCGTCTGTCCGTGTGTCTGTCCGTCCGTCCGTCCGCACGATAACTCAAAAATTAAGATGCTGGAATTTTGAAAATAGGGAGTGTCTGTAATTGTGTCAAAAAAATTTTAGTTTTATGGCCAAAGTTATGGCCAATAACGATCCTCAACTTTGTAGTTTTCTGTTTTTTTAATATTTATTTTATTAACGATCAACCTCGTCTCTGTAAATTTCTGGAAAACGTTATTCTTTAGAATAAACTGGTACGTCATCTCTTTAAAGTTATTAAAAACGTCTTTAAGCTGTGCATTATTTTTATTATTTAACGAGATGAAAAATTAAGTTAACTTTTCTATTTAAAGCTGTAAGTGGGAAAGGTTTAATTACAATTTTTTATTTAGGATACACAAAAGTTAGTCCTGCTGATACTATCCTCCGCACCGATGTCGATAATGAATCTAAATATTTTGCCGTTTATTTCAATGATTTTATAAGGTAGTTCTTTGAGGTGCTGTTGTTAATTTGAGGTGCGAAATTTCGTTAGATTTGTGTTTATTTTACGATTTCGTTCAATTGCTATATCCATTGTTTCGTTAATACGGTTCATTAAGATATCTGGATTTAGAAAACGGTTGTATAGTAATTATACTGTTTGATCGAGGATTATCATAATTATACCTATGTTTGTTTGAATTATTGTAGCGACATTGTGATATTTAAAGTAAAGTTTCACATTTAAATGCAGTCGAGAAATGCAGTCAACAAATTAATATAAGCATAGCCCAGAAAGACACGGAATTGGTACTTTCTCCGATGCCTTCATCACTATCTGAAACAGACATATCCCTAGGAACAAAGTCGCCAATACCAAGTTATATAGCATTCCAAAATAGTCCAGATTCAAACAGCGTATATGATACAACAACTTTCAAATAGAAGGTGATTTAACAAAAGATTACGGATGCAACACAAAAACTGATTTAAATAGCAAACCATCTACTAACTTGGCACTTTTTCGAAATGAAATCAACTTTTTTCAAAACGCAATGTTCCAAATTTTTCTGCTTTGACTGGTTTACAAAATCTCCCTTTTCAACTTGCTATTATAAGGACAAGGAGAATGGACATGAGAAATAATGTGAATTTTGTATTTTATTGTATTTTGTATTCAAAAATTAGTTGAAGTAATTCAATAAAATAAATATTATGATTTTGCAGGAACAATATTAATATTTTATTAAAAGGGGAAGAGTGCCGTAGAGTAGACTTGTCAACTCTAATATACCCGTATGCCCGTTATACAAACATTATATCATCCGGTTAATTTCAGTTATGAACAAAAGAAAATATAAGTTGAAAGGCAGTTCTTTGAACCTCTTTCACTACACCGATCATACACAGGCCTTGGCCATTAAAATAAACTACTAGTGACAAAATTTCAATCAATCAGCTTTATTGTGTATAAAGAAATGTTCATGTGAAATATGAAGTTGTATGGCAACTACTCGAACTCACTGCAGTAGATCAACCAAATTTTGCATTAACTTTGTTCATTACACTAAACTATTTTGGCGAAATTTCAGACATCCAGCTTCAATAGGTATAGAGTAATACTCATAGAAAATAAAAAGTTGTATAGCAGTTACTCGAACCCACTGCAAATTTTGCAGAAACTTTGGCCATAAAACTAAACATTTTTGGACAAAATTTCAGACACCCAGCTTTAATAGGTAAAGAGTAATGCTCATATAAAAAAAGAATTGTATGGCAGGTACTGGAACTTGTGAACCAAAATGGCTTGATTCAATAACGTTGACGGCTATTGTATAAAAATGAGTTTGTGAAAATTTCAAAATCCTGGAAACTTTATTTTTTAAGTTATCGTGCGGACGGACGAACATACATAGCTAAATGTATTCGAAACTTTTCATTTCTGATCTGATCCATACCTTTGAGTCTATATCTACCCCCTTTCCTCACCGCCAAAAAACGTAATATAAAATTTTGTATACCCTTTTGATCTATAGTCACACGGGTATAAAAATGAATGGAAATTTTTTAAAGGTTGTATAAACATTAAGAGGAGCTGTTCTTGTATAAAAATTATTTGTAAACATTTGATTTATTCATTTAAGTATTCAAATGTCCAGATCCATGAAAAATAATCATCATGATATAAATAAACCAACATCAATTTACGGGACGAGTTTCTAAGAAAACAAATAAGCCCATTTAAATTAGTTTTGTTCAGAAAGATTCTAATGATATAACTTTTGCATTACATTATAAACGAGTGATGAAAAAAACCAAGGGTTTTTAAAAAGGATATTTTCAAAATTATATAGGGTTTGTTACTGAATATATTATCATTTATTTTTATAAAAATATATATGAAAAGAGTTATTTCATCAATTTTATTAATTATGAATAATAGTGAAATCAATACATAGAATACAATCCATGTTAACAAATAATGTTGGAGCGTTGCTGTTGTGCGAAATATAATGTTGGTGCTTCAATATTAACGTTTAATTTTGGAAAAACATACACTGGTGTATAAGTTACCGTTTTGTAAAAGCATAAAAGTTTTAATTTTTAAGACCTAGTAGCCCTTCAATTGGGAAGGTTCCCAAATTTTTGTTTACTATACTTATGCTGTATCTGCAACCCCCCTCTTTTTCCCTCCCTTCCATTTGTTTAGGTTTTAGGAAATCAATTGTGAACTCCACCAAAATTTGGAATTTCACCCCTAATTTTATTATCTAAGCAAAAATTGTTAAAAGTAAGAGACAATGTCTTCAATTTAAATAACCCCTTTCAAATTTAAGAAAATCCTTTAACATATGTTAAAGTATAATGTTGCAACTTTAAATTTTGTATATTTGTAATACAAAAATTTTAATAAGTATTCAAGTGACAGGTGTTTAAAAACAGCAAAATTTCAATTTTCGAGCCCTTGTAGCTCCTGAACAGGGGGCTTGACAAAAAATTTTGTTAACCGATTCCTACTAATTTTTGAGGACCTAACTTCTCTCACAATTTCAAGACCCGAGCTCAAACAGTTGAGAAAATATGTGGGGCCAAAAATTTTGCAAAAATTGAGTTTTGCACAATAGTAAATTTTAGTAATGTATGGCAGCCCTAAACATTTGCCTTTCAAAAATTTATAAACTTTATAAAACCAGATATCTTGCATTTTTAGATTGAAAATACACCTAACAGATTTCTTGTTATAACAATTTAAAAATAGAGTTTTTCCAGTTCTGGGGGGCTGTAATTCCGTAGAGAGTGGGGCTACAGTAAAAAGTTCTTCTACGAAAGAACTTTTTTTGCAATACCTATCCGTGGTTAAAATTTCTTAACTCTATTTGAAACAGCGTAAAAGTTTTGTAAACATACAGGCGAACGGACGGACGGACAGATTGAAGCTATATAGGCACATTTTTACAAAATTTTTTGAGAATATGCTAAAACAAAATATATTACTGTTGGCATTATCATTACTTTTAGATACCCGTGCAAACCAACTATGATTTTTAAAATTAAAACATAATTTTTAATCAGCTTATTTTTTTCCATACAAATATTACCGTCTCTT
The DNA here is from genome assembly GCA_963082915.1 of Dolichopus griseipennis. NCBI lineage: Eukaryota > Metazoa > Arthropoda > Insecta > Diptera > Dolichopodidae > Dolichopus > Dolichopus griseipennis. The sequence goes on from OY720441.1 coordinate 226,471,824, forward strand.
TTTAGGGGAACCTATTTGACCAATTTTAATGAAACAACAACCAAAAGAAAGGTTTTTTTTTTGTTTTCATATTACATTGATATTTTTTTTTATAATATTGCGTTTCTTCAAGTGAAAACCCGTCTTAAATTTTACGTATGTATATCTTTCTTTTTATACCCGCATACATATATGACATCGGGTATATTAGATTTGCTCCTCCGTTTGTAACGCATCGATCTAGACGAGCTAGATATAGTGTCAAGGGTACGTATCGGCTCAGAATCGAAAAATTAGTCGATCTAGCTATGTGTGTCTGTCCGTCCGTCCGTCCGTCCGCCCGTGTGTCAGCACGATAACTCAAAAACTAAAAGGGCTAGAGTCTTGAAATTCACACAAAGTCATTTTTAGACAATTTCTAGGTTCCCTATTGTTTTTGGTTAAAATCGAACCAAGGCTTCGGGGAGCTGCCATACAACTTTTTTGCACCAATATGAATTTCTTCAAAACTATTTATACTACGGGGATGAAAATTACACACGGTTAGTTTTATAATGACTCCGGCACTTATATGAAGTTTCAAAATGTTAGGGCCCCATTTTCGGGGGGCTGCCATACAACTTCCTTGCACCAATATGAATTTCTTCAAAACTAATTATACTACGAGGCTGAAAATTACATACGGTTAGTTATATAATGAATCGAGCACTTATATGAAGTTTCAAAATGTTAGGGCCCCATTTTCGGGGGGCTGCCATACAACTTCTTTGCACCAATATGAATTTCTTCAAAACTAATTATACTACGAGGCTGAAAATTACATACGGTTAGTTATATAATGACTCGAGCACTTATATGAAGTTTCAAAATGTTAGGGCCCCATTTTCGGGGGGCTGCCATACAACTTCTTTGCACCAATATGAATTTCTTCAAAACTAATTATACTACGAGGCTGAAAATTACACACGGTTAGTTATATAATGAATCGAGCACTTATATGAAGTTTCAAAATGTTAGGGCCCCATTTTCGGGGGGCTGCCATACAAAGTTTTCGATTCAATAACTGTGAATCTAATGAAGCTACAAGGTTAAAATTAAAATTGGGCAGGTAAATTAATAGGGCAAGTTACTTGGCAAAGTTGGACATCACTCGGACCATCGGACTTTTAGGGGGGGCCAATTTTTTTTTTTGTTTTTTTTTCTTTTTTGTTTTTTTTTTTTTTTTATTTTTTTTTTTTTTGTAAGCTAAAGTTATGGGACAATGAATGAAAATTTTGTTTATTTTTTTTTGTGATTTTTTTTTTTTTGTTAATTTTTTTTTTTTTTTTTGTTAAGCTAAAGTTATGGGACAATGTTTTTTTTTTTTTAATTTGTTTTTTTTTTGTTAATTTTTTTTTTTTTTTTTTTTTTTAAGCTAAAGTTATGGGACAATGAATGAAAATTTTGTTTTTTGTTTTGTGATTTTTTTTTTTTTTTTAAATTTATTTTTTTTTTTTACGTCAAAATTAAGGGGTAATGAGTTAAACGTATAAGGGAAGTAAATTACGGTTTATTTTATACGCCATAGTGGGTATGCACGGGTATCTAAAAGTTGACAAGGGCAACTATAATCTTCCTCATTTTTTGTTTAGTTTAATATGTTCGATGAACAAGGAGATTGAAATCTTTTTGAATTTATTTTTTGTTATTTTGCTTTTCTTTTTATTATAAAAAGTGACCGCGAATTAAAATTCTGGTGAAAAAAAAATAAGTTCTGGTCGAAATGATTGATTTTGATGAAAGCAATACATTTTGTTTATTCAGTAGTTTTCATTTATAACGAACTCGGAATATTAAATTAACAATACAATAATTAAATTTTACCTAAAACTTTAAGTTGTTTATTACATTCATATTTGTTTTATTTAAAATTATTATGTCTAATAATGTTGCATGGTGATTAATTTAGTATTTTTTATTTAGTTTTAAATTTAAAAAAAAATGTAGTTTATTAAATTTTCCAATGTAGCTATTAAATTTAAAAATGGAATAATTGGATTTCTTAGATTTATTGAGAAACTTTTTTTTTGTAGTAGTTTTTTTTTTATCGATGTAGATATATAGTAAATCTTAAAATTGAGATTTAAAAAAAAACTTGACTTCTGTCAACTTGACTATTATTTTGTAATTCTGGCGGCTTCAATGTAATGTAATAAATACTAAATACTAAACTTATGAATTATGATGTGTTAAAATTTGTTGTACATATTATGTATAAAATGTTTAGAAAAAAAGTACAGTTTTCTATATGAAGGACAGCATTAACTCGAATTTTGGCTACTGGACTTCAATAAATATATGTATTAATGTATAGGTTTAAATATAATAAAATTTTCAGAACATTATACCTATATTAGAACAATTATTATTAATATATTTGTCTAGGATGAGGTGTAACAAACGCATTCAATTAAATGTGTTTTGTTGGATGTGTTCAATTATAAATTCTCCTAAAAATATGCAAAAAAGATTGTCTAGAATGAGGTGTAACAAACGCATTCAATTAAATGTGTTTTGTTGGATGTGTTCAATTATAAAGTCTCCTAAAAATATGCAAAAAAATTATCAAAATTATTTTGATGGAAAAATTTTTTGAACAAAAAAAAAATAAAAATTCTGTGGAACACGAATGAAAGAAATTTATGTAGATTGCATAATCCTACCCACATTGCATACTTTTAGGATGTGTTTTATTTTCTCATAATCAATATAAAAAATTAAATCAAAATCTGTAGGTAATAAATTTTAATTATTTTATTGACCTTTCTATTAATTTTATTTTTATTTTAAATTTTCTTAAATATCCATTTTTTTTTCTAAAATATTTATAAAATTTTATTGATTTAAAGTTTCTTTTTGAAAATCCTTTTGGAAATTTTTAATTTTTTTTTTTTTCCAACTTTCCTAGAAAAACTGTATTGGTACCACCTGGCTTTATTGTAAATATTTTGAAAGTTATGATCTAAACTTTATTTATATTTTCATTCATTTATTCATTCAGATAATTTTTTAAGCATCTAAATTTTCCACCACCATTTTTCCAATAAAACGTATATTTCTTTGGATTATTGGATATTATAAATTTGAACTTTCATTTATTATTTAGTTATTTTTTTGTGTCTATTTAGTACAAGTGGAATTTGGGTTTTATACAATTCGACCACACCATAAAGTAGGGCGCTTCCCACCCCTTAAAGCTAAAGTTATTTTATTTAAAACATTAAACTTCTTAATTAAACAACTTCGACATTAGATATGAGTATTATTATTATTATTATTTATTATTATTATTATTATTATTATTATTATTATTATTATTATTATTATTATTATTATTATTATTATTATTATTATTATTATTATTATTATTATTATTATTATTATTATTATTATTATTATTAATATATTTTTCTAGAATGAGGTGTAACAAACGCATTTAATTAAATGTGTTTTGTTGGATGTGTTCAATTATAAAAAAATAAAATATTGACGTTTTGTTGGATGTGTTTTATTTTAGAAAATAAAATATCATAAATTATCATAAGCAGGCCAAAAAATATTTTATTTATTTTTAATAAAAAAAAAAAAATTTTTTTTTGAAATAAAATTTACTTATTAGTTTATGAAAAATTTCATTTCAGTTTTAAAAATCACAGAAGATTTTCTGGAAATTTTAAATATATAGTAAGACATTTTGTCAATAAAAATTAAGAAGACAATGCTTCACAGGAACATTTGTGTAGTTGGTCTTAATAATTTTCAGTAAATATCTGAAATAAGGGCGAAAGCCCAATGTATGCTTTGATGCATTGCTTGGTTTGCTTAAGCAAATAAACCAAGAAATGTATTAAAGTAATTTCAAAGTTTCCCCTCATCTCGCTCTCAACTCTACCTCATCTATCTCTCATCCCTTCCTTCATAACTTTTTAATTATTTATCTATTTAAAAGTTAAAATGGAAAAAAATTATGTAACAACTGACGGTTGGGAAAGTGGGTTCAGGTATACAATACCTCTGAGTTCAATGCACCATAAAAACCAGACAAAATAGATTTTAAACTTAGTTAGGGTTAGGTATATTAAAAAAATTTCAAATAAAATTTATAATTTGCATTTGATAATGCAAAACTCAATTCAAAAATCAACATTTATTTAATACAATTTCACGTACATATAAATAGATACATTATTTAGCATGTTGAATAAGTACATTATAGAACGGTTAGCCTTCAAACAAGTATTTTGATTTGAATCTAAACAAAGGAAACAATATAGAATGTATAACAACATTTTTTAAAAATGTATATACAAAACATTAATAGTTGGAGAAATAAATCATTATTGAAACAAAATAAATCTATTTCACATCTCTTATTAACACAAATTTATCGAACTTAATTTTAAAAAGTACGTAATTGAATAAAAAAAAAAATATTAATTGAAATTAAAAAAACATTTCACCAAGAAGGGATTTGAACTAACAGCCCCAAAATTTTATCAAATTCAAAACATAAAAAAGGTAGACTAAATAAATTATTCATCTTCAAATTTTTAGATACAACAACATATAAGTTTTTGTTTTTTTTGTACATAACTAGAATTGAAGCATAGTCTGTATTACGTAGAATGCAACGGTTACCATTTTATTTAAGAAAATGGTATTGATATATAATATATGTTTATGTAATATATGTAATTAAATTAGAAATAGTTCTTAATTAGAAAAAGTTCTTCTTTCAACTGACCTTCCGTCATTCTGTGACGGGCCAACAGCTAGTATATTTATATGCATTTAGAATTAAAATCGCTTTTTAGTACATTTTCAAAAATTTTGTAAAAATGTACCTATATAGTTTCACTATGTCCGTCCTTCCGTCCGTCCCTTTTAACAACGATTGACTAAAAAATGTCAGTAACGGGTAGGTATTGCAATAAAAATAATTGAATGTTAAAACTTTTTTCTATTTCCCCTCCCGTTACGGAGCTACAGCCCCGCAAAGTCGGAAAAAGCCCTATATTTATGAAAACGGTACAAGACAGCTGCTTTTATAAGCTTTACAAACTTTTGAAATGTATAGGGTTACCATACGCTATTAAAATTTACCGTTATCTAAAACTAAGTTTTGCAAAATATTTGTCTCTTCATAACTTCTCAACGGCTCAATCTAGAAACTTGAAATTTTGGGAAAAGTTAGATCCTCAGAAATAAATAGGAGTTACTAAATAATTTTTTTTTTTTGTTAAGCCCCCTGTTTAGGAGCTGAAAGGGGTCCAAAACCATAAATTTAGCTATAAATTTAGCTTTTAAACACCTGTAGCTTGGACACCTGTCAATATTTTTTTTTATTTATATACAAAATTGAAAGCTCCAAAACGAAAGTTTCAACCAGTGTCAAAAGTTTTTCTTAATTTTGACTTTGTTCGTCCGTCCGTCTGTCGGTATGCTTACACAAAGTTTTACACCGTTTGAAATAGAGAGATTTTGCTACGAGTAGGTATTGGAAAAAAATAATTTCATAGAAGAACTTTTTTCTGTAGCCCTCCTGTTACGGAGCTGCTGCCCCCCAAAGTTAGAAAAAGCCCTATATTCAAATTGTTATAACAAGAGTTCTATTAAATGTATTTTCAATCTGAAAACGGCAAAAGATAGCTGGTTTTATAAGCTTTATAAATTTTTTTTAAAAAAGACAAATGTTTAGGGTTGTCATACTGTATTAAAATTTACCATTATGCAAAACTCAATTTTTGCAAAATTTTTGGCGCCACATATCTTCTAAACGGTTTAATTTAGGCTCTTGAAATTTCAGGAGAAGATAAATCCTTAGAAATTATTAGGAGTCGGTTAACAAATTTTTTTTTGTCACGCCCCCTGTTTAGCAGCTATTAGGGCTCCAAAATTGAAATTTTTTAAACACTTAAATGAGAGACAGTTAAATGAGAGACTTCTTTCTGTTAGTATTAATCCAGCAATTTACTTTTATACAGGCCCGGTTTTAGGCATAGGCGACGTCGGCAGCTGCCTAGGGCGCCGATTTACAAGTGGGCGCCAAATAGTTCTGCTTTTTTTGTTAAGTAAATTAAATTAAATATTTTATAAACTTTCTATCTTTATATTGATATATACATATGTATGAATTTGTATATATATATGTATGTACGTAAAACATGTAATTCCATCGTTGTTTTAGTCCGATACCGATTACTTATTTCTTTTAAAATTTAAAAAAATACAACTGAAAATCGATTTAAAAAAATATTTTGCAAGTTTAAAAAAGTTAACTGAAAAGCGGTTTTAAAAAAAATTTAGCATATAGCATGCTCTGAAATTTTTTTAAATTACGCAATAATTTTTAGTTTTATTTTAAAAGAATAAAGTCACATGCAGTTAAAGTTTTAAAAGACTAAAGTAAATGTTAAAAAAGTTAAAAAATAAATAAACAGAAAGTGAAAAAAAAAATAAAATTTAATTAGTGCAGGGCTCAAATTTTTTTTATTTAAAGTATATATAATTTCGGTCGTACTTCCAGTATAATTTTTACATATATACAACACAGTAAGTTAATTTATATTGGATTTTTCTACACCTATTATTAAATCTATTATATTCTATTAATTTTTACTTGAGGTAGCATAATGGCAGATAGAAAAAAATTATCTGGCGCACAAAATAGAAAACGTAAAGCTGAAAAGAAAAATGAAGAAAAAAAGCAAGAAGGTGCTTTTCTGAAATATATTTGTCGTCAACAATCACAAGATAAAAATCGAAATGAAATGACTCCGAGAAAACAAGTAGACTGCAATTTGGAAGAGCAAATGGATAGGAACTCTACAACTAGAAATGCAGAGGTGCCTATTTTGACTGAGTTTCCACATACGAATGTGGAAGAAACTATAGAAGAAACTGAAGTTGAAACAATTGAAGAAACTGTTGAAGAACCTATAGAAGAAATTGTATTAGAAACTATAGAAGACACTGAAGAAATTTTAATTAATGAAACTTTGGAAATATTAGAAAGCGTAAATTCGAGTCTTGATTATAGTGATCCGGCAACTTGGTTAAATTCACATGACTTACGTTCTGACCGTTTGAGGCAAATTTTGGTTGAACACGGACCAGAACAAATTGAAGAATTTGATTTTCCTCAAAATGAGAGCCATAGAAAATTTTCAAAGAATTTTTATAGAAGGAGACTTGCAAATGGAGAAGAAATGCGGCGTCATTGGCTACAGTATTCCAAAACAACTAATTCGGCATTCTGCTTTTGTTGCAAAATTTTTAATAATAACCAGCGTGTAATACATCTCTCCGATAAAGGATCAAGCGATTGGAAAAATATGTCTGTAATTTTAGAAAGACATGAGAAAAATAAGGATCATTTAATTAATTTTCAAACCTGGAAGGAGCTAGAATTGCGTTTAAAAAAGAATAAAACTATTGACCAGGATAATTTGCGTCTCATAAAACAAGAAGAGAGACACTGGCAACAAGTCTTAGAGCGTCTTATAGGTCTAGTTAAAGTGCTTGCTACGCAAAATATTGCATTTCGCGGAAGCAATGAAAAATTGTATTCTCCTGGAAATGGAAACTTCCTTAGCTTTGTAGAATATTTGGCCTCTTTTGATCCAATTATGGGTGAGCATCTTCGCAGAATAAAGAACAATGAAACACAAGTTCATTATTTGGGAAAAGATATTCAGAATGAGTTAATACAACTTTTATCTAAGAGTATTAAAACAAAAATTTTAAAATCGATTTCCATGGCTAAATATTTTTCAATAATCCTGGATTGCACACCAGACGTTAGCCATACTGAACAAATGACGTTGATTATTCGTTTTGTCCATACAAATACAGAAAATTGTGATTTAGATCCCATATGCATAAGAGAACATTTTTTGGGATTTGTGAAACTAACAGATACAACTGGTGCTGGTATGACCGATAAAATCGTTCAGATGTTAGCAGATATGTCATTACCTATTGAGAACTTGCGTGGCCAAGGATACGATAATGGTAGCAATATGAAAGGCAAAGAAAATGGCGTGCAACGGCGAATTCTGAATCTAAATCCACGAGCACTATTTGTTCCTTGTTCTGCGCATTCATTGAATCTGGTTGTTAATGACGCTGTAAGCTGTTGTTTAGATGCTACATCATTTTTTATGTTAGTGCAACGAATATATGTCTATTTTGCCGCTTCAACACGTCGATGGGAAGTTTTAAAACGTCATGCTTCAAACTTGACAGTGAAGCCATTGAGCGATACAAGATGGGAGAGCCGAATCGATGCCCTTAAACCTCTACGCTATCAGCTAAGTAAAGATATTGCTGCACTTATTGATATTTTTCAAGATACTTCTCAAACAGGAGTTTCTGGTAATACTTCACGTATAGAAGCACAGGGCCTTGCTAAAGCTATTTCGAATTTCGAGTTTGTAGTTTCTGTTATTATCTGGTATGATATTCTTTTCAACATAAATATTACAAGCAAACAACTTCAATCTAAGAAAATTAATATTCAAGATGCTATTAAGCTACTAGAAGATACCAAAAAATTTCTATTCAACTCCCGAAATGATGAAGGTTTTGAAAGAATATTGGTAGATGCGCGAGAACTTGCTGAAGAATCAGAAATTTCCCCAATCTTTAAACAAACTCAGCGTATCAGAAAACAAAAAAAACAGTTCGAATATGAAGCCAACGATGAGCCCATTCAGAACCCAAAAGAAAAATTTAAGATCAGCTTTTACTTCGCAGTTTTGGATAGAGCTTTAAAATCTGTTGAGCAAAGATTCACCCAAATGTCAACGATAAATTCAACATTTGGATTTCTATACAACATACATAATTTGCAATATATTTCGTCAAAGAAAATATTAGAGGATTGTCTTAAACTGGAAAATTTTTTACGGCACGATGATTCTAAAGATATTGATGGTACAGATTTATTGAACGAATTGATATTTATAGCTAGACATATTCCAAAAAACTTATTGCCGGAAGATGTACTTAATTATATTTGTAAAAATAATATAGTGGACAGCGTTCCAAATATATTTGTTGCTTTGCGAATTTTATTAACCCGACCAGTTTTTGTGGCAAGCGGTGAACGAAGCTTTTCGAAGCTTAAACAGATCAAAACATATATAAGACCTACAATGTCACAAGAACGGCTTGTGGGATTAGCAATATTGTCGATTGAACACGAAATGGCGCGTGATATAGATACGAAGTTGCTGCTTGAAGATTTCGCTAAACTAAAAGCACGAAAAATTAAATTTTAAATGGTTTTTGTTTTTATATATATTTTTGTGTAATAAATAAATGAAGTATAGTTATTTTATTTTCATTTACTTCTTTAATTATTGGGTTTGTTTCTAAACTAGAGGCGCCATTTTTTTAGTTTGCCTAGGGCGCCAAATACTCTAGCGCCGGGCCTGCTTTTATATTAGAACACTTTTAAATGCAAAAGATCAACCATAAATTTTTGGTTAATGAAAATTGTCAACATTTTAAGCTTAAAAGTTTTCAAACATTAAAAGAACTGTTTCTTATACCAGCAATTCACTTTTATTTTAACACAGTAACAAATTCCTAAGATCTTCCTTAAATTTTTTATTTTCTACATTTTAGGGGACTATACCTACTACTTTAATAAAAGTATATATTGAAAAAAATATTTGTTTTTATTTTATTTTATACTTTTTAGTTTTAATTAAATTTTTTTTACACAATTATTTATATAGAATTATTATTAAATTTAATATTTAATTTGACAATTTCCAAGTTGGATCCCATTCATTAATAGTTAAAATCGGTTTATCTATTAACTAAAAATAATTTATTAAAATATCCCGTTTAGTAAATTTATCTAAATTAATTTAAATTTTATAACAGAAGACAAAAATATCATTTAAAAGCATTATAAGAACCTATGTATTAGTTTGTTAAACAAAATTGTTTTATATTTATTAGGCATCTTTAAGTCTGAATACTTTTTTGCACATTGTACATATACATATATGTATGTTTGTAATTACCTAGTTCTTTGTTTATGGTCTTTTATAATATTTCTGCATACATATACATACATATGCTCATAATAATATAACAATAACATGGTTGAAAATATTAATAGAAATATTAATGTCATTAATAAAAACTATTCACTTAAATATTTTTTGTTTACATTTCCATATACACCAAAAACAACATACGCACTGGCCTATTCATATAAGATTATTATCTTACTTATTATCTATAATATATACATACATATACATGTGGGAATTAATTAATTTCATACCAACTATATTTAATTCGGCTAGTATATTTGCATTCTATTTGCTATTTATTTGTTTTTGTTTTTAATGCATTTTTTGGAGAATTTAATATAGCAAGTACAATAGTAAATAGATTCCGTTATTTATAAATTTGTTTAAAGAAATTTGATATAAATTTGTTTTTTTAAAAACCAGTCTTGTTCGAAGAAGAAGAAGATTAAAACGTGGACGTGGACGTAATAAATCGAATATTGTTTTAAATTAAAAGTTAAAATTAAGGTAATAAATTGAATATTGTTTTAAATTAAAAGTTAAAATTAACGTAATAAATTGAATATTGTTTTAAATTAAAAGTTAAAATTAAATTAATAAATTGAATATTGTTTTGGATTTAAAGTTAAAATTAAATAAATTGAATACTGTTTTAGAGTAAAAGTTAAAATTAAAATTGATATTTTTATGATTTTATGAATAATAAATATTTTTGCTGAATATTGGATTAAACATTTTTTTGAACATTTTTATAATTTTTATAAGTTAAACAAATTTGATATTAAATTAATATATATAATAAAACATTTATTTTAATTTTTGTGAAAAAATCTGTGGTTTTTATTATTTCAAATACCATATTTGGGGGCTCAACCGGGATTTGAAAGAAATTAACGGACTTAAAACCACATGTTAAATTGAAGTTAAAAAATTAAAATACGAAAAAATTTTTTTTTTTCTTTTATAACTGTCATAACGAACTAAAAAAAAAAAAAATTATATATATTTTATTATATACCGTGGCGTTAGAAATGAAACTGTTAAAATTTGAAAATAATCTGTATTAAATATATAAAAAAAAAAATTTTATTTTAATACATTTTTTAAAATTATTGATTGTGCGTTTAATTAATACATTTAATATTGAACATTGAATTCGCTGAAAATAAGGTAGCTTAATTCTCAACCAAGTAAGTGCTTTTTAAATTTTAAATTATTAATATGAGTGGAAGGCGAAGACAGAGTAGACAAAATAGTAATATTGCTATTGACACACATGCAAATAGATTCACAACGCAGTCACATAATGTACAAGCAACAGGAGAAGTACAGTCAATTAAAATCAATTTTTCAGATTTCGAAAGCATGGTGCGTAAATTTTCTGCCGACGATACGATGAGTGTCAAAAAATGGTTGATTGAATTCGAACAGTATGCTGAAACTTTTTATTTAAATGATTTACAAAAATTTATTTTTTGCAAACGATGTTTGGAAGGCGCAGCGAAAGCTTTTATTGATGGTGACGCTAAACCGTTAAATTATTATGATTTAAAACGAAGTTTAATTCAAGAATTTGAATCAAAAATAAGCAGTGCCGAAGTGCACAACAAATTAAAAGAAAGGAAGAAGAAACACGATGAAACACTACGCGAATATTTATACCACATGACTGATCTTGCTTCACAAGCGGATGTGGATGATTTATCCATAATCGAATATGTTATCGATGGTATTAAGGATCATACCAATAACAAAATTATACTTTATGGTGCAAGAAATATAAGTGATTTTAAAGAAAAACTATTAATTTATGAAAAAGTTAAGAACGAATACAAAAAGTTTGGTGGCAAAAATTTTGAAGAAAGCAAGCAATTCAAAAAAGAAGGTTATATGTCAAAAGAAAGAAAACCACAAAGGAGAAATTATTGCTTCAATTGCGGTTCATCAGATCACGAATGGCATTCTTGTCCGGATAAAACAAAAGGTCCTAAATGCTTTGGTTGCAACGAATTTGGACATAAAAGAACAAATTGTACAAAGGAACCACAGAAGAAATCATCGCACGTTATAATAAAAAATGGTATGTACGTTCAGTGTAAAATAAATAATTTCATTTTAGATAGTTTGGTGGATACTGGAAGTGAAATTTGTTTAGTAAAAGAAAATTTTATACCATATATTGAGCCGAAATATTACAACAAGGATATAAAACTGTCTGTATCGGGCTTAGGGGCAACTGTTTCGACCAGTGGATCGTGCATCGTAAATTTTAAAATTGGCGAAGAAATTTTTGAAAACATAGAGGTCCATACCGTAAATTCAGATTTTATGAAACCAGATATAATAATCGGGATGAACCTGTTAGAATTGGCTGTAGTGACAATTGAAAAGGGAAAGGTTAATATCTCAAAGAAGATAAATTCTGAACGAAAAATAGAAGGAAATTCAGAAAATTTAAAAACATGTTTTTTATCAAAAATTTCACTTGATGTCATTGACGATGCAAATTTACCTGATACATCTCATCTCAAGGACAAAGATATTAGAAGAAAAGCACTCGCTCTCATTGAAAATTATAAACCCAAGGATCCCGTAGATCATCCAATTCAAATGAAGATTGTTACGATGGATGATACACCCATTTACAGAAGACCGAGACGATTTCCACCAAATGAACAAAAAATAATAGAAAATCAGGTTGAAGAGTGGTTACAAAAGGAAATTATTCGTGAAAGTAGTTCGGAATACTCCAGCCAGGTGGTCTTAGTTAAAAAAAAGGATGGTAGTAATCGATTGTGTATTGATTATAGAAACATAAATAAAAAAATTCATAAAGACCGATACCCCTTGCCAAACATCGAGGACCAAATTGATAAACTACAAGGTTCCCAATATTTTACAACTTTGGATTTGGAAAATGGGTTTTTTCATACGATGGTAGAAGAAGAAAGCAGAAAATTTACATCTTTTGTTACAACCAATGGCCAATATGAATTTATTCGGGTTCCTTTTGGCTTATGTAATTCACCTGCTGTCTTTCAAAAATATATAAACTACGTTTTAAGAAATTTAATCAGAGAAAATATTGTGGTTATTTATTTAGATGATATTGTAATCCCGTCAAAAACTATCGAAGAAGGTGTAATCAATTTGGAAAAGGTTTTGAAAGTAGCAGCTGAGCATGGGTTAAATATCAAATGGAAAAAGTGTCAGATTTTAAAGGAAGAAATTGAATATTTAGGTTATTTAGTTAAAAGAAATTTTATTTCTCCGTCACCGTCTAAAACGAAAGCCATAATAAATTTTCCTATTCCAACTAATACAAAACAATTACAAAGCTTTTTGGGTTTAGCCAGCTATTTTAGAAAATTTATAATTAACTTTGCAACCAAAGCTAAACCGCTCAGTGATCTGTTAAAAAAAGATAACTATTTTAAAATTGAAGAAATACAATTAACTGCTATAAAGGAAATAAAGAACATTCTTGCTAATAAACCGGTATTAAAAATTTTTGAATATGGTGCTGAAACGGAATTACATACAGATGCTTCTAAGGAAGGATATGGAGCAATCTTAATGCAAAGATGTGGTAACGATGGTTTGTTACATCCCGTTCATTTCATGAGCAAAAAGACATCCGATGCAGAAAAAAAATATTGTAGCTACGAACTCGAAGTGCTGGCAGTAGTTGAAGCAGTTAAACGATTTAGAGTGTATCTACTTGGTCAACGATTCAAACTGGTGACAGATTGCAAAGCATTTGAGTGTACCTTAAAGAAAAAAGATTTGGGCGTAAGGGTTGCCAGATGGGTACTTCTTCTAGAAGAATTCGATTACACCGTTGAACACAGGGCAGGAAATCACATGAAGCATGTTGATGCGCTTAGCCGTAATCCAATAAGTATGTGTGCAATTACAAATGATAACGACTTTTTGACAAGATTAAGAGCGGCCCAAAATAAATAATCCAGAATAATCCTTATGAGGACTATATCATTCACAATAGTATTTTGTGTAAAAATAAAAATAATAAATTACTTTTTGTTGTTCCAGATTCAATGATTGTTAATGTTATTAGGCAAGCTCATGATAAAGGTCATTTTCAAGTCAAAAAAACCAAAGAAATTTTAGAAAAAGAATTTTTTATCCAGAATCTTCAAAAACGAATTGAAATTTATATTCGAGGTTGTGTTAAGTGCATTTTAGCAGGAAGGAAAACTGGAAAAGCTGAGGGTTTCTTACATCCAATCCCTAAGGGCGACCAGCCGTTACACACATTTCACGTCGATCATCTGGGTCCAATGCAGACTACAAAAAAAAACTATAGATATATTTTCGCAATCATAGATGGTTTTACAAAGTTCTGTTGGTTGTTTCCTACCAAAACTCTTAACACTGAAGAGGTCATACTAAAAATCGAGAATATCGCGGAAACTTTTGGCTACCCCAAGAGACTTATAGCTGATCACGGTGGAGCATTCATTTCAAATAATTTCAAACATTATTGTGAAGAGCATGGGGTTCATTTATTATATACTACAGTGGGCGTACCAAGAGGCAATGGTCAGGTTGAACGTCTCCATTCTACTGTTATAAGCGTGTTGACAAAATTGTCTCTTCAAAATCCTGAAAAATGGTTCCAGTATGTTAAACCGGTGCAACAAATTTTAAACTCAACATTCCAAAGAGCAATTCAAACTACACCTTTTCATCTGCTAGTAGGAATAGAAATGCATACCAAAAACGATATTAAAATAATTGAAGTAATCGAAGACGAATGGAGGAAGCAATTTAATGACAACAGAGACGAAATGCGTGAGCAAGCAAAAAAGGGCATAATGGAAATTCAAGCTGAAAATACGAAAAAATTTTAATAAAAAAAGAAAGAAATCGAAGCAGTATAAAATCGGGGATTTAGTTGCAATTGAAAGAATTCAATTTGGCACAGGATTGAAAATTCGTCCTAAATTTTTGGGTCCCTATAGGATCACAGCAATCAAATCATTCGACCGATACAAAGTCGAAAAAGAAGGAAATCATGAAGGTCCGAACATTACAGAAACTAGTGCTGATAAAATCAAATGTTGGGCAGAAAATGATGATGATGATGATAATTTATTCGATATGGAAGAAGAAGAACATCCCATTGGAAATGAAAATTATTTGGAAATTTCATCAGGGACTGATGAATAGTCAGGAAAGGCCGAATGTGGGAATTAATTAATTTCATACCAACTATATTTAATTCGGCTAGTATATTTGCATTCTATTTGCTATTTATTTGTTTTTGTTTTTAATGCATTTTTTGGAGAATTTAATATAGCAAGTACAATAGTAAATAGATTCCGTTATTTATAAATTTGTTTAAAGAAATTTGATATAAATTTGTTTTTTTAAAAACCAGTCTTGTTCGAAGAAGAAGAAGATTAAAACGTGGACGTGGACGTAATAAATCGAATATTGTTTTAAATTAAAAGTTAAAATTAAGGTAATAAATTGAATATTGTTTTAAATTAAAAGTTAAAATTAACGTAATAAATTGAATATTGTTTTAAATTAAAAGTTAAAATTAAATTAAATAAATTGAATACTGTTTTAGAGTAAAAGTTAAAATTAAAATTGATATTTTTATGATTTTATGAATAATAAATATTTTTGCTGAATATTGGATTAAACATTTTTTTGAACATTTTTATAATTTTTATAAGTTAAACAAATTTGATATTAAATTAATATATATAATAAAACATTTATTTTAATTTTTGTGAAAAAATCTGTGGTTTTTATTATTTCAAATACCATATACATATATTACACATTAATACAAAATCATTTCGTAAATTTTACATTTTGTATTACGCAGATTACGCTTCGATTCTAATATACACATACAGAAAAGTAAACAAAAGCAAATGACTGATAAATTTTTTTTGTTGCATTTTCAAAATTTGAAGATGAATAAGTAAGGGTTCAAACTCGCTTCATGGTAAAATTTTTTTTTTTTATTTAAGTACCTACTTGTATAAATTTTAAATTAATGAAAACCCTAAAAATTTTTTTAATGAAACTGATCGTCTATATAATTATTTGGTCTATGTTTTTATATTATCAAAGTGAATTATTTTAGTTCTTAAAGTTACTAATTTTTAAAGAAACTATCCAAATAAATTAATTTTATTTGTAACTTTTTTTATTATTAAAAAAAAACAAAAAAAAAATTTTATCTCTGAAGGATGATCGAATGCTATTTACACCCTAAACCACCTTGCTAACCACTGAACATTGTATGCTTATAAATTTATGGCCAGATTTCTAATATAAATGTATCACTAACTGACAGAATAAAAAATAAAGCCATAGACACAGGGAAGTTCATATAAAAGTATATAATAGCTCGAATTTCGAACACAGGCGATGCTAGTAGACCATTAATCCACTCATGATATTCTAAACAAAAAGTAGTACAAAAACGAAGAAGATTATAGTTGCCCTTGTCAACTTTTAGATACCCGTGCATACCCACTAACCGTTATTTATGTCCCCTATGCTATTATAAATATTACAAAAAAAATATAAGAAAGTAAAATAGTTAAAAAAAAATTTAACTTTTTAGCCCATAATTTTTGCTCAAAAAAAAAATTAAATTTTGAATTCATTATACCATAATTTTTGCTTAAAAACAAAAAGAAAAAAAAACAGCCCGCCCTAAAAGTTGGTATGAATCATGATTTAAATCGTATGAAATCGTAACTCGAAATCGTTATCTACAAAAAAAAAAAAAAAACAACAAAACAAAACAAAACAAAATTCATATAATTTCATGTTAAATACAAGATGCATAGCAAAATTTCAAATTTTTATATGAAAATATTGGAATTAAAAAAGTTAGTTGTTCGAGTGCTACCCGAAGTTTTGGTCCGATCTTAGCCAAAAAAAATAGGGAACCTAGAAATTGATTGAAAAATATTTTGTGAAAATTTCAAAACTGTAGCTCTTTTAGTTTTTGAGTTATCGTGCTGACACACAGATGGACGGACGGACAGACAGACACACATAGCTAGATCGACTCATTTTTTCGATTCTGAGCCAATACGTACCCTTGACACTATATCTAGCTCGTCTAGATCGATGCGTTACAAACGGAGGAGCAATTTTAATATACCCGATGTCATATATGTATGCACGGGTATAAAAAGAAAAAAAATTTAATATAATAAATAAAAATTCGGCCATCCCGACTCTGAAAATTGAAAAAAAAATTTCCCGCCCAAAAAGTTGGTGCGAGTGATGCCAAACTTTCCAACGTACTTGCTCCATAACATTTTCATTTTTAGCTTTGTGGCTTCATTATGTTAAAAGTTATAAGATTGAGAACTTTTTATGGAAGCATCCTAAATAAGGTGTTCGAATATTTTCAAAACTTCGAAAAATTGCTAACCATATGTTAAGACGTCATTTTCGGGAACCTGACATTTAAGGTATTTTTGGTTAGAAAATTTGTTGGTTTCCTATTGTTTTTGGTTAAAACCGGGTTATGGCTTCGGGGACCTGCCATACAACTTTTTTGCAACAATATGAATTCCTTCCAACTCATAACGCTGGGATGATGAAAATTACACACGGTTAGGTATACAATAAAACAAGCACATACGTGAAATTTAAAAATATTAAGATTAATTTTCGGAGAGCTGCCATCCAAAATTGTTTATTCGATAAATGCGAATCTAATTAAGCTACGTGGTTAAAATTAAAACTGAGTAAGTAAAATAATAGGGCAAGATTTTTTTTTTTTTTTTTTTTTACGAGGGAATGGAAAGCTCGAAAGCCACCCATTGAAACTATGCGGTGTTTCTTTGGGTAGTGTATGATTTTAACACACCAAAACCACACCCTTTTTGAACCAAACTTTAGGAGGGAACCTGTAATACAAATGTACGGTTTGGTTACAGGGATGAGGATATGGAAGGATTTAGGATTATGGTGGAAGTTATTTGGAATATTTGGATTATGGGGGATGGGGAAAATTAGATGGGATATTTAGAAGAAAGATGTTAATGTTCTTCTTAAATTTGGTTAAATCGTACATATATACATTATCAACTTTGGGGAACGAGAAGAGCGCATGACAAACGAATTTCAATAAGCCGTGTTACGCCATCTAGCTAGTTCAACTGTGTAGGGATGAGCATCTGTTGCCCTCCTTGTTTCCCTTTGGAAAATCTTGAATGGAGGCATAAGTTGTTTGATTTCTTTAAAACAGGTGTTAGTCCCTACAAGATATCTATAAAACAACACGCGACGATGGCTGAGTGGAGTGAGCGTTAAGGTAACACTGGGATCATTTATAAGACGAATAGCTCCGTTTTGCACTTTATCGAGATATCCCAGCGCCGTAATAGGAGCACCAGCCCAAATATGTGCATTATACTCCATTTTCGGCCTAATATAAGTTTTATAGATATTGAGGAGATCAGAGGATGAGAAGTAAGTTTTGCAACGATACAAGAAACCCAAACATTTGGAATTAAAATTCTGGTGAAAAAAAAATAAGTTCTGGTCGAAATGATTGATTTTGATGAAAGCAATACATTTTGTTTATTCAGTAGTTTTCATTTATAACGAACTCGGAATATTAAATTAACAATACAATAATTAAATTTTACCTAAAACTTTAAGTTGTTTATTACATTCATATTTGTTTTATTTAAAATTATTATGTCTAATAATGTTGCATGGTGATTAATTTAGTATTTTTTATTTAGTTTTAAATTTAAAAAAAAATATAGTTTATTATTATTGAAATGTAGTTTCTATTTACCAATGTAGCTATTAAATTTAAAAATGGAATAAGGGGATTTCTTAGATTTATTGAGAAACTTTTTTTTTGTAGTAGTTTTTTTTTTATCGATGTAGATATATAGTAAATCTTAAAATTGAGATTTAAAAAAAAACTTGACTTCTGTCAACTTGACTATTATTTTGTAATTCTGGCGGCTTCAATATAGTGTAATAAATACTAAATACTAAACTTATGAATTATGATATGTTAAATGTTGTTGTACGTATTATGTATAAAATGTTTAGAAAAAAAGTACAGTTTTCTATATGAAGGACAGCATTAACTCGAATTTTGGCTACTGGACTTCAATAAATATATGTATTAATGTATAGGTTTAAATATAATAAAATTTTCAGAACATTATACCTATATTAGAACAATATATTTATATGCATTTAGAATTAAAATCGCTTTTTAGTACATTTTCAAAAATTTTGTAAAAATGTACCTATATAGTTTCACTATGTCCGTCCTTCCGTCCGTCCCTTTTAACAACGATTGACTAAAAAATGTCAGTAACGGGTAGGTATTGCAATAAAAATAATTGAATGTTAAAACTTTTTTCTATTTCCCCTCCCGTTACGGAGCTACAGCCCCGCAAAGTCGGAAAAAGCCCTATATTTATGAAAACGGTACAAGACAGCTGCTTTTATAAGCTTTACAAACTTTTGAAATGTATAGGGTTACCATACGCTATTAAAATTTACCGTTATCTAAAACTAAGTTTTGCAAAATATTTGTCTCTTCATAACTTCTCAACGGCTCAATCTAGAAACTTGAAATTTTGGGAAAAGTTAGATCCTCAGAAATAAATAGGAGTTACTAAATAATTTTTTTTTTTTGTTAAGCCCCCTGTTTAGGAGCTGAAAGGGGTCCAAAACCATAAATTTAGCTATAAATTTAGCTTTTAAACACCTGTAGCTTGGACACCTGTCAATATTTTTTTTTATTTATATACAAAATTGAAAGCTCCAAAACGAAAGTTTCAACCAGTGTCAAAAGTTTTTCTTAATTTTGACTTTGTTCGTCCGTCCGTCTGTCGGTATGCTTACACAAAGTTTTACACCGTTTGAAATAGAGAGATTTTGCTACGAGTAGGTATTGGAAAAAAATAATTTCATAGAAGAACTTTTTTCTGTAGCCCTCCTGTTACGGAGCTGCTGCCCCCCAAAGTTAGAAAAAGCCCTATATTCAAATTGTTATAACAAGAGTTCTATTAAATGTATTTTCAATCTGACGGCAAAAGATAGCTGGTTTTATAAGCTTTATAAATTTTTTTTTAAAAAAGACAAATGTTTAGGGTTGTCATACTGTATTAAAATTTACCATTATGCAAAACTCAATTTTTGCAAAATTTTTGGCGCCACATATCTTCTAAACGGTTTAATTTAGGCTCTTGAAATTTCAGGAGAAGATAAATCCTTAGAAATTATTAGGAGTCGGTTAACAAATTTTTTTTTTGTCACGCCCCCTGTTTAGCAGCTATTAGGGCTCCAAAATTAAAATTTTTTAAACACTTAAATGAGAGACAGTTCTTCTTTCTGTTAGTATTAATCCAGCAAATTACTTTTATATTAGAACACTTTTAAATGCAAAAGATCAACCATAAATTTTTGGTTAATGAAAATTGTCAACATTTTAAGCTTAAAAGTTTTCAAACATTAAAAGAACTGTTTCTTATACCAGCAATTCACTTTTATTTTAACACAGTAACAAATTCCTAAGATCTTCCTTAAATTTTTTATTTTCTACATTTTAGGGGACTATACCTACTACTTTAATAAAAGTATATATTGAAAAAAATATTAGTTTTTATTTTATTTTGTACTTTTTAGTTTTAATTAAATTTTTTTTGCACAATTATTTATATAGAATTATTATTAAATTTAATATTTAATTTGACAATTTCCAAGTTGGATCCAATTCATTAATAGTTAAAATCGGTTTATCTATTAACTAAAAATAATTTATTAAAATATCCCGTTTAGTAAATTTATCTAAATTAATTTAAATTTTATAACAGAAGACAAAAATATCATTTAAAAGCATTATAAGAACCTATGTATTAGTTTGTTAAACAAAATTGTTTTATATTTATTAGGCATCTTTAAGTCTGAATACTTTTTTGCACATTGTACATATATATGTATGTTTGTAAATACCTAGTTCTTTGTTTATGGTCTTTTATAATATTTCTGCATACATATACATACATATGCTCATAATAATATAACAATAACATGGTTGAAAATATTAATAGAAATATTAATGTCATTAATAAAAACTATTCACTTAAATATTTTTTGTTTACATTTCCATATACACCAAAAACAACATACGCACTGGCCTATTCATATAAGATTATTATCTTACTTATTATCTATAACATATACATACATATACATATATTACACATTAATACAAAATCATTTCGTAAATTTTACATTTTGTATTACGCAGATTACGCTTCGATTCTAATATACACATACAGAAAAGTAAACAAAAACAAATGACTGATAAATTTTTTTTGTTGCATTTTCAAAATTTGAAGATGAATAAGTAAGGGTTCAAATTCGCTTCATGGCAAAATTTTTTTTTTTTATTTAAGTACCTACTTGTATAAATTTTAAATTAATGAAAACCCTAAAAATTTTTTATATGAAACTGATCGTCTATATAAATTATTTGGTCTATGTTTTTATATTATCAAAGTGAATTATTTTAGTTCTTAAAGTTACTAATTTTTAAAGAAACTATCCAAATAAATTTTATCTCTGAAGGATGATCGAATGCTATTTACACCCTAAACCACCTTGCTAACCACTGAACATTGTATGCTTATATATTTAACTCATTTTTTCGATTCTGAGCCAATACGTACCCTTGACACTATATTTGGCTCGTCTAGATCGATGCGTTACAAACGGAGGATCAATTTTAATATACCCGATGTCATATATGTATGCACGGGTATAAAAAAAAAAAATTTAATATAATAAATAAAAATTCGGCCATCCCGACTCTGAAAATTGAAAAAAAAAATTTCCCGCCCAAAAAGTTGGTGCGAGTGATGTCAAACTTTCCAACGCACTTGCTCCATAACATTTTCATTTTTAGCTTTGTGGCTTCATTATGTTAAAAGTTATAAGATTGAGAACTTTTTATGGAAGCATCCTAAATAAGGTGTTCGAATATTTTCAAAACTTCGAAAAATTGCTAACCATATGTTAAGACGTCATTTTCGGGAACCTGACATTTAAGGTATTTTTGATTAGAAAATTTGTTGGTTTCCTATTGTTTTTGGTTAAAACCGGGTTATGGCTTCGGGACCCTGCCATACAACTTTTTTGCAACAATATGAATTCCTTCCAACTCATAACGCTGGGATGATGAAAATTACACACGGTTAGGTATACAATAAAACAAGCTCATACGTGAAATTTAAAAATATTAAGATTAATTTTCGGAGAGCTGCCATCCAAAATTGTTTATTCGATAAATGCGAATCTAATGAAGCTACGTGATTAAAATTAAAACTGAGTAAGTAAAATAATAGGGCAAGTTACTTGGCGAAGTTGGACATTACTCGTACCAACTGTTAGGGTAGACCCAATTTTTTTTTTTGTTTGTTTTTGTTTTTATTTTTATGGTTTTTTTTTAACAACAACTATGGGACAAGGTGGATCAAATTTAATTTTTCAATTATTTTACTCTTTTATATATATTCTTTTAATATAATAGCATAAGGTAATTAAATATCGTTTTATTTTATTTTATACATCTGGGGGGTATGCACGGATATCTGAAAGTTGACAAAGGTAACTAGAATCTTCCTCGTTCCTTAATATTCAATTCTTCAATTTTACATTTTTTGGTTCTGAAATATTTTGTTCTTAAGCTTAAATTTTTTAGGGATAGAAAAAGGTGTTCTAGATATTGTCATAAGGTTACTGAGACAAACAAAATGTTATTACAAAAGAAACGTTTGTTATATGTAAAACTAAAAATTCTTTTATTATAATAAAACTAATTCGATGTTTAAAATGTTAAATGATATTTTTAATTATTACAGAACAAATTATTTTATTACCTATTTAATTATTGTTAATAAGAAATTTATTTTTTTAAATTTTAGCAAACATATTTATATCATAACAATTGTTGAAGACAAAAATATAATAATATTTGAAAAGTTAGTCAGCTTTTTTAGGACATTTCCGAAAAATTTTGAAAATATGTGCTGATTTTGTTTTTAAAAAACCAACAACAATGTGCAAAAAAAAATTTTACAAATAACGCTGTCACAAATTTTTAAGCACATTTCAAATCTAAAGTGTGTTCATATGTTACAAAAACTTTTACACCGTTGCTGAAAGACAAAAGAAATTTTAAGTATGGGTAGGTATAAAAAAAATAATTTCATGGAAGAACATTTGTCTGTAGCCCCATCCGTTACAGAGCTCCCCAAATTCGAAAAAAACCCTATATTTAAATTGTTTTAATAGGAGTTCTGCATTTTGAAAACGGTAAAAGACCGCTGTTTCTATAGGTTTTATAAATTTTTAAAAGGCAATTGTATAGAAATACCATTTATTACTCTTTTATTGTTCTTATTGCTCCTCTTCAGAGCATAAGATATCTATTAGGCATCTCCATCTGCCTCTATTCGGACCAGTTATTTTTGCTTCCTCCCATGTTTTCCCAATTAAGGTCAGTTCTTCTAATATCATTAGCCTCCAGGTGTTATTGGGCCTCCTCGTCTTCGGGTTCCTTGTGGGTTCCAATCTAAGGCTTCTCTTGCTATGCTCTCTTTCGGCATTCTAAGTGTGTGCCCTGTCCACCTCCATTTTTTCTTTTTGATCTCTTACCCGATCGGTTCTGTGTTGGTAAGTTTCCATAGGTCATTATGGCTCATTGTGTTGGGCCAGTATTCTTTGCATATGATATTTAGATATTGGTTCATTAACCTGTAGATTCTATGTGATGTTGATCGTAACTAACCAAGTTTCACTTTAATATGTTAAGTTGGTACCCCTGGACATTTGGGTGTTTTTCCATATAGGCTGTAAGCGACCGAACATTGACTTTGTCTTCTTGATTCTGCTCTCTATGTCGGCTTTTATATTTTTATGGATTGCAATCATGCTTTTAAAAGTAATGTGAAAAGTAAAAATCATCTCAAAAAATCCAAAAATGAGAAATTATGCAATATCTTAGACAAAAACAAACAAAAAGTGAATGAATTGCAAGATTTAGTGAATAAACTGCAAAAAGAAAATGCAGCATTAAAAGAAGCTATGAAAAAGCGACTCGGAACCACTTCAAATGAAAGGGTTGAGAAGAGCTTCAATTATCCTATTCCACTGATAGACACCGATTTCGAGGACAAGAAATCGACAATAAAAGTATAGAATATAACCTCACAATTCCAGAAAAAAAAAATTACTTAAATAAAAAACAAGTAAAGAAACAGTCAGTCGGTGCAACCGACTTAAAAATACCCTTTTTGGTTCAAACTTAATGACCAGTCCATAAGTTATTTGAAAACCTAGAGCTTTTATTAGTTTGATAGTAAGACATACCTTACCAAATTAACTTTATAAAAACATTTTCTAATTATTTTATTATTCAAAAACATTCAAAATTCTTACTAATTTATCTATTTAAACATATTAAAAAACTTGAAATAAATGTATTCATAAAATGCAATTACAAAATTACATATTTAAAACTTTTCATCCAATTCAATAATATTTTACACACATGCAGCAATTACTTCTTTTCAGAATTTTTTGCTGTAGTGCATTTACTGTTGAATGATTTAGTACCCTTGATTAATTATTTGAATTTGCTGTCGTGCATTTACTGTTGAATGATTTAGTACTCTTGATTAATTATTTGAATTTTAAATAACTTTAAAATTTATTATCTTATTTTACTTATTTCTTAATGTTATATATAATCCAATTATAATATTTTAATACTTTTACGTTTAAGTTTAAAATTACGTATTAGGTACGGTGGTACGCAATTCGACCAAAAGCTTCTCGAATCGACACCCACTGTCCAATTTCGACTATAAGCAATCCCCGCGGTTCTCTCAATACTAGTAATCTAGAGTCTAAATTTCATCAAAATAGCGTCATTAGTTTTCCTGAATCGACTCAGGAGGTCACGCTGATCCCACATATATATACCTTTCCTTATCGAGATCGCTTCCTTTAGAGATTACAAACACCATTACAAACACCACACCCTACGCCTATAAAATAAGAAAAGAGTATATTAACTTTGGTATGGTGTTTGTAACCACAAAAGAAAGCGAGCTAGATATGGAAAAGTATATATATTTGTGATCACCGTGACCTCCTGAGTCGATATAGCCGTGTCCGTCTGTAGGCACGATAACTCAAAAACTAATGGAGCTATCTTGATGAAAGTATAACTGTAGGTTACTAGGACTTAAAGTACGGGGGGAATTGCATATGGGCGAAATCGGCCCATGGGTTCGGATTCTGGACCTTTTAATTGTTCTAAGGGTCAAGGAACATATAAAACGAGGAAGAGTGTAGTAGAGTAGACTGTGTCAACTCTGGGATACCCGTATGACCGTTATATAAACATTATATTATTATTATTATAAACGTTAATTACTTTTGGCAAAATTTCAAACATACCAACTGTATTAGGTGAAATATAATGCTCATATAAAAGAAGGAGTTGTATGGCAGCTACACGAACCCTCTGCAGTAGGCCAACCAAATTTTGCAGTAACTTTGGCCATTATACTAAACTATTTTTGGCAAAATTTCAGACACTCAACTTCAATAGGTATAGAGTAATGCTCATATAAAATAAGAAGTTGTATGTCAGCTATTCGAACCCTTTGCAGTAGACCAACCAAATTTTGCAGTAACTTTGGCCATTACACTAAACTATTTTTGGCAAAATTTCAGACACCCATCTTTAATAGGTATAGAGTAATGCTCATATAAAAGAAGGAGTTGTATGGCAGCTACTCGAACCCACTCCACTAGACCAACCAAATTTTGCAGAAACTTTGGCCATAAAACTAAACTACTTTGCCAAAATTTCAGACACGTAGCTGTAATAGGTACAGAGAAATACTCATATAAAAAAAGAAGTTGTATGGCAGCCACCCGAACCCATGGACCAAAATTGCTGGATTTAAATAGCGATGACGGCTTTTGCAAAAAAACTAATTTGCGAAAATTTCAAGATCCTTGCGCCTTTAGTTTTTGAGTTATCGTGCGGACGGACGGACAGACGGACAGACGGACAGACGGACGGACGGACGGACATACATAGCTAAATCGATTTATTTTTCGATTCTGATCCGATCCATACACTTGAGTCTATATCTACCCCCCCTCCTTCTCTGCGTCACAAACGTAATGGCAAATTTATTATACCCTTTGACTATATAGTCATACGGGTATAAAAATAAGGATAACTCAACAACTAATGGCGTTACAATCATGAGACTATGGCGGGGACTGCGTACGAACGAGTTAGGACCATGTGTTCGGATTCTAAGTTTTTGATCGAATTTAGGCCAAACAAGCATAATTCCGGAACGAATGAAGATAAAACCTTCAAATTTGGTATTAGTGTGCAAATTTGGTATCAGTCCTGGAAATTTAGGACCAATTGGAGTAGTGGGTCGGGGACCATCCACACAGTTCTAAAGACCTTAAAGCATATCATTGAAATAATTAAAAAAATTAGCTTAAAATTAAGATAGAACGTTCCAATTGTGTACAAGGGATCAATATAATATTGAAAGAACGGCGCGGACTGCACAAGACCTTAAAGCATAATATATTCGAAATTAATAAGGATAAAAAAATCAAATTTGATATACTATTTCCTATTTCTGTTCCTAGTTAACGCATTTATATTTTTAAAAGTCTAAGGATTTTTCTATTAAACATATTATGTATTATATTTTATAAATTAAAAACTAAATATTTTTTGAATTTTTTTATATCATATCTATATTTTATTGAATTATTACCGTAGGTAATATATAATTAAGAAATTGTGTACGATACTTAAGTTGTAAAATTTAATTTTGTATTAAAAATTCAAAATTTATCATTCTATTTTAGAAATATATTTATTGCATATTTTGATTATTAAATTTTGTGATAAAAAGCTAATGAAAGCATTAATTGTTTTAACTAACATTAAAAACCATGAAATTATATAAACTTTTATATTAATATTATTACAAGATAATATTTCTTTCGAATAACTTTGAGTTTAATTATATAGAATATTAAAAAATAAGTAAATTAAGAGAATAAATTTAAAAATTATTGAAAATTGAAATAATTAACCGAAGGTACTAAATCATTCAATAGTAAATGCACTACAGCTTAAAATCCTGAAAAGGAGTAATTGCTGCTTGTGTGTAAAACTTTATTGAATTGGATAAAAGTTTTAAATATGTAATTTTGTAATTGCATTTTACGAATACATTTATCTCAATTTAATTTGTTTTTTAATATTTTAAATAGATAAATTAGTAAGAATTTTTAATATTTTTAAATTGATAAAATAATGTTTTTAGTATTATAAAAAAAATTTGGTTAGCCATGTCTTACGATCAAACTAATAAAAGCTTTTATGATTTTAAAATGACTTATGGACTTCCCATTAAATTTGAACCAAATAGGTGTAGAGTATTATTACGTCGGTTGCACCGACAAAGAAATAAAAAATTTAATATTAAAATTTGAAAAAGAGAGAAATGAAAACAAAAACAAATTTCAACTAATTTTTGAAAAGCTTAATATGAAACCTAACCAATAACTTATCACGTTTAATTAAAACTTACAAATTAATTTCAGTAAACGACAATTCTCTAATCTCCTACAATGAAAACTCTCACTTGTATACTTTCTCGAAAATAATAAACCAGATATAATTTGCATGGGGAAACGAAATTCAAAACATCTAATCACATGTGAATCAATAATTATAATTAGATTAGAAGAGATCGTACAAATGAAATTAAAGGTGGTGATGTTGCCATAGACATGGAAAATATAGTTGTTTATAAAATTATAAAAACGATATTTTTAATGATTTTTTTTGCATTGAGCAAAGTATTATCCAACTTAAATTAAATCAATAAATCAAAGAAAAAAGTTATTTATAATTTCTATTTACTCTTCAAATAGAAATTCATATAATTTTTTAACAGAATAAGAAAAAAATTTTGATTTGTTAAGAACTTTCGTTGTCGTTATCATTGTGCGTGTACAATAAGTTGTTGGAAATAGGTATCCGTCGAGGTTTTGGGGATGAGCATCAGTGCCCATAAATTTGAATATATTGTTATGAAAGTCTTTAAGTAGCCTATAGTATGCCGTAAATGATTGTGGTTTTGCGATAAAAGTATAAAATTTAAAATTCTTAAGGTTTGTGGTTTTGAGATAAGAGTATAAAATTTAAAATTTTTGTATTCTCTTATCTACTAAATATTTTTATTTTATTAAAATTTTGTTTTATTACAAATAAGAAATAGAGTATAAAATTGAAAATTTATGGATATTTTTTTTGTTTGTTTTTTTGTTTTTCTTATTTATTTTCATTATCTCAAAAATAGTTATATGCTCGTACAGAGTATATTTTTCATATATTTATAACAATAATAATTCACTAATTTTATTTCAATATGAAAAATTAAAAGATAAAAATATAATTTTAACAGTGCATGTTAAATATAAATGCAAAAGATTTTAATTATAAAGCAAAAAGTAGTAATTGATTTATATATTGTACGTCTCTAACAGTGATTGTTTTATGGTTTTTTTATATTTATATAAAGGTAAGTTTTTAATTTGATCATCTGTTTGATAATAGGAATTATAACTGCTATTAATTATTGGATCAAGCTCATGCAGCCGAGCTCCTAGTTGACACCTTAATTGATTCGTCGATATTGTATAGTAAATTATGTATATCATAGTTTTTGATTATTTTTATATTTGATTTAATTTTTTGATATTCTATGTTATTTATATGAATTAACTGTATCATTTTTTTATAATCATTTAATTTTAATATGCTATTTTTATAATGCATTTCATTAGTAATTCATTTTATTAGTAATACATTTTTTGATGTAATTCTAGATTCTTATTAAATGTTTTCCCCCATATTCCTATACCATATGTATAACTATGAAATAGGCTGTAATATATAGACATTTTTATTTTATCTGGTACCCTATCTCCTATTTCTTTCAATAATCCAGCTATTTTTCTCGTTTTTGCAGTAAGACCTGCGCCGTGTGTATTCCATGTTAACTTATTGTCTATAGTTACTCCAAGATATCTGTATTAATTTGCAATTTCTAATTTGGAGCCATTATGGCGTACTGGAATTTGAACATTACTTTGTTTTAATAGCATAATTTTTGTTTTCTTGACATTTACATTGAGTTTATGTAAACACATTCAATTATGTATCTTAAACATGTCATTATTCATCTTCAAGCTGAGATCTTGACAATCAATTCGAGAATACACTATCGAAATATCGTCTGCATATATAATTGGTTTTCCGTTTAAGTTTAACTTAGAAAAGCTACTTATATAGGAGGAAAACAAAGATGATCCAAGTGAGCTTCCTTGTATGACACCGAAATCAATGGTTTTAGTAGAACTTTTTAGTGTACCGCATTCTGTGTATTGCTATCTTGTAAGTAACTTTTAAACCATTTGAACTATGTTTTCGTTACACCACATTCAAATAGCACCCTTAAAAGAGAGGATATATCAACAGAGTCAAAAGCTTTTTATAGATCAAAGAACACAACGCTTACTTTGTTCTCTTTACTAAATTCTTCTTGGGTATGAGCTATAAGATCAAAAATTGCTGCTGTTGTGTTAGATTCCTTTGTGAAGCCGTATTGACGTTGGCAAATCAACTTGTTTTCTCTAAGATATTCACTCAGTTGCAAGTTTACACATGTTTCTATTATCTTACAAAATACTGAGGCAATTGAAATCGGACTATAGTTATTAATATTTTCTTTGTCGCCTTGCCTTTTATACACAGGAATGACTTTGTTAATTTTTAAAGCTCCAGGCATTATACCTTCTTCTATTGATGCATTAATTAGCATAGTGATTGGTTTAACTAATTCAGCTTTGTATTCTTTTATTAAAGATGTTTTTATCTCATCCGTGCCTGAACTGTGAGTGTTAGTTAACTTTTCATTAAGTTTTAAAGTTCTGTTTCACTTACTTTTTTTAAACGAAACTCGGTCGGGGTTCTTAATTTTGGGTAATAAATAGTGTTGTAACTGGATGCCATTGTTTTTCCTACAATAAAAACTAGGAAGAGTGTAGTAGAGTAGAATGTGTCAACTCTGGGATACCCGTATGACCGTTATATAAACATTATATCATTATTATTATAAACATTAATTACTTTTGGAAAAATTTCAAACATACAGCTTTATTAGGTGTAGTGTAATGCTTATATAAAAGAAGCAGTTGTATGGCAGGTACTCGAACCCTCTGCAGTAGACCAACTAAATTTTGTAGTAACTTTGGCCATTACACTAAACTATTTTGGGCAAAATTTCTGACAGTCAGCTTCATTATGTGTAGTGTAATGCTCATATAAAAGAAGGAGTTGTATGGCAGATACTCGAAGTCTCTGCAGTAGACCAACCAAATTTTGCAGAAACTTTGGCCATAAAACTAAACTACTTTTGGCAAAATTTCAGACACGCAGCTGTAATAGGTACAGAGTAATCTATATATATAAAAGCGGAAGTTTGTTTATTTGTTTGTTTGTTTGTATGTAACGAGTTGGCTCCTAAACTGCCCAGCCGATTTTCATGAAAATTTGTATATAGAGGTTTTTGGGTACAGAAAGAAATCGTGGCCCAAAAATTTTGCTCTGACGGACCGCCAAGTTGGGGCTGTGGTGCAAGTATTTAAACTTCTTTGTTCTAAAATGAAAACGGTTTGACCGATTGACTTCAAATTTTGTATACGTCATGCTCTTTGAGAATTGAGTTGACATTATTAACAGTTTTGGAATTTGTTAACTCATGTCGGGCCGACGGGTGGTCAAAAAAAATTTTGGGTCCAAATTTTGTCCGATTTTCCGAAATTCTGCTTTGGCTTAAGAGAAAGCCCTAAAAAAATTTTTGTTGAGTTCCATTAACCCATTGCGGCCCGACAGCTTTTTATAGGTTTTTTCAATACTTTACTTTAAATTCAAAACGGTTTGACCGATTTTCTTCAAATTTTGTATACGTGCTATCCTGTGGGAATTCAGTTGACACTATTAACAGTTTTGGAATTTGTTAACCCATGTCGGGCCGACGGGTGGTGAAAAAAATTGTTGGGTCCAAATTTTGTCCGATTTTATGAAATTCTGCTTTAACTAAAAAGAAAGCCCCAAAAAAAATTTTGTTGAGTTCCATTAATCCATTGCGGCCCAACAGCTTTTTATAGGTTTTTCCAATACTTAACTCTAAATTAGAAACGGTTTAACCGATTTTCTTCAAATTTTGTATATGTGCTCCCCTGTGAGAACTGAGTTGACACTATTAACAGTTTTGGAATTTGTTAACCCATGTCGAGCCGACGGGTGGTCAAAAAAAATTTTGGGTCCAAATATTGTCCGATTTTACGAAATTCTGCTTTGGCTTAAAAGAAAGCCCTAAAAAAGTTTTGTTGAGTTGCATTAACCCATTGCGGCCCAACAGCTTTTTATAGGTTTTTTCAATACTTTACTCTAAATTAGAAACGATTTGACCGATTTTTTTATGTGTGAAGCAACTTGAAAATGGAGTTGAGTCTTTTAATAGTCGGTCCTACGTTTGGTCAAAAACAATTTTTTGGAAGTAAATTACGTCAAATTTTGGAAAGTAGTTTGTACTGCTTTGAATTACAGAAAGTTTCAAAAATTACTAGAATAATCCTAGAAAATCGTTTTAAAAGATTGCTTTCATACATTTTAAAATTTACATGTGATAACCGTGTATAATTTTTGTGTTAACTTTTTGCAGTAACATCAACTTCAATTAAACCTCCATTGAGAGGCGTAGCAACGCGCACCGGGTATTAACTAGTACTCATATAAAAAAAGAAGTTGTATGGCAGCTACCCGAACCCATGGACCAAAATGGCTGGATTTAAATAGCGATGACGGCTATTGCAAAAAAACGAATTTGCGAAAGTTTCAAGACCCCGGCTCCTTTAGTTTTTGAGTTATCGTGCGGACGGACGGACAGACGGAGGGACATACATAGCTAAATCGATTTATTTTTCGATTCTGATCAGATCCATATACTTGAGACTATATCTACTCCCCCTCCTTCTCTGCGTCACAAACGTAATGATAAATTTATTATACCCTTCGACTATATATACGGGTATAATTATTGAACTTATTAATTTTAATAATCACTATTGTTATTTGTACCATCTGTAGCAATATTTTTTATCAAATTCCAAATTTTTCGTGGATTATTATTTGTTTTTTTAAATTCATTAATATTATAAGCACATCTTTTTTTTCTTTTACTTAACGTTAGAATATTTAACCACTTATATTTTAACTTGAAGTAAGAAAAATTAGAATTTTTTTTTTTTTTTTTTTTAACTTTTATTTTTGTTTATTTCATTATAAGTATTTACAATTAGCAAAAAGTTTTATAAAACTAATTTTAATTCTTAAATTAATTATAACTAAAACCTTAATGCAGTTTAAATTGCTTAGTTTTTTTTATTCTAATAATTTATACAATCTCTAAGTTATTTTAATTTTTCTGAAATAATGTATTGCATTTTGAGTTTTTTGGAAAATATTAAAAACCAAAAATTAATTATATTTTTTAATTTTTTATAAAAACAAGTAAAACTTAAGCTAGCTTATATCTAATGCTAAAATTAAAACTTAATCTAAAACTATCTAACTTAGCCTAACCTTATCCTAATATATTATGAAATTTTAACATCATTTACTTTTAATTTTATAAACTATTTAACCACCAATAGTTTTTTTGTATTTGTTTATCCCTTTCAGGGATAAACATGTCGTATTTTAATAAATTAGTTTCAATATTATGGGGGTCATATTCTATGCACTTGCATGTAGCCCGTCTATTATAGTGATATAATAGGGGGACATGCTCATGGTTTTGAATATACCCTTTGGAATCTAGGTAAATAAAATGTTCGGGCGCAATGAAACCCGTTTTTAAACTATATTTAATATACTCTTCGTTTAATAATAAACTCTTCGTACTCTTCGGTAATATATGTTTGATATTAAACCATTTTCTAACGTGCTAAGAGATCTATCAAAATGATTACGTATAATTTTTATTAAAAAGTTATCGAATCTTATTATATTTGCCTTACGGTACAAGCATTTATTGGAATAAAAATGTTTGTAGTCCGTTTCTGGTTTTCTATGTAGATTTACGCAGGCTCTTATGCATTTTCGTTCAAAAACCGTGATTTTTTCCATTTGGCTTGCACTAATATTGAACCAAATTGGTCCAGCATACGATATAGTTGGTCTTATAAGACCCTGGTAAGCTAAAGTTTTCACTCTGTCATTAAGAGTTTTATTATAAAACAATTTCTGACAGGACATGAACGCTTTAGTACCCTTTTCAATCGCTTTTTTTACATGGTGAGTAAAGTTTAAATTTTGGTGTAGATATACACCTAAATATTTAACT
Source organism: Dolichopus griseipennis (assembly GCA_963082915.1). Taxonomy (NCBI): domain Eukaryota; kingdom Metazoa; phylum Arthropoda; class Insecta; order Diptera; family Dolichopodidae; genus Dolichopus; species Dolichopus griseipennis. Next base: position 226,505,485 of record OY720441.1, read on the forward strand.
ATCTTTTTTTTATTAATTTTAATGTTATTTGGAGCTCTAATTTCAAATTCTTTCCAATGTTTCTTAATATTATTGTTTACTTTATCTACTGTGTTACGGAATAATATTGCTTCGCATTTTTCTATGTTCATTTTTAGTAACCAGACCTTACAATAGTCTACTATAAGGTTGAATAGTTTTTGAACACTTGTTTGTACATCCTTTATCTTATATGCCGCCGAGTAGACAATAAGATCATCGGCAAAAGCAATTGCGTAATTGTCCCCTTTTATGTTGTTAAGCATATTTAGGAGATCTGATGTGTACAGAGAAAATAAAATAGGTGAGTTTACTGTACCTTGTTGTAAACCACTTTCGATTTTAAATAAATTCTCGGCATTTAATTTGTTTTCTATTACGAAACTATTTTCATCAACCATATCTAGTATTAATCTAACTAAATTGTTTGGAAAATTTCGTTTAATTAATTTATATATTAAACCTTCTATCCATACGCTGTTAAATGCTTTTTCGAGGTCGATTAGGCAAGCGCCAACACATTCTTTTTTATTAATGTACCAGCAAATATCTGATGTAAGTTTATTGATAGCATGATTTGTAGAGTGTTTATACCTGAAACCAAATTGGTTTTCAGGTAGTATATTTTCATTGTTAACAAAATTAATTATTTTGTCATTAATAATGGTCTCATAAACTTTGCTAATGTTAGGTAACAAGCTTATGGGTCTGTAATTGCCGGGATTTGTAGGATCTTTTCCCGGTTTTTTTAGCATAATTACTTTAGCTATTTTCAGTAGTTTAATGCATTAATAATAGCAGTAGTTTAATGCATTATTGAAAAGGATAACTATTTTTTGTATAATTTTAGTACTTAAGTTTTTTAGTACAATGTTAGGAATGCCGTCAATCCCTGCAGATGTCTTGTTATTCAAATTCTTAAGTCTTGTAGAGAGATCATCGTAATTCGTAAAGAAATTGTTTCTATTTAAAATGTTAAAGGATGTATTTATTGTGTCAAATGTGATTAATGTAATGTTATTTTGTTTTTTTAGTTTGCTACTTTGTTTAAAAGCCTGTACAGTATTCTGAATATTTAAGTGGAATCGGTTGTAGTTAGGTACTGTTATTTTGTGACTGTTTTCTAAGTATGATCCTAATATTTTAGTTATTTGTATTTTTTCCCTTAATATATATTGATTTGAGTTTGTTCTGTCTAAACTAGTGACGTCGATGTCGTTGTTAGTCAGTAGATTTAAGTCTTGTTGGTCTATGTGTAATTGTTTTATGTCTTGTATATGTTTTTTCCTAAATTTTTTGTTTATTTCGGGAAACATATTACGGCTGTCTTTGGATGATATATTTTTAATTCTGTTTGTCCAGTAGTTGTTAATTTCAATTTTAAGTTGTTGTTTTATTAATGTATTAATATTATTTAAGAGACTTTTGAGTGTGATTATTGCTTGTGAATTGAAGTCTAAGCATCTTTTGTAAATTAAATGTATGTCTTTAAGTAATTTGTTTTTGTGTCTGAGTAAATTTTTTAATCTAGTTGAGTAAAATTTATTTAAATAGTTTTGTTTGGTACATTTTGGTATAATTTCAACCATTGTGTCTTTAATAATTTTGTTCAATTTGTTTAAGTGGGTGTCAATTTTTTCTATTCTTATGTTTTCCGTCTCTATAATTTGATCTCTACAAGTTAAGTATTCCTTTTCAAAATTGTTATCTAGCTTTATTTTAAACTTGTTCCAATTGGTTTTATGGAATAAGTACTTTTCATTGGCTAGTTGATTGTTGTAAGTTAACAAATTTTATTTATATAGAGCAAAAATGCCACTTACAGCATTATGATCACTATTGTATGCTAATGTTTCTAGAGTATTGTTAGCTGATTCTATTCTTACATCTATTAAGAATAGATCTAAATACGAATTACACCTTGGGAATGTCGGTGCATCCGGAATTAAAAGCTTACTTTTATATTGAATTTTGTTGTCGCTTAGCCATTTATACAGAGCCGAACCACGACTGTTATTACATATATTATTCCAAGAAACATGTTTTGCGTTTAAGTCTCCTGCAATAATATAGTAATGTTTACTGTTGGATAGATTTAATATTTCGAATATTTTACTAAATTCGTCTAAAAATTTTGATTGGTTTCTGTTGGAAGCATAAATTGATATCACAAATAATTTATCGGAATTCCTTAAATTTAGACTAATGATACTTAATTCTATGCATTTAAAATTATTAAATTCTACGTTTCTAATTTCTTCATATTTAAAAGTTTTTTTGATACAAACAGCTGTACCACCTCCACCTAAATTAATTCTATCGTTTCTAATTATATTAAAATTTTCTAATTCTAAAAAATGTCTGCTTTGCAATTTAGTTTCGCCTAAGCAGAGAATATCTGGATTTGTATCTTTTGTAAAATGCATAAGAGAAAATCTTTTACTATATGAAACTAGTGAATTTACATTAATTGAAATTAATTTTATATTAATGTTATTTGTTAATGAATACGACATAATTAACAATTGGGTCTAGAGATGTTAAATGTTTCATATAAATGTTTTATATCATTTACATTTTGTTTCATATTGTTTTCAATGTTTTCTATTTTTTTCAGCATACTTAGCATAGTTTTATTTAAATTTTCTAATAAATTGTTGTTATAATTATTGTTATTATTATTATTACTATTGTTATTATTATTATTGTTGTTATCTATTGCATTGTTGTTGTTGTTGTTGTTGGTGTTATTATTATTGTTTGTTGGTTTTGTATTATTATTGTTATTTAATGCATTTGCATATGAAATATTTGTTTTTGTAAAATTATTAAACATATTGTACCTGTTACTAATTTTTTCTTTTAACCTTTGTTTTAATTCTTCTTTTTGTTGTTGTTGCTTAATATGCACAGGGCAGTTTGTATATGATGCTGGATGTCCATGCTGTTTACATAGTGTGCAAAATAATTTGCTCTTCTCATCACTTATTGTGATACTGCACTCTCCTGGAGAGTGGTTCTCACCTTATTTTACGCAACGGTAATCCATATTACAATTTGCAGCAGAGTGAGAGAACCTTTGACATCTGGTGCATTGTAGTTGTTTATTTTTAATTAAATTCTCCCAATAAATTATTGTGTTGTCTATTGAGTTGATTTTTTTTATATCGTTTATGTTGCTCTCAGCTGATGCTTGAACAATAAAATATGAGAGAATTTTTTTGTTCTCTTCTGATTTTTTTGTTTTAAGTCTGCTGACTGATTCGAATTTTATTGTTGCATTATTAAAATTTTTTAATGCGTTTAGTACTTCTTCTTCTTTGTAAGAAGCATCTAAACCTTTTAATAGCAAACTAATTTTTTTTTCTGTTTTTGGCGTGTGTGTGTAAAAAATAATTTGCGATTTTTTTAGTATATCTATAGTTGTTTTGTAATCTGTTATTTCATTTGGATATATTATGAAGGAATTATCAGAAATTTTTTTTGTTAAGAAATTGTTTGTTTTTATTTTTATCGTTTTTTTTAGCATTTCTAAGTCTGAATAATACACACATATGGGTGGCATTTTTTTCTTACTAATATTTTTTACACTTTCATTATTATTGTCATTTTTTTTTAATTGTATTTTATTTTTATTATTTTCATTACTGATGGTATTTATATTTTGGGTAATTTTATTGTTTTTGTTGCTCAAGCTAATAGATTCTTTATTTTTTTTATTTTCAATGTTTTTTTTTGATAACACTTCAATGAAATTTTGAAACTCATCTTTGTCTGTGTAAGTTTCTTGTATTTCTATTTCACCTTCTTCCATGTGGTTTTCAGCTTCATTTGACAGAAGCGAAAATGGACTTTCAGTGAAATTTATAGTTGTATTATTTGGTTTTAATTCACTTATAATTTTTTTTAGTTTTTTGATTTCAGTTTTTAGTTTATCGTTTTCTTTTTTCATCTCATACATTTTTTTGGTATTTTTATTTTTATTATTATTTTGTTTTTCACTCTGGGTATCCATTGTAGAACCCTGATTATTTTTATTTAATAAAATATTTAGATTAGTGTTTATAGTCTGTTTTAATTCATTTTGTTCTATTTCTGATTGCATGGTGCAATCATATAAATTTATTGTAAATTAATCACTTTATATAAAAAAAATTTTTTTTTATTTTTAATTAATTTTTTTCAAATTTATGTACCGCTATATTTTTGTTTTATTTATTTATTCTTTTATTTCAATCACCGCACGTCTGCTCTTCTCAAGAGATCAATTCGAACTCCCAATTAGAATTCTGTATACGCTTTTTATACCGGTAGTTTTTTATTTGTATTAATTGCATACATTCAGGATCAATCTACGGTTTACTATATTTAAGTTTTTTTAATATATTTTTTTATGGTCGAAGACGAGATAATGCAGTTTTGTACATTATTAATTAGATTATTACAAATTGCACTGGCAGTACTTGTAGTTGGGATGTCAAAATTACAATTCATCACCTGCGCTTTTAACATACTTTTATTAATGTTTGTTTTTGTTGTTTATCTGTTTTATTTACGAAGGAAATATTTTTTTCACTTACTTCTAAGATAATTATATTGTGATCTGTAATATTAGAGATTGAATAAGTAATAATATATTTGATTTTCAGGTTATTAACAATTATGTGATCGATGCAAGAATTTGAAACTAATGTAGTTTTTGTATTATCACAGAAAAAAAAGTTGATTCAACAATTGATTTATATTTACTTATAGTGTTATTATTAGAGTCATTTATATTAAAGTTAAAATCACCTAAAATTATTGTATTGTTATTTTAAATTTCTACTAAGTGACTGTCTTAAATTATTTATAGTATTTTTATCATTTTGCGTTGGTATATATATTGTAGAAATGTGTAATTTTTTATTACTATTGTAAATATTAATGTGAATTAAGCTATTAAAATTATCACAGTAAATTTTTATTGTTTCATACTTTAATGTATTGTGTATAAAAATTCCTGCTCCACCACCTTTTCTATTACGACATGAAAACTTCTTACTATAATTTTTTAGATTTATGAAATCAGTTTCTTCCTCAGTTAACCAAGTTTCAGTAAGTAAAATTAAATGAATAGTGTGCTTAAGGTTATCCAATATGTAAGTTATCTCATCGATTTTATATCTAAGACTATGTATATTTAGGTATATAATTTGTAGTGATTTGTGTTCTTCAAATTTCATATCATGTATACTATTTATGGTGCGTACATGGGATTGGAAAGGTTCATTAAATATATCTGTACTGTGCATTATTTATTTCACTTAATTTTATACCAATTATTTTACTGTTTTCCGTTTCCCTAATAAATACCTTTCCTTCCTTTACCCTTGCATACTTAATAATTTTATGATTTTTCAAAACCCTAGCTTTTTTATAATTTAAAAAATATGATGTTAGTCTATCGTTAATAAAAATTATTTGATTATTCGAAACTCCACTATCCCTTTGCCCAAATATTTCGTTATATTTTAGTGTTTTATTTTTTCTTGCTTCGATAACCTTAATTTTTAAAATAGAATTTTTAAACTCAACGACTATTTTTCTCGGCTCACCTGAATTATCAGGACTATTTTTGAAGTATGCAGTGGCTATATCCTCCTGTTTTAGATGAATACCCTGTTCACTCACCACTTTGCTCACCGAACTGACTAGATCACTTTCCGCAACATCACCAACTCCAGAGATTTCAATATATTTTTCCAATTTTAGTTATTTCACCTTTTCTATTTTAACTTTGTTTCTCTCTACTTGATCTCTTAGCTTTGAATTTTCTATTCACAATTGGGATGTTTTCATAAATTATTGGATCCAGTATTTCTCTCAGCTCTGTAAATTTCAAATCATGGCCACTCAGCTTCTCCATAATTTGCTACAGTTTTTCATAACAACTGAATCACTATAATGAGTAGAATGTATTTTAGTGTTTGTTGTGTTGAGACCTATTGATTTCCGCTTCATAACCTTTTTTGTACATGTTATGCATTCCCAAGTTTTATCAGAGTTCTGACGTTAAAAATCCATATCTTCATTCGACAAGGCAGAATATTCAAAATGATAGTATTTTTTGCACTCTCTCCAAAAAATTAACAAAAAATATTGTTTTAATATAAAATATAACTTCAAGAAAAATAAATCATGTATAAAAAGGTTCCAAATACGAAGGTTTCGTTCGTTTATTAAATTAAAACATTGATTGGGTAAAAAGGGATATTAATTATTATTTTATTAAAACTATACAAAAATAGTATCGCCCTGTGCTCGAAATTCGAGCTTTTTGTGCTTTTAAATTTACATAAAAAATCTGTTTTGTGTAATTTATATTAGGCTAACATTACACGAAACTTATTTTTTCTTTCCTATACATAATTAAATTTATGGCAACAATGTTGTCAACAATTCTTAAGTTTGAAATTAGCTTAAAAAAAAATTGATAATTTTTTCAATTATAAAAACATTTTTAAGTATTTTTGAATTTTATTCCTGTAGTTTAACGTGCTAAAAAGAGAGTGTATTTTTGTATAGTTATTACACAAAAAAAGCGTTTTACATTCTAAATATAAATAGTGTTCTAATATATAATGTTTTGAAAATTTGATGATTTTTCCAAACGAATACATATACATATTTAGTGAAGTCAAGTAGCCAAAATTCGAGTTAAAGCTGTCCTACATATAGAAAAGTGTACTTTTTTCTAAACATTTCAGTACGACTTGAACTATGTTGTATGTATTCTGTACCCTAATTAAAAAGCTCTATGAATACATGTGGGATTGGTTTTATTCAATAATAATATAAAATCTCTTACCAATGTTCAGTGGCAGCATAAAATTTCTTTTGTTGCCTCAGCAATATGTTTTTGTTTATCCAGCATAGCAGCACCTAAAAAGAATATTATTTAAAAAAGGAAAATATATAATATTTAAATACACATCTAATAGCACTCCATGTTGACGAATGACACTAGGTGAGCTAATAAAAAGAATTTTCAAGTTCAAGAGTTTATTCACCTTTTCTTTTTTTTTATATTTTATTAAGCAGTTATTCACCTTTTCTTTTTTATACCCGTATGACTATATAGTCAAAGGGTATAATAAATTTGCCATTAAGTTTGTGACGCAGAGAAGGAGGGGGGGTAGTTATAGACTCAAGTGTATGGATCGGATCAGAATCGAAAAATAAAACGATTTAGCTATGTATGTCCGTCCGTCCGCATGATAACTCAAAAACTAAAGGAGCTAGAATCTTGAAATTTTCGCAAATTCGTTTTTTTGCAATAGCCGTCATCGCTATTTAAATCCAGCCATTTTGGTCCATGGGTTCGGGTAGCTGCCATACAACTTCTCTTTTTATATGAGTATTTCTCCGTACCTATTACAGCTGCGTGTCTGAAATTTTGGCAAAAGTAGTTTAGTTTTATGGCCAAAGTTTCTGCAAAATTTGGTTGGTCTCCTGCAGAGGGTTCGAGTAGCTGCCATACAACTCCTTCTTTTATATGAATATTCCACTACACTTAATAAAGCTGTATGTTTGAAATTTTGCCAAAAGTAATTAACCGGATAATACAATGTATATGTTACGGTGATACGGGTATCCCAGAGTTGACACAGTCTACTCTACTACACTCTTCCTCGTTTTATTATAAAATTATCTATTCTAATGATTTTAGCTTCCTTGTACAAGTATTTATATGAGTAAAAATGCTTGTAGTCGGATTGGGGCTTCTGTTTATATTGGTTCAAACTCTTATACACTTTCTTTCGAATTTTCGTAATGTTTCTATTAAGCTTCCACTAAAGTTGTACCATATTGGTGCACCATATACTACATTAACCGTACCTTGTAGTAAACCATTGTTGACATTAAAAGTTTTATCATTGGTTGAATTCTTATTTTGAATATAAAACTTTTTATTATATATTATATTCATTATTAAGGCTATTAAATTATTAGGGACTTTAAGTTTTAAGAGTTTAAAAATAATGCAATCTAACCAAACTTTGTCAAACGCTTTACCCACGTCTGTTAAGCATGCAGCTACCCCAAAATTCGTCTTGGTTTGAGAATTCACTATTTCCGAAATTCTGATTTAAAGCTTTATTTGCGGTAGAAAAGCTGCATATGGTGAAATTGTTTATTCTTAAATTGTGTATGTGATTTTTGAAATGTTGAACTGTAAAAAATTTGTACATTTTTATGTCTAATAGGTTTTTTTTTCTTAGACGTTCTCCAGCTGTTATCGAATACTTCCTAACTTCTTTTTCATATACATCTTCTTGAGGAAAAGCTTGTGTTGCAGTATCCTTATTTACAGGAACATTTGATTGAATTTGTACATCTCCATACATAGTTTTTGCACGAGTTTGAGTACCTTTTGTTTCTGTAATTTTTACTTCCTCCTCTTTATTTGGAGGAAAAACTCTATTTTTGTTTCTTAAACCTCTGGTTTTGCAATAGCCGTCATCGCTATTTCATTGGTTCATTGGTTCGGGTAGCTGCCATACAACTTCTTTTTTTATATGAGTATTACTCTGTACCTATTACAGCTGCGTGTCTGAAATTTTGGCAAAAGTAGTTTAGTTTCATGGCCAAAGTTTCGGCAAAATTTGGTTGGTCTACTGCAGTTGGTTCGAGTAGCTGCCATACAACTCCTTCTTTTATATGAGCATTACACTGCACCTAATGAAGCTGGGTGTCTGAAATTTTGCCAAAAGTAATTAATGTTTTTAAATGATATAATGTTTATATAGCGGTCATACGGGTATCCCAGAGTTGACACAGTCTACTCTACCACACTCTTCCTCGTTTTTATTTAAAAGCTATTACTTCTAAAAATATAAAAAGAGAAAAGAAAGTAGAAGAAAGCAGAATTATATACGTGGACGTGGATGATATAAGCGGAAAGAAGTTTAACAATTTTAATTTGTAACGAAAGAAGTTTAATAATTTTAACTTGTAACGAAAGAAGTTTAATAATTTTAATTTGTAAAGAAAGAAGTTTAATAATTTTAATTTGTAACGAAAGAATTTTAATAATTTTAATTTGTAACTAAAGAAGTTTAATAATTTTAATTTGTAACAAAAGAAGTTTAATAATTTTAATTTGTAACGAAAGAAGTTTAATAATTTTAATTTGTAACTTTATTTTTAAAATTATTACATAGTAATATTTTTTTTTTTTGAAAACATTATTTTGTGAATTTAACTCACATTTTTTTTAAAAACTAGTAAACTAAATAAATGAACTATTTTGAATTTTTGTAAGAAAAAAAAAGTGTTTTCCGTAACTAAATTTTTATCCAATCCTACATTTGGGGACTCAACCGGGATAATCCAAAATTGATCCAGGATTAGACGTTTGATTTAGAAAGTGATCTAAAATAAAAACGTTTAGGCAGGTGAATATAAAAAAAAATAAATATAAGAAATAAGACAGTGAAAATATATATTTAACGTAGGCAAAAAATTTTTTTTTAGAGATTATATATATAAGAAAATTTTAACGATAAACGGTGAATATAAAGAAAAATATATATAAGAAATAAGACCGTGAAAATATATATTTAACGTAGACAGAAAAATTTTTTTTAGAGATTATATATATGAACTCGGCCATAGCCGGTCCCAAGCCCGGTTGAGAAAGGAGGAGGGAAGAATAGTTGCAACCTGAATGGCTACATACATCGGCGTCTCAGGAAGTAGGAAAATGTTATATAATGCAGTTGAACTCGTAACATAGTTATGAGAACTTCAACGCATTATATAGCAAACTCTGAAGCAACTTTTCAAACCTAACGGCCCTCCAAAGATGGGGGTTAAGCATTGGGTTAACAGCCCAATCTTGTAAAAAAAACAACTGTTCGACAACCAGAAGATTCGCCTCGGATATCAAAACAGAATTTACGGCAACGGAAACGGCAACGAATAAGGCTTAACGATTTAAGAATATCAACTTGGAATGTACGCACAATGCTACAACCTGGCAAAATGATGGAATTAGCTAATGAAATTTTAAAATTTAAAATAGATCTAGTAGCATTACAAGAAGTAAGAATCATGGGAAAAGGGGCCATACAAAAAAAAGACTACTCCCTATTCTTTAGTGGTTCTGAGGAAAAAGCTGGCCAACTAGGCACTGGCTTCATCATTTACAACAAAATAAAAAGAAGCTTAATAGGTTTTGAGCCAGTTAACAATAGACTATGCATGATAAGAATAAAAGGAAAATTTCAAAACATTACTGTAATATCTGCACACGCGCCAACTGAAGAAAAAGATGACGTTGAAAAAGAAATGTTCTATAATCAATTGGAAAAAATGTACGATAGAATACCTAAATATGACATGGTAATATTAGGAGGAGATTTCAACGCCAAGATCGGCAAAGAAAGCTTTGTAAGCTGTGTGGCTGGGCAGCACACTGTCCATGATGAAAGTAGTGGGAGAAGACTATGCAACTTTGCAGCATCAAATAACCTGATCATTAGGAGCACCTGCTTTCCTCACAAAAAAATCCACCTAGTCACATGGACGTCACCAAGTAGAAATACATAAATCAAATTGATCATATATTGGTATCGAAAAAACATGCATCTTCAATAATAGATGTAAGGGCTTGTCGAGGACCAAACTGTGACTCGGACCATTTCCTGGTGCAATCTACAGTAAGACAACGAATATCAAATATACTAGTAAACCGCGGTATAAGAAGACAAAAATGGAACGTAGGAAAATTGACAGAAAATGAAGCAAGAGAGCAATATATTGAAAATGTGTCCAGAAGATTAGATAATATCGAAGAAACTGAAGAAACTAGTGACGTTAACAAAAAATGGGAGCTGATACAAAAGGCAATTCACCAGTCCGCGCAAGAAACTATCGGCCTAAAACAAACTGTAAGAAACGAGTGGTATGACCTAGAATGTGAAGATTTAATTAGGAGGAAAAATGAGGCAAGGAAAGTAATGCTACAAAGAAAAACTAGAATCAGTGTAAAAAATTAGGAAGAACTACGGCGGACAGCGAAAAAGTTGTGTAAAAAGAAGAAGAAAATAGCAATGGAAAACAAAATCAAAGAATTAGAAGAGCATAGTGTTAAAAACAAAAGCAAAAGCTTCTTCAGAGAACTAAAAGCACAAAACTCGACCTTCAAACCTAGAATAAATATTTGCAAAGATGAAAACGGTGAGATAATAAGCGAAGAAAGCAAGGTACTCAGAAGATGGGCTGAATACTTCAAGGAAGTGTTGAATGGAGAACAACAAAATATAGATAATGACACCTACGTAAGTTACGTAACAGCACAGCCGCTCACTGCAAAACCCTCTCGAGAGGAAGTAAAAAATGCAATAGATAAAATGCATAATGGAAAAGCCCCAGGAGAAGATTCAATAACAGCCGAACTCTTCAAATATGGTGGCTCAGAGCTACTTGAAAAAATGTATAAATTAATTACTAAAGTATGGGAAGATGAGGTAATGCCAGCATCTTGGAATGTCGGAATCATCAACCCCATTTATAAGAAGGGCGACAAATTAGCATGTAAAAACTATAGACCAAAACCGCTACTCAATGTAGCCTACAAGATATTTTCAAATATGTTACATGCAAGGCTCAATGTATATGCAGAAGAAAGACTAGGAGAGTACCAATCGGGCTTTCGACCAAATCGTTCAACCTGTGATTCTATATTTGCAGTAAGACAAGCTATGGAAAAATGCTACGAATTCAAGACTGATTTATACATGATATTTATTGATTTCATGCAAGCATTTGACAAAATAAATAAAAGCACTATTTTCGAAGCATTAGAAAAATTTGGAGTACCACATAAATTAATAAGACTTGTACAACTTAGCTTAAGAAATACTAAAGCCAAAGTCAGTATAAATAATAACACCTCGGAAGAATTTATAATAAATAGTGGAGTAAGACAAGGAGACTCGTTATCAACGCTGCTTTTTAATATGACATTGGAATCGGTGATGGAACGTGTCGAGAAAAACAAAACCATCTTGACAAAATTGATACAAATAAATGCATACGCTGATGACATAGCCCTGATTGCTAAAGGAGAAGATGATTTGAGAAAGAATTTCATTATCTTAGAACAGAACGCTGAAAAAGTAGGACTTAAAATCAATGAAAATAAAACTAAATTCATGGCAAGGTCCAGAAGGGAAACAAGTAGAAGCCGGCAAAATTTCCAAATAGGAGACTATAATTTTGAAGGGGTGAAGCAATTTTGTTACTTAGGTGCCCAGATAAGTAGCAATAACTTAACGAGCACCTGCATTCAAGAAAAAATACAAGCAGGATACAAATGTTATTTTGCTAATGCAAAAATGTTAAGATCAATAATCTTATCAAGGAAGGCGAAAATGACAATATATAAATCTATTATAAGGCCTGTTGTGACATATGGTTCAGAAAGCTGGACTATGACGATGCAAGATGAAAACGCCTTAAGAATATTTGAAAAAAAAATATTGAGAAAAATCTATGGATCTATCAGAATAGACGAAAATAATTATAGAATTAGAACAAATGCAGAACTGAATGATATAATTAATAATGCGGACATTGTGAAATTTATAAAATCGCAAAGAATTAGATGGATAGGCCATGTACAAAGAATGCACGACAACCGTATGCAAAAAAAATTATTAAATGGGCAACTGAGTGGTACAAGGGCTAGAGGGCGACCACGGAAAAGATGGTTGGACGATGTGAATGAAGATTTAAACACAATCGAAGTTAGAAATTGGAGAGATGCTGTGAGAGGTAGAGATATCTGGAGAAGAATTGTGAAGGAAGCCAATTTCCACACAGGACTGTAGCGCTACTGATGATGATGATATATATGAGAAAATTTTAATGATAAACGGTGAATACATAAAAAAAAAATTATATAAATTTTATATAGGACAGTGAACATATATATTTAACGTAGAACGTGGATTTCTTTTTTTTTTAAAAATATATATAATATATTGCATAAACAAATACTTTGAACATTTAATTTTTTTTATCTTATATAATTGTTTACTTAGCAAAATTAAATAAAATGGGTTCTAGACGTAGACTTAGTCGTCAAAATAGCGATTTGCCGGTAGTTAACGAAGGAATACGAGAATCTAGTAGATTTAGTGCCGAAAATTAAATTTAGTTTCAATGATTTTGAAACGTTAATAAGAAAATTTACGGAAAAAAAAACCATTAGCGTACGTAAATGGTTTTCGGAATTCGAACAAAATACTAACACGTTTCACCTCAATGACTTAGAAAAATACATAGTGTGTAAAAGGTTATTAGAAGGTGACGCAAAACTTTTCGTGGAATGTGAAGCTAAACCTTTAAATTTTCACACGGGGAAAGAAGCTTTATTAAATGAATTTACACCCAAAATGAATAGTGCTGAAGTGCATAGTAAATTACAAGCGCGAAAAAAAAACGTTAACGTGTCGTACCGCGAATTTTTATATAAAATGATCGATATAGCTTCGAAAGCTGAAGTCGATGAAATATCGGTTATTAGTTATACAATAAACGGTATAAACGATACGCCCGCTAACAAATCAACTCTGTATAGCACGAAAAATTATGCAGAGTTCAAAGAAAAATTAGCCGTGTACGAAAAAATTAAAACGGATACGAATCGAAATAATAATCAAAAAAATGTTGACGCGAAAATTGTCGAAGTACCAAAAAGGAATAATTTTAATAACAAAATGTCGCGGGCGAATAAATATTGTTTTAACTGTGGTTCACCAGCACATGAATTTCACAGTTGTCCAGAAAAAGAACGAGGACCGAAATGCTTCGAGTGTAACCAGTTTGGACACAAAAAACCGGATTGTCCAAACAAGAAGCGTCCGATATCTAGAACAAATGCAGCTAATACAAATAACAATTGTGTTTTAATAAAGGTGAACAACGTTGTGATGGAAGGTTTAATAGATACTGGAAGCGATATTTGTTTGATTAAAGAAGCAAATATTAATCTAATTAAACTTTTATCTATTCTCAGAAACAATCAGATAGCAATATCAGGGGTAGGTTCTAATATTTTCAGCAAAGGTTGTTGCAACATGGAAATTCAAATAAATGAAGATACTTACCAAAATGTTGAGGTACACATAATTGATAACAACAGCATGAAGTTTGCTATTATCATAGGTATGAGTTTGCTGAGACACTCCGTGGTCAAAATAAGTGGTGGCGTCATTTCTGTAAAGAAGAGTAGCACTTCAACAGTCAACACTAAAAAAGAAGAAAACGATTGTTATTTAGCTGAAATAAAATTACAAGATGAGTTTACTTACAATGATCTCCCAGAGTTAGCCAATTTGGACAAAGGTAAATTTAATGAAATTGTTAATTTAATTGAAAATTACTCGCCAGTAACCATGATGAAATCACCCATCCAAATGAAAATTTTGCCGTTGGACGATAGGCCGGTATTTCAGAGTCCAAGAAGGTTCCCACCTATAGAGCAAAAAATAATTAATGATCAAGTAGAAGAATGGCTCAAGAATGCTATAGTTATCGAAAGCTCGTCGGATTATGCCAGCCCTGTTGTCCTCGTGAAAAAGAAGGATGGTTCTAACAGACTTTGTGTGGATTTTAGAGGAGTTAATAAGAAAATACACAAAGATCATTTTCCATTGCTAGTTATCGATGACCAAATTGACAAGCTACAAGGAGCAAGAATCTTTACCACTTTGGATTTGGAAAATGGATTTTTCCATGTCAGCATAGAGGAGAATAGCCGAAAATATACAGCATTTGTCACACAGAAAGGGCAATTTGAATTTTTGAGAGTTCCATTTGGGTTATGTAACTTTCCTAGCGTTTTTCAAAGATTTATAAATTTCACATTTAAACATTTAATAAATAAAGATTATGTAATAACCTATATAGATGATTTAATAATTCCAGCTAAAACCGAGAAAGAAGCGATAACAAAATTAAAAGAAGTATTTCGAGTTGCCGCTCAAAGTGGATTAAAAATTAAGTGGACAAAATGCCAATTTTTACAAACAGAAGTGGAGTATCTTGGATATATAATTAAAAATGGTACAGTATCACCGTCCAATTCTAAAACAAAGGCAGTTAAAAATTTCCCGGAACCCAAAACAGCAAAGCAGGTTCAAAGCTTTTTAGGTTTAACGAGTTACTTTAGGAAATTTATCCTACAACATTCAATTATTACAAAACCGCTAAGCGACATGCTCAAGAAGGATGTTAAATTTAAACTCCACAACACAGAGTGGAGTTTTTTCGAAGAATTAAAACACATTTTAAGCACATCACCCGTCTTAAAAATTTTTAGTTATGATGATTATACCGAGTTACATACAGATGCCTGCAAATTTGGAATAGCAGCTGTCTTGCTACAACGAAATCCAGAAGATGGAGCGTTACACCCGGTGCACTGTGTTAGTAAGAAAACACCAGATGCACAACAAAAGTGGAGTAGCTATGAGCTGGAAGTATTAGCCGTGGTGGAAGCTGTTAAAAAATTTAGAACATATTTACTAAGGAAAAAGTTAACTTGATAACGGATTGCAAGGGGTTTGCAATGACGTTAAATAAAAAGGATTTAGTAACACGCGTGGCACGTTGGTCGTTGCTGTTGGAAGACTTTGATTGCGAAGTGGAGCACCGAGAAGGCACGAGAATTCGCCATGTTGATGCGTTAAGGAAAAATCCGGTAACTTACTGTTTTCAAATAAAAAAGAATTTTATAAGTCAATTACAGGAACTACAAATGAAAGACGAAAAGTTAACCGCGATAATAGAAGTATTGAAACATGGCCAATACAAAGATTTTGTCATTCACCATAACATTTGGCCAAAGATGTAAATGGAAAAATTTTATATGTTGTTCCAGAGGGAATGAAAAATTCATTGGTAAGATCAATACACGAAAATGGTCATTTCCATTTTGTGAAAATGAAAAAGAAAATTGAGGAAGAGTTCTGTATGCCTGATCTGAAGAGAAGAATAGATGCTTGCATTGGAAACTTAGCCGAATGTATTTTGGCTGAAAGAAAGAACGGAAAACAAGAAGGGCTGCTCAACCCAATACCCAAAGGAGATACACCGTTGGACACGTTTCATATTGATGGGACCCATTCGTACAACTAAGAAGGGTTACCGATATGTGTTGGCGATAGTTGATGGATTTTCCAAGTTTTGTTGGTTGTTCCCTACAAAAATTTTAAATGCAGAAGAAGTAATAAAGAAATGTGAAATAATTGCCAGAACATTTGGTTATCCGTCGCGGATAATTTCTGATAGAGGAGGAGCGTACATATCAAATCAATTCCGTGAGTATTGTAAATCACATGACACTAAACTTTACTTCATAGCCACAGGAGTTCCAAGAGGTAATGGTCAGGTGGAACGTCTACACAAAACTACAGTTGCAGTTCTAACGAAATTATCGTTAAACAAACCCGAAAAATGGTACACGCATATTACAGATGTACAAAGAATTTTATGTAGCACTTTTCATCGCTCTATTCAAACCACATCACTTAAACTCATGTAAGGAACTAAAATGAAAACAAAGAATGATAAAAATAAAATACAGCTAATAGAAGAAGAATGGATTCAACAATTTCAAAATGAACGCAGTGAAGCAAGAGAACATTCCAAATTGGACATTATCAAAATTCAGGCCGAAAATAAAAGAAATTTTGATCGCAAAAGAAAAGCAGCAATAAAATATAATTTAGGAGATTTAGTTGCAATCGAACGTACACAATTTGGAGTTGGTCTTAAAATTAAACGAAAATGTTTTGGTCCATATCGAGTGACAGCTATTAAAGGATTTGATAGGTACACAGTGCAAAAGGAAGGCGAACACGAAGGTTCAACCAATTCTGAATGCAGTGCTGACAAAATGAATATATCATATCCAATATATATAAAAATCATATTGGGTGCAATATGAAACTGATAGTGATCTGGATCTGGATCAATCCGAGGCGGATTGAAATACAGGATGGCCAAATGTGGGATTGGTTTTATTCAATGGGAGAGCTAATAAAAACAATTTTCAAGTTCAAGAGTTTATTCACCTTTTCTTTTTTTTTTATATTTTATTAAGCAGTTATTCACCTTTTCTTTTTTTTTATTTAAAAGCTGTTACTTCTAAAAATATAAAAGGAGAAAAGAAAGTAGAAGAAAGCAGAGTTATATTCGTGGACGTAGATGATATAAGCGGAAAGAAGTTTAACAATTTTAATTTGTAACGAAAGAAGTTTAATAATTTTAACTTGTAACGAAAGAAGTTTAATAATTTTAATTTGTAAAGAAAGAAGTTTAATAATTTTAACTTGTAACGAAAGAAGTTTAATAATTTTAATTTGTAAAGAAAGAAGTTTAATAATTTTAATTTGTAACAAAAGAAGTTTAATAATTTTAATTTGTAACGAAAGAAGTTTAACAACTTTAATTTGAAACTTTATTTTTAAAATTATTACATAGTAATATTTTTTTTTTTGAAAACATTATTTTGTGAATTTAACTTACATTTTTTTTTAAAACTAATACACTAAATAAATGAACTATTTTGAATTTTTGTAAGAAAAAAAAAGTGTTTTCCTTAACTAAATTTTTATCCAATCCTACATACATAATATGTACAACAAAATTTAACATATCATAATTCATAAGTTTAGTACTTAGTATTATATTATATTGAAGCTGCCAGAAGTACAAAATAATAGTTAAGTTGACAGAAGTCGATATTTTTTTAAACTCACAATTTTAAGATTATTAACATGTCTACAAAGATATTAAAAAAAAATAAGCAATTAAAAAATTGATAAATTTTTCCTCCCTTTATTCTATTTTTAAATTTAGTAGCTACATAGGCAAGTAGGCACTACATTTCAATAATAAAATCAGAAATTTTTACTACAAATGTATGTATGCAAAAAATGGTTCTGAATTCTTTAGTTCTTAAAAACGAGTAAATGAGAGGAGTGGATAATTAAATAATTTTCGGCAGATAGCTTTAAATAAATTTTTCATAATAGATGAATTTTCTATTGAATAGGTTATGTTAAATCATATTTTTTATTTGATTACCAATAAGCACTTAACTCTTCCATTTTAAAAAATAGTCTTTATAAATATCAGCAATAAACCTTAATTTTTTCATTTGTATTTCATTATCTAAATATATTAAATACTAGCTGTTGGCCCGTCACAGAATGACAGAATGTCAATTGAAAGAGAACTTTTTCTAACTGAGAACTATTTCTATATATTAAATAAAATTGCAACCGTTACATTTTGTATAACGCATATTATGCTTCGATTCTAGTAATAGAAACACAAAAAATAAATAAATGACTCATATAATTTCTTATTGTATCTTAAAAACTTGAAGATGCATAAGTTAGGTAGTCTCCTTTTTGTATGTTTCGTATTTTGTAAAATGTTGGGGTCGTAAGTTCAAATCCCTTCTTGGTATAATTTTTTTAAATATCAATTAATATTTTTTTTTATTTAAGTGCGTACTTGCATAAATTAAATAAATTAATAAAAGATTTTAAATTTTTTGATAGGTTTATTCTGTTTCAATAATGATCTATTTCTCCATCTATTAATGTTTTGTATATAAATTTTTAAAAAATATTTTTATATATTCTATATTGTTTCCTTTGTTTAGATTCAAATCTTTGTTGCTGACATTCTCTAAATACACGAATTATTTTTAAAAATGTTGCTATACATTATATATTGTTTCCTTTGTTTAGATTTAAATCAAAATACTTGTTTGTTACTAACATTCTAAAATGTACGTACTCAACATGTTAAATAATGTATATACATAATGGGATAGATGAGGGAGGGTTAAGAGCGCCACATCTCGCGAGAGTTGAGGGCTAGATGCGGAAAACTTTGAAATTACTTTGATACATTGTTTGGTTTATCAAAGCGTACATTGGGCATCGCTCTTATTTCAGATTTTTACTGAAAATAATTAAAACTTATAAACAAATGTTCCTGATTCACAGGAGTCTTCTTAATTTTTATTTACAAAATGTTTCACTATTTATTTAAAATTTCCAGAAAATCATCTGTGATTTTTAAAGCTGAAATGAAATAATTCATAAACAAATACATAAATTTTGTTTCATAAAAACAAATTTTTTTTTATTAAAATAAATAAAATATTTTTTGGCCTGCTTATGATAATTTTAGATATTTTATTTTCTAAAATAAAACACATCCAACAAAACATTAATATTTTATTTTTTTATAATTAAACACATCCAACAAAACACATTTAATTGAATGCGTTTGTTACACCTCATTCTAGACAAATATATTAATAATAATTATTAACTTAATAAAAGACAGATAGTTTTAAAATGTCAAATATTATGTAGGATAATTAATCTAACAATTATATACTCCTGAAACAAAAATTAGCTTTCCATTTAAAAACAACTTCTACCTACTCTTCATGAACAATTTTCGGTAAAAGGAACGCATGCATTATATAAAATTCGTGCGTTATGTCAAAGTAAAACTAAAAAAGGTTTTTCATTATAAAAAAAACATATCTTTAAAATGTAGAATAAACTTTTCATTTAATAGGGCCTAAATTAACCTAAATTAAAACATACGACGTACAATTTTTATACGGATGTACGTCAATATGTCTATCTGCATATCCGTAAAACGATACACGCGTACACACAAAAATATTTATTTGAATGTTTTAATTTAGTACAAAAAATTTTTTTAATTTCATATAATATATAATATTTAAAATTTTTTTCAATATAAGATATTTTTTAAAACATAATTTTAGAAATATAACAAAAACCAAAAACAATATTTTTATACATTAAGACAATTTCTAAATTTTAAAAATCCGACTTACAGTACATCGCATTACGCGTATTTTGGTTGCTCTCATATAAATTCATGTACCTATTTATTTGAAAATTTTTTGACAAAAATTATGCGCCGAACGCTATTTAAGTTGAAGATTATTTTTTAGTTTTTTTTTGCGAACATATTATAGGTATTTTCAATTATTTTGAATGTATGTTTTTTTAAAAAAAAAATATTATTTTAAAATACTTTATTTTGGAGACTTAACCGTAGCAATATAAGAAAAAACAATTACAATATTTTTATACCCTTTGTCAAATTTTTAAATTTAAAATTCCGAAGTACAGTACATAACATACCTACTTATTTCAAAGTTTTTTGACAGAAACTGCACGCAGTTCGCGTTTATTCTGGCTGATCCCTAGAACACATAATTTTTTTAAGAAATATTATTTTTTGTTTGTTTCTGCAAACATATTGTAGGTATTGAATTTATGTAAAGTATTTTTTAAAAAAAATAAAGGTATTTTTAAAAACAATATTATTTTAAAATATTTTATTTTTAGAACAATAACAACATAAGAAAAAACAATAACATTTTTATATGCTTTGTCAATGTTTAAATTTTAAAAATTCGAGCAACAGTAAGTTATTCTCATGTAATATCATAACTGTTAATCTAAAACTTTTTGTTAGCAATTATTCACCATAAGCCTTGATTTTAGTTAGGCCCTAAGTAACAAATCATTTAAATTACAAGTTATTTTTTTAAAGAAAGATTTTTTGATTTTAATTTTTTGCAAACATATTTAATAACAACCGTTATAACAAACATATTTTATTATTATAAAAAACTTAACAAAAAGCCACAACAATATACGAAGTAGTAAAATAATTTTTTTTAGCAAAAAAAAAACATACAGTACTTTTAGCTTATAATGCCCATGATGGCACGGAAAATATTCGTTGTAATAAATGAATGTCGTTTTAAAAGAATGCTGTGAATTTTGAAAAATTATTTTAAAAATTGAACATTGTAGAATGTGCTATTTCTAGAATGAACACTATCTCATCATACTCATTTTCTAGAATTTTATTTGATGTGTCAGCCTCAAGCCTATGTAGGTATACTGCTTTTTCTTCTAATGAAATTTTTTTTGTATTTTTGATGCGTTATTATGATTTTTTTTTTATATTCAAAAATAAATTTAAAAATACTTAAGTAATCATCAAGCAAAATTATTAGATATAATAAGTTTAAATAAAAGAAATATGAATGTAATAAAGAACTTACCCAAAAGGTGTAACGTTTATTATAATTAAAATTAAACAGAGATGAAAAGTACTGTACTTCATTTCGAACAGAACTAATTTTTGTTTCAACGGAATTTTAGAGAGTTTAAAAAAAAATAAAAATAAATTTAAAAAAAAATGTAAATCTCTTTGTTCATTGAACATTTGAACTAAACAAAAAAAAGAAACACATAAGTTCGCGCATATAATAGTTTGATTGAGCTGCGAGCTACAACCGAAAATGAATTGCATTTACCCATAAAGTCGGCGCATAATATTAGAGTCATAAACCACAACTTTGAACCGCGTGACCGTTAAATTCAAATTTACGTTAATTTAAGACGGATTTTCACCTATAAAAACGCAATAATCTAAAAAAAAATATCTTTGTAATATGAAAACAAAAAAAACCTTCCTTTTGCTTGTTGTTTCATTAAAATTGGTACTATTGTTTACCCTGAAAAAGGATGTTTATATTTGTGTGGCCTATAACAAAACTGTCAAAAGTGGTAAGTTCTTATCAATCATCCACTTCTAAGGTAAGTTCTTATCAATCATCCATGAAGTATATTTTTTCTGGACTGTTACGGGGTATTATGTTATTTAATTTTGGTTTGTCAACGTGTTAGGAAATAAATAATTAGAAGGAAGGAGGGGGACATCTGTTGGGAAGGGAAAACTCTGAAGTGCCGACGTTCCATGGCTTCATAAATGAAGAAACATGAGTCATAAAATTTCGGAGAATGAAAATTTAAAAACTAACCGCACATTTGTATAATATAAAGTAGTATAAGTATGAGGGAAGTAAAGCCTGTATGTATATATGTGTGTGTGTGTATAAAATTCTTATCAATCTTATCAATTGCTCTTTTGAAATTTATTTTGTATTTGATTGAAACAGTTCCCAGTCTTGAAAATACAAAATATATCATAACGGTTTTTAAATTTACAATGAACTGTTTGTTTTGATTTATGCCCAACCAATTAGGCTTTTATTACCATTTATGGTTATATGCATGTAGGCTTACATACACAAGTAATAATATATGACTTTTTTAAAATAGTCTTAATCTTTCCACTAATTCATCATTAGGATCTTCCCAATTCATCCAAATGAAGTTTTTTGGTTGATTTGTACAACTTAATTGTGAACTTTCATCTACTCTATTTTTTATATGCAAGACTTGATTTCTTATAGGCTTATTGGATATTATGTAGCTATGAACAATATTTTGATGTTTTTAATAAATAATTGCGTCCACTAAAATGCTATATTGAAGATTTAGGTTCTGAAATCAAGGTGGTGTTAATTATAATATAATTGTTATATTATTAAAAAACATATTACTAGTGCAAATATACAACAAGTAGTATGTTTTTATAGTACAAAAACCTTTGACAAATGATGTTATAAAAAAATTGTGTAGAAAATTATCTTAAATATCTTATAGTTGAAGGTTGAGTTTAAGCATTTTGCTATAAAAATTTAATTTGTTTTACAGTTTTAAATTATTTGAAGAAAAGAAAAAATTTACTGATAAGAAAAACACTGCAAATATGAATCAAAATGTAATTAAATACTGTGAGTTAAGCAGCTACATACATGTATCGAAATGATTTTAAATGAATTAGTCAAAATGACGTAGGAGATTCTCAAAAAAGTTTTTCAACTTCTTGAACTTAAAAATTTATAAAAATCTTATGGAAACATGCGAATTAAGTTTTAAAAGTAGAATATTTTGATAAAACATAATGCGAAAATCTATTGATTTATATATTTATTCAAAAACTTTTATGAACTATAATTATATATAACATAATCATAAAGATACTTTTATATTATATAATTATATCTGCCTTGCCAAGTTCATCAATTCAATTCTATGATTACTAACAGCTATTCGAAAATAGTTTAATTCCCTTAATCGATCAACTAATTGATTTGGATCGTTCCAATAAACATACTGTATAAGGTCTTCAGAATAGGGCATTCCTGTTTGTTGAGATTGATTAAATTCATAAATTCCAACGGTTTTAATATTTCCTGTATAATATTCATTTTCATAAAGCTTACTTATGATATTTTTATATTTGAAATCTCTATTAGCTTTTATCTTTCCATATGGATTATGATTTATTTTATGGGCGTTAGTTTTTTTCAAAATCTTTAGATACTCTGCTAAATCATCTTGAGTACAGTTTTCAGGCTTATTTTCAAATATTAGGTTATTATATACTTTTATACGAACTTGCCTGTGTCTGTGGCTTTATTTTTCATTCTGTCAGTTAGTGATACATTTATGTTAAAAATCTGACCATAAAGGGGAATTTACGGTGCCCTGTTGTAACCCATCGGATAATTTGAATTCTTTGGATAAATTATTATCCGACCCCCATGTGCTAAAAGTTTTACCTCTAATCATGTTGTTAATCAGAATAACTAAATGTAAGGGATATTGATATTTTAAGAGTTTGTATATTATACCATCAATCCAGACGGTGTCAAAAGCTTTTTCAAAGTCCACAAAACATGCTGCTACAACTTTATCATCGTTTATATTTCTACATATATTAAATGAAAGCTTCGTCATAGCATGTATTGTGCTGTGTTTATAACGAAAACCAAACTGATTTGTTGGTATAATATTTTTAATCTCAGTTATTTTGACTATAACTTTATTTATTATTATTTCTAGGATTTTTCCTATATTTGGTAATAAACTTATTGGTCTATAACTGCTAGGATCTGAAGCACTTTTTCCTGGTTTTTTTTAATGTAATAACAACTGCTTTTTTCCACTTATTTGGGAAGTAGCTTATATTAAGGCAATTGTTAAAAATTATTGTGTATAAGTTAATTACTGAAATAGGAAGATGTTTTAACACTATATTTGGAATTTTATCTATACCTGACGATGTTTTACCTTTAAGTTTTGATAAAATATCTTTGAGTTCATTTTGAGCCATAAAATAATTATTTAAAGTTTCATTTTCAAGTAAATTATTTGAATGTAAATGATTGTTAAATTTAACAAGGGATATTTTATTTGTTTTGTTATTTTGAATTATTTGGTTTAAATTGTTAATACTTTACTCTACATTGTTACCTATCGGGGAAAATCTGTTTGTAACTTGCTTTTGAACTTGGTATAAATGTGTTGCATTTATTTGTTCGTTTTCTTTGATAATATAATTATTGTTTTCTATTTTAAGTTTATTTAAATTTAATTGGGCATCGTTTAGAATTTGCGTATTGTTAATTGGAATTTTTAAGTAGTCAATTTTGTTTGACGTTTGTTTTTTATAAATTTTTTTAATTTCAGAGAACAAGTTTTTATTGTTTGATAATTTTATGTTTTTGATTCTGTTAGTCCAATAATTATTTATTGAGAGTTTAATATTTTGTTTTATTAACGAATTTATGTTTTTCAGTAATGAATTAATTCTTGAAATGATGTCTATTTTTATTTTAATTAATTTAAATTTAGCTGTAAGTAATTCACTTTTATATTTTTTAAGTCTAGTAATAATTGTTAGATTTAAGTAAATATCTAGGCTATTAAAATTATTGTTTTTGGTTGGGATGGTTAATGACATTGCTTTCCGTATTGAGTTTTCAATGTTTTCAATATAAAAGTCAATGTCCCTATCTGTTAGGTTTTTATTGTTTGAAATATTTTTAAGAACATCATCATTTCTTACTAAATTATTTAACACTTTTTTAAATTTGTTCCATTTAGCTTTCCTAAATAAATAAATTTTTTCAGGTGATGGAGCCAGAAAATATTCTTGCCTATTATTATAACTAATTTCAGTCCCTAAAGCTAAATGGTCACTATCATAAGCATATGTTTTAATTTAGTTCTGATTATTAGTTTTTAAATTAATTCTTATATCAGTTAGGAATATGTCGATATACGATTCTCCTCTCGGAAATGACGGTATATCGGAAGAATATAATATAATCCTATACATACAATTAAATCTTTCGATAAATTTTTCGAGAATTGATCCTCGAGCATTATTTGATTGATTTCCCTATTTTATGTGTTTAGCGTTTAAGTCTCCTGTCAAAATAAAAGAGTTATTAATGTTATCTAATTGAAAAGTTTGAAATAATTCCAGTAATTCTTTATTAAAATTAGCATTATGATTTTGTGATGCATAAGCATTATAAAAAGATTTTTATTTCTATTTAAAAGTCTTATTTTTATAATACATACTTCTAAAATTTTAAACCTATTTAGAGTATAATCTTTAATTATATCAAATTTTTAACTATTTTTAATTAGAATGGCCGTACCTCCACCTAAAGTAGCTTCAGATCTATCATGTCGAATTAATTTATAATCCTTTATTTTTATACGACTAGTTTTATCTAATTTCGTTTCACATAAGGCAACCACATCCGGGTTGTGAACATTTAAAAAATTTATTAATGCAAGTTGTTTAAGATAAGATCTACAAAAATTTACGTTTATAGAAAAAATTTTTAATTTTAATTGTAGCAAAGTTTTATTCATCATCATGGACAGTTTCAAATAAGAAATCGTAGGAAGGTCAATTGAAAGAAGAACTTTTTCTAATTAAGAACTATTTCTAATTTTATTATTTGCATATACATATATTGTATATCAATACGATATTCTTAAATAAAATCTCAACCGTTACTTTTTTTATAACGCAGATTATGCTTCGATTCTAGTAATAGATACACAAAAAAAAACAATTGACTCACATAATTTCTTGTTGTATCTTAAAAACTTGAAGGTGAATAAGTTACGTGGTCTACCTTTTGTTTGTTTTGAATTTGATAAAATGTTGGAGTTTTAAGTTCCAGTCCCTTCTTGGTCAATTTTTTTATACCCTACACCTATAGAATAGGTAAAGGGTTACATTAACTTTGGTATGGTGTTTGTAACCACCTAAAGGAAGCGAGCTAGATATGGAAAAGTATATATAGTTGTGATCAGCGTGACCTCCTGAGTCGATATAGCCATGTCCGTCCATCCGTCCGTAGGCACGATAACTCAAAACATAATGGAGCTATTTTGATGAAATTTTAACTATAGGTTACTAGCACTGAAAAAAGATAACAACTTAAAAAAATGTAGAAGCTTCAAATTTGGCACAAGGGTGTTCTTTACTATCCCTTGCAAGTCCCCCTAATTTGGGATCAATTGGAGTGGTGGTTCAGTATCCCTCTTAGACCTCTTAGGTTTTAAAAGCTTATAATCGAAATTATTAAAAATAGTAACTTAGAATTAATTTAGAACATTCAAATTGTGTACAAGGGTTAACTAGTGCTTAAAGTAAAGTTGTCTGCATAAGGGCGAAATCAGCCCAAGGGTTTGGATTCTGGACCTTTTAATCGGTTTCATGGCTAACGAACATATATAAATACTCACGACAACTCAACAACGGTGAGGATTGCACAATGGGTTCGGAACTTAGAACTTTTTGATCGAATTTAGGCCAAACTAGCATAATTCCGAAACCAATGAAGATAGAACGCCCAAATTTTGTATCAGGTTGCCCCTTCCTATTTCCTTAATGTCCTTGAAATTTGAGCCCAATTGGAGTAGTGGGTGTGGACCAGCCACTCAGTTCCAAGGACCTTAAAGCATATTTTCGAAATTAATAAAGATAGTAACTTGAAACAAATGTAGACGCTTCAAATTTGGCACATGGGTGTTCTTTGCTATTTCCTGCGTGTCCCTAAAATTTTGTACCTTTCTTAGACCCCCCAATTTGTAAAAGTTTATCATCGAAATTAATAAAACTAGTAACTTAAAATTAAGATAGAACTTTCCAAATGTGTACAAGGGTTAACTAGTATTTAAAGTATGACGGGGACTGCGTATGGGCGAAATCGTACCATGGTTTCGGGTTCTGCAACCTTTGAAAAGTTCAAGGGCTAACAAACATATATCTTAAAAACGCCATAACTCAAAAAATAATGCCGCTATTTTGATGAACTTTAAAGTCTAGGTTACTAGTAATGAAAGTACCATTGGAATTGGTTCTGGTCGAGTTTGGTCAATGAGTTCAGATTCTAGAAGCTTTTGATCGATTTGAGACCGAACGATTATAATTTCGAAGCCAAAGAATATATTTCCTATTTCCTATGTGTCCCCGAAATTTAGACTTAATTGTAGTGGTTCAGCTATGGTCAAAGGTACTTGCTGCATTTATGTAAAATTTATTTTTATATTTAAATGAATTATATGAAAAGGTCTAAATTTGTAATTGTATTTTAGAAATACATTTATTGCATATTTTGCGTATAAGCTTTTTTTATTAGGTATATTAACTAGCCATTTAAAATAATTGCAATTTTGAAAAATTTGGATTATTAAATATATTATGCTTTGATTAGTTTTTATTAACAAAATTTAATAACTAGAATTTTTTTATTTTGTAATTGAATTAGAATAAATATATTTTCACTTATAACAAGTGTTTTTGTTTTTTAATATTTTTAAATAAATAAATTAGTAAGAATTTGTAATATTTTTTAAGAGATAGTGTAATTAGAAAATGTTTTTAGTATTATAAAGTTAATTTGGTTAGCTGTGTCTTACGATCAAATTAATAACAGCTTTTATGGTGTTAAAATGACTTATGGATATGTCCTTAAATTTGAACCAAATAGGTGTAGGGTATTTCTAAGTCGGTTGCACCGTCTGAGTGTTTCTTTAATTGTTTTTAATTCATTTACTGTCTCTTTACTTCCCTTCTTTGTTTTTGGTTTAATTACCACTGGTACTCTAAGTTTATCAGCATATGACATTTTTTCTTTTTCGTTTTTTGCTTGTTCTGTTTTTTTATCAAAATTACTCAAAACCTCTCTTGTTATTTTATCGTTTGCTTCGTTAACTTTCCCTAACATGATCTTCTTCGTCTCATTTACAGTTTCTATGACCTCAATTATTTTTTCTTCAAAAATGTCGATTATTTCGATTTTATTTTTATTAAAGATTTCAATTAACATATTTTTTTTTATTGATTCTATACCCTCCAAACATCGTTCACATGTGCAACCAAAACTTACATTCTTGTTAAATAAATTCACATCATAGGTTGATAGATTTAAACATTTTTTTGTATGGAAATACCTTTTACAAAATCCTTGACTTTTTACAAAATCCTTGACAATTTAAGTTCATTTTTTATTTTTATTGTTTTTTTTATTACATATCAATTATATTTATATAATTCAATTTTCAATAAAACAATAATTAATAATATAATTAATTTTTTTAATATTTTAATCCAACTAAACAGTTAGTTTTTAAAAAAAATTCATTTATTTTAATACACTAATTAAAATCGAACCGTACCGGTCAACATTCAAAATAAATATTTTTTGAATTTTTAAAATTTTTTTGACGAATTTTTGCTGCTATAATGGATAGTAGTGCTGAAGGTTCATGTTGAACCAGAAGGATGTGCTAATTCACCGGCTGGAGGATGAGGTGAAGCGCCTCAACGAAAAAGTTAACTTGCTGCTTGGCAGCGAAAGTCCTAAAAGGAAAATAAAGCCGCATAAACTGCGACAACAACAGCACCAACAACAACAACAACAAAAACAACTACAGCAACAACATCAACAACATCAAGAACTACAACATCAACAACAACAACATCAACATGAATCTAATGATTCTGATGTTGATTTCATGAGTAAGGGCAATAATTGAAATTTTGTTTGCCATCGTGGAAATAAAGATAAAAATTTTAACATTCCACCTGTAAAGGTGGATTTTCGTGCTGGTGTATTTCCAGCTCTATACAGAGAGCTATCAAGTGATGTTGGGGCCAACTTATTTTCGATAAAGCTGAAAAACAACGGCACTGGTGCCCGTGTTTTTCCAATAAATTTCGAATCTCGGCAGAATATTCAAGAACGATTGGCAAAGCTAAGGATTCTTACCACACTTATCTGTGCTTTGTTTTACGGGGTCTAAATTCAACTTTTGGTTTTCGGCAAATGAAATTAAAGGTGAACTTTTGTGTGCTGGATTTCCTGATTCAACTTAGGTGTTTCTTTTCCAAACTGGATATATGCGACAGAATGCTCCAGATTTAACATTGTTTGAAATCGTTGTTGCTGGAGACTTTGATGAAGGAATTTTCAACATTGTTCATGCATTGTTGGGAGTTTCTATTAAATTTATCGTATTCAAATATAAATCAGTAACTCAACGTTCTAACTGTCAAATTTATTTTCATACTTCTGCTGGATGTCATCGTAGTTATCGTTGTGTTAAGTGTTTGGATTCTCATGGTAAGTGATGTAAACCTAATGAAGTTCCTCCGCGATGTGTAAATTGCAAAGGTCCTCACTCTGCAAACAATCAGAGTGAATGCACTTACTGCACTATTTTGCCAGTATTTTGCCGGTCATTCAAAAATGTAATACATCATCTAAATCCAGTAAGTATAACTTGAGTTCATCATCAGCTAATAGTTTTAAGGTGAATAATAATATTAAAAGTAATTCGGGTTTACGTCCGGGTGTATCTTTCGTTGATGCTGTACGTGCAAATACCTTTAATTCTGCTTCGCGAAGTCAAGATGATCTCTTTCAGTTGATTATTCGTATGATGAGTAATCAAGAAAAAATATTGAATAAACTTTTTCCAAATGATTGTTAATTGTATTACAGCTCTCAATGTAAATTCTTTGTACTCGTCTGGTAGATATCGATTACTTTCAGATTTCATGGAAGAATGTGCTTCTGTGTATTTTTCTTTCAGCTGAAACTAATCTGAAGCCTGATAAATTTTACAGTTTTCTTAATTTTAATATTTTTCGTAGTGATAGAATCGGCCGCAATGGTGGAGGTATTGTTATTCTTTTGCGAAATCACATTCCGTTTCAAAATTTTCGAAAAGTTAGTAACGCAATGTTTGAGGCTGCCTTGATTGATATATTTGTTGATAGGGAATGGCTCACTGTAGTCTCAATTTATATTCCACCTCTGCATAGATTAAGTCCGAATTTATTTGATTTTTTTCTGAATTTAGGTTCACTGTTTATATGTGGTGGTGATTTCAATGCCAGACTTCCATGGTAATTTTTCGATGGTAATTTTTCAACAAATTTTCTTGGTAGCAGTTTTTCTCTATTCTTCTCACAAAATCCGCAGTTTTCTACTTATTTTTCTAATAATCCTACATGTTTTCGGTCTGTTGAAGGTTCATTTATTGATTTCTTTCTTACTTCTAACACATTTCTTCACAAAAATCCTTTTGTTACACAGCGTTTTACATTCTCTGATCACATTTCCATTACATTAGATATATCTTTCTCTATTTATGGTCGTACTCCACCTATTTCTGACTCTATTTATTTATATAATCAAACTAATATTTCAGGTTTTAATAAATTTATAACTTCTCAATTTAATACTCTTCAAATCTCAGCTTATAGCAATATGACTCCTGACTCCTTGGAAAACATTGCTGTTACCATTAATAATATTTTTTTTGAAGCTGCTCATCGTTTTGTTCCTGTTATTCCTCTTAATTCATGTAAAATTTTGCTTTGATTTCAAACTTTTCGTCTAAAACGACAATTGAGATATTACTCTCATCGGCTTCGAGGAGCAATTCGTACTTCTAATTTTCAATCGATTTGTCGTAATTTCAATTTCGTTCGTCAGATGCATGTTAAATCGTTTTGTTTTGATTATCGTAGCCATTATGCTAACATTGTTTCCGGAACTGTATGCAATCGTCAATGCTATGATCTTATCAAGCATTGTAAACCTAAACAAAACTATATTTCGAGTTTGAATTAAATCATTGATGTTGATGATCATACTGTTGTAAATAAATTAACTTTAAGATAGCCGGGCATACCCACTATGGTGTATAAAATAAACCGTAATTTACTTCCCTTCTACATTTAACTCATTACTCCATAGTTTTGACGTAAAAAATTAAAAAAAAAAATTAAAAAACAAACAAAAAAAAATTAGAAAACAAAAAACAAAATTTTCATTCATTGTCCCATAACTTTAGCTTAAAAAAAAAAAAAAAAAAAAACAAAAAAAAAATGACCCAATGGCCAAATTTCGATGGTCCGAGTGATGTCCAACTTTGCTAACTAACTTGCCCTATTACTTTACCTGCCCAATTTTAATTTTAACCTTGTAGCTTCATTAGATTCACAGTTATTGAATCGAAAATTTTGTATGGCAGCCCACCAAAATGGGGCCGTAACATTTTGAAACTTCATATAAGTGCTCAATTCATTATATAAATAACCGTGCGTAATTTTTATCGTCGTAGCATAATTAGTTTTGACGAAGTTCATATTGGTGCAAATAAGTTGTATGGCAGCCCCCCGAAAATGAGGCCCAAACATTTTGAAACTTCATATAAGTGCTCGATTCATTATATAACTAACCGTGTGTAATTTTCATCCGCGTAGTATAATTAGTTTTGAAGAAATTCATATTGGTGCAAAGAAGTTGTATGGCAGCCCCCCAAAAATGAGGCCCTAACATTTTGAAACTTCATATAAGTGCCGGAGTCATTATAAAACTAACCGTTTTTATTTTTCATCCCCGTAGTATAATTAGTTTTGAAGAAATTCATATTGGTGCAAAAAAGCTGTATGGCAGCTCTCCGAAGCATTGGTCCGATTTTAACCAAACACAAAAGGGAACCTAGAAATTCTCTAAAAATCACTTTGTGTGAATTTCAAGACTCTAGCCCTTTTAGATTTTGAGTTATCGTGCTGACACACGGACGGACGGACGGACGGACGGACGGACAGACACACATAGCTAGATCGACTAATTTTTCGATTCTGAGCCGATACGTAACCTTGACACTATATCTAGTTCGTCTAGATCAATGCGTTACAAACGAAGGAGCAATTTTAATATACCCGATGTAATGTATAATAAATTTTACATAAATGCAGCAAGTACTTTTGAATATAGCTGAACCACTACAATTAAGTCTAAATTTCGGGGACACATAGGAAATAGGAAAAATATTCGTTGGCTTCGAAATTATCCTCGTTCGGCCTCAAATCCATCAAAAGCTTCTAGAATCCGAACTCATTGACCAAACTCGACCAGAACCAAATCCCATGGTACTTTCATTACTAGTAACCTAAAGTTTAAATTTCATCAAAATAGCGGCATTAATTTTTGAGTTACGGTGTTTTTAAGATATTTGTTACTTAGACCTTGAACTTTTTAAGGGTTCCAGAACCCGAAACCTTGGTACGATTTCGCCCAAAATGCTTCCCCGTCATACTTTCAATACTAGTTAACCCTTGTACACAATTGGAACGTTCTGTCTCAATTTTAAGTTACTAGTTCTATTAATTTCGATGATAAACTTTTACACATTGGGGGGTCTAAGAGAGGTACTGAACCACCATCAAATTGATCCAAAATTAGAGGGACACGAAGGAAATAGTAAAGAACACCCATGTGCCAAATCTGAAGCTTCTACATTTGTTTCAAGTTACTATCTTTATTAATTTCGAAAATATTCTTTAATTTCGAAAATATGCTCGGAAGTGAGTGGCTGGTCCCCACCCACTACTCTAATTTGGCTCAAATTTCAAGGTGACTAAGGAAATCGAAAGCGACACCCTGATACCAAATTTGGAGGTTCTATCTTCATTGGTTTTGGAAATATACTAGTTTGGCCTAAATTCGATCAAAAAGTTCTAAGTTCCGAACCCATTGTCCAATCCCCACCGTGCGCAATCGCCGCCGTAGTTTCATTACCAGTAACCTACAGCACAAATTTCATGAAGATAGCATCATTAGTTGTTGAGTTATCGTGATTTTTTATATATGTTCGTTAGCCCTGAAACCGATTAAAAGTTCCAGAATCCGAACCCTGATTGCGCTCTTATGCAGTCCGCGCTGTACTTTAAGTCGTAGTTAACTCTTGTACACAATTTTAACATTCTATCTTAATTTTAAGTTACTATTTTTAGTAATTTCGATTATAAGCTTTTAAAACTTGGGTGGTCTAAGAGGGGTACTGAACTACAACTCCATTTGATACCAAATTAGGGGGACACTCAAGAGATAGTAAAGACACCCTTGTGCCAAATTTGAAGCTTCTACATTTTTTCAAGTTGCTATCTTTATTAATTTTAAGGATATGCTTTAAGGTCTTCGGAACTGTGTGGCTGGTCCCCGACCCACTACTACAATGGGGCCCAAATCCTGATACCAAATTTGGAGCTTCTATCTTCATTGGTTTCGGAATTATGCTCGTTTGGCTTAAATTCGATCAAAAAGTTCTATGTTCCGAACCCATTGTGCAATCCTCACCGTACGCAACCGCCGCCGTGGTTTCATTACCAATAACCTACAGCACAAATTTGATGAAGATAGCGTCATTAGTTGTTGAGTAATCGTGATTTCTTATATATGTTCGTTAGCCCTTCGATTGATTAAAAGGTCCAGAATCTGAACCCATGGGCCGATTTCGCCCATATGCAATCCCCGCCGTACTTTCAGTATTAGTAACCTACAGTTAAAATTTCATCAAGATAGCTCTATTATTTTTTGAGTTATCATGCCTACGGACGGACATGGCTATATCGACTCAGGAGGCCACGCTGATCACAAATTAGTTATAAAACTAAACTTATTGTTTTAAAAAAAAAAAACAAATTTTATTTAATTTTAAATCAAATTTTTATTAGTTAAATTTGTAACACTTTTACTTGAATTTTCTAATACGATTAACTAAGCTTTTTACTTAGATACTAATATTTATAATATAGAAATGCTTGTTAAGCATTTTTACCGTTTGCAACATTTTTATGGGAATTATGTTTTTTTGTTCGCGGGAATATTCTAATTAGTGTGTTTCCCACAGGTAATCACGTGTATCTGCAACGTGGGATTAGGAATTTATATTAATTGGAGTTTTTGTTAACTCTTCCCCGCTAAAATATGATTGTCCTCAATTGTTTAGGATTTGACGGTTTCTGATTTTCTTAATTTTTTTGCATTTCAGTTTCTTGGTCTTGCTTTGATATAGAAGGTTGAATTATAATTTTGGATGTTTGACATTTTAAGATCTTTATTAAAAATATTAAGATGAAAGTGCTCGTAATTACAGCCATAATTATCATTGTATTACGATTTGTTTTTGATTCTATTTCTAAAGTTTTGATTGACTTAGTATTATCGATATGGATTGCGTCCAGCATTTGTAGCGAAAGAATTTTATTTACCAATTTTTCTTTTGGGAGGAGCTGCAACACTGCAGGAAAAATGTTAAAGTTGGAAATTTCGCGAGAAGTGAAAGTTTGATTTTCTATGGTTATATTATTATTGTTATTATGAAATTTCAATAGAAAAGTTCTATTTATTTTTGGGGATTAGAATCTATTAGTATAGTTCCTTTAAAGTTGTTAAGTAATATAATTCCCGATGATATTTCTTCTATAGTTTTTATATGGTGGTTGTTATTAATGTTGCAATCGGCTAACAAGCTTTTTAGTATTTTTGGAATACAATTATCATTTTCTAAATTATTTAATTTTTTTAAGTTGCAAATGAACAAATTATTAAAATTTTTACAATTTTCATTTATTGCGTATATTTCATTTTTATTTCTTATTATATTATTACTAGCAGATTTACCCGGCGTTGCCCGGAAGCTTGAAAATTGTAAAAAAGCAAGTTTCAGCCAATTTTTTTAGAAACTACTTTGCCTATAAATGCCACAAAAAAATATTTGTGGAGTTCCGTTAACCCATCGTGGCCCAACAGCTTTTTATAGGTTTTTTCGTTGCTTTGCTATATATTAGAAATGATTTAACAGATTAACTTCAAATTTCGTATATGTGTTCTTCTTTGAAAATGAAGTTCAATTTACTAACAGACTTGAAAGTTGTTAACCCCTGCCGACGATTGTTCAAAAAAAAATTTGTAAGTAAATTACGTCCAATTTTTGAAAGTAGGTACAACTTCTTTGAATTAGGGGAATACTTAAAAAAAAGGTTTGTCGAGTTCTTTTAATCGATTGCGAAACAAAAACTTTAAAAAACAGTTTGCAAAACAATTTGAACGATTATCTCTAATTTTTCTATACATGCTGCTTCTTGACAATTTAGTGCTCCTTGACGATATAGTTGAGGATGGTAGGTTTCCGGTGAACAATGTTAACTGAATTAAAATGACTATAGGTCAAAAGGGGATTTTCTTGAATTGCCAACGCTTGAATAAAATATAGTCGATGGTTTTTGAAAGTCCGCCAGGCCGAAATGGGTTAATTTATTCCAACCAAATTTATTTAGTTGTAAGTGGAACATTTGTGCAAAATTTCAAGTCAATCGGTCAAACAGTTTTGACTCGACATCAAAAACATTGAAAAAGCTTCTTTGCACTCTCGTGCCCAAACGGGTTAACCGAACTCAACAAAAATTTGTCCCAGACTTTATTTTCGACTGCGAAACCACCTTGTAAAATTGGACACAAAACGGAAACACAAAATTTTTTGGAAGCCCGCCAGGCCGAAATGGGTTAAATTATTCCAACCAAATTTATGCAACTAATTGCGGTTGCTAAGAGGAACATTTGTGCAAAATTTCAAGTCAATCAGTCAAACTGTTTCGGCTCGACATCAAAAACATTGAAAAAGCTTCATTGGGCCCTCGTGCCCAAACGGGTTAACCGAACCCAACAAACCTGCTGACTTATAAAAATGCGACATAGCCTATGTCACCCCCCGGACTCCCAAAATGATTCCTCTAAAATTTGGTGTCAATCGGACCAGTGGTTTTCACGTGAATCCTGGACAAACAAACAAACAAACAAATAAACAAACAAATTTTCTTCTTTATATATTAGATATTGAATTTCTATAGTTAAATTATTCCTTTTTACAGCTTTTAACAAAATTTTATCATTAGTTTCTATATTAGTTATAGGAATATTTATTATGTAAAGGATAGTTGAGCTGTTGCTT
Source organism: Dolichopus griseipennis (assembly GCA_963082915.1). NCBI lineage: Eukaryota > Metazoa > Arthropoda > Insecta > Diptera > Dolichopodidae > Dolichopus > Dolichopus griseipennis. Next base: position 226,541,682 of record OY720441.1, read on the forward strand.
ATAATTTTTATATCGGAAAAGTTTAAAATTTCTTCCACTGTAGAGTACGTTAGTTTTTCATCATTAAAGGTTTTGATTGTTGTACTGATTTCTTTTCTTGACAAAATAAGAGAATTAATGAGGCTTAGTTTAGCCCAATGTATCGCGTAATTAATATTACGTAGGTCTTCTTTTAAAATTTTTAGTTTATAAGTTCTACTTGAAACAATTTCGTTGTTAATGTTGGATCCTTTGTTAAGAATTTTTATATTTTTGTTTATTTCTGTAAGATTGTTTAGTCTCTCTGTAAAAATGTTATTTATGATAACTTGTTTGTTGTTGTTCTTAAGTACGTCATTCATTGTCTCTTTTATAGTGACAAAATCATCGTGGTCTGGGGTACCAGCGCCCCATTTTCACGCACTTCCGAGAAAGTTCAGAGGTCTTTTATTTTGTGGTTTAAGATTATGAATATGGTCCAGTCCAGTTCGTAAGCAATGTAAGAGTGTAGATAATGTTCTTCGTCAATGTCTGTATTGTAAATATTGTTTATTTTATTTAGTACGTTTTCGTAACAGCTCAGGTCTATTACATGTATCAGTTTGAATGTGCCTGTTTGTATCTTGGCTTGTCCAGTAAGAATAGATACAAGTAGAAGTTTTGTGAAGTCCAAAAGTTGGATTCCCGCAATAGCGGATTGGAATACATATCTGAAATTGAAATTATTTATACTATTAGTTTCGGATATTCGATTTGTGAACGATTTTTCCAGATTCTGTGACTATTGTGAAATTTAGGTTTTCTTTAACTATTTCTTTAATGTACGTAGCGGTAAGTTTGGTTCCTATTCTTTTATTATGTTTGATGTAAATTATGTCACCGGGGGAATATTGTTTTGTAGGTTTCCTATTTTTATTATGGAATTTCAGGTCATTAAATTGTTTGTTTTTAAGTTTATCTATGGTGCTGCGACGGATTTCTTCATATTGTTGGGGATTTAAGCATGCATTACGTCCATGGTATAGTTCTATTGGTCTCTTTTTAGTAGTTGAGTGTATCGTATAGTTGTATTCGTTTACGGCTCTTTCTAATAGTTCTTCAAATGTGCGGTGTGGTCTTTCTGCCTTACGGTATCTCATAATTTTTGAGAGCGTCGAATGGAATCGTTCGACTTGGCCGTTAACCTCACTTTTATAAGGTGGGGTTTTATATATTTTTATAAATAAGTCGTCTTCTAACATAGAAGTAATAGTTACAGAGTTTAATGATTTTTCATTGTCCATTACGACTATTCCAGGAACACAAAAATAAAAAAGTATGTCTTATAAAAAAATGGTCTTTTTATAATATGTTCTATTGCTCGAGATTCTATTTTTTTCGCCTGAGCGAATTTCGTAAATTTAGCTATTGCTGTGAGTACGGGATTTTTATCGGTAGAGAATATGTCTATGTGTATGGTGTGTCCTGGGTAATTTGGTATTGGAGTTTCGAAAAGTTCTTGATTGTTTGGGTGACGTTCGTATTTATTCTCTTTACAGATAGTGCAATTTTGAATTGCATTTTTAATTTTAGCTGACATTTTTGGAAAGAAATATTTGCGAAGTATTTGTAATCGATTTTCGCAAGCATTCCTATGAGCTCTTTTATGGATTCAAAGGATTGTTTCAGTTTGTTGTTCTTCGTTTTCTTTGTCTTCTACTATGGTAGAGCTAAAACGAATTTTGTAATTTCAGAAGTGTTCAGGATAGATTTTTGGTATTTTTCCCATGACTGGTTCTGGGGCAGAAATTCCGTTTGTCGTAGTAGGACTTAGATATGTTTTAAGAATGTTAGTAAGTTGGTTTTCATTATAATGCGGAGCTCTCATCACTGTGTTCTGTGGGAGTTAAAGAGTTAAAGGTGTTAGAATAGGAAGTCTTGATAGTGAATCAGCGACTACGTTTGATTTACCAGGCTTGTACTTTAATTCGTAGTCATATTTCTCTAGTATGGCTTTCCACCTCTTCCTTTTGGCATTTGTATTTTTGTTACTCAGAGCATGAGTCAGAGGTCGGTAGTCGGTGAAGATTTGTACGCTCTTTGAGCCATATAGGAAGTTTCTGAGAGAGTTGAGAGCCCATATAATGGTCAACATTTCTTTTTCGTTCGTAGCGTAATGCTTCGGTTTTACTGAGTGTACGTGATATAAAAGTTATAGGACGATTATTTTGCATTACAACAGCTCCTATTGCGTAGTTTGATGCGTCTGTGGTCAACTGGAAGGGTTTGCTAAAATTGGGATGGGCTAACGTAACTTCTTTAGAGACAAGAGTATTTTTTAATTTTTCAAAAGCTTTTAAGGCGTCATCGTCAAGATGTATCGTTTTATTTTTTGAAGCCTTTTTTGACACGCGTCCATCCTCCCCGCGCAAAATGGATGTCAGGGTTTTAGCGACTTTTGCGTAGTCAATAATGAAACGCCTGTAGTAGCCTGACATGCCTAAGAATGATCTAGGTTCTTTAAGATTTTTAGGCGGACCTAAGTTTGTAATGGCTAGGATTTTTTTTTGGATTGGGTTTTAATCCTTCGGTTCCTAAAATGGAACCTAGAAATGCGATTTCCGATTGTAAGAACTCACACTGGTCCAATTGTACTTTCATGTTTGCGGCTTCCAAAGTTCTGAATACAAGTTCTAGGTTATTCAGATGTTCTTCCAAATTTTGTCCAAAGATTATTATGTCGTCAATATAGACATAACATTTGTTTCCAATATGCTCTCGCAGTATGTCATCGAGAGCCCTTTGAAAAATGGATGGGGCGTTTTTCAGCCCGAAAGGTAGGCGAACAAATTCGAATTTACCGTTATCAATTGAGAATGCTGTTTTCTCAATATCAGAAAATCTTAGTGGAATTTGATGGAATCCACTTTTCAGATCAATAGTTGTGAAGTATCTATTTCGTCCGAGATTCGAAAGGACTTCGTTAACTTCAGGGATCGGATACTTTTCAGGAATAGTTATTGAATTTAGTTTTCGGTAATCTATGACCATCCGATATTTTCTCTTGCCAGAGGCGTCCTCTTTTTTGGGGACAATCCAGACGGGCGAATTATAGGGGGATCTTGACGGTCTTAAAATACCCTCATCTAATAATTCTTTTACCTGTTTTTCGACTTCTTCTTTTAGAGCCATAGGATATGGGTATGGCCTAGAATAAACGGGAGAATCTGATGTTGTGCGAATTTCACCTTTAACAGTGGTGATATAGGTCAGTTTTTTGTCGGGATCAGAAAAAGGTTTTGGACATTTATTAATGATAATTTTTAGTTTTTTTTGGTCTATTTCGTTTAAATGAGAGGTCCTGAGATTAATATTATTGACGTTCTCTGTGATGTGCTGTTGTAATGGAAATTTTTTTCCTGAATTTATAGTCATGTATCCTTCATTGGTATGAATGATGGCCTTCAGCTCTTTCAGGCTATCATTTCCTATTATGTCGTTGAAAGTTTTTAGACTAGGAAGAATGTAAAATTTTAATTTTTCTACATCTTTTCCGAGAATATTTATGAAAGCATGATGGGTTATTTTAGTGTTTCCTCCGACGGAGTTGGCAAAGAAAGGCTTATCATTTAAAAGTGGATGTCGTACGTGTTTAGTTTGAATGTTGTTTTTGTTTGAGCCGGTGTCAATAAGGAATTTAAGTATCTCTCCGTTACTAATTTTGTTTTCAAAATAAGGTAACGAAGAGTGGTTTAATCTAATAAATAAATATCTGCTAATTGTTCGTTTTCGTCAAAATTGGAATGTTCGTCTGGGTAGTCTGGTATACTAGAGGAATAGACTGTATTGTTATCTTCATTTTGTGTTTCGCTTTCTTCATCATTTGTATGTTCAGTATTGAAAATTCTTTGAGCTTTATTTGGTCTATGGATTTAAGGGTTTTGGAAAAGTATTTTGTTGGCACTATTATGGTTCTGTTGTCGATTTGAATAGTTAACTTGTCTGGAATGAATACTTTCGTCGACATCCACTGGGACTGGTCTTTGTAAAGGTTTCGGAGCGTATCTTTGTGGAAAACTGTTATGTTGTTGAAACTGGAATGGTCTTGAATAATTAAAGTTATTGCGTTGCTGAGAAGGTCTATTTTGATTAAAGAAATTTTGGTTTAGTTGTCGTACCGGATTTTGATTACGCGGATTATGTAGAAGTTGTGGTTAGAATCTATTCTGTGCGTCTAAGATTTTGAAATTGTCTTCTTGGAGGTGGTGGAATAGCCTGTTTACATGAAGTATGTTGACTATTATTGGCATACTGTGTTCTATAATCTACGTTTTGTAATTTAAGATACAGGTACAAAGCTTGTGGTAGATCAGCTTGTTCTCTTATACTGAGAAGTCTAGGAAGATCACCACGCAATCCTCTAATGAAAGTGTCTAGAGCTTTATCTCGGTAAGATCGAGTCATATTATTCAAAGCATCTGTCGACATTTCCATACTAGATAATTTATTTAGAATAAGAGATAAGTGTTGGTACACCAATTGATAATTTCAGGTACTGTTTGGTTACCTTGTTTGGTCCCAAGTCACGCTTGTCAGCATAGTGAAGTGTTAAACACCTCGAAATTTTTGCCCAATTTAATGGAGTGTTGTATGATTCAAGCACGATGTCGGCTTATCCTGAAATTTTATTTCTAATTACATTTAAAATACCAAAATATTTTGAAGAGCCCTTTTGTGAATCGTAAACTTTTAGAATTTGGTCTACGCTTTTCCTCCAGGAGCTGAATTCACCAGCTTGTCCTGAAAATTCTCGAAGACTTTTAAGTACGTCTGGTATTTTATCCAGATCGGTAAGGTTATTTGTAGTCGATATTTCTTCATCGGAACAGTCATTTAAGTCTGCATTGGGATTTAATATTTCATTGACTCTATCCCTTGCGTCATTGGTCAATATGTTTTTTACAATTTCAGAAATTGCTGTCGTTAAAGAATTTAGGTCTTAGAATTTTGAAATTTTTATGAGAATAATATGATAATTAAAAAAATATATTTATCTTATAAAAAATATATTACTTTAAGTATTTAATTTTAATTTATTTAAAAAATTTTTAACTTTACTTTATTTTTAACATTTATTTTTGATTTATTTAAAAAAATTTAACTTTACTTTATTTTAATTTATTTAAAAAAATTTTAACTTTACTTTATTTTTAAAATTTATTTTTAATTTATTTAAAAAAAATTTAACTTTACTTTATTTTAATTTATTTAAAAATTTATTATTTTTCAGGCAATTATTTTTTTTTATTTCTTATAAAAAGTAAGATAGTATAGATATAATAATAAATTTAACCACTTACGGTAGTATTATAATGTTGCTGGTTAATCGTTGGGACATCGAATTGTAGTTGATTGTTGTAACTGCACAGGCGGCTGCTTTACACAATTAACGATGAATAAAGCTCCTTTTCTTCTCCACTGAGTTTACTTAGAGGCCTTGTTTTCTGCGTCTTTGAATACTCCAACCTTGGCTACTTTGAAACTGCTTTTCAGTTACTTTTTCTCCTCTTGGTGTTTTGTTTATTGATCACTTTTATTTTTATTTAAGTATTTTTATTTATAGTTATTTATTTTTCAAGTTTTTAATTTTATTTAAGTATTTTTATTTATACTTGTTTATTTTTCAAGTTTTTTATTTTAATTAAGTATTTTTATTTATACTTGTTTATTTTTCAAGTTTTTAATTTTATTTAAGTATTCATTTTGATTTACTTAATTTTAATTTAAGTTTAGTTATAATTTTTGATATGATTCATTTTTAATTTGATTAATTATTAATTTTTTTTTTGATTTGTTTAAATTCAGTTCACCGGTTTTATTGGCTTTTATTTTATAAAAGTTCTTGTTCACAATTTTTTTTATTTTTTTATTTTCACTAATTTTATTAACCCCTGCGGTAGGGGGGGAATAGAATACTTCCAGACTGGGAAAGCTTTTAAGTATGTCTGGAAGAAAAAATACAACTAACTGTAGGTACGGTTGCAATACAAAGAACAATTGGATGCGGAGGTGGAAAACTACGTTAAAGATATACAACTTACAGTGTGGGAAAATACTCCAGTAATTAAACAAAGAGTAAAAGAAAATAAATATCCAGCCGAAATCTTAGAACCAATTGCAATAAATCGCATAGCAAGGAAAAAAGTGCACCAAACTAGAGCTCTACAATATAAAACTAGGCTGAATAATCTCATCCAACAACTAAGAAGAAGAATTAAGGAAGTTAAAAACAAATCGATAAAGTGATATTTGGAAAAGCTAACAAATGATAAAAGTACTGATTACTCTCTTTGGAAGGCAGCTAAAAACCTGAAAAAACCTATTGCAGCAATTCCTAAAATTAGAAAACCGGACGGAAAGTGAGCGATAGATAATAAAGAAAAGCCAAATTATTTGCGGAACACCTAGAAAAGATATTTCAAGTAAACACTGGAGAAGAAGATTAAGATCTAGATGTAGAACAAATTCAGGAGCAAGAGGAAATCGAATTAACAAATCCAGCTGAAGTGAAAAAAGAAATTAAAAACAACATTAAATCTAAAAAAGCTCCGGGATATGATTTAATAACCGGACAAATTCTGAAGCAGCTACCAGAAAAGGCAATACTTAAAATAACAAATCTTATAAATGCTGCATTCAGGCTGAAATATGTGCCGAAATTGTGGAACGTGGCCGAGGTCATTATGATACCCAAAGCAGGAAAACCACCAAATGAAATATCGTCTTATAGACCAATCTCATTGCTGCCTATAATGTCAAAACTATTTGAAAAAATTTATCTAAGAAGATTAAAACCGGTTATTGAAAGGAAGAATCTAATTCCGGACCACCAATTCGGCTTTAGAGAAAAACACGCAACAATAAACCAGGTACACAGAATAACCAACACTATTGAAAAAGCTTTAGAGGAGAAGAAAGTCTGTTCAGCAATCTTTTTGGATGTGACTCAGGCATTCGATAAGGTGTGTGGCACATGGGATTGAATTGTAAACTGAAAACAATCCTTCCAAAAGAGCATTCGGAAATGATAGAAAGCTATCTACCAGACAGATACTTCTACATAAAACATAAATCTTTTTGGATGTGACTCAGGCATTCGATAAGGTTGGCACATGGGATTGAATTGTAAACTGAAAACAATCCTTCCAAAAGAGCATTCGGAAATGATAGAAAGCTATCTACCAGACAGATACTTCTACATAAAACAAGAAGGAGAATATTCCGATCTTAAAGAAATCAGTGCTGGAGTTCCTCAAGGAAGTGTATTTGGTCCAATACTGTATCTGTTGTATACTTGTGGTTTTCCTGCACTAGAAAATAATATAATTGCGACGTTTGCTGATGATACAGCGGATTTGGCTGTCGTAGAAAATAATAAAGAATTTACAGAAAAACTGCAGAAAGCTATGACAAAAATCCAAAATTATACAAAAAGATGGAGGCTAAAATTAAATGAAGTTAAGTCAATTCATGTGCATTTCCCAAATAAAAAAATTAACCATAAACCAGTATATATAAATGGTCAAGAAATACCTTATTCAAATACTGCCAAATATCTTGGTATGACATTACATGCGAAGCTTCGCTGGAAAACCCACACCAAAAACAAAAAAGAAGAGCTACAAATCCGTTATAGAAAAATGTACTGGCTCATAGGTAAGCATTCTACCTTGACAATACAAAACAAACTTCTGCTCTATAAACAAATATTGAAACCAGTATGGTCATATGGCATCCAGCTATGGGGATGCAGCAAAAAGAGTAATAGAGATGTTATTCCAGAATAGAGGTTCCAGAATAAAGTTTTAAGAAATATTGTGAACGCGCCCTGGTTCATCAGAAACTATGCCCTACATAGAGATATGCAAATAGAATTTGTAGACAAAGAAATCCACAATTTTGCAACAAGTCACGAAAAAAAAATCCAAAACCATGTAAATGTCGAGGTAGTTCACCTTTTGGATAATTCAAATATAGCCAGACGACTCAAAAGAGTAAAGCCTTTTGATTTAGTGTAGCTATAATAAGAGAAAGAAACAGTTAGATAGACATCGCTGGATGGAATCTACATTTAAAACTAAAATAAAGCCAGAAAAAAAATTGCTCATTAGCCCTATAGAACTAGATCGCAATTGAGGAGGGTGTGGTTTAGTGGGTAAGAATCCCACACGCAATTGCAAGCTACGGGGCTCATTGTGTCTTTTGAAGATTCCATACCAACCTACGTAAAAATAAAAAAAAAAAATAAAAAAAAAAAATTTTATTGCAATTTCTTATTCGGGTCCCTGCTCGGACGCCAGTTATAAAATTAAAATTATTGTTGTAAAAAAAAAACAAATTTTATTTAATTTTAAATCAAATTTTTATTAATTAAATTTGCAACACTTTTACTTGAATTTTTTATACGATTAACAAAGCTTTTTACTTAGATACTAATATTTATAATATAGAAATGCTTGTTAAGCATTTTTACCGTTTGCAACATTTTTATGGGAATTATGTTTTTTTTGTTCGTGGGAATATTCTAATTAGAATGTTTCCCACAGGTAATCACGTGTATCTGCAACGTGAGATTAGGAATTTATATTAATTGGAATTTTTGTTAACTTATATACACTTTTCCATATCTAGCTCGCTTCCTTTAGGTGGTTACAAACACCATACCAAAGTTAATATATACCCTTTTACCTATTCTGTAGGGTGTGTAGGGTATAAAAATTAGATTGATATTAAAAAAAAAAATTTCACTATGAAGCGAATTTGAACCCACGATTCCAACATTTTATATAATACGAAACATACAAAAAGTAAAATACGTAACTTATTAATCTTCAAATTTTTAAAATTTGACAACAACAACAAAAATTTATCAGTCATTTGTTTATGTTTACTTTTCTGCATGTGTATATTAGAATGAAGCATCTTTTTTTTTTTTTTTTTTTTTTATTAACTTTTATTTTTGTTTATTTCATGATAAGTATTTACAATTAGTAAAAAGTTTTATAAAACTAATTTTAATTCTTAAATTAATTATAACTAAAACCTTAATGTAGTTTAAATTGCTTAGTTTTTTTTATTCTAATAATTTATACAATCTCTAAGTTATTTTAATTTTTCTGAAATATTGTATTGCATTTTGAGTTTTTTGGAAAATATTAAAAACCAAAAATTAATTATATTTTTTATTTTTTCATAAAAACAGTAAAACTTAAGCTAGCTTATAACTAATACTAAAATTAAAACTTAATCTAAAACTACCTAACTTAGCCTAACCTTATCCTAATATATTATGAAATTTTAACATCATTTATTTTTTAATTTTATAAACTATTTAACCACCAATAGTTTGTTTGTATTTGTTTATCCCTTTCAGGGATAAACATGTCGTATTTTAATAAATTAGTTTCAATATTATTAGGGTCATATTCTATGCACTTGCATGTAGCCCGTCTATTATAGTGATATAATAGGGGGACATGCTCATGGTTTTGAATATACCCTTTGGAATCTAGATAAATAAAATGTTCGGGCGCAATGAAACCCGTTTTTAAACTATATTTAATATACTCTTCGTTATGGTAATATATGTTTGATATTAAACCATTTTCTAACGTGCTAAGAGATCTATCAAAATGATTACGTATAATTTTTATTAAAAAGTTATCGAATCTTATTATTTTTGCTTTACGGTACAAGCATTTATTGGAATAAAAATGTTTGTAGTCCGTTTCTGGTTTTCTATGTAGATTTACGCAGGCTCTTATGCATTTTCGTTCAAAAATTCTGATTTTTTCCATTTGGCTTGCACTAATATTGAACCAAATTGGTCCAGCATACTATATAGTTGGTCTTATAAGACCCTGGTAAGCTAAAGTTTTCACTCTGTCATTAAGAGTTTTATTATAAAACAATTTCTGACAGGACATGAACGCTTTAGTACCCTTTTCAATCACTTTTTTTACATGGTGAGTAAAGTTTAAATTTTGGTGTAGATATACACCTAAATATTTAATTATCTTTTTGTTATTAATTTTAATGTTATTTGGAGCTCTAATTTCAAATTCTTTCCAATGTTTTTTAATATTATTGTTTACTTTATCTACTGTGTTACGGAATAATATTGCTTCGCATTTTTCTATGTTCATTTTTAGTACCCAGACCTTACAATAGTCTACTATAAGGTTGAATAGTTTTTGAACACTTGTTTGTACATCCTTTATCTTATATGCTGCCGAGTAGACAATAAGATCATCGGCAAAAGCAATTGCGTAATTGTCCCCTTTTATGTTGTTAAGCATATTTAGGAGATCTGTTGTGTACAGAGAAAATAAAATAGGTGAGTTTACTGTACCTTGTTGTAAACCACTTTCGATTTTAAATAAATTCTCGGCATTTAATTTGTTTTCTATTACGAAACTATTTTCATCAACCATATCTAGTATTAATCTAACTAAATTGTTTGGAAAATTTCGTTTAATTAATTTATATATTAAACCTTCTATCCATACGCTGTTAAATGCTTTTTCAAGGTCGATTAGGCAAGCGCCAACGCATTCTTTTTTATTAATGTACCAGCAAATGTCTGATGTAAGTTTATTGATAGCATGATTTGTAGAGTGTTTATACCTGAAACCAAATTGGTTTTCAGGTAGTATATTTTCATTGTTAACAAAATTAATTATTTTGTCATTAATAATGGTCTCATAAACTTTGCTAATGTTAGGTAACAAGCTTATGGGTCTGTAATTGCCGGGATTTGTAGGATCTTTTCCCGGTTTTTTTAGCATAATTACTTTAGCTATTTTCCAGCTTTTCGGAAAATAGCAGTAGTTTAATGCATTATTGAAAAGGATAACTATTTTTTGTGTAATTTTAGTACTTAAGTTTTTTAGTACAATGTTAGGAATGCCGTCAATACCTGCAGATGTCTTGTTATTCAAATTCTTAAGTCTTGTAGAGAGATCATCGTAATTCGTAAAGAAGTTGTTTCTATTTAAAGTGTTAAAGGATGTATTTATTGTGTCAAATGTGATTAATGAAATGTTATTTTGTTTTTTTAGTTTGCTACTTTGTTTAAAAGCCTGTACAGTATTCTTAATATTTTGGTGGAATCGGTTGTTGTTAGGTACTGTTATTTTGTGACTGTTTTCTAAGTATGATCCTAATATTTTAGTTATTTGTATTTTTTCCCTTAATATATACTGATTTGAGTTTGTTCTGTCTAAACTAGTGACGTCGATGTCGTTGTTAGTCAGTAGGTTTAAGTCTTGTTGGTCTATGTGTAATTGTTTTATGTCTTGTATATGTTTTTTCCTAAATATTTTGTTTATTTCGGGAAACATATTACGGCTGTCTTTGGATGATATATTTTTAATTCTGTTTGTCCAGTAGTTGTTAATTTCAATTTTAAGTTGTTGTTTTATTAATGTATTAATATTATTTAAGAGACTTTTGAGTGTGATTATTGCTTGTGAATTGAAGTCTAAGCATCTTTTGTAAATTAAATGTATGTCTTTAAGTAATTTGTTTTTGTGTCTGAGTAAATTTTTTAATCTAGTTGAGTAAAATTTATTTAAATAGTTTTGTTTGGTACATTTTGGTATAATTTCAACCATTGTGTCTTTAATAATTTTGTTCAATTTGTTTAAGTGAGTGTCAATATTTTCTATTGTTATGTTTTCCGTCTCTATAATTTGATCTCTACAAGTTAAGTATTCCTTTTCAAAATTGTTATCTAGCTTTATTTTAAACTTGTTCCAATTGGTTTTATGGAACAAGTATTTTTCATTGGCTAGTTGGTTGTTGTATGTTAACAAATTTTCTTTATATAGAGCAAAAATGCCACTTACAGCATTATGATCACTATTGTATGCTAATGTTTCTAGAGTATTGTTAGCTGATTCTATTCTTACATCTATTAAGAATAGATCTAAATACGAATTACACCTTGGAAATGTCGGTGCATCCGGAATTAAAAGCTTACTTTTATATTGAATTTTGTTGTCGCTTAGCCATTTATACAGAGCCGAACCGCGACTGTTATTACATATATTATTCCAAGAAACATGTTTTGCGTTTAGGTCTCCTGCAATAATATAGTAATGTTTACTGTTGGATAGATTTAATATTTCGAAAATTTTACTAAATTCGTCTAAAAATTTTGATTGGTTTCTGTTGGAAGCATAAATAGATATCACAAATAATTTATCGGAATTTCTTAAATTTAAACTAATGATACTTAATTCTATGCATTTAAAATTATTAAATTCTACGTTTCTAATTTCTTCATATTTAAAAGTTTTTTTGATACAAACAGCTGTACCACCTCCACCTAAATTAACTCTATCGTTTCTAATTATATTAAAATTTTCTAATTCTAAAAAATGTCTGCTTTGCAATTTAGTTTCGCCTAAGCAAAGAATATCAGGATTTGTATCTTTTGTAAAATGCATAAGAGAAAATCTTTTACTATATGAAACTAGTGAATTTACATTAATTGAAATTAATTTTATATTAATGTTATTTGTTAATGAACACGACATAATTAACAATTGGGTCTAGAGATGTTAAATGTTTCATACAAATGTTTTATGTCATTTACATTTTGTTTCATATTGTTTTCAATATTTTCTATTTTTTTCATCATACTAAGCATAGTTTTATTTAAATTTTCTAATAAATTGTTGTTATAATTATTGTTATTATTATTATTACTATTGTTATTGTTATTATTGTTGTTATCTATTGTATTGTTATTGTTGTTGTTGTTGGTGTTATTATTATTATTATTATTGTTTGTTGGATTTTTATTATTATTGTTATTTAATGCATTTGCATATGAAATATTTGTTTTTGTAAAATTATTAAACATATTGTACCTGTTACTTATTTTTTCTTTTAACCTTTGTTTTGTTTCTTCTTTTTGTTGTTGTTGCTTAATATGCACAGGGCAGTTTGTATAAGATGCTGGATGTCCATGCTGTTTACATAGTGTGCAAAATAGTTTGCTCTTCTCATCACTTATTGTGATACTGCACTCTCCTGGAGAGTGGTTCTCACCACATTTTACGCAACGGTAATCCATATTACAATTTGCAGCAGAGTGAGAGAATCTTTGACATCTGGTGCATTGTAGTTGTTTATTTTTATTTAAATTCTCCCAATAAATTATTGTGTTGTCTATTGAGTTGATTTTTTTTATGTCGTTTATGTTGCTCTCAGCTGATGCTTGAACAATAAAATATGAGAGAATTTTTTTGTTCTCTTCTGATTTTTTTGTTTTAAGTCTGCTTACCGATTCAAATTTTATTGTTGCATTGTTAAAATTTTTTAATGCGTTTAGTACTTCTTCTTCTTTGTAAGAAGCATCTAAACCTTTTAATAGCAAACTAATTTTTTTTTCTGTTTTTGGCGTGTATGTGTAAAAATTAGTTTGCGATTTTTTTAATATATCTATAATTGTTTTGTAGTCTATTATTTCATTTGGATATATTATAAAAAAATTATCCGAAATTTTTTTTGTTAAGAAATTGTTAGTTTTTATTTTTATCGTTTTTTTTAGCATTTCTAAGTCTGAATAATAGACACATATGGGTGGCATTTTTTTCTTATTTATATTTTTTTCACTTTCATTATTATTGTCATTTTTTTTTAATTGTATTTTATTTTTATTATTTTCAGTACTGATTGTATTTATATTTTGGGTAATTTTGTTTTTTTTGTTGCTCAAGCTAATAGTTTCTTTGTTTTTTTTATTTTCAATGTTTTTTTTTGATAACACTTCAATGAAATTTTGAAACTCATCTTTGTCTGTGTTAGTTTCTTGTATTTCTATTTCACCTTCTTCCATGTGGTTTTCAACTTCGTTTGACAGAAGCGAAAATGGATTTTCAGTGATATTTGTAATTGTATTTTTTGGTTTTAATTCACTTATTAATTTTTTTAGTTTTTTTATTTCATTTTTTAGTTTATCGTTTTCTTTTTTCATATCATACATTTTTTTGGTATTTTTATTTTTATTATTATTTTGCTTTTCACTTTGGGTATCCATTATAGAACCCTGATTATTTTTATTTAATAAAATATTTAAATTATTGTTTATAGTCTGTTTTAATTCATTTTGTTCTATTTCTGATTGCATGGTGCAATCCAGAAATGAACTCACAAAGAAATTTATATAAATTTATTGTAAATTAATCACTTTATATAAAAAAAAATTTTTTTTTTTTTTAATTAATTTTTTTCAAATTTATATACCGCTATATTTTTTTTGTATTTATTTATTTTTTTATTTAAATCACTGCACGTCTGCTCTTCTCAAGAGATCAATTAGAACTCCAGAATGAAGCATCTGCGTAATACAAAATGTACAAAATGACTTTATTAATTTGTATTAATATGCAATATACGTATATTTATACATTATAGTATAATGTGTTCTGTGTTATGTGCCTAAATGTAAGGTTATTTGTGTTCAGTAAGATAAAAATCTTATACAAATAAGCGAACGCCTATTTTGTTTTTGGTGTATATGCGAATGTAAGCAGCCAATATTTAAGTGAATAATTTTTTTTAATGACATTAATATTTTGAATTAGATTTTGAAACATGTATTGTTATATTATTATCAGCATTTGTATGTATATGTATGCAGAAATATTATAAAAGACCGCAAACAAAGAACTAGGTATAAATCGTTTTGTTATTCATTATAGAAATTATCTTAAGAATTAGCAATTTTGTTTAAGAAACTAGATAGTTAGATAAAGATGTTATCAAGTAGGTACTTATAATGCTTTTTAATGATATTTTTGTCTTCAGTTATAAAATTTAAATTAATTTAAAAAAATTTACTATAGGGGATATTTTAATAAATTATGATTAGTTAATATATAAACCGATTATAACTATTAATGAATAGGATCTAATTTGAAAATTGTCTAATTAAATATTGTATTTAATAATTTTATATAAATAATTGTGTAAAAAAAATTAAATTAAAACTAAAAAGTATAAAATAAATAAAAAAAATATATATTTTTTCAAAATATGGTACTTTTATTTATAGTACTAGCCCCCTAAAATGTAGAAAATAAAAAATTGAATGTAGATCTTGGGGATTTGTTACTGTGTTAATTTAAAAGTAAATTGCTGGTATGAGAAACAGTTTTTTAATGTTTGAAAACTTTTAAGCTTAAAATGTTCAAAATATTCATTAACCAAAAATTTATGGTAGATCTTTTAAATTTAAAAGTGTTTTAGTTTAAACGTAAATTGCTGGATTAAGACTATCTGAAAGAAGAACTGGCACCATTTCAGCAATTTACTTGGGAAAGTCGGAACGGAAAACTCTGGTTTAGAACGAGTCATGACATTGGGGTAAGAAACGACAATGGCGAAAGGCTAGTCGATTTTGCAATTCCTGCCAGCTACTAATTGGCGGCACGCTGTTTGCACATAAGTTATATTATAAGGTAACATGGGTGTCCCCAAATGATCAAACTGAAAACCAAATAAACCATTTCATTGCCCAGCAGAAGTGGAGGAAATCTCTTTGCGAAGTTCGAAATTAGAGAAGCACTGATGTTGGAAGCGATCACCATTTAGTTGTTGCGCAAGCGCAGTTAAGAACAGCAGCTGTCCAAAGACGAAATCAAGCACCTGACAAAAGAGCACTTCGGGATGTAAAAGCGTCAAAAAATCCCGCAACATGTGGAAATTTTGTACTAAAACTCCGAGAAAGGGCATCAACATTAAATGAAGCAAATGAACGAGAGGATGGGGCAGTTTCTATAGATGAAAAGAGGGATAAAGTAAAAGAATCATTTATAGAAACTGGAAGATAAGCAATACCCCGATTATCGCAGCAAAAAGCCCCATCTCACTAATTTCGTGGCACAACATAGACAGGCGGAAAATGCTAAAAAACAAAATAAACTCTGAACGGGATCCTCGGCTATATGGTGAGCTTCGCAGCGAGTATCGGAGCACGAAGAGAAGTGTAAGAAGTGACAGCAATCTGCATCAGAAATCTCTAAAGGACCTGAATTGCGTCGATCACACAGGGGTATTAGTGCAGCACCACCCACGAAATCTGAAATCGAAAATGCCATTTCGCTCTTGAAAGATAACAAAGCTGCAGGAATTGACCAAATACCCGCCGAACTTCTAAAAGCAGAAATCCCCACAACGGCAGACATACTTCTACCATTGACTATATGGGAAGAAGAAAAGTGAAAGGAAAGACGGAGTTATTGTTAAGTTTTTAAAATAAGGTAACCTAAAGCATTGCAATAAATGACGCGGTATTACGCTGTTAACTGTCTTCTCGAAAATAATGGCAAATATTATACTCGAAGGGATCAAAAGCAGGATTGAAATACATTGAAAAGACATCAAGCTGGCATTCGCAGTGGTCAATCTTGGGTTGACCATATCAACACGCTACGAATAATTCAGACCCCAATATGGTTCCATCGTTAATATCAGTCGCAAAAAATTATCAAGCATCAGATGCAGTTCTTTAGCCGAATTTTAATTTAAGAATTTCAAATTTGAGCACCAACACTACAGAATAACGTTTGGTTGATTTTATAAAGACAACATTCAATTGTGAAGATATTTGCTGTAAATCAATTACTTTACGTGGGTTAAAATTTCAACCGAAATATTTTACTTATAAAATCAGCGTTCCATCATCAACGGTGAAGGCTATCAAAAAATCTAAGGCATAGAAACCAGGTACGATAGTGGATTTTAAGGATTCAAGAAAGAAAATTGTAAGTAAAAATATACGAGTAGAACAGAATAGTAATTCAAATCTAAAAAATAAAAATAAAAACAAAAATTTAAATTCCAGAAATGTAAAAATAAACCTAAATAAAAATAAAAAAAAATTAGTAAATAGAAGTAATAAACTAAAATAGAAGTAATAAACTATTGAACAGCTGGGTGGCACAGTGGTTGAGTGCCGACCTTTCATGCGGAAGGGCCCGGGTTCGAATTCTAGTAAAAGTGAAAAAAACTTTTCTGGTTTTCGACTCGACTCAACTACCATTCGCCATTGGGTTCAAATTAATGGCATAATCAATAATTAATAGTTATAAATCTTTAATAAAAAATACTTTAATATAAAAATATAAATAAATGTAAAATATAAACAAATAATTTAATTAAATAATATAACTCGCAGATATAGAATACCATATAAGTAAAATATAAAATATTACAATATAAACAAAAAATAGAATTGTAAATATTGAAAATCTAAGACGTTTCTACATGTTATAAGGCCTAGTACTATCTCATGTTTAAATTGTATGTGGAATTCAATAAGACCAATTCTAATAACACGAATATAATATGAACCCCTGTTCCAACATGTACCTATGGTATAGACAGGCTTATTAGCCTAACAGTTGAACAGTTAGCGCTTAAAAAAAATAAAAAAAAAAAAATAAATAAAAATAAAAATACTAAAATTAGTCCAAATAAGAAACAGGTTAGTTTTAATAGCCACAATGCAACACTAATTTGAATACTTCTATTCTATCTGATAACAATTTTACTTTCCGCACCTCACCACACTATGAAAAACACCGTTTACTAGCTTTTTTCAACAAATCCACATTTTTTAAGTACTAATTTAAGGTTACCGATTAACAATAATATTAATAATGTTGTTAACGATAGTGTTGATACTATTAGTATAAATAATGATAATAGTATTATAAGTACTGATAATAGCAATACAGACAATAGTAATTATAATACTAGCTCTTTAAATACTTTAACTTATTCGACTTCGAATAATAATAGTTCTTTAACTTCATTAACTTATTCAACTTCTTCTACTGATAAAAATAAAAATAAGTACTCTAATTTTGTACATGGTGGTATCCACAATAGTAAAACTGACAATGGTAATAATATTACCAGCTATGCAAATGTAGCCATTAATTTGGTTTCACCCACAGATGTACTTGAAAATAGTCATTCTAATACTGTAAATGGTTGTACAATAAAGAAGTCGTTTGTTAAATCTCTTATGCCACCCATTACTAGAATTACTCATGAATCACTACTCGGAGAGGGCGCGTATGCTCTTTCAAGATTTCGGGAGGAACGAGTTCTAATGTTCTAATCCATGCGATTACCCAAAAGGTGTAATTCCTAAAGGGGGTGGAGTTTTAATTTCGGTAAAAAATAACTTTAATGCAAATCAAGTCAATGTCCCTGGATTAGAAGACCTTGAAGTTATTATTGTGAAAATTGAACTTCCTTCTAAAAATTTATATCTTGTTAACTGTTATATTCCTCCTTCGTCTGATTCTGATATTTATACTTCTGTAGGTAAAACGATAGATTTTATTTGCAATGACTTTATGTCAGTTTTTTAGTTTATTTAAATGACTTTAGTCCTAAAGATGAATTGATTTTATGTGGTGATTTTAATCTATCCAATCTTAAATGGTCAAAGCATGACGAGGAACATTTTGTGATTCCGAAATTGATAAATTAAATACTAATTATTTGCAACAAGTCTCAGAAATTTGTAACTTTCAGGGTAAACAACTTGATTTAATGTTTACTTCTGAATGGAACAATTTAATTTTCTGCGAAAATACCTTCCCTTTAATAGGTATTGATAAGTTTCATCCACCTATAAGTTTTTCTCTTTGTGTAAATTCACCAATCAATTCTGATTATTCTAATTCTTATAGTTTTAATTTTAACAAAGCTAACTTTGCTGCTTTAAATGAATTCATTAGTTCCTTTGATTTTTATTCTGTATTACAGATGTTAACATAATGACAAAAAGCTTTTATGAAGTTATTTTTGAAGACTTTCGTCAATTTGTACCAAAATCTAAGAACCGAAACCCTTTATTAAGTCCACCATGGTTCAATTCGGATTTGAGAAAACTCAGAAATAAAAAGAATAAAGCTTGGCGTTGTTATCTTAAATCGAAGAATTCGCATGACTATACTAGATTTAAAATTCTTTTTGATGAATTTTAATTATTGTCTGAATTACTCTATAATGAATTTATTTCTAGTACATCTTCAAAATTAATATCAAATCCAAAATGCTTCTGGAAATTTGTTAATTCCAAGAGGAAAAGTAACGAGTTTCCCTCTCATATGAAGTATAATGTGTTTGTGTTGGTGTTTCAATTAATGATTCTAAAATAATATCTAATTTCTTTCGTGAATATTTCTGTTCTTCTTATAGTAATTCTATTTTTACACCAATTTGTAATGATTTCTCTCATTTGGATACTTTTATATTACTTAAATATTAAAGAAAGTGTAATTAAAATGTATTTAGATAAACTTGGGAATAATAATCATCCCGGATCTCATGATATTTAGGAAGTTATACTCAAAAAGTGTTCAAGTGCTTTGGATATTCCCCTTTCAATACTGTTTAACTCTTCTTTAAATTCAGGAGTTTTCCCTTCTATCTGGAAAAACTCAGATGTTAGACCTATTTATAAGAATAATGCCAAATATAAAATTATTAATTATCGACCAATTCCGAAACTTTCTTTATTTCCAAAACTGTTCAAATTAATAATGTATGATTCTATTCCTAGTCACTGTAAATCTTTTTTGGTTCATAATCAACATGGATATATGGATAAAGAATCAACAGTTACTAATCTTGTTGAGTCAGTTTCAACTTTTACAAAAAATATGGAACAAGGTTTTTAAACTGATGTTATCTTTACAGATTATAGTAAAGCATTTGTTATTTTACCACATTTTATAATACTGATAACGCTGAGAAAACTTGGTTTCCCAGATATTTTTGTGAAATGGGTTGACTCATATTTATCTGGTAGCACCTACAGTGTATTATTTAGAAACATCACTGCTAAACTTTTTAACGCCAATTCCGGAGTTCCACAAGGCAGTCACTTAGGTCGTCTTTTTTTTATAATCTCGGTAAACGGTGTTTCTTCAGTTATTGTTAATAGTGAGCTACAAATATGTGCGGATGACATGAAAATTTTTAAGAAATTGAGTCACTAAATGTTGCTTTAGTCAGCAAATGTATGTAAGTTAAGAATATCTAGAAATTTCAAATGATTTTTTAATTTTACTTTAAATATTAAATTTTACTTTTAAAAATTTTTTTAACTTTAATTATTTCTCACGGAATATAATTAATTTCGTAATAATGTAAAATTGTCAGATCAGCATACTTTTTAATATAAATTAGCTGCTAATTATTAGTTAAGTTACAGTTTAAATTTGTTAATATAAAAGTAATTAATAAATTGGACATTAGTCCAAATAATTATTTTTTTTAAAAGAATTTGTATTAAAATTCTTAACTGAATATCGTGACAGGACCCTAGAGAAAAGACAGGAAAGATTAGATATCAGGGATTGATGCAGAAATATTTGCGCAGCTATATTCGTGAGAACATAGTGGGAAACCAATATTCTTTGACCATCAAAAAGACACAAATGTAACCGTGAAAACACAATGGTCAACATCTTGAAAAATAAAGTTATTCCCGTGAGAACATAACTAAACTCCAAAAAAAACTAGTATCCAGTTATTGTAACCGTCGGAACACAATTCAGAATACAAAGCAAATATAATAGTACCGCAGTAGGTCCCTTGCCAGAATACAAGGTCAGTGCTAAACAGGAATCATACGTTACAATTCAAAAAAATAACACGAAGAAGCTGAACCATCTTAATAACTAAGGAAACGTTAATCCTAAGATTAAACGTTTAAAAGAGGAACAATTAATTAGCCCATTTCGGCCTGGCGGGCTTCCAAAAAATTTTGTGATTCCAATTTGTGTCCAATTTTACAGGGTGGTTTTGAAGTTGAAAATAGAGACTGACACAAAATTTTGTTGAGTTCGATTAACCTGTTTGGGCACGAGAGCGCAATGAAACTTTTTCAAGGTTTTTGATATCGAGTCGAAACGATTTGATCGATTAACGAAAAATTTTGCACAAATGTTCCACTAAGCAACCGAAATTAGTTGTATAAAGTTGCTTGGAATGAATTTACCATTTCGGCCTGGCCGGCTTCCAAATTATTTTTTGTTTCCGATTTGTGTCCAATTTTACAAGGTGGTTTTCCAGTCGAAAAGAGAGGCTGACACAAAATTTTGTTGAGTTCAGTTAACCCGTTTGGGCACGAAAGCGCAATGAAACTTTTTCAATGTTTTTGATGTCGACCCGAAACGGTTTGACCTATTGACTTGAAATTTTGCACAAATGTTGCCTTAGCAACCAGATTTAGTTGTATAAATTTGGTTAGAATTAATTAATACGTTTGGGCCTGCTTCCAAAAAATTTTGTGTTTTCGATTTGTGTTCAATTTTACAGGTTCATTTTGTTGAGTTCAGTTAACTTGTTTGGGCACGAAAGCGCAATGAAAATTTTTCAATGTTTTTGATGTCGATGCGAAACGGTTTGTCCGATTGACTTGAAATTTTGCACAAATGTTCCTATTAGCAACCGGAATTAGTTGTATAAATTTGGTTAGAATTAATTAATACATTTGGGCAGGATTCCAAAAAATTTTGTTTTTCCGATTTGTGTTTAATTTTACAAGTTCATTTAGCAGTCCAAAAGAGAGGCTGCAAAAGGATTTAGTTAAGTTCAATTAACTTGTTTTCCACGACGACACCATGAATTTTTCTAGAAATTTTACTTGCTTAAACGATCAAAAGAATTTTATTGAAAATTTTGTAACAGCATTTTAATTATAAAAACCCACAGGGTTAATTTGGTTTTGACTTGTTTACGCGTTTTGCAGAAAGATTCAATGAAATTTTCAAATGTTTGGTATTAACGCAAGTTAACCTTTATTCCAAAAGCTCACTTAATTAATAATACTAATTTTTTTGCTCTCAAATAGTCTCAAATAGTGCAAAATCTAAATGAGATAATATTAATAATAATAAAAATAAAGCTTTTTAAAGAATCCGAATAATAATATCTTTAAATTTAAATAACGTAACATTTTGCTTCTTTACATTTTTTCGTAAGTCTTTGTTTTTTATCTACTTTGCAGTTGTTGTTTTTAAAAATAGATTGCAGTGTAAAATTGTAGTTGTCTTTAAATAAAATCTAAAAATCAATTTTGTATATATTAAAATATTAAAATATATTTTAAAATATTCTTTCAAAAAAATAAGCCTACATTTCTCTCATAAAATCATATAAGAACGAGGAAGAGCGTAGTAGAACTTTCAGGTAAGTACAAAACAAAATAAAAGTTGAAAAGCAGATTTTTAAATCTTTTTTGGACTTCATTTTATTCAAACGTATTTATATTATAGCCTTATATATTTTCATATTATAAGACTATATTATATAATGACATAAGGCCAGATTTAGTGTACCCTTTTAACCTCTCAATGGAATGTTAGTTTAAGTTGATGTTATTAAAAAAAGTTAACACAAAAATTATACATGGTGTACATGCTAATTTTAAAATGTAATAAAGAAATTTTTTTTAAAACGCTTTTTTTAGATTTATTCTTGCAATTTTTCAATAAATTTAAGAAATTTCACTTGAAACTTTTCAAAATTATTAAATAATAAGAAAAATAAAAATTTTAATTCAGTTAACATTATTCGCTGGAAACCCACCATCCTCAATTCTGTCATCAAGGAGCACCAAATTATCAAGAAGCACCACGTATAGAAAAATGAAAGATAATGGTTTAAACTGGTTTGCAAACTGTTTTTTAAAGTTTTTGTTTCTGAATCGGTTAAAAGAACTCGTACAAACATTTTTTTATTTAAACATTTTAAACATTCCCCTAATTCAGAGAAGTTTTACCTACTTTCAAAAATTGGACGTACTTTACTTACAAATTTTTTTTTAACAATTGTCCGGTCGGCATGGTCAACAAATTCCAAGTCTGTTAATAGAGTGAAGTCCATTCTCAAAGACGAACATATATACAAAATTTGAAGTCAATCGGTTAAAGCATTTCTATTTTATAGCAAAGTAACGAAAAACCCATTTAAAAAGCTGTTGGGCCACAATGGTTTAACGGAACTCCACAAACGTTTTTTTTTATGTCAGGTCGAAACAATTTGATTGAATTGAAATTTTGCACAAGCTTTCCCCTTAGCAACCGGAATTAGTTGTATAAAGTTGGTTGGAATGAATTAACCCATTTCCCATTTCGATTGCTTCCAAAAAATGTTTGTTTCCAATTTTCTAATTTTTGGTATTAACACAAGTTTTCCTTTATTCCAAAATCTCACTTAATTAATAAAACCATTGTAGTTGTTGTTCCTTAAAAATAGATTTCAGTGTAAAATTGTATTTTTTTGTCTGATAAAATTTTAAAATGCAAAACTTCATTTTCGTATATATTATGCTTTAGTACATAGTATTTTAAATCATTTTTCCTAAAAATGAAGCCTACATTTCTTTCATAAAATCTTAAAAAACCGAGGAAGAGCTTAGTAGAACTTTCAGGTAAGTACAAAAAAAACATAAAAAAGCAGATTTTTAAATCTTTTCTAAACTACCGACTATATTTTATTCAAACGTTGGCAATTCAAGTAAACTACTATTGACATAGTATAATGACATAATGGCAAATTTACTATATAATTTTGAGCTATAGTCAAACGGCTGTAATAATACTTATATGTAAACTAGCTATTACCCGGAGCACGTTGCTCCAATTCTCAATGGAGTTTTAATTTAAGTTGATGTTATTGAAAAAAGTTAACACAAAAATTGCACATGATGTATATAATTTTTAAATGTAATAAAGCTATTTTTATACCCGTATGACTATATTGTCAAAGGGTAAAATAAATTTGCCATTACGTTTGTGACGCAGAGAAGGAGGGGGGTAGATATAGACTCAAGTGTATGGATCGGACCAGAATCGAAAAATAAATCGATTTAGCTATGTATGTCCGTCCGTCATCACGATAACTCAAAAAATAAAGGAAAAAATAATACAAATTTTTTTTTGAACAATCGTCGGGTCGGTATGAGTTAACAAATTCCAAGTCTGTTAATAGCGTGAACTGCATTCTCAAAGAGAAAAACATATACAAAATTTGAAGTCAATAGGTTAAACCATTTCTAATATATAGCAAAGAACCGAAAAAACCTATAAAAAGCTGTTGGGCCATAATGGGTTAACGGAACTCCACAAATATTTTTTTGAGGCTTTCCTTTTAACCAAAGTATAACTTCAAAATATTGGCTGAAACACGCTTTTTTACAATTTGCACGCTCCCGGATCTGCTAGTCTAATATATAAAAAAAAAATTTGTTTGTTTGTTTGTCCAGGATTCACGTGAAAACCACTGGTCCGATTGTCACAAAATTTCAAAGGAATAGTTCTTAGAGCCCAGGGGTGACATAGGCTATGGCACATTTTTATAAGTCAACAGGTTGCGACTCCAGTGCGGTTTTAAGCTTTTTCGTTTTTTTGATGTCGAGTTAAAACGGTTTGACCGATTGACTTGAAATTTTGCACAAATGTTCCTATTAGCAACCGGAATTAGTTGTATAAATTTGGTTGCAATTAATTAAAAAAA
The DNA here is from genome assembly GCA_963082915.1 of Dolichopus griseipennis. NCBI lineage: Eukaryota > Metazoa > Arthropoda > Insecta > Diptera > Dolichopodidae > Dolichopus > Dolichopus griseipennis. The sequence goes on from OY720441.1 coordinate 226,566,261, forward strand.
TTTTTGTATTTCCGATTTGTGTCCGATTTTACCGGTTGATTTTGCAGTCCAAAAGAAAGGCTGCAAAAAGCTTTAGTTAAGTTCGATTAGCCCGTTTTCCACGACGACGCCATGAAGTTCTTTATTAATTTTATTAGATTAAACGATTAAATGATATTTAATTGAAATTTTTGAACCAGCATTTTAATTCTAAAAGCCTACCGGGTTAATTTGGTTTTGACCTGTTTACAAGTTTTGCTAAAAGATTCAATGAAGTTTTCAAATTTTTGGTATTAACGCAAGTTTACCTTCATTCCAAAAGCTCACTTAATTAATAAGACTGTTTTTTTTGCTTTTCTTAAATAGTCTCAAATAGTGCAAAAGCTAATATTAATAATAATAAAATAAAGCTAAGAAGTGAAGCAAAAAACCAAGGGTTTTTAAAAAAGCACATTTTCAAAATCAAATTGTATGGCATACTGAGTTTTATTTTGGAAATATATACACTGGTGACTAAGTTACTGCTTACTTATAAAATATACTGCTAACTGTAAAGTTTTAATTTTAAAGTTCTAATAGCCCGGAAGGTTGCCAAATTTCTCAAGGATCTAACTTCATCTAACTCCCCTCCCTCTCCAATATTTTAGGTTCTAGGAATTAAATTGTGTATTCCCCAAAAATTTGAAATTTTTCTTAGAATTATACTATCTAAGCAAAATTGGTTAAAACTAAGAGACAATTTCTTAAATTTAAAGAACTCCTTTTAAGTTTAAGAAAAACCTTTAACATGTGTTGAAATATAATACTGTAGCTTTAAATTTTGTAAATCACAAAAAAAAATTTGAGCAGGTATTCAAGTTACAGGTCTTTAAAAATAGCAAAATTTCAATTTTTGAGCCCTTATAGCTCTTAAACATGGGGCTTGAAAAAAAATTTTTTTTAAGCGACTTCTACTTATTTCATAGGATCTAACTACTCCTAAAATTTCAAGACGCTAGCTTAAACAGTTTAGAAGATATGTGTGGCCAAAAATTTTGCAAAAATTTAGTTTTGAAAAATGGTAAATTTTAGTATCATACGGCAAACCTAAACATTTGTCTTTTAAAAATTTATAAAGTTTATAAAACCAGCTATCTTTTGCCGTTTTCAGATTGAAAATACAACTAATAGAACTACTCTTATTATAACAATTTGAATATAGGGCTTTTCCAACTTTGGGGGGCTGTAGCTCCGTAACGGGTGAAGCTACATATATATGAGTTGCAATACCTACTCGGAATTAAAATTTCTTTTCTCTACTCCAAACGGTGTAACAGTTTTTGTAAACATACGAACGGTCGGACGGACATAGTGAAGCTATATAGGCACATTTTTATAAAATTTTTTGAAAATGTGCTAAAAAGAATCCGAATAGTAATATCCTTAAATTTAAATAACATAACATTTTTCTTCTCTACATTTTTTCTTAAGTCTCGTTTTTTTATCTACTTTGCAGTTGTTGTTCTTTAAAAATAGATTTCAGTATAAAATTGAAGTTTTTCTTCAAAAAAATATAAAAATCAAAAAAGGAGCCTACATTTCTCTCATAAAATCTTAAAAGAACGAGTAAGAGCGTAGTAGTTCTTTCAGGTAAGTAAAAAGCAAAATATAAGTTGAAAAGCTTATTTTTAAACCTTTTATAAACCATCGACTATATTTTATTCAAACGTTGCGAATTTAAGTAAACTTTTGTTGGCATAATATAATGACATAATAGCAAATTTAGTATACCCTTTTAGCCTATAGTCAAACGGGTATAATAATACTTATATGTAAACTGAAGTTGATGTTATTGAAAAAAGTTAACACAAAAATTACACATGGTGTACATGTTAATTTTCAAATGTAATAAAGCAATTTTTTTCAAACGCTGTTTTTAGAATTATTCTTACAATTTTTCAACAAATTTATCAAATTTCACTTGAAACTTTTCATTATTATTAAATAATAATAATATAAAAACTTTAATTCAGTAAACATTATTCGCCAGAAACCTACCATCCTCAACTCTATCGTCAAGGAGCACCAAATTTTTACGAAGCACCACGAAAAATTAGAAAAAAATTCTAAGTCTGTTAATAGAGTGAACTCCATTCTCAAAGCGGAACTCATATACAAAATTTGAGCTCAATCGGTTAAACCATTTCTAATTTATAGCAAAGCAACGTAAAAACCTTTAAAAAGTTGTTGGGCCACAATGCGTTAACGGAACTCCGCAAATATTTTTGAGGCTCTATTTTTAACCAAAATAGTACTTCAAAAAATTGGCTGAAACTTGCTTTTTTACAATTTGCACTTTCCTGGGTAACGCCGGTTAAAATTGCTAGTTATACTAACTGTTGGCCCGTCACAGAATGACGGAAGGTCAATTGGAAGAAGAACTTTTTCTAATTAAGAACTATTTCTAATTTTATTATTTGCATATACATATATTGTATATCAATACGATATTCTTAAATAAAATCGCAACCGTTACTTTTTGTATAATGCAGATTATGCTTCGATTCTAGTAATAGATACACAAAAAAAAACAATTGACTCACATAATTTCTTGTTGTATTTTAAAAACTTGGAGATGAATAAGTTACGTCGTTTACCTTTTGTATGTTTTGAATTTGATAAATTGTAAGGGTTTTTAAGACAAGTCCCTTCTTGGTAAATTTTTTATACCCTACACCTATAGAATAGGTAAAGGGGTATATTAACTTTGGTATGGTGTTTGTAACCACCTAAAGGAAGCGAGCTAGATATGGAAAAGTATATATATTTGTGATCAGCGTGACCGCCTTAGTCGATATAGCCATGTCCGTCCGTCCGTCCGTAGGCACGATAACTCAAAAAATAATGGAGCTATCTTGATGAAATTTTAACTGTAGGTTACTAGGACTGAAAGTACGGCGGGGATTGCATATGGGCGAAATCGGCCCATGGGTTCGGATTCTGGACCTTTTAATCGGTTTCAGGGCTAACGAACAAATATAAAAAATCACGATAACTCAACAACTAATGACGCTATCTTCATCAAATTTGTGCTGTAGGTTACTAGTAATGAAACTACTTCGGGAATTGCGTAAGGTCGGGATTGGACCATGGGTTCGGAACCTAGAACTTTTTGATCGAATTTAGGCCAAACGAGCATAATTCCGAAACCAATGAAGATAGAACCTTCAAATTTAGTATCAGGGTGTTCCTTCCTATTTCCTAAGTGTCTTGTGAATTTGGGTCCCATTGGAATAGTGGGTCGGGGACCAGCCACACATTTCCGAAGACCTTAAAGCATATCTTTAAAATTAATAAAGATAACAACTTGAAAAAATGTAGAAGCTTTCAATTTGCCACAAGGGTGTTCTTTACTATCTCTTGCGTGTTCCCCTAATTTGGGATCAATTGGAGTGGTGGTTCTGTACCCCTCTCAGACCTCCCAAGTTTAAAGGCTTATAATCGAAATTACTAAAAATAGTTACTTAAAATTAGGATAGACCGTTCAAATTGTGTACAAGGGTTAACTAGTACTATAAGTACAGCGCGGACTATATAAGGGCGAAATCAGCCCAACGGTTCGGATTCCGGGCCTTTTAATCGATGTCAGGGCTAAGGAACATATATAAAAAATCACGATAACTCAACAACTAATGAGGCTATCTTCATGAAATTTGTGCTGTAGGTTATTGGCAGCGAAACTACGGCGGTGATTACGTACGGTGAGGATTGGACAATGGGCTCGGAACTTACAACTTTTTGATCGAATTTAGGCCAAACGAGCATAATTCCGAAACCAATGAAGATAGAACCTCCAAATTTGGTATCAGGGTGTCCCTTCCTATTTCGTAAGTGTCTTTGAAATTTGGGCCCCATTGGAGTAGTGGATCGGGGACCAGCAACTCAGTTCTTAGGCCCTTAAAGCATATTTTCGAAATTAATAAAGATAGTAACTTGAAACAAATGTAGAAGCTTCCAATTTGCCACAAGGGTGTTCTTTACTATTTCTTGCGTGCCCCCCTAATTTGGGATCAATTGGAGTGGTGGTTCAGAACGTTTCTTAGACCCTCCAATGTGTAAAAGCTTATCATCGAAATTAATAAAACTAGTAACTTAAAATTAAGATAGAGCGTTCCAATTGTGTACAAGGGTTAACTAGTATTGAAAGTATGACGGGACTGCATATGGGTGAAATCGTACCATAATTTCGGGTCCTGGAACCCTTGAAAAGTTCAAGGACTAACAAACATATATCTTACAAACACCATAACTCAAAAAATAATGCCGGTATTTTGATGAAATTTAACAGTAGGTTACTAGTAATGAAAGTACCATGGGAATTGGTTGTGGTCGAGTTTAATTTCGAAGCCAAAGAATATATTTCCTATGTCCTATGTGTCTCCGAAATCTAGACTTAATTGTAGTGGTTCAGCTATGTTCAAAGGTACTTGCTGCATTTATGTAAAATTTATTTTTATATTTAAATGAATTATATGAAAAGGTGTAAATTTTTAATTGTATTTTAGAAATACATTTATTGCATATTTTGCGTTTATAAGCTTTTCTATTAGGTATATAAACTAACCATTTAAAATAATTGCAATTTTTAAAAATTTGGATTATTAAATGTATTATGCTTTGATTATCTTTTTATCACAAAATTTAATAATTAGAATTTTTTCATTTTGTAATTGAATTGGAATAAATATATTTTCATTAATTTCAAGTTTGTTTGTTTTTTAATATTTTTAAATAGATAAATTAGTAAGAATTTGTAATATTTTTTAATAGATAGGGTAATTAGAAAATGTTTTTAGTATTATACAGTTAATTTGGTTAGCTATGTCTTACGATCAAATTAATAACAGCTTCTATGGTGTTAAAATGACTTATGGATATGTCCTTAAATTTGAACCAAATAGGTGTAGGGTATTTCTAAGTCGGTTGCACCGACTGACTGTTTCTTTACTTGTTTTAAATTTCAATTAATATTTATTTTTTATTTAAATGCGAACTTGCTTAAATTAAATAAATTAATAAAAGATTTGAAATTTTTTTTATAGGTTTATTTTTTTCAATATTGATCTATTTCTCCTTCTATTTATTTCAACCTTTGTTTAAATTCCAAATCGAAATATTTGTTTGTTGCTAACATTCTATAATCTTACCTACTCAACATGCTAAAATATACCTATTTATATGTACGAAAAATTGTATTAAATGTTGAAATTTGAATTGAGTTTTGCTTTATTTATAAATTTGGAATTATAAACTTTATTTGGATTTTTTTTTAATATATCGAATTATTTGGTTTCTATGGTGCTGGGTGCATCGAACTCCAGTTTTTGTACACCCAAAGCCACTTTGCCAACCTTTACACCATTTTTTTTCCATTATTACCTTTTTTGTAAATAGAAAAAATAATGAAAGGAAATTATGAGGGAAAGATGCAGGGATGAGAGAGAGATGGGGGAACTTTGAGGGCACCTTGAGGGAACTTTGAAATTACTTTGATTGCATTGCTTGGTTTATTTGCTATTCAAAACAAGGCAAATCAAACAATGCAACAAAGCGTACATTGATTTCAGATTTTTACTGAAAATAAGTAAGACTTACTACACAATGTTCCTATGAGACATAGTCTTTTTAATTTTTATTTACAAACTGTTTTACTATTTATATAACATTTCCAGAAAATGTTCTGTGAGTTTTAAAAATGTAAATGAACAAATTCATAAACATTTAAAATTATTTAAATTCATAAAAAATTTTTATTTATTTTTGTTTTTGTTTTTTTTTTTTATTAAAAATAAATAAAATATTTTTTGGCCTGCTTATGATAATTTATGATATTTTTTTTTCTTAAATAAAACACATTCAACAAAACATTAATATTTTATTTTTTTATAATTGAACACATCCAACAAAACACATTTAATTGAATGCGTTTGTTACACCTCATTCTAGACAAATATATTAATAATAATAATAATAATAATTGAAGGTTAAAATTATTGTCTTAGGTCATTAAAAAATTTTAATTTTAATTTACGTTTAAAAGTGTATTCAGAAATTTGTGTTGAAAAAAGATGACTGTTTTTATTTAATGTAATGCAACATCTGTTTATAGTTTCATTTTTACCTTATTCAGTTGTATGAGTATTTTCCACTAAATATTTAGTACTTCTCGGATTTCTGCCCCATTATTTATTTTAAAATTATCTGCTAAAAACTGAACGTCTATATTTTTTCTTAAGACGTCAAAAGTTAAGCAGGAAGAAAGAATTTGCCTGCGTGAGGAGAAAGTTAATATATTTAATGAATTAAGTCTTAAGAAATAACTTGGCAGAATTGAATAATCTCTAGGATTATATTGATTTCTCAAAACAAATAAAAAAAATTGCTTTTGCACGGATTCTATTCTATCAGAATGTATTTGAAATGCGAGATCCCACCCAATATTACCATATACAAGAATAGATCGTACTAAGGAACAATAAATAGCTTTAGTTACAGCAATGTTGCCGAATTCTTTAGCTCTTCTTTTTATAAACCCGAGCATTTTATTTGCTCTAGAAATTGTGTACTCATAGTGAAGATGAAAGTTCAGTTTATCATCCAACAGAATCCCTAAATCGGTATTATTTCTAACTCTTTCAAGGTTTACTTTATCTATATTATAAACAAAAGTAATGGTAGATCTCTTACGTGTAAAACTTATAACCTTGCGTTTTTCAATGTTTATTTCTAACTTATTAGAAAAGCACCATTCTTACAGACGATATAGATTTGTCTGAAGTAGTGAAACATCGGAACTCTTTCTAATTACATGATAAATCTTGAGATCATCAGCAATGCAACATGTGACACACGGACAAGTTTCCTAGAAAGATCGGAAATGAATATATTAAACAAGAGTGGACTTAAGTGGCTATCTTTCGGTACTCTTCATGTAACATTGATTAAGTCCGACAAAAATCCAAAGAAAATGTATTGTCTGTTGACATCAAGCTTGAATAACCGTAAGTTTTACGTTTTGTGTTAACGCAATCAAAAAACTTTTTAGGATCTGTAATTAATTTGTTGCCTACGTTAGTAAGATATCTATCATAAGCCAGATTAGATTGTTGTTTAAATTCAAAAGCAAGATCCTTGTACTTGTTTAGTAAGTCATTATTAGGCTCTTTTGAACTTTTAATTATTTTGTATAGTTTATTGCTAAGTTCACTGTTCAGCCGAGGTTCGGTTGTCTTGTCCTTTTTGCGAATTTTAGTAACAAAGGAGTTATTTATCTCAAATAGCTTTGAAAAAATTTAGAGGTAATCAAGCCAATATGCTGTTCGGTGAACAGGTCGTCCCAACTGATGACTGATAAAGCATTATTAATGCTTTGATAATCAGCATTAAGAAAGTCATATACAAAAATATATTATTGTAAGATTTGGTAAAAAGTGGTATAGCAGTGGAAAATTCGAAGATGATTGCGTTATGATGAGTAGTGTTAGTGAAAAGATTATCTGCATCATCAGCGAGATTGGCCACCACTTGACCATATGCATTTGAAAATGCAAGATCTTACCACTTGTCATTACTATTAGGATAACTAATAATTTGTGGTAAATTATTACTAAAGAACTCACTAATGAGACCGAAGTCAATTTTATCTTGGAAGTGAGTAGGTAATAATAAATTATTAGAGTCAGCGACAATAAATGAAGAGAAGGTCGATTAAAATCTCTGAAAATAAAGATTGAGTCATCCTCATGCATATCCGAAATAATGTTGTGATAGACATTGTAAAATTCAGAATATGAGGAACTGTCTGAGCACGGAGGAAAACAAACAATACCTAAGTATAAATTATTCGTACCTAGGCTTAATTTAATAGTTTGGTGATCAAAGGAATGATATGTATCAGATAATCACGATCCTTTCTGTTGTATATGGACCAATTATCATCAAGAATTCTTGAACGAATCATTGAGCCATGTTTCCGTTATAGCTAATATATTGAAATTACGTGACTTAGCATCAACATAAAACTTTTTTAGCTTGCCTCTCATACCACTACAGTTATGATCAAATATACTGATATTATTGATATTGTCAGTAGATTGGGAGATTTTTTAAAATCTCGTAACATTAGATAATGAAATGAGATTAGAATTCGGTACGTGACTAGGATAATTATTACGTGTTTGGACGAAAAAACTTATTATAGTTCTCGCGAGATTGGTATAAGTGATTGTAATAATTACTATCACAATGATTACGTAAAGCTTTAAGGTCCTCATCGACATCTTTTGCAGTAAAGCCTATATTTTCATGAAATCTGAGATAAAGACTATACAAATCTTTATAATTAGATGGCAGGCCCTCATTGTGCATAAGAACTGATAAGTGAGTCCTAGTTTACGCAATTATGCGAATCATTATGTAGATAAGCAAGGAAAAGTCTTACATTGTAAAGAATTTTTTTATCTCTGAATCCCGGGTTTTTTTGGCCGGGGCCATTGTAGTTTCCCTGATAATTGTTATTATTATTGTTGTTGTTACTATTGTTTTTGTAATTACTGTTATTGTAATTGCCATCGTTATTATTTCTATAGTTTTTTTTATTGTAGTAACGTCTGTTATTTTGATAGTTGTTTCTACCCCTATAATTGTTTGTTCTAAAATGCATGACATTACTTAATCGTTTGTCATTATTCATTTCTGATACCAGTTGTATTGCTTCATTAAAGCTTTTAGGTTTTGCTGCCAATATTACAGCTTTGCATGTTTCATTCATGCAATTCTTAAATGTATTTAGACCTAATTGATCATTTAATTTAATTATGATACTTCTATGTGTTTTACCTTGCTCAAATATCTGTATTTCAATTAGTTGTGCAATTAAATTTTCTATTTTTGTGGCAAATTCATTTATACCTTTGTTGGTACTGTTTTTTTACAATCAAAAAAAAACGAGGAAGAGTGCAGTAGAGTAGACTGTGTCAACTCTGGGATACCCGTATAACCGTAACATATACATTATATCATCCGGTTAATTACTTTTGGCAAAATTTCAAACATTCAGCTTTATTAGGTGTAGAGTAATGCTCATATAAAAGAAGAAGTTGTATGGCAGCTACTCGAACCCTTTGCAGTAGAGCAACCAAATTTTGCAGTAACCTTGGCCATTACACTAAACTATTTTTGGCAAAATTTCAGACACCCAGCTTCATTTTGTGTAGTGTAATCCTCATATAAAAGAAGGAGTTGTATGGCAGCTACTCGAACCCTCAGCAGTAGACCAACTAAATTTTGCAGTAACTTTGGCCATTACACTAAACTATTTTTAGCAAAATTACAGACACCCAGCTTCATCAGGTGTAGTGTAAAGCTCATATAAAAGAAGGAGTTGTATGGCAGCTACTCGAACCCTTTGCAGTAGACCAACCAAATTTTGCAGTAACTTTGGCCATTATACTAAACTACTTTTGGCAAAATTTCAGACACGCAGCTTCCATAGGTATAGAGTAATACTCATATAAAATTAGAAGTTGTATGGCAGGTACTCGAACCCGTGGACCAAAATGGCTGAATTTAAAACTCGATTCCGTTTTTTGCATAAAAACGAATTTGTGAAAATTTCATAATCCTAGCTCCTTTACTTTTTGAGTTATCGTGATGACGGACGGACGGACGGACGGACGGACGGACATACATAGCTAAATCGATTTATTTTTCGATTCTGATCCGATCCATATACTTGAGTCTATATCTACCCCCCCTCCTTCTCTGCGTCACAAACGTAATGGCAAATTTATTATACCCTTGGACTATATAGTCATACGGGTATAAACAGTACCAACAAAACTGTTTTTTTACAATCTTCTAAGTTCTTGCTTTCTTTTGAATTTTTGTCCACCTCTATTTCTGTGTTCAATTCAACCGTTATATTTGTGTAGTGTTATTACCTTTCTCTTTGGTGACTTAATTTCTTCTTCCTTTTTTTATTTCTAAGCAGGTGATTTCAATCTGTTTCGTTAGTTCTAATCTGATTGTATCTTTGATGGAATTCTTCTATTGTTGTGAAAAATAAAAAAAATATATTTTAAATTGTATTGTACCGGTAAAGTGCTGTATTGCTGTCTTGTTGCTGTGCTATGAATTTTAAATTGCGGCCTGTAGTGAACTGTTCTTGTTGTTCACTGCACTATAATCCAAGTAAGTGCAGGGTCGCCAAGTAATATAATTGCTGTTTACTATAAAAATTATCCTGTTCTGGTCAAATCCTAACACTTTCTGATCGTATAAATATGAGCATAACTTAGATGCTCACCAAATGCATGACGCAGAAAGTTCCTTCAAATGTTTTAACTGCGAGAAATTTTACGTTTCGTGGTACTGCATACCGAAACATAAATAATAACGCAAATATATATATATATCAGAAAATTGCTCGCAATAATACAAGTCAAAGTTTAAATATAATAAAAGTTCTGAAATTGTATTTTAATAGAATATAATTCCCAGCATATTATAAATTTTTGATAAATGAAGCTTAATTTGCCCCATTTTAGTTCCCTTAATAGATGGATCCCCATCAAACAATTAAATATACGTCTTAACGACAAAAATATAAATGAGTTAGACATTATATTCTCAGAAAAAGATTTAATTGAAAGGTTGGCTGTATTGGTATTCGATGAAATAGCCATTAGAAGGCTATACTATAATAGTGCACTGGATGAAATTAGTGGATCTTCTGATTATGGTTCCGGCAGAACAAAAGACACCGCAAAATACATACATATGTATATTTTATAATGTATATTTACATACTTAAAGAGTTTTTAATGACGAATGGAATATGAATTTTGAAAGCTTATTTATATACTTTTCCATAATATATTTTATCTGGCTTTTTCCCTTTTAGAATTTTAAATTAAATAATAAAATAATAAAACAAATTTTCAATAAGATAAACAAAAATTTTTAATTATATTTTTTTAGTAGGTAGTTAAAAACCTACAAATTATAAAAACATTTTACATACCTATTTTAAACTAACGAAAATTTAAAATACATAGGTACATTAGAAGACAATTTATGGCATTTTTTTCTAACGATTTGAAAGACTTGGAATAATGCAAGTAAAAAAATAAAAAGCAAAAAAAAGAAATTTCATTCTTCTTTTTCTATCAATAGTTTTTTATTTTATTTTTATTTTTATTTTTTATTTTTTATTTTATTTTTATTTTTATTTTATTTTATTCCGAGCTTAATTCAAGCAAGTTACAAAATTTACATTAAATTAATAAACTAAAATTATACATTAAAAAAACAAAAAAGAAAGTAAAGATTATAGAAATTAACAATTTAATAATTAATTTTACATAAAAAAAAATTTTTAAGAAAAAAAAAAGTGTGTAAAAAAGTTAAAAATTATACTAATTATATTTAAAAAAAAACAAAAAAGCTTCAATTAAGAAGACAAAGGTCAAAGAATTTAAGTCCAAAAATTTCAAGAACACAAATACAAGTTATTTTTTAATGATTGTTTAGTTTGGGAAAAGTTAATATGGGATTTATATATATTACAGAGAGACATCATTCTATTAATTGGTTCATATTTACCATAGTTAGTTCGGTGAAACTGTAAATTAAACAAATTAGCAGATCTTAATCTAGAATGCGAAGAAAAATTGAGTTTAGCGAGTAGTTGAGAAGAAGAAATGTTGCCTTTAATTAATTCAATTAGAAATACAATATCTGCAACTTTACGGCGCATTTCAAGTGTATTGAGATGTATTAAATTTATTCTATGTTCGTAAGGAGGTAATCTAAAAGGGTCCTCCCAAGGAAGAAGGCGTAAAGCATACCTGAGAAATTTTTTCTGAACCGATTCAATTCTATTTATATGGACACCATAAAATGGACACCAAACTTGACTGGCATATTCTAAATTAGGTCTAACCAGGCAGGTATAAAGAGATTTCAATACATAAGGGTCTTCAAATTCTCTTGCCCAACGTTTAATAAAACCGAGCATAGAATTGGCTTTATTTAATATATCAGAATAATGAAGTTGAAATGAAAGTTTACTATCAAAGAGTACCCCTAAATCTTTAATTGAAGTGACTTTTGAAATGATTTGATTATTAAAAGAATATACATAAGAAATTGGACTTAAGCGGCGTGTAAAACTGATTGAAGCACATTTGGTAACATTGAGTTGGAGATTATTGTTGGAACACCAATTGTAAAAACGATTAAGATCAGCTTGTAGGGCTAATGCATCCTCCAAATTTACAATTTTTTTGAAAAGTTTCATATCATCGGCATAAATTTTAATATGACTATTAATTATTAAAGAAGAAACATCATTAATAGAAATAATGAAAAGTAAAGGTCCAAGATGGCTACCTTGAGGCACCCCTGTGGGAGCTGCAAACTCAGAAGATATCGAGGATCTAAAAGAAACACTATATCTACGATCAGAGAGGTAGGAATTAATCCAATCTATAAAATAAGTCGGAAATCCTAATTTATTTAGCTTAAAAATAATAACATTATGTGGAAGAAGATCAAAGGCTTTGCTAAAATCTGTATATATTACATCTGTTTGGAAGCCATCTTCCATATTATTAATAAATGTAGATGTAGATTCAACAAGATTAGTAACGGTTGATTTAAGCTTTACAAAGCCATGTTGGAAAGGCGATAAAAAACAAGTACAATGATCATAAATGGAATCAAATACAATTAGTTCAAAAAGCTTAGGTATAGAAGAAAGTTTAGCAATTGGACGATAGTTAGTAACATCGTTTTTAAGATTTTTTTTATGAACTGGCTTAATTATGGCAGTTTTCCAAATAGAAGGGAAGATACCAGAAGCTAAAGAAGAATTGAATAAAGAAGAAAGAGGACCAGATAATGAAGATGAGCATTTATTTAAAAATATGTTAGGGATGCCGTCAAACCCAGGACTAGTGTTAAAATCAAGTTTTGTCAAATAGCTAAATACCAAATTAGAGTCAATATGAATATTACCCAAAGTAGTATTAGGAAAGTTTGATAAATGCAAAAAATTATCTTCATTTAACGAGAAAGCGGGCAAAGAATAACTAATTGAGAAGAAATCACGGAAAAATTCTGAAATAACATTAGAATCTATACTACTAGAGTTTTTATAATTCATACACATTGGATATTGATCACTTTTTCTTTTGGAATTAACAAATTTCCAAAAGAGTTTTGGATTATTTTTAATATTTATAGACATGTTTTGCACATAATTGGAATATAAATTATCAGACATTGTTTTAAATTCATTAAATAAATTTATGAAAACATTAAAGTCATAATTATTATTGCTTTTAATAAATTTACGCCAGGCTTTATTTTTTCTATTTTTTAATTTTTTTAGACTTTTAGTAAACCATGGCGGACTGGATTTATAACTATTGTCAACAATTAACGGAACATATTGTGAAATAATAGAATGAACAATTTTATAAAAATGATTAACTGCTTCATTTAAATTAAAAGAGGTTAAAAATGAGAAATCATAACAACTTAAATAGTTATTAATAGCATCAAAATTGGCTTTATGAAAGTTAAAACGATAAGAAAGTTCAGAATCAATAATTGGAGGTATGAGAAAACAGAGAGACGAACAAATTGGAGGATGATGCTCATCAATTTCAACTAGTTCAAATGGACAGTTAATAATAGCAAAATTTATCCAATTTGTCGTAAATAAAAGATCTAACTGTCTACCACGATTATTACAGATTGAAGATACTTGTTGAAAATTAAAAGAATTAAAAGAGTCAATTACAAAACACTCCGTATTACTAACTAATTCGTATGGAATGAAGTAGGAATCCTCATCGTGCGGAACCCATTTAATGTTAGGAAGATTAAAATCACCACAGAGAATTACATCATCATTAACATTAAGTTTACTGACTAGTGAATCAATTTCTAAAATATATTTAGTATACACTTCGATATTAGATCCTGGAGGAATATAACAATTTATAATAATAACATTTTTTAGTTGTAGTTCAATTTTAACAGCAATTACTTCGATAATATCGGTAGGATCACATTGAGAAAGTAACAATTGCGATGAACAAAAAGTATTTTTAACAGCTATCAATACACCACCACCTTTAGGAACATTATAAGATAACAGACAATCATATCTATCTTTCCTATAAACAGTGTAAGAAGAAGAGAAAATTTCAAGATTATTTATTGAAGAAGTTAGCCAGGTTTCTGTTAAAACGAATAGATCAAAATCTAAAGCAGTGGAATTTAAGAAAACTTTTTTAGTTTTTGTGCGTAGACCTCTTACATTTTGATAATAAATAGTTAATTTAAAAGATTTATTATCAAGATGAGTGGGTTCCGCAAGACTAATATTAACTAGACTTTTTCTCGCTTGGAAGGGGACGAAAGTACTTATCATGATTTTCTCTCACACGTTGAAGATAGTTAATTCTATTAGATGAGATATGTGAGGCAAAAGATTTCAAGTCAGTTAGAGCATTTTCAGCTGAAATATTATATGTTTCATGATATTTTACAAAAATATTACGTAAGTCCTTAATATCAGTAGGAAGTCCTTCCTGTTGAATAGCTATCTTAAGCGATGTGTTTGTTTTACCACCAATACAAACATCATTTGATTTATCGTGAAGATATGCAAGGTAAAGTCTAACATTATCATAAATTTTACTGTCCCTTAGTCTAGCTAAAACGTACCTACTGTTATTTTTACTTTCCTGAAGAGCTTTTTGAGTAAGTTTTACAACAAGCGGTAAGAGAGGATCTAAAATTGGTGGAGTTGTATTTGAGTTAGATAATAAAATATCCTCAGAATTAGCTAATAAGGGATTAGCTTGTGATTCAGGATGTAAAGATAAAGAAGTAGATCTATTAATTTTATTAGAAGAAGATTTTGCTACAGTTAAGCTAGAAGGTTTACTTTGGGGCATGATAGTTTCACCTTGAACAAAATTTTGGTATTTATTAAATTTATTTGATACAGACTTTTTGAATTTTGTAAATTTATTTTTTAGATAAGAATCGCTAATTTGTTTGTTATTACCTGATTTGGTAAGATCATTTGAATTACTAGAAATGATGTTTTTAGAATTATTTTTTATATTAATATTCGAAATAGGAATAGTATTAGTATCAGTTTGTGCAATAATATCAGATTTGTTAGGATTAATTAGTGTTTTAGTATTTGAAATATCAATTGATTTAGAAAAATTAGTAGGAGGTATAGGAAAAGATAAATCAAGTAAATTTGTTAAATTAGATTTAGTGTTTAAAGAGGATTTGTAATTTAAATTAGAATTTCTTATTGTATAACCTGTATTAGTGTCTTGTAAAACTGTTTCAATATTTTTGTTTAGATTACCTTTGACCTGAGGCTTACTTAATTCAATAGCTGCACCAATTTTATTCCATATATTGACGTTGCTTGGATGTTGTAAAATTCTCATAGAATAAACAGAACCAGTGATAAGAAAGCATAAATATTTCTTTTTGTTCTTCTTAATACGATTAGGTGTTAAATTAGTACACACTACCGAACCAATGTTAAATTCATCTTTTATAA
The DNA here is from genome assembly GCA_963082915.1 of Dolichopus griseipennis. Taxonomy (NCBI): domain Eukaryota; kingdom Metazoa; phylum Arthropoda; class Insecta; order Diptera; family Dolichopodidae; genus Dolichopus; species Dolichopus griseipennis. The sequence goes on from OY720441.1 coordinate 226,581,886, forward strand.
ATTGAGTTAACTTATTTTCATCAAACGAGCAAGGAACGCCCTTTACAAAAGTGGACGAATAGTTACTATCTTTGACGATTGATGATTTATTACAGTCCATTAGCTTGGTGATTCTTCCACTCCATTCATCATTAGTCCATTGGGTCCCAAATTTATGTAAAATTGCAAAATCTGTTTGCACGCTTTTAACGCAATTTGTAGGAGAATCAAGTAGTGTATCAACTTGAATTGCCTTATCAAAAGTTTGTATTTTACAGCTATATTCGGAATTTTGAGCTTGTGATCTAGAATTATGCAGTTCGGTACAAAAATTATTTAACATTTCAACATTGGTGCTGGCATAGTCCTGGTGAACCGTATTAATATGCTTAATAACAGCTGCTTCCATACGTTCAAAGTTTTTAGGAACTGCAAAAATTGATGAAGCACTGCTGGAACCAGCTTCTAACGACTTGGAAATATTTTCAAAATTTTTAGTAAATTGAGCAGAAATTTCAGTTAATAGCTCAGTTTTTAAGTCGTTAAACTCATTATTTGAATTATGATTAGAACCGGAAGATTTCTCCGCCATTGTGTTACATAATAAGTCAAATGATTTAGCCATATCGTTGAATGAATTTCGATTTGAATCAATTATTAAAATAGCTTTATTTAATAAGCCGGTATTCCTATCGTTCATATCAGCTATGGACTTACTAAGGTTGTCGAACATATGTCTTAAAACCGATTCATGATGCTGACAGTCATCACATATAAACCAATTTTGTAAAGAAGGGTGGTACCAATCCCTACTGGCTCCAATACAAACACCATGTAACTTACGTTTGCAGAACGCTTTACAAACCACAAAATTGGATTTGTTATCAGAAATTGTACAATTAGCAAGATTACATTTGAATTCCATAATAAAGTTTATTTTAAATTTACTTTAACACAAAACCAAAAATTTATGAATTAAGCAGAAATAAACGAAAAAAATGTTCAAAAAAGTTTTTAAAATGTTTAAAAATTAAATTAAATGCCTTTAAAATTAAGTATCACTTAATAAAAAAAATAATTTCAATAATGTAATATGATACAGTTGGCACAAAAAAAGTTTGGAAATATTATCAATATAAAAAAAAAAAAATTACAAGGCAAATTAAATTAAATGCTTTTAAAATTTAAGTATCACTTTTAATAAAAAAATTCAATAATGTAATGACACAGTTTAAAAGAAAGAATTAGTTAACTTAATTTTTATTTATATTTTTTTTTTTTTTTTGTGATTTTATTTATTATATTAACGAAAATATAATTGCACTGCGGAAATTAATAATTAATAAGTAATAAACTATTAAAATAAAATTAATTAAAGCGCGTGCAGTGTATAGGTCAACAAATAAGTTAAGACTGTGATAATCAAAATATACACAAACTGCGTATATACTTGATACAGCGATTGATATGATATACATACAAAAAAAAAAAACCAAAAAAGAAAAGAAATATATACAAATGTAAACACATGGATTGACATACAAACAAAAAAATAAAAAAAAATAAAAATAAACTAAAATACGATAAAGTTGATTTTAGGAAATAAAAAAACTTGTCTAACTTGTTTGTTCTACGTGAATACTGTATGTATATAGTTACTTTATGATTTTATTCATATAAGCTCCGCCTCATGCTGTTAAACCATATTGCAATTTTGATTGCCCCAATCCATAATAAAATATTTTAAAGGTATCATCTGAACACAGTCGGCTTAGGTGAAACATATTTCCAGCAGTTGCTAAAAGGTATTTCTTAAGAGAAAAAGTTATATCTAGCCTTTTAGGTTTTTTACCAATAAAGATACCTAAATATTTGAAAGTAGCAACTTTCTCAACTGTAAAACACACATTTGAACATATACCTCCATTATAAAATATTCCATCATGAATTAAAGCAGGGCAGTTAACACTAAATTTCATTAGCCTATTATAAGGAACAGAGTGATATACAATATCACATGCTAAAGCGGAACTATGGATTTTAAAATACATAACTTTCGTTTTATTGGTAATAACCAATTTGTAATTATAAAAAATCTAAATCATGATTTATGTCTGCTATAAGATCCAGAGGGTTCGTATTTCCATATGCGCAAACTAAATCATCAGCAAAAGCTGTAAGTTTCTTTTTAAAATTTTGCTCAAACTAGGAGTTAATATAAATAAGAAACAATATTGGACCTAGCACTGAGCGATGAGGAACTCCAACACATATATCACATGGACGACTAAATATATTCCTTAATTTTACTTTTTGTAACCTGCAATTTAAATAAGACGAAAATAAGTCATAAATAAAGCCACGAAAACTAATCCTAAACATTTTACTTAGTAGAATATGATGATTGACCACGTCAAAAGCTTTAGTTTTTTTTATTGTCCAAGCTTTTATAAATCTTTTCACAAAAGTCTAAAAACGCTTCTTCTGTTGATCTATGAGAAAATTATTTTTATTAAGAAAGAAAAATAATAATCTTTTCTTAATAACCTTTTCAAAGATTTTTGGAAAGGATGATAAAATGGAGATCGGCCGGTAATTGTTTCCATCTCTAGCATCTTCTTTCTTAAACAGGGGTATAACTTCAGCTATTTTAAGTGCAGAAGGTAAAATCCCACAGTAAACACTGAAATTAAACATATATACCAGTACATCTACAATATTAAGTGTTTTTTTTTTTGAATAGTAAGTTAGAAACACCATCACTAGAACATTAATCAGAATTTTTAAGTGTTTTTATGGTTCTAATCAGCTCTTCGGTTTTAGTTTGTTGAAAAAAAAAACTGTATGATTGAAACTTATCATTAGTTATTAGATAATCAATACGTAAACTACATGGGCATGTAGAGTTCAGTTGAAATAAATTTTTTGAAATTTCAATAAAATATTCATTAAAAATGTTGGCAACTTTATATGGAGCAGTAATAATGGAGTTATTTATATCTAACTCTTTATTCCTATTATTCTCTGAAGTTTTATTCAAAATTATATTAACAACTTTCCATTCTCCTTTGATGTTTTCCCTATATTTATGAAATTCATTACGAATCGGCAGAAGGCAAATATGTAGATCTTTTCAGCGCTCTTCATCAACTAACACAATTGGTGAAAAAAACTACTCGCATACCAGACTGTTCAAGCCATAGTGCTTACAATCTGGATCTAATTCTAACTTCTCATCCGGAAAAGTACAACATTTCAAACAGTCCATTTGGCAGTTCGGACCAATGCCTTATCAGTTCTCAATTTCAAATTCAAAATTAAATTAACCAAAAAGCTCCCCCAAACATAAAATTTGGCTCAACAATGGAGCCAACTGGGATGGTTTAAACTCCTTTTTCAAAAACTTTAGTTGGTCTCTTTTTTTTAACAATAGAAATTTTGATGTAGCTAACGCATTAACTAGCGCTATACTCCTTGATATGAATCTCTTTATACCAAGTAAGATTAAAAGTGCTAAGCATCCCAACCATAATTGATTAAACAAAAAATGCCTGCATTAAGAAAAAAAATTAGGCTTTCCTTGAGTACAAGAGGTAATAACTGAAATAACCAGATCTCATTCGCAGAAATTAGTAAGTGATGCAAAAGAATTTTAAGGGAGCAAAAATATAAACATGATTTTTTATTAAGGCAAAAAGTTATTCGCTTCCCAAAAGTTACTAAAAGTTTTTGGTCATTTGCCAAAAACAGCTTCACCTCCTGTACAACTCCACCACTGATTTATAATATTTCTGTAATTGCTGACCCTGAACAAAAAGCATATTACCTGGCTCAAATCTTCGCAACCAATCTAACACTGCCGGCAACAACTTCCTCTCCCCCGGCCTATGCACCAATAAATTGAAAACTTAAAAAAATTTATTTTCGCCGACGAGTTGTTGCTAAAGTCGTTAAGGGTCTGATGAAAATCTGCCGGCCCTCAAGATATTCCACCAATTGTCCTCCAAAAATGCGCAAACACCCTAGCTGGGCCATTAAGCAAACTTTTTTACATATCTTGTATTTCTGGAACTCACCCTTCTATCTAGAAACTTGCCTTTATCGAGCCAGGTAACCTGTTGATTTTTTTGACTCAAAAATAGAGTCGTTGCTTGGAAAAATATGGAGAAATGAACAAAATCGTTCTAGATATATCCAAAGCCTTTGATGGCATTTGGCATGCCTCGATACTAAAAAAGTTAGAAGCATTTGGTCTAGCAAAAATCTTCAATTCATGGATAGAATCTTTCCTTTCACACCGTTAAATACAAATTGTATTGGCTGGTTTCATTTCCAAAAATTTTTAAATTAATGCTAATGTCCCTCAAGGTTGATGCTACGTCAATATCGGTAAATAATGAACGAACCAAAGTTTTAAGTTCCTCAAATAATGATCTCCAAATAATTCAAGATTGGAGAAGGGTGAACAGGGTAAGTTTTAATGCTTCAAAAACCCAAAGTTGCTTGTTATCAATCAAGCTGAACGATCCTCTACTAAACATTTCTTTTGGCAATGTGGGTATTCAAAACTCCGAATCGCAAAAGATGCCGCGAAATTCCCCATATTCTTAAGTAATAATAGGAAATACTTTACATCTCCAAATCTACTTCAAATTTATAAAACCTATATTCGGCTGAAACTCGAGTATACCTCTCACACATTTGCTGTGGATCACCCAGCACCAATCTTCAATATCTGGATAAGATACAAAAGAAAGTTGTTCGTATTGTCAATGATAATAATGTAGTCACCGCCGTAATGTAGGAGCTGGCTGTTTATTTTATAAATATCTTCTAGGTACTTGAGAAGAAATTAAAACCATTGTGCTTAAAATCAAACTCTACTACCGTAACACACGATTAGCACCTCAATCATATATATATACAGTTGAGCTTTTAAGAAGAAGAACTCTTAAGTTTAGGAACTGTTTTCTGAGTCGCACCTCCAAATTGTGGAACTCTTTTCTAAGTCGCACATCCCAATACATTTGATCTGGAAAACTTCAAGAAAGAAGTCAACTTATACATCTTAGGTTTCCCATTCAACCTTAATAGTCATTTACATTTATGACTTGTCCTTGCTTTTAGGCCATAATACTGCGCAAGCAGCTAGGGTGCTTAACCCATTAAAAAAAAAATTTATTAGTTAAATAAAAAACAATTAAAAAATTAAAAAAACAGTAAATTTCGTTAGATGTCTTACGATCAAACTTATAATTTATAGTTTTAAAATAATTTATTGACTACTCATTAAATTTCAACCAAATAAGTGTAGGGTATTTCTAAGTCCATTGCACCCACTTACTGTTTCTTACTGTTTGTTTTTTTATATTATTTGTTATTAAATTTGTTGTTATATTTTTAATATCATTATGATAAAATTTTATTATCTAACATATAAAGAAGAAAGTTGGTTTCTTTGTTTGTTTGTTTGTCCACGACTCACATGAAAATCACTGGTCAGATTGTCACCAAGTTTTACTGGAATAATTCCAAGAGCCGGAGGGTAGCATAGGATATGTAAAGTTTTTATAAATCAATAGGTTAGGGCTCCAGAGCCGTTTTAAAATTTCTCATTTTTTTATTTTTTTTTGATATGCCCTATCAAATTTTTCAATCTTTTTGAAGTGAAGCCGAAATAGATTGACTTCAAATTTTACGCAAATTTTCTTCTCAGTTCACGGAATTTGTTGTATAAAGTGGATTGGAATATCTTAACCCATTTCGGCCCAGTGGGCATCCAAAATTTTTTTTATTTCAGTTTTGTGTCCAATTTTATAGGTTGATTTTGCAGTCCAAAAAAAGGCTGCAAAATATTTTATTTGAGTTCGATTAACTCGTTCGCCACGACGACGCCATGAAGTTTTCTATAAATTTTATTTCCTTAAACGGTTAAATGAATTTTATTCAAAATTTTGCACCGGCACTGAATTTAATTATAAAAGACCACTGGGTTATTAGGGTTTTGAGCTGTTTAATAATAACAAAATAACAAAAATAAAGCTAATAAAGATTCCGAAGAATAATATCCTTAAATTGAATTAACATAACATCTTCCATCTCTACATTTTTTCGTAAGTTTTTGTTTTTATTTACTTGACATTTGTTGTTCTTTAAAATTTGATTTTAGTGTCAATTTGCAGTTTTCTTTTTTTTAATCTAAAACTCAGAAAGTTCAATTGCGTATATATAATAATATTTTCGGACCAAAAAAAATAAAACAAAAAATATTTCTTGATTTAAAAATTTCTAAATTTTAATAATTATCTTTTCTTTATTGATAGTCAAAATGAACTGACTTTACAAAAGTTTCTTTTTTTTTCACTTATTTTTAATTTTCTAAAAATGACACGTTAAACATAAAAAAATTAATATTCGAATACGATTTCTTAAGTACTTATTTTAATTAGTTATTATTACACAATCTTAAAATTATTTATTTGCTGACCTTTACTTATTCTAAATAATACAGTATAACAAGTGCATTTGGTTTTTTGTATGCAAAATGACACTTTAAAAGAAACAACAAAAAAAATAAATTTATAAAAAGAGAAAAAAAATTTATGAAGCAAATTTATACGGCACGAGTATGATTATGCGTTATCATCGAAATTTCGTATGAGGTTATTGGAATGGAGAAACATGTGTTTTTATAACATTATTGTGGTTTAGTGCTACAGGGCAATCCTGGTGGTGAGGGGCAATCCTCTGGTGGTGAGGGGCAATCCCTCTGGTGGTGAGGGGTAATCCCTCTGGTGGTGAGGGGCAATCCCTCTGGTGGTGAGGGGCAATCCCTCTGGTGGTGAGGGGCAATCCCTCTGGTGGTGAGGGGCAATCCTGTGAGGATGTAACACCTCCGCCCTTAAGATTCGACTCCTGGCGAATCCCACTTGATTGTATTGGAATTTTGGGTAGAGCAAATTTAAACTTTATAAAAAGGAAAATGCAAATAATAATTATTGCTGTAACTGTAATCACGTCCAATGTTAGATTTGTATACCAACTTTTGTGGTGAATGAATTTTAATTCCTCTATGTGCTTTGTGTTATTGATTTGTGTGTAATACAAATCATCCACATGAAATCGATTTGAAATTTTCGCTACAGTTATGTTGCGATTTACATAGGGTGAAATTCGGTGATGATATTCTTCTTCGGAATTTTTTTGATCAAAAGCTCCGAGAGAAATTTTACAGTTATAAAATTTTATTAAATTGTTTTCTTTTATTTTTATGTCGGTAATTTGACCACAATTATTATAAAGAGAGGTTTCTTTCAAATTTTTTGTTACCACAATGTTACTTGAAATTGATTTTATCTCCATTGCAAGATTTTGCTTATAATGGCAAATCATTTGATTTGTTTTCATTAAATTTGCAATACATTGATCCTCAATTGGGATCAGGTTTTTTTCTAATATGTTATATTTTTCTACATTTTCAAAAATATTTTGTTTACAATTTATAACTTTACTTAAATTAGTATCTAATTCTAAATTACTATCTTTATTTGGAACTTTAACAATTATGTTCCTATAACAATTTCCTTTGACAAAATTTGGTATTGAAATTACAAATACAATAACAGAATCATTAAACAATACAGAATTTTTTATGTAAGGTAGAGTTTCTACGGTTATATTATAATTTACAATTTCTTCCTTTGTAAGAACATCTTTTGCTAAAATTCCTAATCTACTTGACAATATTATTTCTTTTATGTTTTCAATTTGTTTTACTAAAATTTGTATGTTCTCACTAATTTCATTTTTTATAATAAAAAGGTTAAGTTTAATTTCAATTTCTTTAATATGCTTATCAAAATTATTTATTGTATCACTTATATTTCTTTGTACTAAGTTTACATGTTTAGTAATTGCTTCGACTTGATCTGAAATTTCTTTGTTTATTGATATTTGAGCATTTAAATTTTCTATGGCTTTTTTATTATTGCTTTCTATTATTTTGAAATGTTCTTCTATTTCTTCACGTTCATCATTGTCCATGACTCCAGTGAGAAATCGAAGACCGTTACCAACCAAATTTACTAAACCTCGTTTTGTAACATGGTGAGGAATTATACTACTGAATTCTTCTTTCAAGTGATTGAAATTGTATAGAAGTGTATTTGGAATGTTAGTTTTTTCTTGCAACTGGTTTATGTTAAGTTCTATTTTACTTATACTTTCTTCATACTTCGACAAATCTATTATATGCAAAATTTTACTATAATTATGAATTATTTTTAGCTCGTGCTCTTGAAACAAAATGTATCCGTTACCGGATTTTAGTTCTGTAATTTCTATAGATGATTTTGAGAGGACCGAATATGGAAATAGCAGGAGAAGTAAAATGATAATTGCTGAAAAAAAAATGAAAGAAGAGAAATTTGTTAATTTTGAAATTTATACTTTCTTTTAAATTGATTATTATAGCGAGGGAGGATTTCATTGTTAATTTTATGATGGTCTTGACCTGTTTCTATCATTTTCACCTTCTTGTGGTAGGGTTGTAATTTTGTAACCCTATTTAACTTAAGGTAATTGGAAGGCTTACCATTGGTTTTTCCTTTATTACGTTTTCTGATAGATTTTTCTTTGATTTTTGTAATAAATTCTTTGATATAAGGATATTGGTCGAAAGAAATAACACCATTTAAAAAGTCAATAGGCCTTTTGCCAGTTGAGGTGTGAATAGTTTCGTTGTAGACTTTTAAGCTTTTGATAATGGGATCTTCGTCCGTAATTTGACCTTCTTCTTTTTGGATCGTGTTCAAAATTCGTAGATGTTCATTCAAGGTATTATGGAATCTTTCGATATCCGCATTACTACTATGATTATTGGGAGTAGTAAAATGAACGTCAATTCCTTCTGTCTCTAAATAATTTTTGAAATTCAGGCTGTTAAAGCCCTTCTCTTGGTCGGTTACAACTTTAACAGGTTTACCGAAAGATGCTATATATTGCATAAATCCATTTTTCAAATCCACCCAATTCCTAGATTTTAAGGGAATTATTTGGGCGTGCTTTGAAAACTTGTCAATAATTGTCAAGTATGGATTTCCTTTTTTGTGAAACCATATGTCCATATGGACTACTTGTAATGGTTTTTCAGGGGTTTCTGTAATTTTTAACGGTAGATTTAAAGGACGTCTTTCATACTTTGCGATGTTACAAATATGACAATTATTTATAACATTCTGAATTTCATTTTTTAATTTAGGAAAATAGTAGCTTTTCTTTAAATTTCGATAAACATCATTGATACCTCTATGGTTTGTTTTTATGTGCTGGTCAAGAATAAGTTCCTTTATTTCAAGATGATATAAAATGTCAGTAAGTAAAAATGAGCATTTGTTTAATTTTATTAGTTTATTTTTTGAAAAATATTTTAGGTATGTATTTTGAAAAGAACTGTAAATATTAATATCTTCAATCATAATTCCTATTATTCCTTTACTAGGAATATGATTTTTAAAAACTTCAATAAAAAATTTTTCGTTAGGATTAGGATGTGTGAAAATTTTTCTTGTTCTACGATGGATTTTAAACAATTTCAATTGTTCTTGTGAACCCTTTTCTATTATGATTTGTGTTTTGTAAAAATTAAGTGGTGATTCTGATATAGGAATATATTCGGAATTGTCTTCGTCAGCTGAATGCATTGTAGCATCAGTTGATCGTATTTCGTCAACTTCCATGTTGTTTGAATTATTATCATTCGAATTTAGTCTATTTAAATTTGATTCGTTTAAATGAATCTCAACGCGTGAAAGAGCATCTGCAACTTTGTTTTCGCGCCCACTTAAATATTCTATGTCAAAATTAAATTCTTCTAACTTGATTTTCCACCTTTGCAATTTTGAATTAGGTTCTTTCAAGTTATGTAACCATTGCAAGGGTTTGTGATCTGTTCTAATTGTGAATTTACGACCATAAAGGTATGGTCTAAAATACTTCACTGCCCATACTATCCCCAATAATTCTTTTTCTATCGTTGAATATCTGCATTCATGCTCATTAAGCGTTCTTGACGCGTAGCAAATTGGATGATTGTCTTGAGAGAGAACAGCCCCAAGAGCGAAGTTACTTGCATCAGTTGTTAATATAAATTTTTTTTCAAAATCAGGATAAACGAGAATAGGATCGGTGGAAATTAACAATTTTAACGAGTTAAAAGCATTTTTGTATTCTAAGTCAGAAATATTAATGTGTCTATTTTTTTTTTAAGCAAGTGGTTAAAGGTTTGGCTATTTTCGCAAAATCTCTAATAAATTTACGATAATAACCGACTAAACCCAAAAATGATTTTATTTGTTTTTGAGTTCTGGGGATTGGGAACTTATTAATAGCTTCAAGTTTGTTTGGGTTGGGTTTGATTCCCTTGGTTGTAACCACATGGCCCAAGAACTCGGTTTCTTGTTTCATGAACTCACTTTTATCTAACTGAATCTTTAAGTTAGCATCTTTCAATTTCTGTAATATTCTTTTCAAATTTTCAAAGTGCTCTTCTTTACTAGTACTGAAAATTATTATGTCGTCTAAATAAACATAGCATATTTTACCTATAAAATCCCTTAAAACAGAATTCATTAGTCTTTGAAACGTTGCAGGAGCATTTTTAAGTCCAAATGGCATCCTGACGAATTCAAAGTGACCGTTATTGGTGTTAAATGCGGTCTTTTTAATGTCATCTTCTGCTATTTCTATTTGGTGATAACCTTTCGCTAAGTCCAGAGTAGTGAAATACATAGCTCTGCCTAGCTTATCTAGGATATCATCCATATTAGGGATAGGATATTTATCGTCAATCGTGACATTGTTCAGTTTTCTGTAATCAATGACAATGCGCCACTTTTGTTTGCCTGACGCATCTTGTTTTTTTGGGACAACCCATATTGGAGCCGAATATGGTGAATCACTATGTCTAATAATTCCCTGTTTTAACATATCTTTTATTTGATCATTAACTTCTTGGCGATGTATTTCCGGATAACGGTATGTTCTAGTATAAATTGGAAGCTCATTCACAGTTTTAATTTGATGCTTAATAGCATGAGTAAATGACAGATCATCACCTTCGTGGTAAAAGGCTTTTTCGAACTTTCTTATTAAATTCAAAAGCTCTGATTTTGTAGATGTGTCTAAATGATCACACCTGATTTCATTTTCTCCTAAAAATATTTCGTTTTGAAATACTTCTAGCTCCTTTAACGGAACTGGAATGGAGTATTCCTTTTCTTCATTTTCATTGAAGAAAAGTGGAATTATGCTTCCCGTTTTTAATTTTAGAAATTTTTCTTTATAATTAATTTCGGCTTCAAGAGGACGTAAAATATTATTTCCTATAATGCCATCAAATTTATCATGAAATTTCATTTCTAAGAATTTTATTTTTATATCAGAATTGAATTCTACGAAAGATTCAATCGTTATCAGGGTATCACAAGTGGTGATATCAGTGATAGTTTTTATATTCGCGGCTTTTATTTTACTAGCATAGATAGGATTGCAAATGTTTGTATTAATTATACTCATGGAAGCACCCGTGTCTACAACAAATTTTAAGGGTCTTCCTTTTGATTGGATTGTTATATAAGGAATGGACTCTTGGTCGAGGCTGTTAATTGAAAATTTTCAACCGTTTGTACTGTATTCACTCTAGAATTAATCGTTGGAGGAACCACATCCATCGGTTCTGATTGTGAATTTGTTGCATTTCTTCTGGTATTTTGACTATTACTATGACTATTATTAAAATTGTTATAATTAGCACGACTATTGTTATCATTATAATTATTACTATTATGATTATTATTGTTAGTTCGGTTAGTATTTTGGTTATAACTATTATTGCTATTATAATTGCGGTTATAATTATTATTGCGATTAAAATTATTATAGTTAGCACTATTTGATTTATTGTAATTAGCGTTATTTCTATATTGATTTTGATTTATTTTACTATTATTTTTGTTGTTACCATAATTGAACCTACTATTATTGTTAGAGTTATTTTTATTTTTGGAATTGTTCCCAAATGGATTAAAATACGCGTAGTTTCCCTCATGTAGAATATCCATTGCCACTTCAATTGTTTCAGGATTTCTACTAAATAATACGGAACGCATTGGTTCAGGTAACTTATCTTTAAAAATCTCCAATCCGGTTTTAATATTGGCGGCAATACTAAAACTCGAATTGGGTTCTTCTCTAATTTTGTTATTTAGCCTCCTTAAAATATTTTTTATGTTATTATACAGATCTACACTGTTAGAAGTAAATGTTACATCTCTAAGTTCGTTGTAAATTTGGAGGGCACTTTTCTTTTCTCCGAAATTGTTAATTAAAACTTCCCGTATTTCAGACCAAGTTTTCGCATTATTATTTACCTCAATTACTACTCTAGCCTTATTAACTAACTTACTTTTAATTCTACTAAGCAAAATATTTTGACTACTTATATCATATTTAATAACTGAAGGAATTATTAATTCTACTAAATCTAAAAAATTAATTAAATCGTTACCTTTCCCATCGAACTCGGGCAGACGTTCAATGTATTTTAGTGGATCTATTTCCAATGTTAATAACTGTGGTTGATCTGGCATGTTGTTTTTGTAGTTGTTCGTTTGTCTCTCTGAATCCGAATCGGTGCTGAATTTCTTATAGAATTTGTTGCTGGTTGTACGAGCTCTTCTGATGGCACGATTTCTCTCTCTTTGGAACATAAAATTTTTCTTTCGCTTTTAATTTAATTTTATTTTAAAGTTAAAAAAAATTTTTATTTTAACTTTTATTAATTTTATTTAAACTTTTTGATTTAACTGTTTGTCTCTTTTTTTTAAAAAAAATTCCTTATATTTTTTTTTTTTTTAATTTTAATAAGAAAATTTATTTTTTTAATATTAATTTTAATTATAAGTTTTATATTATTTTCTTAATATTAATTTTGATTATTTTAAGTTTTATTATAGGTAGTTATAAATATTAGAAGAAAGTTTTTATTTCTTTTCTTTATTTTTAAGTTTTAATTACTTATAAATTAAAGTTTAATTAATTATTCAATAATGTTGAATTTTCAAAATTTTAAATTAAAATTTCTTATGTTCACAGTTTTCTTTTATTGTTTTCAAAATTCCTGAAATTGGAATTTCTTATGAGTTCACTTTTTTTGAAATTTTAATTACTAAAAAAATTAGGCACTTAATCAATTTATTTTCACTAAATAGAAAGAAATATTAATTTTTTTTTCTTTGTCCTTTATCACTGGATCCTGTTATTTTTTAGGATCCTACCGACTGCGCCAATAATATTTTCGGACCAAAAAAAATAAAACAAAAAATATTTCTTGATTTAAAAATTTCTAAATTTTAATAATTATCTTTTCTTTATTGATAGTCAAAATGAACTGACTTTACAAAAGTTTCTTTTTTTTTCACTTATTTTTAATTTTCTAAAAATGACACGTTAAACATAAAAAAATTAATATTCGAATACGATTTCTTAAGTACTTATTTTAATTAGTTATTATTACACAATCTTAAAATTATTTATTTGCTGACCTTTACTTATTCTAAATAATACAGTATAACAAGTGCATTTGGTTTTTTGTATGCAAAATGACACTTTAAAAGAAACAACAAAAAAAATAAATTTATAAAAAGAGAAAAAAAATTTATGAAGCAAATTTATACGGCACGAGTATGATTATGCGTTATCATCGAAATTTCGTATGAGGTTATTGGAATGGAGAAACATGTGTTTTTATAACATTATTGTGGTTTAGTGCTACAGGGCAATCCTGGTGGTGAGGGGCAATCCTCTGGTGGTGAGGGGCAATCCCTCTGGTGGTGAGGGGTAATCCCTCTGGTGGTGAGGGGCAATCCCTCTGGTGGTGAGGGGCAATCCCTCTGGTGGTGAGGGGCAATCCCTCTGGTGGTGAGGGGCAATCCTGTGAGGATGTAACAATATAATGCTTAAATACATAGTATATTAAAACACTTTTTCCAAAACATAAACTAGATTTCCTTCATAAGTTTCAGTTAAGTACAAAACAAAATATAAGTTAAAAAGCAGCTCTTTAAACCTTCCAGTACATCGACGTATTTTATTCAGACGTTGGCCATTTAAATTAACTACTGTTGACAAGAAGTAATGCTCATATAAAAAAAGAATCCTATCCATACCCTTGGGTCTATATTTCCCTGCTTTTTCTCTGCACCACAAACGTAAAGGCAAATTTAGTATAACTTTTTGACCTGGAATCAAAGGGTTTAATAATACTTACATGGAAATGAGATAATACCTAGTTGAGCGTTTGTGCGCCTCTCAAAGTATTCTTAATAGAAAGGAAAGTACAATTTGTAAATTGTGCCGGAATAAATTAACGGTAATCGACAAAAGTGTTTTAAAATTTTTTTAGATTTATTATCATCGTAATATCGGTTAACATATTTCAAGTCTATTAAAACAGTGAACTGCATTGTCTAACAGCAACACCTACATAAAAATTTGCAGGCAATCGGTCATAACTATTTTATTTTAAAAAGAAGTTTGTAAACGGTTCCAACTTTAAATCTAGAATACCTCCATCACCAAGAACCTTTATATACAGATTTTCATGATAATTGACTGAGCAAGATTGGAGTCTTTACACTATAAAAACCAAAAACAATATATTTAAAGATTATAAAATATAAATTTTTACCTTAAAAATTTTGGTCAATGCCAGCTAAATCTGCTAGTCTAATATATAAGAAGGAAAATTTGTTTGTTTGTCGACGTTTCACGTGAAAACCACTTGTCACGGGAGCCCGGCGGATGATAAAGGCTATGAGAAGTTTTTATATGTCAACAGATTGTGGCTCCAGAGCCTTTTTGAGCTTTTTCTTGAATTTTATAAATTTTATTTGATTAAACAGCTTAATGAATTTTATTCAAAATTTTGCATCAACATTGATTTTAATTATAGAAGCCCACCGAGTTACATAATGAGAATTTTATATATGGTTCCCCTTACATATTTGTATACTTTTTTATAATTACGGTAATTTATTATTAAAAATTAAAGAAAAAAAAATAAAATAAAATGTATAAAAGAAAACAAGTTTAGTTCAATAAAAACTTTGGAACTGAGAACATGTAATTTTTAATTAATATAATTGTAATTAATATAACTAAAATTAAAGTTATAGTTATCAATAAATAAAATAATAAAATTAACTTACATTTGACAAAAATTATTATATACTCAAAAGAAGTATAAAAGTGGCGCAGTCGATTTGATAAATATTCGTATCATACGTGCTTACGTGCTTATTAAAAAATAAAAAAACTATTTTAATTTCTAAAATGTGTAAAACTCAACATTCGTACATATTTTAAAAATTTAAAAACAATTATACATGCATATAAATACCTTAAACGAAATACAAAAAATTTTTAGATTGAAAAACTCATTTTTTGATCATAATAATAAATTATTATAATATTTAATAAATCATTTTATAAAATATTTATTGCATACGCCTAATAAATTAAATTAAGCGAATAATCAACAACAATATAGAATAACAACAACAATATAGAATAACAACAACAACAACGACAAACAAAGAAAGAATTATAAAAAAAATTAAATGCAGCTGCTATCAATAAAATATAAAGAAGAATTAATTTAATGTCAAGTTAAGGTCAAGTAAGTTGTCTATTCTAATTAACAACTAATAATTCTATATGAAAGAAAAAGAAAGAAAATAAATAAAGTAACAAAAAGAAAAAAAAAAAAAATTTTTTTTTTGATTTTAGTTTCCAATAATAGGAACTCAAACTTATTAATATTAAAATATTTTGTAATATACAAATTCTATATCATATTATGTAGGTATATATTATATATACCTATAAACAAAAAAAAAAAAATAATAAATAATAATTTCGATTTATTGTTATTATTACATAAAATTTTTATATTTGATAAATTTGTAAATTTATTATAAATTTCATATTTTGATAACTATATACATATTCTTTTCTGAAAAATAAAATTTCCACAATTTATGTTGCTGTTTCTGCTTCTAACAATCATACTCATTTTTTTTTTAAATGTAAAATAAACAAGAAAAAAAAAAAAAAAAAAAACTACAAACAAAAGAATTAATTAATTTATAAATTACATCGTAAGAAAAAATATTTCAATTATATATAATAATAAATGTAAATTATATATTTAAAAAAATAAAATAATTTTGATTAAACTGAAAAGAAAATTTCAAAAATTTATTAAATTTAAATTTAAAAAGAAACTTTGATTTATATTATATAAAATACGGTTTTAAGATAAAAAGTTAAAAAAAAATATAGCTATTATGCAACTTATATATTTGAAAAAAAAAAAAAAAATTAATTACTATTAAAATGGCAACCGTAAATGTTTTGACCTTTTTAAAAGTATTACAGATTTCAATGGAAATTCAGAAGATTTAGCATTCTTATTAAAAGTATAGATTATGTTGCTTCCTTTAATTGGGAAATTTCTTTACATCCAATTATTGAAATGCAAATTAGGCAAAAAATTAAGGGCGATGCAAATACAGTTTTAATTAATAATAACAACCCTACCAATTGGAATGAAATAAAAACGATACTTAAAGAAAATTTTTCTATTCAGGATAGCATTGAAAATATTATTTGCAAAATTAGAACTTTAGAGTTTAGGGGAACTATTGAAATATTCTATAATAAAATACTAGAATAATTAACCCAAATTAATATTAAAAATTCTTTATCATCAGAAATTTCTGTGTGGGGTAACACTAATTTAAATGAAAAAATGGTTTTGCAAATTTTTATCAATAAACTACCCAACAATCCAAAACTTATATTAAATGCTAGAAATCCACCCATTCTCAGAAAGGCCAAAGAAATATTAATAGAAACAGACTATTTCTTTAAAGAATTTAACAATTATAACAATTCTTTTAGAAACCAACGATTTTAAAGAAACCAAATTCAAACAGTTTCTCATTCCAATCCTTCTTCTAGAAATAATAATAATAGAGCCGTCTCTAATAATAATGAACTAAATCGTAATCAATTGTCCCCTTATGGGCTGTACCTAAAAAATTAGACAATTCAGGTTGCCAAAAATGGCGATTGGTTGTCGATTATAGGAAATTGAATTCGGTCACAATAGAGGATAAATACCCAATTCCTAATATAGAGGATATTTTTGACAAATTGGGGAGGGCACTTTATTTTACCACATTAGATCTAGTAAAAGGGTTCCACCAAATTCCAATACAGGAAAAAGACATTCACAAGACTGCATTCTCAACATCAAATGGGCATTACGAATTCACTCGTATGCCTTTCGGTCTTAAAAATTCACCAGCTTCATTCCAAAGAATGATGAATGAAGTTTTACACGACTACATCTATAAAATCTGCGTTGTATATTTAGATGACATTCTTGTTTTTTCTACTTCGCTTCAAGAACATATTGATTCATTACAAAAGATTTTTGAACGTCTAAAAAAATATAACTTGAATGTGCAGATAGATAAGTGTAATTTTTTTAGACATGAAACCGAATATTTGGGGCATATTATTTCTGATGAGGGTATAAAACCTAACCCCAATAAAATAAAAGTTATTAGTGAGTTCAAACTTCCTACTACGGTTAAACAAATAAGATCATTCCTAGGAACAACGGGGTACTACCGTAAGTTTATGAAGGACTACTCAAAAGTAGCAGTTCCAATGACAAATTGCTTAAAGAAATACGGTAAGATCGATGTAAATAACAAAGACTTCATCGACTCCTTTAAAAAATTAAAATTTTTAATAACTCACAGTCCTGAATTAGCTTATCCTGATTTCCAAAAAGAATTTATACTGACAACCGATGCCAGTAATGTAGCTCTAGAAGCTGTACTATCCCAGCAAGGCCATCCAATAGCATATGCGTCTAGAACTCTCAACGAACATGAGAGAAATTATAATACCTATGAGAAAGAACTTCTCGCAATTGTTTGGTCTACCAAATGTTTCAGACCGTATTTATATGGTAGGAGATTCAAAATTCAGACAGATCATCGTCCATTAATATGGTTAAATTCGGTGAAGGAACCCTCTTCTAAACTCATAAGGTGGAAAATTAAACTCAACGAGTATGATTTTCAAATAGAGTACTTGAAAGGCAAAGAAAATGGTGTAGCGGATTCCTTAAGTCGACTTGTTAACTCCGTAGTTACAAGCCAAACTACCCATAACAATTTGATTAAAAATAGCCAAAATCCCGTCAATTGTTTTAAAATACAACTAGTATTAAAAAACAGTGAAAACAATCTAAATAATTATAAATTTTTGTATAAAACTAAACGAAGATTAACCATCAATTTGAAAAATTATGATGAAGAATATTTGCTGGAAATTTTAAAAACATTTCTCCCTGTAAAAGGAACTATCGGGCTCTATTGTGAGGATGAAAACCTCTTCTTGATATTTCAAAATATTATTCAAAAGTATTTCCCCGAAGCATCCACAATGAAAATATTAAAATGTTTTAACGTTTTGGAAGACATAAGTAATATGGAAAGATTATTAGAAATAATTGAAACATTTCATGAACAAAAAAATCATAGAGGAATAGAAGAAACATATTCTGAGATAAAAAGCATATATTATTATCCCAACTTGAAAACAGAGATTCATAAATTTGTTAACAATTGCATATTGTGTAATATGAGTAAATTCGATAGAAATCCAATAAAACCCAAAGTATTAGTTTCCGAAACGCCCTCACAACCTAATGAAATTATTCACATTGATATTTGGTTTCTCAATAAAAATACTATGTTCTTAACCTGTATTGACAAACTGACGAAACATGTTTCCATCCATCCAATACCAGATAGAAATTCGGTTACTATTACTGAAGCTCTAAGACATAGATTTTCAATTATAAATATACCACACAAAATTGTAGCTGACAAGGAATTTAATACAGCTTTTATAAAATCCTTTTTAACTGAAAACCAAATATTATTTCACTTTACTTCACCAAATACACACACGGGAAACGCAGACATTGAGCGTTTCCATAGTACGTTGAATGTGCATATGAGACTGTTTAAACTCAATAAAAAGTATAGAGACGTAGACGAAAAGAGTCGAGCGTTCAAAGCTGTAGAAATCTATAATCGTACAATTCACTCAACAACCAAACTCAAACCTTTTGACTTATTAAAAGGAAATTTGTCAAACATAGAATGGAATGCTTTAAAGGCAAGAATACATAGACAAAAAATTATTCGGATTAATAAACTAAATGAAACACGAAAAGAACCGAGCAAATTTAGAAATAGAGAACTTGTTAAAAACATGGGTTTTCATAATTTAAAACATTTACCAAAATACATTACAAAAGAGGTAAAAGATAAGCGAAAAACTTATTTTATTAACGAAAAAGGTTAAAAACGTTATAGGCACATTATTAAAAGAAAATATAAATTCCAAGAACCTCTTAAATATAAATTCCAAGAAAATGCATTATTTGATAGGAAACAGGAAGAAATCGATCAAAGAATAGTTAATTAATAAAAGTTGTTAATAAAAAAAAAAAAAAAAAAAAGAAAGGAAACCAAATTTTTATGTTGCAAAATGAATTTATTTTGTTTATTTTAATTTTTCTTATTATAATAACATTACAGGAGTAATGTTTTAACAAAGCGTGGGGAAGTTACATAATGAGAATCTTATATATGGTTCCCCTTACATATTTGTATACTTTTTCATAATTACGGTAATTTATTATTAAAAATTAAAGAAAAAAAAAAAAAATAAAATGTATAAAAGAAAACAAGTTTAGTTCAATAAAAACTTTGGAACTGAGAACATGTAATTGTTAATTAATATAATTGTAATTAATATAATTAAAATAAAAGTTATAGTTATCAATAAATAAAATAATAAAATTAACTACATTTGTGTTCTTTATTTATTCAAAGACAAAAATTATTATATATTCAAAAGAAGTATAAAAGTACCAGGTTAATTTGGGTTTGACCTGTTTAGACGTTTTGCACGAAGATTCATTGAAATTTTCTTACTTATTTAATAAGACTAATTATTTTACTCTCCTCAAATAGTCCAAAAGCTAAATGCGATACCTAATAATTTTTTTTAAGGTTTAAAAAAATATTTTTAAAATTATTAACTTTTGTTTAGTTTTTTTATCCTAACAAATTTTCAATGCAAATTTCTCATATTAATAATAATAAAAATTAAGCTAATAAAGAATCCGATTAAAAATATCCTTGAATTTAGGTAAAAAAAATTTTTCATATCGGGACTTTTTCACAAGTCTTTATTTATTATCTACTTTAAATTCTTGTTCTTTCATGTTTCTTCTTTTTCTAATCTAATATATAAGGAAGAAAATTTGTTTATTTGTTTGTTTGATTTCCTTCGAAAATTCTAAAGGAATAATTCAGAGAGCCCGGGGGTGAAATAGGCTATGTCACATTTTTATAAGTCAACAGTTTTCGCCTGTAAATATTTATGATTAGCGTAACCTCCTGAGTCGATATAGCCATGTCCGTTCATCCGTTCGTCCGTAGACACGATAACTCAAAAAATAAAGGAGCTATTTTGATGAATTTTTAACTGTATGTCACAAGGACTGATATTATGGCGGGGACTGCCAATGGGCTAAATCGGCCCATGGGTTCGGATTCTGGAACTTTAAATCGATCTAAGCGCTAACGAAAATATATAAAAAATCATGATAACTCAACAACTAATGACGCTATCTTAATTAAATTTGTTCTGTAGGGTATTGGTAATGAAACTACGGCGACGATTGTGTGCGGCGAGGATTGGACAATGGGTTCGGAACTCAGTACTTTTTGATCGAATTTAGGCCAAACGAGAATAATTCCGAAACCAATGGAGATAGAACCTCCAAATTTGGTCTCAGGGTGTCTCTTTCTATTTCCTTGGTATCCTTAAAATTATTACTAGTATGAATGTATGAAAGTACCATGGTTTATTTGACATATAGTCAAACGGGTATAATAATTCTTATATGTAAACTACCTATGACCCAGCGCACGTTGCCCTGCCACTCAATGGAGTCTTAATTTAAGTTGATGTTATTGAACAAAGTTAACATTAAAATTACACATGGTGTACATATTAATTTTAAAGTGAATAGAATAGGTAGAGGGGTATATTAACTTTGGTATGTTGTTTGTAACCACTTAAAAAAACGAGCTAGATATAGAAAAGAATATATAGTTGTGATCCGCGTGACCTCCAGAGTCGATATAGCCATGTCCGGCCACAAAATAATGGAGTATCTTGATGAAATTTTAACCGGAGGTTAATAGGACTGATATTAACGGCGGGGATTGCATATGGGCGAAATAGGTCTATGGGTTCAGATTTTGGACCTTTTAATCGATCGAAGAGCTAACGAACATATATAAAAAATTACGATAACTCAACAACTAATTACGCTATCTTCTGTGCTGTACGTTACTAGTAATGAAAATACGGCGACGATTGTGTACGGCGAGGATTGGACAATGGGTTCGGAACTCAGTACTTTTTGATTGAATTTAGGCATAACGAGCATAATTCCGAAACCAATAAAGATAGAACCGCCAAATTTGGTATCAGGGTGTCCCTTCCTATTTCCTTAGGGTCCTTGAAGTGTGACGGCAATGGAGTAGTGGGTCGGGGACCAGCAACACATTTCCGAAGACCTTAAAGCATATCTTTAAAATTAATAAAGATAGCACCTTGAAAAAACGTAGAAGCTTAAAATTTGGCACAAGAGTGTTCTTTTCTATTTCTTGCATGCCCCCTAATTCAATTGGAGTACCACTCTTAGGCTTCCCAAGTTTTAAAAGCTTATAATCGAAATTACTAAAAATAGTAACTTAAAATAAATATAGAACGTTCTCATTTTGTACAAGGGTTAACTAGTATTTAAAGTCCAGCGCGAACTGCATATGGGCGACGATTTCGTAAGGTGAGGATTGGACAATGGGTTCGGAACTTAGAACTTTTTGATCGAATTTAGGCCAAACTAGATAATTCCGAATTCAATTAAGAACGAATTTCCAAATTTGGTATCAGGGTGTCGCTTTCGATTTCCTTAGTGTCCTTAAAATTTGAACCCAATTTAAGAAGTTTTTGATCGATTTGAGGCGGAACGAGTGTAATTTCGAAGCCAAAAAATATATTTCTTATTTCCTATGTGTCCCCTAAATCTAGATTTGAATGTAGTGGTGGTTCAGGTGCCTCCTAAAAAATCCCAAAATTAAAAAGCTTATCTTCGAAAGTCACAAATATAAACACTTTAAATTTGATACTCGAGGGTTCTTTCCTATATCTGTTTTTATTTAACTCTTTTATATTTTTAAAAGGCTAAGAATTTTACCATAAAACATATTATGTATAATATTTTATAAAAAATAAACAAAATATTTTTTTAATAAACCATTACATCCCTTTTTTTAATTTTTATTATATCATATATTTTAATGAATTATTATTATAGGTTATACATAATTAAGGCACTGTGTACGATACTTAAGGTATGGTCAAAGGTACTTGCTGCATTTATATAAAATTTATTTTTATATTTAAATGAATTATATGAAAAGGTCTAAGTTTGTAATTGTATTTTAGAAATACATTTATTGCATATTTTGCGTTTATAAGCTTTTCTATTAGGTATATAAACTAACCATTTAAAATAATTACAATTTTGAAAAACTTGAATTATTATTATGCTTTGATTAGCTTTTTATCACAAAATTTAATAATTCAATTTATTTCACTTTTGTAAATGAATTGGAATAAATATATTTTCATTTATTTGAAGCTTTTTTTTTTTTAATGTTTTTAAATAGATATTAATAGTAAGAATTTGTAATATTTTGTAATAGATAGTGTAATTAGAAAATGTTTTAGTATTATAAAGTTAATTTGGTTAGCTATGTCTTACTATCAAATAAATAACAGCTTTTAAGATGTTGAAATAACTTATGGATATCTCATTAAATTTGAACCAAATGGGTACAGGGTATTTCTAAGTCGGTTGCAACGACTGACTGTTTCTTTACTTGTTTTAGAATTCAAAGAAGTTTTACCTACTTTCAATAATTGGGGGTAATTTACTTAGAAATGGTTTTTTGAACAATCGTCGAATCGCTAATTCATGCCTGTAATAACAAATGTGTTACCAATTCCAAGCCTGTTAATAGAGTAAACTCCATTATCAAAGAGGAACACATATTTGAAGTCAATTGGTTGAACCATATCTAATTTATAGCAAAATAACTAAAAAACCTATAAAAAGCTGTTGTGCCAAAATGGGTAAACGGAACTCCTCAAATACGTTTTTGAGGCTTACTTTTTAACCAAAGTAGCACTTCAAAATGTTGGCTGAAACTTGATTTTATACAATTTCACGTCAAAACCACTGCTCCGATTGTTAAAAAATTTTAGAGGAATAATTCTGGGAGCCCGGAGGGTGACATAGGCTATGTAACATTTTTATAGGTCAACAGGTTGCGGCTCCAGAGCCGTTTTAAGCTTTTTTGTTTTTTTAATGTCGAGCCGAAACGCGTTCACCGATTGACTTGAAATTTTGCACGAATGTTCTTCTTGCCAAGTGGAATTAGTTGTATAAAGTTGGGTGCGATGAACTAAGCCATTTCGGCTCTGAGGGCTTCCAAAAAAAATTGTGTTTCCGATTCGTGTCAAATTTGAATATTTTAGAAATCGAGGCGAAAAGGTTTGACCGAATAGAAATTTTGTACAAATGTGCCTATTAGCCGACGGAATTAGATGTATAAAGTGGGTAGGAATATGTTAACATATGTCGGCCCAGCAAACTTCCAACAAATTTTTTGTTTCCGACTTTATTTTTTGGAGCCCACCGGGATAATTTGGTTTTCACCAATTTACGCGATTTGTACAAAAGTTCAAAGATATTTTCGAATTTTTGGTATTAAAGCAAGGTAATCTTTATTCCAGCAGCTCACTTATTTATAAGACTCATTGTTTTGCTCTCCTCAAATAGTACAAAACCTAAATGAGGTACTTTGGTTGCGATAAAATAACCCGTTTTGGGCACGAAACCGATGACTTTCTCTATGACACGAGGGCGCAATGTAGCTTTTTCAACATTTTAGATGTCGAGCCGAAAAGGTTTGAGCGATTGACTTTAAATTCTGCACAAATGTTCCTCTAAGCAACCGGATTTAGTTTTATAAATTTGGTTGGAATGAATTAATCCAAAAAATTTTTTGTTCCCGATTTGTGTCTAATTTTACAGGGTAGTTTCGCAATCGAAAAGTGAGGCTGACACAAATTTTTGTTTAGTTCCGTTAACCAGTTTGGGCACGAGGGCGCAATGAAGCTTTTTCAATGTTTTTGAGGTCGAGTCAAAACTGTTTGAACAATTGACTTCAAATTTTGCACAAGTGTTCCTCTGAGCAACCGGAATTAGTATTATAAATTTGGTTGGAATGAATTAACCCATTTCGGCCTGGTGGTCTTCCAAAAAATGTTATGTTCCTGATGTGTGTCCAATTTTACAGGGTTGCTTCGCAGTCAAAAAGTGAGGCTGGCACAATTTTTTGTCGAGTTTTGTTAGCCCGTATGGGCAAATTTGGTTTTGACATGTTTACGCGTTTTGC
The DNA here is from genome assembly GCA_963082915.1 of Dolichopus griseipennis. Lineage (NCBI taxonomy): Eukaryota > Metazoa > Arthropoda > Insecta > Diptera > Dolichopodidae > Dolichopus > Dolichopus griseipennis. The sequence goes on from OY720441.1 coordinate 226,606,623, forward strand.
AAAAATCAAGTTAAACTTTATTCTAAAAGCTCACTTAATTAAAAAGCCTAATTATTTTTTTCTCCTCAAAAAGTGCAAAATCTTTATGATATACCTAATTATCAAAAAATTATAAAGTTCGATTTCGTATGTATTAAGCTTAAATACATAGTATTTTAAAATCTTTTTCCAAAAAAAAGTCTACATTTCCTTCAAAAATTCATAAAAAACCATTAAAATATATAAGCCTAGATATTTACTCGTATATTATCACAAATTTATTATTGTTTTGAATAACTTAGAGCTGTAATGAAAATTAAAACTAAAGATAACAGAGGAATTATATTTGTAATACTTATTTTTAAGAAAAGTGCTCAAAATTCCATATCATGAGTATAAAAGTTGACAACTAACCAATTCTAATACCAATATTACAATCTGCAGAGAAGTAATTGCTGGGTGTGTGTAAACTTTTTTTGAATCGTTTAAAGGGTTTTAAGTTTGGAATTTTGTAATTGCATTTTATAAATAAATTTATTTCATGTTCTTTAAATTTTTTATATCTTTAAAAAGATAAATTAGTAAAAATTTTTAATATTTTTGAATAGATAAATTAATTACAAAATGTTTTTTATGCCCGTGCAGACATCGGGTATATTAAAATTGCTGCTCCGTTTGTAACACATCGATCTAGACGAGCTTGATATAGTGTTAATGGTACGTATTGGATCAGCATCGAAAAGTAAATCGATTTTGCTAAGTTTTTCTGTCTCTCCGTCCGACCGTCCGTATGTCAGAATGATAACTCAAAAACTAAAAGAACTAGAGTTTTAAAATTCACACAAAGTCATTTTTAGACAATTTCTAAGTTCCCTATTGTTTTTGGTTAAAATTAGACAACGGCTTCGGGGAGCTGCCATAAAACTTTTTTGGGCCAATATGAATTTCTTTAAAACTAATACTAATAATTATACTACGAGATTCAAAATAACGCACGGTAATTTTTATAATGAATCAAGCATTTATATGAAGTTCCAAAGTGCTACGGCTTCATTCTCTACATTTTGTCGTAAGTCTTTGATTTTTATCTACTTTGCAGTTGTTATTCTTTAAAGATAGATTTCAGTGTAAAATTAACTGCAGTTTTTTTTCTAATAAAATCTAAAACTCAAAAAATTCTATTTTGTATATATTATGACTAAATACATAGTATTCTAAAACTTTTTTTCATAGAAGAAGCCTACATTTATATCATAAGATCATAAAAAATCGAGGAAGAGCGTAGAACTTTCAGGTAAGTACAAAACAAACTATAAGTTGAAAGCAGATTTTTAAACCTTTTCTAAACCATTGAATATATATTATTCAAACAGTAGCAATTCAAGTACACTATTATTGACATGGTATAATGACATAATGGCAAATTTAGTATACCCTTTTGACCTAAAGTCAAACGGGTATAATAATACTTATATGTAAACTAGCTATTACCCTGTGGAGTTTTAATTTAAGTTGATGTTATTGAAAAGTTAACAAAAACATTATTTCATTTTTTAGGACTATTCTAGCAATTTTTAAACAAATTTTTCAAATTTCACTTGACCCTTTTCATAATTATTATTAATATATTTGTCTAGAATGAGGTGTAACAAACGCATTCAATTAAATGTGTTTTGTTGGATGTGTTCAATTATAAAAAAATAAAATATTGATGTATATAATATAATTGCATTATAATATATAAAATATAATGCAGGCGGCTCTTGCAAAAAAACGAATTTGTGAAAATTTCAAGATCCTAGCTCCTTTAGTTTTTGAGTTATCGCGCGGACGGACGGACATACATAGCTAAATCGATTTATTTTTCGATTCTGATCCGATGCATACCCTTGAGTCTATATCTACCCCCGCCTTTCCTGCGTCAAAAACGCAATGGCAAATTTATTTTCCCCTTTGACTATATAGTTTTACGGGTATAAAGAGATTATTTAAATTAATGCAATTTAATATTTTAAAGTGCATTTTTCGCACATTCTCAAAAAATTTTGTAAAAATGTGCCTATATAATTTCACTCTGTCTGTCCGTTTATTTAATGTTTACACAAACTTTTACAGCGTTTGAAATAAAGAGAAAAATAATAATTAATAACAAATAAAAAATAAAAATATTACCATTAAAACAAATAATAACATTATCTATATAAACATATGAACATGTCAAAATGACACCATTGACATTTGCATATGCGTGGAATCTTCAATGTCAGAGATAAGAATAAATGACATCGTCCCCCAATTAGGCTTTATGTAGGAAAAACAAAATAGACAACTTCTACAGTAGGTTAATCTCCTGCTTAGAAGGACTAAACGGATTAAAAAAACTAAAATTAGAAAACTATAATTAGAATACAATAGGCAAGATAACACGACAAAAACCTTCGGCACTCGAACAATGACTAGAATTGCACAATGGAAAGTCCAAACAATGCAAGAAGCATCAAGGCTTTCCCAAATAGAAAAACAAACGGCAGATTATAGAGTTCAAACTATGGGTTTAAGTGAAATTAGATGTAACGGGAATGGCGAAATTATCACGGCTAATGGAAATTATCTGTTGTATAGCGGTAAAGAAATAGGTGGAAGAAACGGTGTGGAAAGCTGCGTAACTCCCTGCATAGCTGGAAGGCCGTATCAGAGAGGATTATTACAGCCCGTTTCCGATGTAAAATTAGAAATATCTCCCTAGTACAATGTTATGCACCAATAGAAGATGCCGAAGATATAGCGAAAGACGAGTTCTACGAACAGTTCACATATACTCTCAACACTTGTATATATCTTGATTTTAATGGGATATCTTGATTCTAACGGGCGACTTAAATGCGAAATTGGGAAATCTAAATACTGGATTCGAGAACATTATGAGTAAACATTGATGCGGAGCAAAGAACAAAAACGGAGAAAGGTTTATTGATACCTGTCAAACATTTCAACTGACCATTGGCGGCACCATCTTCCCCCATAAAGACATTCACAAGTATACATTGACCTCACCGAATGGGAAAATACATAACCAAATAGACCACATATGTATTAGCAGTAGATGGAGAAGTTCAATGTTAGATATGAGAAATAAAATGGGAGCCGACATAGATAGCTACCATAAACTAATCACAAGCGACGTCAGATTGAAATTGACGTGCATCAAAAAGAGCCATGACAGGAAAAAACAGTTTAATCTCCGAAACCTCCAACATCCACACACCAAAAGCAGTACGATAACCACAATTCGGGAAAGGTGCCTAAACAATGAACCAGACTGGAATCAAGTTAGCAAAGCCGTCTATAAGATTGTGACAAACAAACTAGGTACAAAGAATAGAGAACAAACGCCATGGATATCAGAAAGCACACGGGAACTCATATCACAGAGTAAAGAGGCAAAAAAAATGCTATAAATCAAAATTGTCACCAAGGAGCAATACAAAGCGCTAGCAAAGAAATTAAAACGAGCCTCCAGAAAAGACAAAAGAAAATTACTTGAGAAGCTAGCCTCAGTTGCAGAAAAAATCAAACGAAAATCCAAGAAAAAATCGAACCAGAGTTACGCGACGAGCATGCTGGCTTCCGCCTACCAGGAGCTGTGTAGACCAAACAAATACACTAAGAATCATAATCGAGTAATCGATCGAACGGCGGACTTCCCTCTACCGGCTATTCGTGGACTTTAAGAAAGCCTTAGACACTGTGAAAAGAGTTGCCGTACGGGAGATCATTAAAAGGGAAAGGTGTACCATGCAAGATAATTTGGATCATAAGAGAACTGTACGAAAACTCCGAACTAGCGGTCACTCACAACGGAAACATCAGTGAGCCCTTCCAAACTAACATCGGCGTCAAACAGGGATGTCCATTATCACCATTGCTATTCACAATCGTCCTAGATAGCATAATGCCCGAAGTCTGTAAGCAAAAACGAAGCATTACATGGAGCTTCACTCGCCATTTAGAAGATTTAGACTATGCAGGGGACACAATTCTTCTAGCACACAACGTCAGCGATATCCAGTCCAAACTGGAACAATTGGAAAGACTAGCACTTAACGCAGTCCGTGAAATTAACATCAGCAAAACTAAGGCGAAGAAAATCAACAGCACCAACAACTAACTCATTATGCTGAAAAAGCAACCAGTCGAATAAGTTAATCAGTTCAACTACCTCGGTAGCATAGTGACTACTGATGGTGGTACGGAGGCAGATGTGAACAACAGACTAAGTAAAACAAGGGCATCATTCAGTAGTACTCAGTATGGAGGAGCACCCAAATCTCCAAGAAAACAAAAGTAAGGATCTTTAATGCTTGCGTAAAGACCGTACTAGTGTAGGGAAGCGAAACATGGATGATATCCAACAAGATCGTCCAGAAGATACAAGTCTTCACTAACCGCTGTCTGCGCATAATCTGCAGAAAATTCTGACCTAGCAGAATAAGAAACGAAGACCGATAGAGACTTGCAGGAGAGGAACCCATACTGAGACAATTAAGAAAAAAGAAATGAACAAGAGGTGAATAGGCCACACGCTGAGAAAAAATCAGAACACATAGAGCCGGGGGTGACATAGGCTCCAGAGCCGTTTTAAGCTTCTCCGTTTTTTGATGTCGAGTCAAAACGGTTTGACCCATTGACTTGAAATTTTGCACAAATATTCCTCTTAGCAACCGGAATTAGTTGTATAAATTTGGTTGGAATAAATTAACCCATTTCGGCCCCCTCCAAAAAAAATTTTGTTTCCGAATAGTGTCCATTTTTACAGGGTTCTTTTCCAGTCGAAAAGAGAAGTTGACGAAAATTTTGGTTTAGTTCGGTTAACCCTTTGAGGCACGTGAATTACATAATATTATATTGACATACTGTAGCATGACATATGTGTTGGCATAATATAGTAACTCATTCACCTTTCTTTTAAGTATTTTATATTTTTGCAAAAGCAGGAAATGCAATTTCCTGGTAAATTAATTTTATTAATAAATGTTAAAAAACATTTTTTTGATGATCTAGCATTAAGTTAATTAAAACATATTAATTTAAGTATATATAAGTATAATTTTGTAATAATAAAGACAGTCTTAAGACAACACCAAAAAAAAAATTAAGTCTTTTTATTTTCGCTCTAAAGTAAGCGAAATACATAATTGGCGCAGTCGGAAACGGAATTCAATCAGAAGGTTAAATTAAACGAATCGAGAAAAAAAAAAAAAACAAAAATTAAAGATTGTGTTGTATATACATAATATATACATATATATGTAGATATATTTTGGAATTTATTTTTGACAATAAAATAATAACAAAATAAAAAAGAAAATAGTATGTTGCTATATAATAAAATTAACAACTAAATACAAATTTTTTTTTTTTTGTGAAAAAAAAAAATATATATATATATAAATAATTAAGAAAATAAAACTATAAACTCTAATATATGTACAATATTTTAAATAACACTTTAACAGTTAACAACGCAACCAATTTAACAGTTAAAATACAAATATAATATAAATTAAAATTCCTTATCTTTAATTTAAAAATCTATAACACTATATTAGCAGTGTAAAAACAGTGAAAAGAACCTTTTATGAAAAACAATACCAGAAATTAAATTTTGGATAAAAACAGAAATATCATGGCAACTAACGGAAGACCAAAAAGATCGAATCATGCAGCAATCTGAACAACAAATACAACAGTGTCAAGCACTTATTCAACAACTGCAACTACAAGTTCAACAAGAACAACAAGTTCAACAACAAGTACAACAACAAGTACAACAACAACAACAACAAGTACAACAACAATAACAAGTACAACAACAATAACAAGTACAACAACAAATTCAACAAAGCAACTATGAGCAAAATTTTACCTGAGCATACTTTAACCCAGTTCAGAAATCTTAAACCATTTAATGGTTCACCAGACTACAGTTTGGTGTCCAGCTACAGGAAAATGTGTCCAGTAGCTTGGTGAAAACGTTAGTTGGGACGAAATAAAATCATAACTGCGGCAGAGTTTTCATCCTCAAAAATCCTATTCAGAATTGTTTAACTATTGCAGATACATAAAGGTTAGAAATTTAAAAAACTTATTTGAAGAGCTTAGGAGTGTAAGTTACTAAGATAAGTAAAATATGAGTATCTTAGATATTTACAATAAGTTTAGTAAACTAAGATTGTAAGATGATAATAGGACAATAGATTTTAATCACAGAAAATTAAATAATAAAAATAACATGTTATATAAAAAGTTTAGTAGAATATCTGAACAAAATAGAAATAAATAATTCGAACTTTCTACAAATAGAAATACAAATAAAAGTTTCAGAAGAAATACAATTGTTCATGAAAATAATGACATTAATAATAACGATTGTCTTAATAAAGACAACAAAATGTTGTCACAAATTGAAAAACCCAAATTTAATCCTAATAATTCACAACGTTCTAGACAAACAAATATTTCCAATCCAAGCAGAAATATAAACAACTCTAATCAAAGCGGTAGAGTAACCAGTCTTTCTCGCAACTCGCAATTTAGAAAATATAGAAATCTTAATAATCAAGGTCAAACTTATTACAGCAATTATTACAATGATAGTCCAGACTCAATTGAAATTGGAAATTTACAGGGAACTACCGAAAATTTTCAAGAAGAGCCTCGGAAACAAACTTACCAATAATATATTTAACAATATATAATCAAAAAATCAAATGCTTAATATATACAGGATCTAGTACAAATGTTATTAATCCTAAGGTTTGGAATAACTCTGTTCAAACTAAATTGGAAAAACATTTGTATTTAAGCACTATTAACGGAACTGACAAAATATTTACTGAAATAGTCACCCCAATTCCAAAAGAATTCGAAACTTTTGGAAGAATTTCATGGAAGGTAATAGTGTTAAATGGTAGGAGCTATGATGCAATTGTAGGACAAATCATCTTAGTCGCTCTTAAAGCTAAAATTTATCTATACCAAAAATATATAGAAATTAAAAACAATAAAATCCCTTTTATTGACAATATATATCCATTTGACATTTCTAACATAAATACCTTAGAATCTAGTAGTGAAAATTTTTTAAACAAATTAGATTTAAGCAATGTAAACAACGATGAAAGAAATAAATTGTTGAAAATTTAAAAAAAAAATTCAAAAATTTATTTTTTAAAGATGGAGATATCTTTTCCTTTACTCATGAAATTCAGCATGATATATTAACAACTACAAATGACCCAATCTATTCTAAGATTTATCGGTATCCAAAAATCCATGAACAAGAAATTGAACGTCAAATAATCGAAATGTTAGATCACGAAATTATCACGGAAAGCAATTCTCCTTACAATAGTTCACTTTGGATTGTACCGAAAAAAACAGATAATTCAAGAGAAAAAAAATGGAGAATTGTGATAGACTACCGAAAATTGAATGAAATTACTACAAGTGACAAATTCCCAATTCCTAATATTGAAACAATATTAGACAAATTGGGAAGGTCACAATATTTCACAACTCTCGACCTAGCTAAAGGCTTCCACCAAATTTTAGTTAGGCCTTAAGATAGAAAAAGAGCAGCTTTTTCAACTCCTTTTGGCCATTTTGAATATACAAGAATGCCATTTGGATTGAAAAATGCTCCCGCCACATTTCAAAGATTAATGAATTCAGTATTAAGAGGGTTTATTAATAAAATTTGTGTAGTCTATCTATATGACATACTGATTTTCAGCACATCTTTGGAAGAGCACTTTACTAATATAACTAAAATTTTTGAAACCTTAGGAAAAGCAGGGTTAAAATACAGGTAGATAAATGCAATTTTCTTTGCAAAGAAACCGATTATTTAGGACATGTTTTAACTCCAGAAGGAATAAAACATAATCCAAATAAAATAGAAATAATTAGAAATCTCAAACTTGCTAATACCCAAAAACAGGTCAAATCGTTTTTAGGATTGACTGCGTATTATAGAAAATTTATAAGGGATTATGCAAAAGTTGCCTACCCAATGGTCAAATATTTAAAGAAAAACACAAAAATAAATACGAAAGATCCTAATTACATTGATGCTTTCGAAAAATTAAAAGATGTTTTTACGGATTACCCAATATTAAAATACCCAAATTTTAATAAAAAATTCAAATTAGCTACCGATGCAAGTAATTTCGCAATAGGGGCTGTTCTATCTCAAGATGGACATCCTATTAGCTTTGCATCCCCAACACTAAACCAACATGAAAAAAATTCCCCTACAACTGAAAAAGAGCTTTTAGCAGTTGTATGGGGATTTAAATATTTCAGATCGTACCTGTTCGGTAGAGGATTTGATTTACTTACTGATCACGAGCCTATAAAATGGCTACAAAATAAAGGTAAAGATATTAACCCAAGATTACAAAGGTGGTTAATAACACTATAAATATAAAACAGTTTTGCAAAGATGAGGGAATAATAGTTCATTTCGTAAATCCTAATAACCATACAGGAAATGCAGACATAGAAAGATTGGACAATACGTTAACAGAAAAAAGTAGAGTATTGAATATTGAAAACAAAATCCCAATAAAAGATCAAATTCTTAAAGCCATACAATATTACAATAGTACTTATCATTCGACAATTAAAGCTACTCCATTCGAAGTAGAAAACAACAAAATAGACAAAAAAATTATTGAAAATAGAATAAAAGACATGAAAATAAAAAAAATTACAAAATTAGAAAAAAACTACAATTAGCATTTATAAAAAACTACGCTAGCCTTAGACATAAAGAGCAACTAAAATTTCGAAAATACCCTTTACAAAATATTCATGAAAACAACATTAAAAGACCATTAAAATGTTCAGATCAAAACAATACTACTCTGGATAATAATTCTTTGGATACTTCCATAACATCACCAACAATGATAGTGGAACAATTGAAATCTGAAATGTGATATGTCGAAATTAAGGTCGATGAAATAGAAATTGTAAGTAATTTTGACATAATCCTTCACATTGTGTACCCATCTGAAATTTTAAAGTTGGTCGATAATTTAGAAATAACAGCTTCTTCTTTAAGATTAGAAAGCAATAAAATATTTGCATTACAAAAGTTAGAAAACCTTAGGAATAAAATAAAAACAATAATTCCTCATAGATCTAAAAGAGTACTTATAAATTTTGTAGGCTCTGCAACTAAATGGTTATTCGGAAATATGGATGATGTATTGAAAATCACCTTAAAATTATCGAAGAAAATAATCATAACTTAATAGAAAACTCTAACAAACAAATTAAAATTAATAACAACTTCAATAAAACATTAGAAACTATCAAATTATCTCTAGAATCAGAACGTAAACAAATTGTAGATAAATTAAATAATATTCAAAAAATAGAAAACGAGATTATTAAGAACTCTTTATATATTAATCTTATGCTTAAAATAGATTTCGTTAAAGAACATGTTGAACATATTCAAGAAAACATTGCATCAGCAAGAATAAATATACTTCATCCAAATATTTTAAGTAATGATGAAATTATTAGTTACGACATCGACTTTAAAAAATTAATGAATATTAGATTAGGGTAGCCAAATTTTCCAATGATACTATTATTTTTGCCATTAAAATATCTACAAAGAGCTCAAATTTTTGATAAAAAACTTCTACTTCCGATTTACTTCCTAATTTAGAAAATATGGAAATAGATCAAGAAATAGAATATATAATTAAAAATAAAAACAAAACTTATACATATGAAGATAATAAATCTCTCAAAGAACTAAAACTTAGCAAAAATTGTATAATTAGGAAAAATTGTTATTTAATTAAAGTAAACAGAGAAGAAGAATACATAGAATTAGACGATAATATTGTAATTTTAAAAAATATAAAAAATAAGAAATTAAATAGCACTTGTGACGAAAGAGAAATTATATTACAAGGTAATTATTTTCTAACTTATTATAATTGTTCAGTTCAAATAGAAAACAATATTTATAGAAGTAACATTAAGCGATTTATTTATAAATATGTAATACCACAAAATGAAAATTTTAACTTCACAATTAACAATAATATTAATTTTGAGAAAATTATAAGTAACCAGGAAGAAAATATTAAAGAAATAAAGGAACTATAAAATTTCAGAAAATTGTTAGCTATAACTGGAAAATTTCACTATCTGTGTTCGTAGCCGTAATAATAAAAATATCTCTACTTTCCTTTTATTGTTATTTTATAAATTATAAAAACTTGAAAAATAAAGTATCAATGGTTCAAAAGAATCTTAAAATAGAAACGGGAAGAGTCACGTCATTAGTTGACAACCAATTAGACACAAACTCTAAAACAAAAAATAACATACATACATCAATAAATGACAATGACCCTAAAAATTACCCAATTTCATAAAACAGAAATATAATTTATAAAACCATTAATTAAAAAAAAAAAAAAGAAAACAAATTTAAATAAAATTTAGAAAAATTTTTAACTATATCTAGCTTAGAATTCAGTATATATTTTTATAATCATGATTCAATTTTTAAATTGTAATAATTTTAATGCAAATAACCATAATTTTAAAGACTCAGGAGAGTCTCAAATTTAAGAGGGGAGGAGTTACATAATATTATGTTGACATAATGTAGCATGGCATATGTGTTGGCATAATATAGTAACTCATTCACCTTTCTTTTAAGTATATTATATTTTTGCAATAACAGGAAATGCAATTTTAATTTTATTTTAAAATGTTAAAAAACCATTATTTTGATGATCTAGCATTAAGTTAATTAAAACATATTATTAATTTAAGTATATATAAGTATAATTTTGTAATAATAAAGACAGTCTTAAGACAACAAAAAAAAAAAAATTAAGTCTTTTTATTTTCGCTCTAAAGTAAGCGAAATACATAATTCGTGGGCGCAGTGAAGCTTTTTCAATATTTTAGGTATCAAGCCGAAACGGTTTGACCGAAAAGTGAACTCCATTTTAAAAAATGAACACATATACAAAATTTGGAGGCAATCGGTTAAACCATTTCTAACTTATAGCAAAGTAACGAAAAAACCTATAAAAAGCTGCTGGGGCTCAATGTGTTAATGGAACACCACAAATATTTTTTTGAGGCTCTCTTTTTAACCAAAGCAGTACTTCGAAAAATTGACCAAAACTTGCTTTTTACAGTTTGCACGCTCCCGGGCAACGCCGGGTAAATCTGCTAGTCAACTATAAAATAAACCTCAAGAGTCCAGTGAAAGTTCGGAAGAGGATACAATAAGCGAAATGGCAAATGAACAACAAAAACCAGAACAACCACAAACATTATCAATTAGTCCAATAAAGTACATCGATAATTTACCAACATTCGATGGAAAAGGTGAGAATCTCAATATATTTTTAGATTTAATAGAAATTATAATACCCTTAATTTTAAGATATCATCATGTCAGTCAAGTAATATTATTAGATAGAGTAAAAAACGAGGAAGAGTGTAGTAGAGTAGACTGCGTAAACTCTGGGATACCCGTATAACCGTAATATATACATTATATCATCCGGTTAATTACTTTTGGCAAAATTTCAAACATACAGCTTTATTTGGTGTAGTGTAATGCTCATATAAAAGAAGGATTTGTATTGCAGCAACTCGAACCCTTTGCAGTACACCAACCAAATTTTGCAGTAACTTTGGTCATTACACCAAACTAGTTTTGCCAAAATTTCAGAAACTCAGTTTCATTAGATGGAGAGTAACGCTCATATAAAAGAAGGAGTTGTATGGCAGCTACTCGAACCTCTGCAGTAGACCAACCAAATTTTACAGAAAATTTGGCAAAAAAACTAAACTATTTCTAGCAAAATTTCAGACGCCCAGTTTCATTAGGTGGAGAGTAATGCTCATACAAAAAAAGGCGTTGTATGGGAGCTACTCAAACCCTCTGCAGTAGAGCAACCAAATTTTGCAGTAACTTTGGTCAGTACACTAAACTATTTTTGGCAAAATTTCAGAAACCAAGTTTCATTAGGTGGAGAGTAACGCTCATATAAAAGAAGGAGTTGTATGGCAGCTACTCGAACCCTCTGCAGTAGAGCAACCAAATTTTGCAGAAACTTTGGCAAAAAAACTAAACTACTTTTGGCAAAATTTCAGAAACCAAGTTTCATTAGGTGGAGAGTAACGCTCATATTAAAGAAGGAGTTGTAATATCTGTGTTCGTAGCCGTAATAATAAAAATATCTCTACTTTCCTTTTATTGTTATTTTATAAATTATAAAAACTTGAAAAATAAAGTATCAATGGTTCAAAAGAATCTTAAAATAGAAACGGGAAGAGTCACGTCATTAGTTGACAACCAATTAGACACAAACTCTAAAACAAAAAATAACATACATACATCAATAAATGACAATGACCCTAAAAATTACCCAATTTCATAAAACAGAAATATAATTTATAAAACCATTAATTAAAAAAAAAAAAAAGAAAACAAATTTAAATAAAATTTAGAAAAATTTTTAACTATATCTAGCTTAGAATTCAGTATATATTTTTATAATCATGATTCAATTTTTAAATTGTAATAATTTTAATGCAAATAACCATAATTTTAAAGACTCAGGAGAGTCTCAAATTTAAGAGGGGAGGAGTTACATAATATTATGTTGACATAATGTAGCATGGCATATGTGTTGGCATAATATAGTAACTCATTCACCTTTCTTTTAAGTATATTATATTTTTGCAATAACAGGAAATGCAATTTTAATTTTATTTTAAAATGTTAAAAAACCATTATTTTGATGATCTAGCATTAAGTTAATTAAAACATATTATTAATTTAAGTATATATAAGTATAATTTTGTAATAATAAAGACAGTCTTAAGACAACAAAAAAAAAAAAATTAAGTCTTTTTATTTTCGCTCTAAAGTAAGCGAAATACATAATTCGTGGGCGCAGTGAAGCTTTTTCAATATTTTAGGTATCAAGCCGAAACGGTTTGACCGAAAAGTGAACTCCATTTTAAAAAATGAACACATATACAAAATTTGGAGGCAATCGGTTAAACCATTTCTAACTTATAGCAAAGTAACGAAAAAACCTATAAAAAGCTGCTGGGGCTCAATGTGTTAATGGAACACCACAAATATTTTTTTGAGGCTCTCTTTTTAACCAAAGCAGTACTTCGAAAAATTGACCAAAACTTGCTTTTTACAGTTTGCACGCTCCCGGGCAACGCCGGGTAAATCTGCTAGTCAACTATAAAATAAACCTCAAGAGTCCAGTGAAAGTTCGGAAGAGGATACAATAAGCGAAATGGCAAATGAACAACAAAAACCAGAACAACCACAAACATTATCAATTAGTCCAATAAAGTACATCGATAATTTACCAACATTCGATGGAAAAGGTGAGAATCTCAATATATTTTTAGATTTAATAGAAATTATAATACCCTTAATTTTAAGATATCATCATGTCAGTCAAGTAATATTATTAGATAGAGTAAAAAACGAGGAAGAGTGTAGTAGAGTAGACTGCGTAAACTCTGGGATACCCGTATAACCGTAATATATACATTATATCATCCGGTTAATTACTTTTGGCAAAATTTCAAACATACAGCTTTATTTGGTGTAGTGTAATGCTCATATAAAAGAAGGATTTGTATTGCAGCAACTCGAACCCTTTGCAGTACACCAACCAAATTTTGCAGTAACTTTGGTCATTACACCAAACTAGTTTTGCCAAAATTTCAGAAACTCAGTTTCATTAGATGGAGAGTAACGCTCATATAAAAGAAGGAGTTGTATGGCAGCTACTCGAACCTCTGCAGTAGACCAACCAAATTTTACAGAAAATTTGGCAAAAAAACTAAACTATTTCTAGCAAAATTTCAGACGCCCAGTTTCATTAGGTGGAGAGTAATGCTCATACAAAAAAAGGCGTTGTATGGGAGCTACTCAAACCCTCTGCAGTAGAGCAACCAAATTTTGCAGTAACTTTGGTCAGTACACTAAACTATTTTTGGCAAAATTTCAGAAACCAAGTTTCATTAGGTGGAGAGTAACGCTCATATAAAAGAAGGAGTTGTATGGCAGCTACTCGAACCCTCTGCAGTAGAGCAACCAAATTTTGCAGAAACTTTGGCAAAAAAACTAAACTACTTTTGGCAAAATTTCAGAAACCAAGTTTCATTAGGTGGAGAGTAACGCTCATATTAAAGAAGGAGTTGTATGGCAGGTTCTTGAACCCACTGCAGTAGACCTAAAAAATTTTGCACCAACTTTGGCCATAAAACTAAACCACTTTTGCCCAAATTTCAGACACGCTGCTGTAATAGGTTCAGAGCAATACTCATATAAAAAAAGAAGTTGCATGGCAGCTTCACGCTATGGACCAAAATGGCTGGATTTAAATAGCGATGACGGCTCTGGCAAAAAAACTAATTTGCAAAAATTTTAAGATCCTGGCTCCTTTAATTTTTGAGTTATTGTACGGAAGGACGGACGGATGGACAGACATACATAGCCAAATCGATTTATTTTTCGATTCTGATCCGATCCATACACTTGAGTCTATATCTACCCCGCCTCCTTCTCTGCGTCACAAACATAATGGCAAATTTATTATACCCTTTGACTATATAGTCATACGGGTATAAAAATCCACTCAAGAATTATATGATAATTTACGAAATGTCAGTTCCTCTACAAATAGTGTAGATCTATTTAATGAAATAAAAATTTGTTTACGAAAATTAAACAATATAATAAACAAGTGATGAAAAAAAACCAAGGATTTTTAAAAAAGCACATTTTCAAAATAATATAGTGTTTCATACTAAGTATTTTATCGGACTATAATGTTGAAGCTTCAATATTAACATTTAATTAAGGAAATATATAAGTTAACAACCGTTAACCTTCCATCAATTAACGTTTTTTTTATAAAATTTAAATATCAAATTTCAATAATTTTAAAATAATAATTTTTTTATAATTTCGTAACTTTCGGACATTCACACAAAAAATATATTAAATGCTTACGATGCATTTCTTAATAAAAAAATATCCACGCTACGTCTTTGTGCAGGCAGAATGAAAAATTAAAATACT
Source organism: Dolichopus griseipennis (assembly GCA_963082915.1). NCBI lineage: Eukaryota > Metazoa > Arthropoda > Insecta > Diptera > Dolichopodidae > Dolichopus > Dolichopus griseipennis. The sequence continues at coordinate 226,621,786 of OY720441.1, forward strand.
AATTCAATTCACTTCTTAATTAGCTTCAATAAAGAAAAATAATATTTTTGTATAAAAATTTTATTTAAAAATAAAAATCTGTAAAATAGATAATAAAAAATCTTTTTTTGTAAAATAAAAACTTTTATTAAAAAATTTAATAATTTTTTATTTTTTTTGGCTTGCATGAGCAAGAAAAACTAACTTATACGTTGGTGACTAAGTTACTACTTACTTATAAAAAGAGTATATTTTTTATTTTAAAGATCTAAAAGCCCTTCAATGGGGAAGGGTCAAATTTCTCAAGGACCTAACTTTATCTTACCTCCCCCCCTCCTACATTTTTGTAGGTTCTAGAAATTAAATTGTGAATTCCACAAAAATTTGGAATTTTACTTAGAATTATACTATCTAAGCAACAAGTGATGAAAAAAAACCAAGGGTTTTTAAAAAAGCACATTTTCAAAATTATATTGTATTACATACTGAGTTTAACTTTGGAAATATTTACTTGGAAATAGTTACTACTGACTTATAAAATTTACTGCTAACAGTTAATGTTTTATTTTAAAGTTGTTAAAGTCCTTCAAAGGGGAAGGTTGCCAAATTTCTCAAGGATCTAACTTCATCTAACCCCTCCCCCCCCCCTCCTCCACTATTTTTTGAGGTTCTAGGAATTAAATTGTGAATTCCACAAAAATTTGGAATTTTACTTTGAATTATATTATCTAAGCAAAAATGGGTAAAACTGAGACACACTTTCTTCAATTTAAGGAACCGCTTTTAAATTTAAGAAAAACCTTTAACATATGTTAAAATATAATGTTGGACCTTAAAATTTTGTATATTAGAAAAAAAAAAAATTGGACAAGTATTCAAGTTACAGGTGCTTCAAAATAGCATAATTTCAATTTTCGGGCCCTTATAGCTCTTAAACAGGGGGCTTGACAAAAAAAATTTGTTAACTGACTATTTTTAGGATCTAACTTCTCCCAAAATTTCAAGATCCTAGCTTGAGCCGTTTAGAAGGTATGTGGGACCAAAAATTTTGCAAAAATTGAAATTAATATAATGGTAAATTTAAGTACCGTATGGCAACCCTCTACAGTTAGGCGACATAGTTTTGTAAAGCCTATAAAAGCAGCTCTCTAATTCCGTTTTTCGATTGAAAATAAACCTAACAGAACTCTTGTTATATCAATTTGAATATAGGGCTTTTTTGGAATTTGCAGGGGCTGTAACTTCGTCACCCTTCAAAATTAAGAAAAACCTTTGACACATGTTGAAATATAATTATAGAGCTTTGAATTTTGTTTATAACTAAAAAAAAATTTGCGCAGGTATTCAAGTTACAGGTGTTTAAAAATAGCAAATTTACAATTTTCGAGCCCTTATAGCTCCTAAATAGTGGGCTTGAAAAAAAAATTTTGTTAACCGACTCCTACTAATTTTTGAGTATCTAACTTCTCCCAAAATTTCAAGACCCTAGCTTGAACCGTTCAGAAGATATGTCCGGCCAAAAATTTTGCAAAAATAGAGTTTTGCGTAATGTTAAATTTTAGTACCGTGTGGCAACCCTAAACATTTGCCTTGTAAAAATTTATAAAGTTTATGAAACCAGCTATCATTTGCCGTTTTCAGTTGAAAATACTTCTAACAGAACTCTTGACATAACAATTTAAATATAGGCCTTTTTCCAACTTTGGGGGGCTGTAGCCCCGTAACAGGTGGGGCTACAGAAAAACATTCTTCTACGAAATTATTTTTTTTGCAAAAGCTACCCATGGTTAAAATTTCTTTACTCTTTTTCAATTGGTGTAAAAGTTTTTGTAAACATACGGACGGACGGACGGACAGAGTGAAGCTATATAGGCACATTTTTACAAAATTTTTTGAAAATGTGCTAAAAATGGGTAAAACTGAGAGACACTTTCTTCAATTTAAGGATCTGCTTTTAAATTTAAGAAAACCTTTAACATATATTAAAATATAATATTGGACCTTTACAGGTGCCTAAAAATAGCAAAATTTAAATTTTTTTCGAGCCCTTATAGCTTCTAAATAGGGGGCTTGACAAAAACATTTTGCTAACCGACTCCTACTAGTTTTTGAGGACCTAACCTGTACCAAAATTCAAGACCCTTGCTAGTACCGTTTAGAATATATGTGTGGCGGAAAATTTTTTTAATATACAAATTAATAAAATATAAATTTCCAGTACGCTTAATAGTACTTATTAAAAATATGTTATACAATAACAAATTTTTAGTACATAGCCAAAATAATATGTCTAGCAAAACATTTTTAATTGAAAATGGTCTCCAACAAGTTATTGTTAACGCGCCAATTCTTTTCTCGATCTACATAGCAGATCTTTTGCTTTGGTTATACCGAGTTAAGGGTAATAGTTATGCCCTAGCGTTCGCAGACGACATAATAATATACTCTACGAATGACACTGTAAACAGCATTCAGTATACTGTTCAAAAAATTTTTAACATTGTACAAGATTATTGCAAAATATGGAAACTAAAAGTGAACTTTAGTAAATGTGAAACCGTATCTTGGGGCTCCCCGATAGATCATATAAAATATACAAAAGAAAAAGGTAATAAATTTTTTATGGTAGCAAAAAATCTCTTTTACAATAAAAATATTAGTAACAGAGTCAAAATAATATGCAACCGAACATTAATAAGGCCTACGCTTGTATATGGTGTACTTATATGGTACAACATCAGTGCAAGCCTAATGGAAAAAATCCGCATGTTCGAAAGAAAGTGCATAAGAGTTTGCATCAATAAACATAGAAAACCGGAGTCCGAGTACAAACATTTTTACTCCAATAAATATTTATACAAGGAATCAAAAATCATAAGAATTGATAATTTTATTATAAAATTAATTCGAAATCACTATGATAGAGCTATAAAAACTCCAGCAAACGGTTTAATATCTTATATAGCATATATTTTACCACAATGAAGAGTACATCAAGAAGACTTTGCTCACGGGCTTCATAGCCCTGAGTACTTCATCTTCTATGACAAGTATGGTAATATACAAAATCAAAATCATGTCTCTATACTATTTCATATAGTATATAGGCTACATGCAAAAAAATTTAATATGATCCAGGTAACATCAATCCAGATAATATGAAATATGACATGTCCATACCAGATAAAGACAAATCAATAATAAATAATTATTAAAATTTTTTATGCACGGCATAAAAAAAAAAATTAGTATAAAAGAATTATTAGATTAGTGTTATTTTAATACTAAAGTAATACATGCTAGTAAGTTTATAAGTTTTTTTAATTAGTTGTAACAATAGGGTAAGTAAGGTTAGGGTTTTATTAAAAAAAAAAATGTAAAAATTGCCTTTTTAAATTTTTTGCAATTAATTAAAATTTTGAAATTAATACATAAAAGTATAATTAAAATAGTAGTAAACGTTCATAATAATAATTAAGAAAAACTATTTAGCATAAAAAAAACACTTTATTTTTACATGTTAATTTTTAAAATAAGAAAAACCTTTTTTGTTAACTATTTTTGTAGATTAAGATATAATAAGAATTTAAGCAAATAACAAAATAAAAGTTTAGTTAAAAAAAAAAAAGTCAAAAATTTTGCAAAAATTGAGTTTTGCATAATTGTAAATTTTAGTACCGTATGGCAACCCTTAACATTTTCCTTTTAAAAATTTATAAATATTATAAAACCAGCTATCTTTTGCCGTTTTCAGATTGAAAATACACTCAACACAACTCTTGTTATAACAATTTAAAAATCGTGCTTTTTCCAAGTAAAAATGCCTTTTACTTCGTAAACTCACAGATTATGCTGGATAACCTAGATTTTATTGGTAACAACTTTGTGTCAATTGTAAGCAGCTCATTGCAGAGTGGACTGTTTCCTGAGATATGAAAAGAAGCGGTAGTGATACCCATTGGAAAAAGAAAGGTACTAACAAGCCTACAGAATTTAGAGCGGTTAATACAATTATATTGGAGGCAAAAATTCTTTAGAAACTAGTCTATCTGTAGGCTTCTTCTCTATCGACCAGTTGCCGATATAATTCGGAAAGATATAACTTCATAGCTAAATATCAATCAGGATTCAGAAAATATCGAAGTTGTGAATCTCTGTTAAACTTGATAATTACAAATTGGAAAATATCGGTGCATGATAACAAAGTCATAGTGACTGTATTCTTGGACTTTAGAAGAGCATTCGAAACAGTTGACAGAAATTAGTTATTAATAAAATTAGAAAGCTATGGTATAAAAGAAGTAGAATTGGAGTGGTTTCGTTCTTATCTATCTAATAGGAAGCAAAGATTAGATTTAATGATACTTTATCAGATGCTGTTGATGTTTTGTTAGGTGTGCCGCAACGCTCTATTCTTGGTGTTCTACTATTTCTAATATATGTTAATGATATAGAACGAGTGGTATTATCAAATATTGTTTTATTCGCAGATGATGCTTTGCTTTATTCTGTTGCCGATACCGTGGAAGAAGGTATACAAAACATTAATAATGATTTAGGTAGTTTAAGTATGTGGTTTAGAATGAATAAACTTAGTTTAAATATTGAGAAAACCAAATGTATCTTTATTAATTGTTTTTTTTTTTTTTTTTTTTTAATTTCTTTATTAGTATAAAATACTATAAAATAATAACAATAAATATTTTTCCGAAAAACGAAAACTAACGAAAATTAAATAACAAAATTAAAATAAATTATCAAAATTCATTATGTATTAAATAGTGTATTAATATTTTTTTAAATTTATCCAAATTGCCTATTTCCCGAATTACAGCTGGTAACGCGTTGAACAAATGAAGGCCTTTGTAAAATAAACTATTTTGTGTGTTGTTTCTTCTGAAAAGTGGAAGTCTGAACATGCTTGCTGATCTTAAATTATAATTTACTATTTCTCCGACATAGCTAATAAATCTCGTTAAATATTCAGGTAACATGTTGTGCTTCATTTTAAAAACGAGATTAATACATTAAAATGCAGTCTCTGCCGTACAGACATCCATTTCAATTTTCCCAGCATATATTGCACATTTGTTCTCCTACTTCATTTTAATATCACACACATCGCTTTATTCTGTAGGATTTGAAGTCTGTCTTTCTTGTTTTCATTGCATAAGAATAATAAAGATGCACAGTAATCAAAGTGTGGTAAAATCATTGTGTTATATACAGTTATTGCACATTTATGTGTTAATTTATTTCTGATTCGACCAAAATAGCCAATCTTTTGCGCAATTTTGTTGCTAATTTACTCTGCATGATTATCAAATGACAGATTTTCATCTATCAAAATTCCAAGGTATTTAATAACGTTTACGCGATCTATATTTGCATTTGCTATATTTATGTTTGTAGTATCGTTTGTTTTGTCGTTTATAATCATGTACTTTGTTTTATCTAAATTTAACTTTAGCTTGTTCATACAAAGCCATTTGAATAAATGTTCAAGATCTGAGTTAATTTTATTGCAGCATTCTTTTAAATCTCGACCAACTATGTATATTAAAGTGTCATCAGCAAATAAAATAATTTTACAAAACTTAATACACGATTTTATATCATTGAGTGGATTAGAAAGCTCAAAACACCTAAAATCGTCCCTTGCGGCACACCATTATTAATTAATTGACTATCAGAAAACTCACCATTTACATTTGTTCTTTGTGTTCTACCTTCAAAGAAACTGCTAAACCATTCTAATTCATTTTCAACAATGCCATATTTTTTAAACTTCATCAATAAAATCTTGCGATCTACAGTCTCAAACGCCTGTTTAAAGTCAAGAAAAACTGCTGCCACCACAAGGTTATTTTCTTTTGCAAGCTTCCAATCATGCAAAACCAAATTTAGTGCTGTTTCACATGAGTGTTTGCCACGAAAACCACTTTGTTCATTACACAGGATGTTGTTCTGCTCTAAATATTGTTGTAATTGCGAATTTATTACTTTTTCTAAAATTTTTTCATACATTGGTACCACATACATTGTTGATAGGTCTAAATTCATTTGGCGACTTTGGATGAGATATTTTCGGAATTGGCTTGACTATTGTTTCCTTCCACGTTAAAGGAAATTTACCTTGTCTCATAGACATATTAATGATATGAAGCAAGATATCGCCCAACAGATCGAAACAGTCAAGAATTATCTTATTGTTTATACCCAAGAAATCAGTTTTTTTGTTCATTTGTTTTACTATTTCTAACAATTCGCTTTTGTTTATTTCTTTAAACTTAAATCTGTTTATTCAATGTATTTTCAATGAATTGATTTTTAGTTTTTGTTACGACTTTTTTATATTTATTTCTTGCCATTCTATATTGTTCCCACCTTCCGGAATCATTTACCAATGAAGATCTTCTATATGCTGTAGTTTTGTCATTATTAAGAAATTTCAATTCATTGGTGAATCATTCTTGTTTTCTAAAACCAACACGAAATTTTTTCCTGAATACTTCAGTACCTTTTTCGATAGTCCTCTTAAATATATTTGCAGATAGACTTAATTCTTGGATTTGACAGATATTACTTGAATTTTCAGAGATCAAAAGGTTTTTAAATCGTTCAGTATTTATTTTTATTGTATTTATTTCTGTGAATTTAAACGTGTTTTGTTTCATTGCATTTATACGAATTATTATTGCTTGATGATCGGCAATTTTACAATCGACTTTATCTTCTACTTTTATTCTATTTCTTTCTGCACAACCTGCCACTACATAATCAATCAGACTTCTCTAGCTTGGCGTTATTCTTGTTGGAAACGTAACTATCTGATTTAAATTATATAGTTCAATAACTCTTTATACCCGTATGACTATATAGTCCAAGGGTATAATAAATTTGACATTACGTTTGTGACGCAGAGAAGGAGGGGGGTAGATATAGACTCAAGTGTATGGATCGGATCAGAATCGAAAAATAAATCGATTTAGCTATGTATGTCCGTCCGTCCGTGTGTCCGTCCGTCCGTCATCACGATAACTCAAAAAGTAAAAGAGCTAGGATTATGAAATTTCCACAAATTCGTTTTTATGCAAATCGAGTTTTAAATTCAGCCATGTTGGTCCACGGGTTCGAGTAGCTGCCATACAACTCCTTCTTTTATATGAGCATTACTCTACACCTAATAAAGCTGAATGTTTGAAATTTTGCCAAAAGTAATAACCGGATGATATAATGTATATGTTACGGTCATACGGGTATCCGAGAGTTGACATAGTCTACTCTACTACACTCTTCCTCGTTTAAGTTTATTTTTGTCATTGTTTTCAAGAAACCAATTTACATTAAAGTCACCGAATATTATATTTTTGTTGGATGGTATAATATTATCTTCAAGCCACTGTTCAAATATTTCACAAAATTCATTGCACCCGAAGTTAGTTGGTGACTTGTATAAAACAATAAAGTACCAAATTTCTTTATTTATTTTAATTTTGTTTTGCATAATCCACAATTTATTATTATATTCAAAAATTTTTTGTGAAAATACCTTAATGGAATTTTTTACGTACATCATAACTCCTCCTGTATGTCTTGAATGAGAGTTGGATCTATAAACGTTATACCCTTCTAATAAAATTTCATTTTCATTAATATCTTGTGTTATATGCCTTTCACTTAAAATTAAAAAATCGAAATAATTAAAACTATTCATGTGTTCTAATGCTGGTAGATTTTTGGTTAAACCTTGACTATTCAGGTAAATTGCTTTTAAATGTTGTCTTGAATCTTGAGTGCTATTTAATTACTAGTATATTATTTTGCTTTTTTCTATATTTAATTTTCTTTTATATATCGTGCAGTCACTACTTTTTGTATCATGATCAACACTTAAGTTTTCGAGATTTAAATCAATTTTAGCTCTAGCACAATTTAAACATTTTTGTGTAGTTTCCGCACATTTTGCTGCTAAATGATCTTTACTGCCACATTTATAACAACACGATCCAATTGAACACTTATCTGCGTTATGGTTATAACCCAAACACTTATGGGTTTGATCCCACTCAATATAAATTTTTCCTTTTTCAATAAATTTTTTAAATGCACTACCATCTATATCTATTATTGCATTATGCGTTATTATTTCATTATTAAATACTATTTTTCTTTTTTGATTCATAAACTTTAAGACATTTAATATTTTTTATCTCTACATTATTTTGGGCTTTAATTGCTTTAACAATTTCTTCTGCACTTAGTTTTTGAGTCATACCAACTACTAATATTTTTGGATTAAGTAAAGAAGGTTTTTGCCAAATTTGTTTTCTGTTTCTGACTTATTTTTATCAACTGATTGCTGATTCAAACAACTTATTGATACCGCACCATTTTTTAAGCCATGAATACTATTTACTTCAACTTCAAGAGCTGATGGATTTATATTATTTTTTATATCTTGAATTGTTTTTTCACTATTCTGATTATTTTCTTTTGGTTTAATAATTATAGGCAATTTTAATTGATCAGCATATGTTTCTACTTTTTGCATTTTTTTATTATTGTCTTTTTTTATTTCAACAAGAATTTTATTTTTAGATACCTTTATACTTTTATTTATATTGTTTATGTTTTTTTCTATTTCTTCACTATTACTCAAATGATTTTTATTTTTACTCATCTCATCTATTGCTGCTTTTAGCTCATCAATTTTTTTATTCACACTTTCAAACCCATTTTTACTACAATTATCACAAGAGTATTTTATGTTATTATTTGCATTTATAATATGTAATTCATTAGCGGTGAGCTTTTTACATTTTACATGTGACGCTCCACCACATCCAAATGCACACAATATAATACTCTCAGTACTCTTTATAGATTTTTTACACTTTTTTTCGAGACAAATTATACTCATTTTGCTTTTGATTTAAGAAATTAAAAAATGAAATAAAAAAATGTCATTGCAATTTAATTTTTTGCATATATTAATTTGCATATATTAATTTACTATAAGTATATCTTTTTTTCTATTTTAAATAAAGAGACACTATTAAATTAATCTTTTTTTGTAAACTTGATAATTTTAATTGTCAATAAATATTTTAATTTTTTTATTTTAAATATAACCAAAACAAACGCGTGCACTTGTAAAAAAACTCACTCAGAATTAATGGAAACTCAATTGACAATATTAAAATAGAAAATGAAATTATTGAAAAAGTAGATGAAATAAAATATGTAGGTGTAGTATTCGATAATAAGCTAGATTTAAAAAAAATTTCAACAAAGTTTTATTTTTTTTCAAAAATAAGAAAGAGTTTAAGTTTTACAAGTGCAATAACAATTTATAATACAATTATTAAATCGCATTTTAAATATTGCTCAACCATTTTATTGATGATGGTTGATGAGTAATATTAATAAAAATAGACTGCAAAGCCTACAGAATAGGGCTATGAGAATAATTCTCAAAGCAAATAGATTCACATCAAGTGATTTTATGTTAAATACTTTAAAATGGCTAAGCGTCAATCAAAGAATTTTAATGAATGTGTTAGTAATAATCCATAAGATGAAAATAGGTAAATATCGAAATTATTTAGGTCAGTGTTTAGTTTTTGTATCAGATATTCATAATTATAAATTAAGAAATGTAAGTTGTTTTAGATTAAATCTATTTAGAAATGAAAAGACTAAAAATATACTGATGTATAATGGTTTAAGCTTTTCAATAAATTATCTTTCAAATTAAATAATGGAAAAAATACAAATATATTTAAAAACAAAATTGTGGAATATGTAAGAAATAAGTTTATGTAATAATTGTAATGAAGGAATTTTGAAATCTATATAATAAAAGCGAAAGTTTGTTTGTTTGTATGTAGCGAATAGACTCCGAAACTGCCCAGCCGATTTTCATGAAAATTTGTATATAGAGGTTTTTGGGTACGGAAAAAAATCGTGGCCCAAAAATTTTGCCCTAAAGGACCGCCAAGTTCAAAGGACGGCTGTGGTGCAAGTATTTAAACTTTTTTGTTATAAAATGAAAACGGTTTCACCGGTTAAGGTTAAGAGTTGACACTATTAACATTTTTGGAATTTTGGAATTTGTGCTTTGTATTTTGGTTGATCAAAAAAAATTTTTGGTCCAAATTTTGTCCGATTTTACGAAATACTACTTTGGCTAAAAAGAAAGCCTCAAAAATTATTTGGTTGAGTTCCATTAACTATATTATAAAATATTACCTAGCTAGTGTATTAGCATTTTATAAACATTTTGTCGTGTTCTTTTAACCGATTGCGAAACAGAAACTTTAAAAAAGAGTTTGAACGATTATCTCTAATTTTTCTATTCGTGATGCTTCTTGACAAATTGTCACTCCCTGAAGATAGATTTGAGGAAGGTGGGTTTCCGGAGAATAATGTTAACTGAATTAAATTTTTTTTTTTTATTAATATTTAATAATTATGAAATGTTTCAAGTGAAATTTGATAAATTTGTTGAAAAATTGCTAGAATAATCCTAAAAAAATTGTTTTAAAAAAATATCTTTATTACATTTTAAAATTAACATTTACACCAGTGTATTTTCGTGTTATCTTTTTAATAACAGCAACTTAAATTAAAACTCCATTGCGAGGCGGGGCAACGTGCACAGGGTAATAGCTAGCTTACATATAATAGAATAGGTCAAAATGGTATACTAAATTTGCCATTATGTCATTACACTTTGTCAATAGTCGTTTACTTGAATTGCCAACGTTTGAATAAAATATAGTTGATGGTTTAGAAAAAGTAAAAAAATTTGCTTTTCACCTTATATTTTGTTTTGTACTTACCTGAAAGTTCTACCACGCTCTTCCTCGCTTTCTTAAGATTTTAAGAGAGAAAATATAGACTTCTTTTTTGCAAAAACTGTTTTAAAATACTATGTATTTAAGCTTAATTTCAGTGTTAAATTTAAACTGCAATTTTACACTAAAATCTATTTTTCAAAAACAACAACTGCAAAGTAGATAAGAAAGAACGACTTACGAAAAAATGTAGAGAACAAAAATGTTACGTTATTTAAATTTAAAGATATTATTATTCGGATTCTTTATAAGCTTTATTATTATTATTATTATTATTAATATTCTCTCATTTAGCTTTTGTACTATTTAAGACTATTTAAGGAGAGCAAACAAATTAGTCTTATTGGAATAAAGGTTAACTGTCATAATACCAAACATTTTAAACATTTCATTGGTTCTTTGTGCAAAACGAGTAAACAGATCAAAACCAAAGTAACCCTGTGGGTTTTTATAATTAAAATGCTGGTACAAAATTTTCAATAAAATTCTTTTAATCGTTTAAGCAAATAAAATTTATAGAAAACTTCATGGCGTCGTCGTGGAAAATGGGTTAATCGAACTTAACTAAAACTTTTTGCAGCTTTTCTTTTGGACTGCAAAATTAACCTGTAGAATTGGACACAAATCGGAAAAACAATTTTTTTTGAAAGCCCGCCAGGCCGAAATGGGTTAATTCATTCCATCCAAATTTATACAACTAATTACGTTTGCTAAAAATACATTTATGCACAAATTAATAGGTCAAACCGTTTTGACTCGACATCAAGAAAACCAAAAAGCTTAAAACTCCTTGGAGCCGCAACCTGTAGACTTATAAAAATGTGAAATAGCCTATGTCACCCCCGGGCTCTCAGAATTATTCCTTTAAAATTTTCGGGAAAATCGGACTAGTGGTTTTCATGTGAGCCCTGGACAAAAAATAAACAAACTTAAAATGTTCTATATGAACTCCTTTTTGAGAATGGAGTTCACTCTATTAACAGACTTGGAATTTGTTAACCCATACAGACTCGACGATTGTCCAAAAATATTTTTGGAAGGATATTACGTCCAATTTTGCGAAATATTGCTAGGTCAAAGTTTCAAAAAATGGTTTGTATTTGTATTTTATATTTTTGTATTTATTACATTATTAGTTTATTAAAGCTATTTAACATCTTTGTAAGTTAAATTAAAACTTTTATTTCATAAGAAATTTATAAATATATTAATTATCCATAGACTATTTATTTAAATTTTATTTGTACTTATTATTGATTTAATTGATGTTTTAAATCTCTGCAAATTGTTAATATTTTGTACTTCCAATGGCAATTGATTGAAAACCTTATCCAACAAAGCGAAATTTATTACTTAGGTATGTAGGACGTAAGTTGTTCTTAACACATTTTCAAAAAATTTTGTAAAAATGTGCCTATATAGTTTCACTCTGTCTGTCCGTCAGTGCGTCCATATGGTAACAAAAACTTTTACACCGTTTTAAATAGAGAAAAGAATTTTTAACCACGAGTAAGTATTGCAAAAAAAATAATTTCGTAGAAGAATTTTTTTCTGTAGCCTCACCCGTTACGGAGCTACAGCCCCCCAAAATTGTAAAAAGCCCTATATTCAAATTGTTATAACAAGAGTTCTATTCGATTTATTTTCAATCAGAAAACGGCAAAAGATAGCTGGTTTTATAAAATTTATAAATTTTTAAAAGACAAATGTTTAGGGTACTTAAATTTACCATTATTCAAAACTCAATTTTTGCAAAAGTTTTGGCCACACATAATATCTTCTACACGGTTCAAGCTAGAGTCTTGCAATTTTGGGAGTAGTTAGATCATATGAAATAAGTAGAATAGGTTAACAAAATTTTTTTGTCAAGCCCCATGTTTAAGAGCTAGAAGGGCTCAAAAATTTAAATTTTATTATTTTTAAACACCTGTAACTTGAATACCTGTTCAAATTTTTTTTTGTGATTTATTAAATTGAAAGCACTTTAATTATTTTTCAACATGTGTCAAAGGTTTTTCTTAATTTTGAAGGGTAACGAAGCTACAGCCCCCGAAAATTCCATAACAGCACTATATTTAAACTGAAATAACAAGAGTCCTGTTAGGTTTATTTTCAATCGAAAAACGGTGGAAGAGAGCTGTTTTTATAGACTTTACAAAAAAAAGTCATTCAAATGTATAGGGTTGCCATACGGTACTAAAATTTACCATTATGCAAAACTCAATTTTTGCAAAATTTTTGGCCCCACATATCTTCTAAACGGTTCAAACTAGGGTCCTAAAATTTTGGGAGAAGTTAGATCCTTAAAAATTATTAGGAGTCGGTTAACAAAATTTTTTTGTTTCGCCTCTGTTTAGCAGCTATAAGGGCTCGAAAATTTAAATTTGGCTATTTTTAAACACCTGTAACTTGAATACCTGTTCAAATTTTTTTTTACTAATATACAAAATTTAAAGCTGCAGTATTATGTTTCAACATATGTTAAAGGTTTTTCTTAAATTTAAAAGCAGTTCTTTAAATTGAAGAAATTGTCTCTTAGTTTTAATCATTTTGACTTAGATAGTATAATTCTAAATAAAATTCTAAATTTTTGGGGAATTCACAATTTAATTCCTAGAACCTAATCAAAAAATGGAGGGGGAGGGGGGTTTAATGAAGTTAGATCTTTGAAGAATTTGGCAACCTTCCTTATTGAAGGGCTATTAGAACTTTAAAATTTAAAATTTACTGTTAGCAATATATTTTATAAATAAGCAGAAACTTAGTCACCAAGTGTATATATTTCCAAAGTTAAACTCAGTATGCAATACAATATAATTTTGAAAATGTGCTTTTTTAAAAACCCTTGATTTTTTTCATCACTCGTTTATCTTAAATACGAAAATTAATATATTAAATTTTAATCTTTGCATCACATTTAGCCATTTCAAGATTGACAACATCTTTGAACTTCTAGTGAATGTATTACATTTTAGTACGGCTCTCAATGCTTTGTTCTGAAGCACTAGTAAGCGATTTATTTGTCCCATATTGCAGATAAATAAAATCGATGAACAATAATTAAAATGCGGTAATATCATTGTATGATATATTATTTTTGCAGATGATAACGATATTTGCCCGCTAATTCTCCATAAGAATTCAATTTTCTTTTATATTTTTTGGCATATTATTGTATCACAGTATTTGTTAAATTTAAGTTTGTCATCTATCTTAATTACCAAGTATTTATATTCCTTCACACATTCAACTACACATCCATCTATATGTATATTGGCTATTTCATTTCGTCCATTTATTACCATGCACTTTATTTTATTGATGTTTAATTTTAATTTATTCATATTAAGCCGCTTATAAAATTCGATTAAATCATTATTTATCTTTTCATTACATTCTTGAACTGAATTTCCTTTTGCATATAATAATGTGTCATATGCAAATAACGCTAATTTGCAAGATTGAATTGAATTTTTTATGTCATTGATATATATCAAGAATAATAAAACGCCCAGAACTGATCCTTGAGGTACACCTACATGAACATTTTGCACATCCGAATATATTTGTCCAATTTTCACTCTTTGTATCCTTCCATATAAACAACTTTTAAACCATTGTAATTCCACATTTTTACACCTATCTTACTAAGTTTACTTATTAATACATTTTTATCTAGAGTTTCAAAGGCTCGCTGGAGATCTAGAAAAACTGCTACAATGATTTCTCCATTTTCCATATAATTTTTCCATTCAAAGATAACTAAGTTTATGGCTGTTTCGCAAGAGTGAGCTTTTCTGAAATCTGATTGTTCATTACATAATATATTATTTATATCTAAGTGATATCTAAGTTGATTATAAACTATTCTTTCAAAAATCTTCTCACAAATTTAAAGCATATTTACTGGTCTAAAGTCCACAGGTTCTTTCGCATTTTTGATTTTAGGTACTGGTGTTAGGTACTATAGTCTCTGTCCAGTTTCAAATGAAATTTGATAAATTTGTTGAAAAATGACTAAAAAACTCGTTTTAAAAAAATTGCTTTATTACATTTTAAGAAGGGTATTGTTATAAAAAATTTTAGTCGTAGATTGTCAAAGTAACACTTCTGATTAGCCAAATATAATTTGCCTGATGCAAAAGTTCCTTCACTTTATTAATCACAGCAGGAAGGCTCTGCTCATCCACAGGCTATAATGCCTATTTGCTTTGTTATTAAATATTGGAAATAATCATGCATAATAAGAAAGCATGATTATTCTAATAGGTTATATAGAATTTTGAATATTTATTATATGATATTTATTTATTCCAAGCAAAAGATCTGCAGGAATAAAATATATTAAATAAAAAAAAATATGTTGTTATATTTGGAGTATGATTAACTCTGATTTTTATTTGAAAAGAACAGGGTTTATATACAATTTTTGATTCTATGAATCCATAATAATTTTATCTAGAGCAATAAAATATTGTAATTTATTGCTTAGTTACAAAGAATTTCTATTAAAAAAAGTATCAGAATATTCTTGACCTAATTCATTTCCATGTAAAGATCAATAACCAAAAATATGAATTATAAAAAAAAACTATATGAATCATTATCATTCGTTATATTCACAACAAATATTTAAAAATAAAATTTGATCATACTAAAACAAAATTAATATATTTGTATGTACATGCAATGCATTGCACTTGCATTCATTCAAATATTAGCGAACAGATGTTCCCACTTGAAATTGTTGACCTATGTCAGCATTTTTTATCTACATTAATTAGTTAACTAATAAGTTAACTAATAATTATTATTTTTGATCGTTTACATTTGTGGAAATTATTTTATGTACAAAATCTTTTTATGTATTTGGTCAAGATATACTTGATCCTTCCCCCAAAGAAAAAAAAATATTAGTTTATATTTCTTAAAATTTAAACGAATTTTTCATAATTTATATCAATATTCAATTTTTTTTTTTTTTTTTTTTTTTTTTTTTTTTTTAATTTATGCTATATTTTTATTTAAAGTAATTTATATTTTGATTTAAGATTTAAATGAGTTAAAAAAAAATAATTTATCTTTGATTTTACATTTATTTAACATTTTTATTTTTATAGTGATTTATTATATTTATATTTTTTCTAAATTTAAATATATTATTATTATGTAATTCTATTTTTTTTATTATCTATTAATATTATGCTATTTGGACGATTTTGTGCAACAATTTTAAATGGTCCTTTAAAGGGAACATTTAATTTTTTTTTATTTCCTACTTTTATATATACATAGTCATTAATTTTAAAATTTGCTTTATTAATATCATTTTGTTTTAATTTATTATATTCTTTATTTTTAATAAGATAATTTTTTGCCTTTTCATTAGCGTATTTTAATTTAATTTTTAATTCATTTAAATAATCTTCTAGATTGTAAATGCAATGTTTATTATTTAATATTTCACATGAAAGTGTACATATTTTTCCATAAACCAACTCGTAAGGTGAGTAGTGTGTAGTACTATGTGGAGTTGAGTTGTAAAAGTAAATGTAGTAGGGTAGGTATTCGTCCCAATTGTCTTGTCCTTTTAAACTCATTAAATCGTCATTTAGTACTCTGTGATTTATTTCAATAGAACCTAAAGTTTCATGATGATAAGGTGTTGATGTTACTTTTTCAATATTCAAAAATTTGCAAATGTTTTTTAACAATTCATTTGTAAATTCTGTACCTTTATCAGTTTTTAATTTTTTAAAACATCCATATTTAAGTATGAATCTTTCCACTATTGTTTTTGCTACTGTTGTGGCATCTTTAGTTTCTATCGGGTACGCTTCGATATATTTTGTTAATTCACATTGTAAAGTAAGAATGTATCTATAATTATTTGATGGTTGTAGTGATCCAACAGTATCTATAGTTATTGTTTCAAATGCTGTTGTGGGTGTATCTGTAATTACATAGTTCTCTTTTGTATATTTAGTTATTTTTATTTTATTACAGACTTCGCAATTATTTATGTAATTTTTAATCATTTTATTCATATTATTCGATACATATTTTTGTTTTAGTTTACTTATGCATTTGCTTATATTACAATGTCCACCATATATTGTGTCATGATAGTCTTTTATTAATTCATACATTTTTTCTTTGTTTTTAATTTGTATTGGAGGTTCATATATTATTATTTTTAAGCAATCTGTAGTTTCAGAATTGTTTTGCAGCTCATTAAAAATTTTTTTAAATTCTCGGATATCCATATATTTAAATATTTTGCTTGTTTTGAATAATAGCTTCCTCAGAACCAATTTTATCTCTGGTAAAGATTTTTCGAAATGGTTTAAATACATTCAAAAATGGCCTAAATGAAACATTTAGAGAGATAGTTATACCATCAAAACCTAAAACATTGGCAGAAGCGATTCAAATAGCTGTTGAAAGTGATCAAAATAACTACCCTCAGCAAAATAATGTCATGTTCTTTAGAACAAATAATTTCAGAGGTCAATTCAATAGAAAAAAACAATTTTAGAAGATATTACAATAATAATTACAATAATAACAGCTACAATAATAGAGGCAATAAGAATTACCGCAATAACAACTTTAATAATAACAACAATCGCATGCAACAAAATAACAACAACTATAATAATAATAACAATAATAATAGCAACCAGGGAAACTTCAGCGGCCCCGGCCGAAGAAACCCGGGGTATGTAAATAACATGCAAAGGAATGTGCAAAGCCAATCCAACAGAAGAGATAATTAACATCAACAGCAATAATAAATTCACAAATCTAATTAAAGTAAGAACAAAAAATGATTATGATCTGACTCTATTAATAGATACAGGAGCAGATATATCAATATGTAAAAACAACATTATAAATTAAGAATTAATAAATGATGAAATATGTCAGATTAATGGCATTACAAAAATATTAAATTAATACTAAGGGTGTAGCAAATTTAGAGCTAATAATAGAAGACCAAATAATTAATCATGATTTCCATATTATTGAAAAAGATATTAACATATCAACAGATGGTATCCTAGGTAGAGATTTCCTATAAAAACATAAATGTAAAATAGATTATGAATCATGCACACTAGTAATATCACAACAAGAACAAGATATAATATTACCAATGAGCATGAATAACAAAACAATATCAAATATAACATTTCAACCTGGAATGGAAGCAATACTAGCAATAAATTTAGATATAAAATAAGATAGTTTGATTATAGGTAAAGAAATAGTAAAAGGTGTATTTTTGGCAAATTCATTAATACCAGCAGATGGCATAAAACATGTAAAAATTTTAAACACAAGAGAGACACCAGTAACAATCAAAACAACAGAAATAGAAGTTCAACCATTAAAAGAATACAGTATACTATCTTTAAGTCACAATAATAAAAACAAAAATTCAGAGAGATGTGAAAAATTAAAAAAATATTAACAGTGGATAACTTAGACGAATCAGCAAAAAATTCAATTTTAAGCATTTGCAATAGATTTCAGAACATTTTTCATCTTGATAATGAACCATTATCAATAAATAATTTTTATGAACAAATAATTGCGATGACAGACAAAACACCAGTGTATATAAAGAACTACAGAACACCTAATGTCCAATTAGAAGAAATGGAGAAACAAGTCTCAAAGTTAATGAAAGATGACATAATAGAACATTCTACTAGTCCGTACAACTACCATTGTTAATTGTTCCAAAAAAAAGTCAAGATGGAAATAAAAAATGGAGGTTGGTAGTAGATTTCAGATCTTTAAACAAGAAAATTATAGACGATAAATTTCCATTGACAAGATTGGATGATGTACTAGATAGATTTGGTAAATCAAAGTATTTTTCTACACTGGATATGACAAGTTCTTTTCACTAAATAGCTTTACATCACAAATCTAGGCAAATGACAGCGTTTTCAACGAATAAAGGACATTACCAATTCAAGAGATAACCATTTGGACTAAAAATATATACAAATAGTTTTCAGAGAAGGCTTTCAGCCGCACTAAGTGGACTACAAAAAAGCTGCATTCCTATATGTAGATGAAATCATAGTATTTGGATGAAATTTAAAAGATCACAATGAAAATCTCATTAAAGTTTTAGAACGTTTACAAAAATATAATTTAAAACTTAATCCAGAAAAATGTAATTTTTTGAAACCTGAAGTGGTATATTTAGGTCATCTTATAACATCAGAAGGAATTAAAACAGATCCAGACAAGTACCAAACTATAAAAAATTATCCAGCACCCAAGGATGCTGATGAGGTAAGAAGATTTGTAGCATTCTGCAATTACTATAGGAGATTCATAGAAAATTTTGCAAGAATAGCTAAGCCACTTAACCAACTTCTAAAAAAACAACAAATATTTAATTGGGAAAAAGAACAAAATGAAGCGTTTGAAAAACTGAAACGAAAACTAATGAACCCACCAATATTAAGTTACCCAAATTTTTCTGAACCATTTATACTAACTACAGATGCATCGAATTATGCGTTAGGTGCAGTACTATCTCAAGGAGTTATAGAAAGTGATAAGCCCATAGCCTATGCTAGTAAATCACTAAACAAGCATGAACTGAATAAGTCGATTACTGAAAAAGAGCTTTTGGCAATACATTGGGGTATTAACTACTTTAGACCTTATCTTTCTGGTAAGAGATTTACAGTTTATACCGACCACAGGCCTCTAGTAAGCTGGTTCATACATAAAAATCCATCTTCTAAACTAACGAGAATACGTATAGATTTAATGGATTATGATTTTGAAATTATATTCAAACAAGGTAAAATGAACACCAATGCAGATGCACTTTCGAGGATAAAGCTAGATTCTACCAAATTAAAAGAAATGATACCAAAAAACAATATAAATATAATAACAAGAACAATGAAAAATAAAGAGGAGGAAAATTTAAATGAAATAAATAAAAATAATAATGAAGAA
Organism: Dolichopus griseipennis; assembly: GCA_963082915.1. Classification (NCBI taxonomy): domain Eukaryota; kingdom Metazoa; phylum Arthropoda; class Insecta; order Diptera; family Dolichopodidae; genus Dolichopus; species Dolichopus griseipennis. The sequence continues at coordinate 226,641,624 of OY720441.1, forward strand.
TCCACCAAAACCTTAAATACAGATATGAAGACTAATCACCTTCACATTTGGAATGCAACATCAATATCAGACATAAGGTTTTTAAAGAAATTGAAATTTGAAAGAAAATTAACATCTGGTACCAGAAATCAAAAAGAAAAAATTAAAATTAAATTAGCAACAACATAAAATAATTGCTGAATATAGCGAAAAAGCTTTACCAGAGATAAAATTGGTTCTGAGGAAGCTATTATTCAAAACAAGCAATTTAAATATTAAAGAATTAGCCTTGGCAGATAATGATGATATATTTAAAATAATGGATATCCGAGAATTTAAAAAAATTTTTAATGAGCTGCAAAACAATTCTGAAACTACAGATTGTTTAAAAATAATAATATATGAACCTCCAATACAAATTAAAAACAAAGAAAAAATGTATGAATTAATAAAAGACTATCATGACACAATGTACATTGTGGTATAAGTAAATGCATAAGTAAACTAAAACAAAAATATGTATGGAAAAATCATAATATTTAATCGGCTTATTTTTTCCCATACAAATATAAACATCCTTTTTCTGGGTAAACTATTTGACCAATTTTATTGAAACAACAACCAAAATAAAGGTTTTTTTTGTTTTCATAGGACAATGATATTTTTTTTTAAGAATACTGCGTTTTTTAAGGTGAAAACCTGTCTTTAATTTAACGTAATTTTGAATTTAACGGTCACGTGGTTAAAAGTTGAGGCTTATGACTCTAATATTATGCGCCGACTTTCTATGTAAATGTAATCATTGTCGGTTGTAACTCGCAGCTAAATCTAAATCAAAAGATTATAGGCGCCGACTTATGTATATCTTTCTTTTTTTTGTTTAGTTCAAATATTATTCAATGAACAAGGAGATTTAAATTTTTAAAAATTTTTTTTTTTGTTTTTTCTTTATCTTAAAAAGTGAACGAAAAAAATGAGTTCTGTTCGAAATGAAAGCAATACATTTGGTTTATACAGTAGTCTTCATTTATAACGAACTCGGTGCAATTTTAATTATAATAAACTTTACACTTTTTGCTAAAGATCTAAAAATGAAAGTTTTTTATTACATTGATATTTCTTTTATTTAAAATTATTATATCTAATTATGTTGCTTGGTGATTAATTTAGTATTTTTTTATTTATTTTTAAATATAAAAAAAAATCATAATTACGCATCAAAAATACAAAAAAAAGAAAAAGCACAATACATAGGCTTGAGGCTGACACATCAAATAAAATTTAAGCAAATGAGTTCGAAGTGTCCATTCTAGAATCAGCACATTCTACAATGTTCAAGGCTTATACTATTTTTTCAAAATGCACAGAATTCTTTTAAAACGACATTCGTTTATTACGACAAATATTTTCCGTCCCATCATGGTCGTCATAACCAAAAAGTACTGTACTTTGTTTTCGTTTGCTTAAAAATTTTTTTTTTTTAAATCGTATATTGTTGTTGCTTTTTGTTAAGTTTTTTGTAAAATAAAAAACCGACTTCTGATAAATAATATTTCTTAAGAAAAATGATTTGTTACTTATGGATCAACCAAATTCAGCATGCACGGCGTTCAGTTTCTGTAAAAAAATATTGAAATAAGTTGTTATGTAAATAAATTTACATGAAAGCATACGCGACGTACTGTACCTCGGAGTTTTAAAATTTAAAAAATGACAAAGCGTATAAAAATATTGTAATTGTTTTTTCTTATGTTGCTACGATTAAATTTTAAAAATAAAATATTTTAAAATAATATTTTTTGAAAATAATTTTTTTTAAAACATATATTCAAAATAATTGAAAATACCTACAGCTACAATATGTTTGCAAAACTAAAAAAATTATTTGTTCCTTACGTCCCAACCTAAATAAAAGCTTACGGCACGTGATGAATTTAGTATTTTCTTATTTATTTTTTAATATAAAAAAAAAACATAACGTATCAAAAATACAAAAAAAAATTTCATTAGAAGAAAAAGCACTATACATAAGCTTGAAGCTGCAACAACATGAAAAATTCTAGCAAATGAGTTCGAAGAGTCCGCTCAAAAATTAGCATATTCTACAATGTTTAATTCTAATACTAATTTTAAAAAATTCACAGCATTCTTTTTATTTACGTTTGAGAGATGTATAACAAATGTTGTTATAAAATATGTTTGCAAATAATTAAAAATGACAAATCTTTCTTAAAAAAATAATTTGTAATTAAAATAATTTGTTCCTTAGGGTCTAATCAAAATCAATGCGTATGGTGTATAATTTCTGACAAAAAATTTTTAAATGAAGAGGTAGGTACATGAATTTACATAAGAGCACGCGAAATATGAAACGTACAGTACCTCGGATTTTTAAAAATTGACAAAGCGTATAAAATTATTTTTATTGTTTTTTCCTATGTTTATAAGATAATGTTTTAAAACAAAAATAGAAAATTTTAATAACATAATATTTTTTTAAAATATTTATTTCTTAAAAAATATATATTCACAACTATTGAAAATACCTATAATATGTTTCATAACCTTCACTAATTCAGAAAGAAACATGCGGAAGCAAAAGCAAAAAAATAAACTCTCTTAAAAAAATAAAAATTTTGAAATGTCAAAAAATGTTAATATGGCACTGTACCTCGGATTTTTAAATTTTAAAAATTGATAAAAAGAATAAAAATATTGTTTTCGGTTTTTTTATATTTTTAATTGTTTAATTTTAATTAATAATTAAAAATTTTTATTTTACATTTTAAACATCGAGTAATGTTTTTTCATGATAAAAAACTTTTTTTATTTTACTTCGACATAACAAACGAATATTATATAAGGCGTTTTTTTTTTAATCAGAGCAGAGATCTGAGCACACTCTAAACAACATGAGCACGTTCTGAGCAGAGCATGAACAGAGTACGCTCAGAGCGTTCAGATTTTATAAAAAAACACGAAAAATTAATTTAAATTAAAACATTTTGACTTTTATTTTACAAGTAAAATCTCAAACAAACGTCAAAATGTCTTTAAAAAAAAACATGAATCACACGCTCTGAGCGCTCAGAGCTAAAAAAACCCGATTTTTTTTTTGACAATTCATGCTCAGATATAAAACAAAAAACGCCTGTAATGAATGCGTTCCTTTTAGCAAAAAGTGTAGATGAAGAAAAGATAGGAGTAGTTTGTAATTGGAACGCTAATTTTTGTTTCAGGGGTAGATAATTGTTAGATTAATTGTCATTTTAAAACTATCTGTCATATGAGAAGTTTATCAATTTTAATATATTTAAATATTGAAAATAAAGTTTTAATGCTGATATATGTATATAAATAATATTTTTTAAAATGGAAGAAGAAAGTGCTGATTGGCTATCTAATAAAATATATGATTTAACATAACTTTATCAAATGAAAATCTATCCATTATGAGATAATTTAAATTAAGGTTATCTGCTGAAAATTATCTACTTCTATTATCTACTCTTTTTCAAAGCCTGGTTCAGTTGGGAGTGGCTGTCAGTAGTAAATAATAGTTTACTCCTCATTAAAGAATGCTAGCATTGAAATATGTGCAGTAGAATAGTGTCATATGCCTGTATTTCGTTAGATTATACTATCATTTAACTGTATTTTACTTGGGAATATTTTTTTAACCTGAATATTTAATTTTTGTATATATAATATGTTAATTTAGCGATTCTAAATTTTGCTCAGAGAAACACAAATTTTTTTTGACAGTTCATGCTCTATTCCGATTTAAAAAATGCCTATAAAGGAACTGAAGCATGTATTCATACAGTTTTTAATTAGGGAAAATAATACATACAGAACGAATACTTAAAATAATTCAAATCGTACTAAAATGTTTAGTTTTCTATATGATGGACAACATTAACTCTAATTTTGGCTACTAGACTTCAGTAAATATATGTATATGTTTAGAAATATAATCAAATTATCAGAACATTATATATTCGAACAATATTTATATTAAGAATTTAAATCGCTTTTTTTTACTAATACTTTTTACATTATACTCTCTTTAAAGCGACTTTAGCTGTAGGAATAAAATTCAAAAATACAACAACGTTTTTATAACTGAACAAATTATAAATTTTTTTTAAGCAAATTTCAAGTGCAAGAATTGTTGACAACATTGTTGCAATATATTTTATTACGTATAGGAAAAAAAAATATAATTTGTCGTGTTAAATTAGTCTAAAATAGATTACACAAAACTAATTTTTTAAATAAATTTAAAAGCAAAAATAGCTCGAATTTCAAGCACAGAACGATACTAGTATGAATAAAATGGTTAAAAATTACATAAATAATTGCGAAGTCTGTAATAAAATAAAAATAACTAAATATACAAAAGAGAATTATGTAATTACAGATACACCCACAACAGCATTTGAAAAAATAACTATAGATACTGATCAAAAATAAATAAACGATCAAAAATAATAATTAATTTAAAAAAAAAACATTAATGTAGATAAAAAATGCTGACATAGGTCAACAATTTCAAGTCGGAACATCTGTTCGCTAATATTTGTATAAATGCAAGTGCAATGCATTGCATGTACATACAAATGTATTAATTTTGTTTTAGTATGATCAAATTTCATTTTTAAATATTTGTCTACTAAATTTTCCATTATGTCTTATACTAAGTAAATAGCAGTTTACTTGAACTGCCAGCGTTTGAATAAAATATAGTCGATGGTTTAGAAAAGGTTTAAAAATCTGCTTTTCAACTTATATTTGGTTTTGTACTTATCTGAAAGTTCTACTATGCACTTGCTAGTTTATTTATGATTTTATGAGAGAAATGTAGGCTTCTTTCTTGGAAAAACTGTTTGAAAATACTATGTATTTAAGCATAATATATACGAAATTTAATTTTTTTTTGAGTTTTAGATTTTATTTGAAGAAAACTGCAATTTTACACTGAAATCTTTTTTTTAAAAAACACCAACTGCAAAGTACATAAAAAACAAAGACTTACGATAAAATGTAATGAAGGAATATTTACGTTATTTAAATTTAAAGTTACTATTATTCGGATTCCTTATTAGCTTTATTTTTATTATTATTAATATTATCTCATTTAGCTTTTATACTATTTGAGACTATTTGAGAGCAAAAAAATTACAACTAAATTATTAATTAAGTGAGCTTTTGGAATAAAGGTTAACTTGCGTTAATACCAAAAATTAGAAAATTTTATTGAATCTTTGTACAAAACCCGTAAACAGGTCAAAACAAAATTAACCCTGTGGGTTTTTATAATTAAAATGCTGATACAAAATTTTCAATAAAATTCTTTTAATCGTTTAAGCAAATGAAATTTACAGAAAATTTCAAGGCGCTGCCGTGAAAAACTCGTTCATCGAACTTAATCCTAAAACTTTTGCAGTCTCTCTTTTGCACTGCAAAATCAACCTGTAAAATTTGTCACAATTTTTTTTGTAAGACGCCAGGACGAAATTTTAATAATTTAGTTAATTTATTCCAAACAAATTTATACAACTAACTCCGCTTGCTAAGAGGAACATTTGTGCAAAATTTCAAGTCAATCGGTCAAACCGTTTTGACTCGACATTAAAAACATTGAAAGAGCTTCATTGCGCCCCGTGCTCAAACGGATTAACCGAACTCAACAAAAATTTGTGTCAGCCTCTCTTTTCGACTACAAAATCACCCTGTAAAGTGGACACAAATCGGAAAACAAAATTTTTTGGAAGCCCGCCAGACCGAAATGGGTTAATTTATTCCAACCAAATTTATTGAACTAACTCCGGTTGCTAAGAGGAACATTTGTGCAAAATTTCAAGTCAATCAGTCAAAAATCAGACATCCAAAACACGAAAAAAATTAAAACGGCTCTGGTGCCGCAACCTGTTGACTTATAAATAAGTAACATAGACTATGTCACCTCCCGAGCTCTTAGAATTATTCCTTTAAAATTTTGTGACAATCGAACTAGTGGTTTTCACGTGAATCCTAAACAAACAAACAAACAAACAAATTTTCTCCTTTATATATTAGATTAAGTAAATGATTACAAAATTTTTTTACTAAATGTTTGTTAGTTTAGTTTGATAAGGTAAAGGACAATCATGTTTTTATTATGTCCAGGAGGCAATTATGATGAAGATTTACATGAACACATTTAAAAGCTACTTTTATTGTATATTAAATTAATAACATATTAAATTAAAACATATTTAAAACAATTCAGTCATTAAAATATTTCTAGGTAGAAAAAATGAACTTTTTTAGTCTTATTAATAAAATGAGCTTTTGGAATAAAGGTTAACTTGCGTCCATACCAAAAATTTGAAAATATCATTGAATCTTTGTTCAAAACGCGCAAACAGGTCAAAACCAAATTAACCTGTGGGTTTTAATTAAAACCCACAAACAAAATTTTCAATAAAATTCCTTCAATCGTTTAAGCAAATGAAATTTATAGAAAACTTCATGGCGTCGTCGTGGAAAACGGGTTAATCGAACTTAACTAAAACTTTTTGCAGCCTCTCTTTTAGACTGCAAAATCAACCTGTAAAATTGGACACAAATCAGAAACACAAACTTTTTTCAAAGCCCGCTAGGACGAAAAGGGTTAATTTATTCCAACCAAATTTATACAACTAATTCCGGTTTCTAAGAGGAACTTTTGTACAAAATTTCAAGTCAATTGGTCAAACCGTTTTGACTCGACATCAAAAATATTGAAAAAGTTTCCTTGCGCCCTCGTGCCTAAACTGATTAACCGAAATGAACAAAAATTCGTGCCATAATCTTTTTTTGACTGCGAACCAGTTTGTCAAATTAGACAGAAATCGGTAACACAAAATTTTTTGGAAGCCCGCCAGGCCGAAATTGGGTTAAATAATTCCAACCAAATTTATACAACTAATTCTGGTTGCTAAGAGTAACTTTTTTCAAAATTTCAAGTCAATCGGTTAAACAGTTTTGACTCGACATCCAAATAGGGAAAAAGCTTAAAACGGCTCTGCAGCGGCAACCTGTTGACTTATAAAAATGTGACATAGCCTCTGTCACCCCCCGGGCTCTCTCAATTATTCTTTTCAAATTTTGTGACAATCGGACCAGTGGTTTTCACGTGAATCCTGGACAAACAAACAAACAAACAAACAAATAAACAAACAATATTTATATATTTTATATTATTTATATATTACTAGCAGATTTACCCGGCGTTGCCCGGAAGCTTGCAAATTGTAAAAACGCAAGCTTCAGTCAATTTTTATACCCTACACCTATAGAATTGGTAAAGGGGTATATTAACTTTGGTATGGTGTTTGTAACCACCTAAAGGAAGCGAGCTAGATATGGAAAAGTATATATATTTGTGATCAGCGTGACCGCCTGAGTCGATACAGCCATGCCCGTCCGTCCGTCCGTCCGTAGGCACGATAACTCAAAAAATAATGGAGCTATCTTGATGAAATTTTAACTGTAGGTTACTAGGACTGAAAGTACGGCGGGGATTGCATATGGGCGAAATCGGCCCATGGGTTCGGATTCTGGACCTTTTAATCGGTTTCAGGTCTAACGAACAAATATAAAAAATCACGATAACTCAACAACTAATGACGCTATCTTCGTCAAATTTGTGCTTTAGGTTACTAGTAATAAAACTACTTCGGGAATTGCGTAAGGTCGGGATTGGACCATGGGTTCGGAACCTAGAACTTTTTGATCGAATTTAGGCCAAACGAGCATAATTCCGAAACCAATGAAGATAGAACCTCCAAATTTAGTATCAGGGTGTCCCTTCCTATTTCCTGAGTGTCTTGTGAATTTGGGCCCCATTGGAGTAGTGGGTCGGGGACCAGCCAAACATTTCCGAAGACCTTAAAGCATATCTTTAAAATTAATAAAGATAACAACTTGAAAAAATGTAGAAGCTTCCATTTTGCCACAAGGGTGTTCTAATTTTTTTATACATGGTGCTTCTTGAGAATTTGGTGCTCCTTGACGATAGAGTTGAGGATGTTAGGTTCCCGGCGAATAATGTTAACTGAATTAAAATGACTATTGGTCAAATGGGGATACTAAGTTTGCCATTATGTCATTATACTATGTCAATAGTAGTTATCTTGAATTGCCAACGTTTGAATAAAATATAGTCGATGGTTTAGAAAAAATTTAAAAATTTGCTTTTCAACTTATATTTTGTTTAGTACTCACCTGAAAGTTGTAATACGCTCTTCCTCGTTTTTTTATGATTTGATAAGAGAAATGTAGGCTTATTTTTTGGAAAAACTGTTTTAAAATACTATGTTTTTAAGCATTATATATAAGAAATTGAATTTTTTGATTTTTAGATTTCATTTGAAGAAAACTGAAAATTTCATTGTATCTTTGTTCAAAACGCACAAACAGGTCAAAACCAAATTAACCATGTGGGTTTTAATTAAAATGTTGGTACAAAATTTTCAATAAAATACTTTTAATCGTATAAGAAAATAAAATTTATAGAAAACTTCATGGCGTCGTCGTGGAAAACGGGTTAATCGAATTAACTAAAACTTTTTACAGCCTCTCTTTAGACTGCAAAATCAACCTGTAAAATTGGACACAAATCGAAAACACAAAATTTTTGATAGTCCGCCAGGCCGAAATGGGTATAATTATTCCAGCCAAATTTATACAACTAATTGCGGTTGCTAAGAGGAACATTTGTGCAAAACTTCAAGTCAATTTGTCAAACGGTTTTGACTCGAAATCAAAAACATTGAAAAAGCTTCTTTGCGCCCTCGTGCCCAAACGGGTTAACCGAACTCAACAAAAATTTGTGCCAGACTCTATTGTCGACTGCGAAACCACCTTGTAAAATTGGACACAAATCGGAAATACAAAATTTTTTGAAAGCCCGCCACGTCGAAATGGGTTAAATTATTCCAACCAAATTTATACAACTAATTGCGGTTGCTAAGAGGAACATTTGTGCAAAATTTCAAGTCAATCGGTCAAACCGTTTTGACTCGACATCAAAAACATTGAAAAAGCTTCATTGGGCCTTCGTGCCCAAACGGGTTAACCGAACCCAACAAAAATTTGTGCCAGCCTTTCTTTTCGACTGCAAAACCACCCTGTAAAATTGGACACAAATGGGAAACAAATAATTTTTTGGAAGCCCGCCGGGCCGAAAGGGGTTAATTTATTCCAACCAACTTTATACCATTAATTTCGTTTAATAAGAAGAACATTCTTGCAAAATTTCAAGTTAATCGGTCAAACCGTTTCGACTCGACATCAAAAAAACGAAAAAGCTTAAAACGGCTCTGGAGCCGCAACCTGTTGACTTATAAAAATGCGACATAGCCTACGTCACCCCCCGGGCTCCCAGAATTATTCCTTTAAAATTTTGTGACAATCGGACAAGTGGTTTTCACGTGAATCCTGGACAAACAAACAAACAAACAAATAAACAAACAAACAAACAAACAAATTTTCTTCTTTATATATTAGATACTAGCAGATTTACCCGGCGTTGCCCGGGAGCGTGTAAATTGCAAAAAAAAGTTTCGGCCATTTTCTCGAAGTACTGCTTTGGTTGAAAAAAAGTCCTCAAAAAAAAATTTGTGGAGTTCCGTTAACCCGTTGCGGCCCAACAGCTTTTTATAGGGTTTTTCGTTACTTTGCTATAAATTAGAAATTGTTTAACCGATTGAATTCAAATTTTGTATATGTGTTCGTCTTTGACAATGAAGTTCACTCTATTAATAGACTTGGAATTTGTTACCCCTTGCCTCCCGACAATTTTTTAAAAAAAAATTGGAAAGGATATTACGTCCAATTTTGCGAAATATTGCTTGGTTGAAGTTTTAAAAACAGGTTTGTTGAGTTACGTTTACCCATTGTGGCACTGCAGCTTGTTACAGATTTTTTCATTACTTTATCTTAAGCAGAAACGGTTTAACCACTTGAATGTAAATTTTGTATGCGTACATGTATATATTTATCATTTCTACGATTATTCAAAAAAAAACTTTTTGTAAGTAAATTACGTCCAATTTTTGAAAGTAGCCAAAACGTCTTTGATTAGAGGAATGTTTAAAAAAATGTTTTATAGAGTTATTTTAACCGATTGCGAAACAAAAACTTTAACAAACAGTTTGCAAAACAGTTTTAATGATTATTTCTGATTTGTCTATTGGTTTTTCTTCTGCTTCTTGACAATTTGGTGCTGCTTGAATTTTTATTGTTATTATTTAATAATTATGGAAATTTGATAAATTTGTTGAAAAATTACTAAAAAAATTGCTTTATCTCATCTTAAAACTAACATGTACACATTTCTTTTGTTAACTTGTTTCAATAACATCAACTTAAATTAAAATTCCATTGAGAGGTCAAAACGGTATACTAAATTTGCCATTATGTCATTATATTAAGTAAATAGTAGTTTACTTGATTTGCCAGCGTTTGAATAACATATTATCGATGGTTTAGAAAAGGTTTAAAAATCTGCTATTCATTTAATATTTTGTTTTGTACTTACCTGAAAGTTCTACTACGCTCTTTCTTGTTTATTTATGACTATATGAGAGAAATGTAGGCTTCTTTCTTGGAAAAAATGTTTTAAAATACTATGTATTTAAGCATAATGTATACGGAATTGAATTTTTTGATTTTTAGATTTGAGGGGTATAAAAGCAAAAATACTAAAAGTCCACTTTTTTTTTTTTTTAGATTTTGATGCCATCTGTTGGCTAGACGAAATATATACGTATTAAACTTTATAAAATGTTACAAAAGTTGTAAATATCGACTTATTTTCATATTTAAAATTTAGGCTTAGAAACAAAAGTTAAATAAGTGCTTTACCATTATTAGAGCAAAAACTAAAAATATCCTTTCAGTTTAAAATCAAAAATTGTTGAAGTCCTATATATATTTCAGTATTCTATTTCAAAATTTTAAAATGTCCAATTAGTTGGAATGCAGAAATTAATAATGTTTTACGGTTTTGTTTTTTAAATTTTGGGAATTTCCCGTTTTTACCATTTTTGTAATTCTATGTGAATGCTAATTTTTCTGCAATTGTTTTTATTTGAATTTAAGTAATGAAAGTGTGAAGTTCTTTACTTTAGTAAAACATTTAAATAATAAATTAAAAATAGTAGTAATAAAAAAATTTAAATAATAATTAAAAATAGTAGTAATAAAAAAATTTCAAATTAAGATGGAAATTAATTCAAGTCCTGTGGGATCTAGTATTGCCCGCAAAAGATCAAAAAATCCTAAAGCATGGAAGAGAAATATTGAAAAGACAAAACAGTAAAAAATTTAAATATTTTGAATTTCAAATTATTTATGTCAAAAAATGTATTTAGATATTCTGCTAAAGGATTACCTGCATTACCAAAATGCAAACACAATACAAATGCCCTAAAGTGTGGCACACTTATAATGCAAGATATATATAATTTCCATCATAAATATTACAGCACACCAGAAAAAGCCGATCAAGATATGTATATTTTAAAATATACTTCATCTAGTCAGATTTAACGTCGTAAGCCAGTTCAGAATTCGAGCACTCACTAAAAACCAATTCATTCAGGGAGTTATTCCGAAAGAAACTCGGGGTGGTGATCGATTCACAGAGGGGAATAAAACAAAATTAGAGGCTGTAATGACATTTATTAACAAATTTCATTGCATTGAATCGCATTATTGTAGATCTGCAACATCTTTCCGTATGTATTTACCATACTTGGAACTAATTAATTACATTTTGTACTTTAACATTTAAAAGTAATTGTAATTGAACCCTAAACAATTACAATTACATATAATTGTAATTTGAAAATTATTAATTACAATTACATTTAATTTGTAATTGAAGTCTTGCCATTACAATTACATATAATATGTAATTGAAATTTCTCAATTACTATTAAATGTAATTTGTAATGGAAGAAATTCAATTACAATTACATGTAATGGACAAAAATTAATTGAGAGAAAGTAATTTTAGAAAAGTTAAATGAGATTAATATATATTATTATTCAATTACTTAACATGGTAACAATACACAAAACAATTTTTTCTTAACCAATTGTATATAAATGTATTTTAAATTTTTTTTTTTAAATAACAATATAAAATTAAATATTAAGAATAAATTTTGTTAGCTTTCAATAAAACTAACTTTTCAAAATTTAAGTAATTTAAATTTTGACGTCGAGGAGTTGAGATACTATGTCAGAAAAAGAAAACCGTTTTCGACTGGAGTAGAAGATGCTAAAGGAGTATTTGATCGCCCAAATATTCCTCCATTAATTATTTTTCAATTTAAATTCTAAGGAATTGGCATCAAAATAAATATTTTAAATGATAGGTTTTTAAACTACAAAAGTTACATTTTTCCAAAATCTACAAACCTTCTGAATTATCTTCACAGAAATCAAATATATCGATTATATATTTATTTGAAGAATTGGCATCATTATTTTCAATTGAGTATAATTGATATCTGGTACAATATTCAATAAATATGTCTTCTATATCTTTTCTAGTACCAGAAAAGAATGGAGCCAGAATTTTAAACCAATTTAGTTTTATATTGGGATACGACATTGCAGCAACAATTGCTTCGTGCGGTTCTCCCGTTAGGTAAAAAAAAGCATTAAATCTTTCTACCAGACTTTGCTGCATGTTAGCCAAAACATTACCTAAATATATCTTAGTTCATTATTGTTGGCAATTTTATCTGTTTTAACCTTTAATGCTGCTAATGATGGTATTAATATCCCGTAATAAATACCTTATTCTCCTTGTAAAAAATTCAGAATTTTTGCAAAAGGAGTCATAAGTTTTACATATTCTTTTAAATATGTAAAATCTGTTGCAGTAAATTCCGTACAAAGTTCATTTAAAACATTTTCTTTTTTAGCACATTTTCAAAAAATTTTGTAAAAATGTGTCTATATAGCTTCACTCTGTCCGTCCGTCCGTCCGTATGTTTACAAAAACCATTACACCGTTTGAAATAGAGTAAAGAAATTTTAACCAAGGGGAGATATTACAAAAAAAAATATAATAAAAACTTCTTAGAAGAGCTACAGGCCCAAAATTTTAATAAGCCCTATTTTTAAATTATTATAACCAGAGTTTTGTTAAGTGTATTTTCAATCTGAAAACGGCAAAAGATAGCTGGTTTTATAAACTTAAAAGCAAAACTCATTTTTAGCAAAATTTTTGATCCCACATATCTTCTAAACGGTTCAAGCTAGGGTATTAAAATTAACTTGAATACCTGTTCAAATATTTTTTTACAAATGTACAAAATTTACAGCTGCATCATTACATTTCAACATACGTTAAAGGTTTTTCTTATGTTTGAGACGATTTCTTTAAATTGAAGAAATTGTCTGTTAGGTTCATCATTTTTGCTTAGATAATAAAATTCTAGATAAAATTGCAAATTTTGGTGGAGTTCACGATTGATTTCCTATTGAATGGCTAGTAGAAGGTCTTAAAAATTAAAACTTTTATGTTTTTTAAAACGGTAACTTATTCACCAGTGTAAGTTTTTCCAAAATTAAATGTTAACATTGAAGCTCCAACATTATATTTCGCACTTATTAATAGGTTTCCTGTATAAGGCTCAACCGGGTATTATATATTTATGCGATTATTATTAATTTTTATAAATATTTTTATGGAGGAGAATTTTTAGCTTGTTCTAAACCTCAGAAAGAAAGAAATATACAAAGATTGGCAATTTCTATGATCACCACTGTTTATAATGGATATAACTAATTTAATGTAGTTAAGATAGATTTATTTTAATATTAAAAGAAGTAGTACAATCGATAGCTAAACATATATTTTTATTGCTATTATTACCAAAAATAATTCATTATAGCTTTCTAGCGAATTATTTTTATTTCAATTACTTTTTTTCATTATATGTAATTGTAATTGAAATATTTCCATTACAATTACATAAAATTGTAATTGAAAGACTTCAATTACAAATTAAATGTAATTGTAATTGAAAATTTTCAAATTACAATTATATGTAATTGTAATGGAAATATTTCAATTACAATTACATTTAATTTGTAATTGAAAAAATTATAATTAAAATTACAAGTAATAGTAATTGAAATCTTTGTAGTTGTAATTTACCCAAGTCTGGTATTTACCTGCCTCTTTAAACATAAGAAAAGTGTTTAAACAATACCAAAAGCATGCTGATTTGAATGTCCAGGTGAAAGAAAGCTACTTCCGAAATATTTTTAATACTCGATTCGAATATTTTTAATACCTTGGATTCGGGACTCCTAGGACAGATATGTGTTCAACATGTATTTCAAACAGAAACAGAATTTCAAAAGAAAATGCGAAAGCGTTTAAACGAGCGAAAGCGTTTTACACAAAGCTTCAGGAAACAAGATCGGATCTTTTAACTTTGTCCTTCGCCTGCCAAAAAAATCTGGTTCTACCTAAAGTTCCTGACCAAATAGCCTATTATTCTAGGCAAATTTATATGTATAATTTTGGCATTGTAGAAGGTTCCTCTAAATCCGCCATTACCGGTCCCAAGCCCGGATGTAAAAGGAGGAGGGGGAGGAGTAACAACCTCGTTAAAAAACCTTGGTTCAGCTTGCCCGGCTGATAGCACCTTATAAGGGCTCCTGGCGAGAGTACACGTGGGTAGCGTCTGTCCAACAATTGGCGGCTTCGAGTGGGCGTCTGACTTGGAACAAGCGGCTCGCTATATAAATGTGGAAATAACCTGGAAGTAGGTATAAAATTCCGAGTATTGGCGGTATAACCATAGGGAACAACGCATGGGACTAAATACCCTATTGCATCACCACGGCCCTCAAAAGATGGGGGTTGGGCGTTGGGTCAACTCCCCAACCCTGTGAAAATGATCGAGTTACGAATTCATACAACGAGCCTCGGATAAATAATGATAGTGAAAATGGTAACCAGACCCGGAAACGTATAAAAGGACATGATTTAAAAATTGGCACATGGAATGTGCAAACATTGATGCAACCCGGAAAAATGTAAGAAGTGGCAAATGAAATGACTAAGTATAAATTAAATATAATAGCCCTACAAGAAATAAGATGGAAAGGAAACGGAGAAATAAACAAACCCTTGTTTTCCCTATATTATAGTGGAGATAATAACAGATCAGGAATGTATGGTACTGGTTTTATTGTCAATAAAAATATGAAGAAATCTGTGATAGGATACAGCGCAATAAGTACCAGAATATGTAGTATTAGAATAAAAGGAAGATTCAATAATATAACAATTATATCCACGTATGCGCCAACTGAAGAAGCAAATGATGACGACAAGGACAACTTCTTTGAAGATTTAAGTAACGTGTGCGAACAAACTCCTTGATACGATACTTTGATGACCGTTGGTGATTAAAATGCAAAGGTTGGAAGAGAAGAACATATTAGACATGTTACAGGGAAATTTTCACTACATGAAGAATCAAACAACAATGGATTGCGTTTATATCAATTTGCAAATGAAAATAGTTTAAAAATTAGAAGCACTGCATTTGACCGAAAAAACATTTACAAAGGAACATGGAAAGTCCCTGGAAGGAATTTAGTCAATCAAATTGATCATGTGCTTATTTCAAAACGATGGGCAACTACAATAAACGATGTAAGAACATATAGAGGAGCGAATTGCGATAGTGACCACTTTCTAGAAGTAGCAAAAGTCCGACAAAGAATAGCTAATATAGCAAAAATAAAGGGAATAAAAAGAAAGAAGTGGAACAACGAAAAATTTAAAAATGAAGTAGTTGTACAGCAATTCCAAAACAAAATTGAGGATTAATTAGAAAATAATCCAGAAAGAGAAGACAATATAGAAGAAGAATGGGACAGGATTGAAAATGCAGTAAGAGCCGCAGCTGAAGTGGACATAGGTACTGAAATAGCCAAAAGAAATGAAGAATGGTTTGATCAAGAGTGTAAAAGCGTAATTGAAATAAAAAACGCAGCTAGACAAAAGATGTTGCAGAGAAACACAAGGACAAACAGAGAGGATTATCGAGAAAAAAGAATCGTTGCCACAAAAACATGCCGGGCAAAGAAAAGAGAAATGTATAAAAAGAGAATTAAGCAAATCCAAATAGAAAATGATATGAATAATACAAGAAAATTATTCAATAAGATTAAACAAGAGATAAATGGCTTCCAACCCAGAATAACATCGTGTAAGGATAAGAATAACAAAATACTGTCAAGTAGAGAAGAGGTCCTTGAGAGATGGTCCCAGTATTTTGAAGAAACATTAAACACTTCATTTCCAGCGAATAGATATGTAACTGAAAATGATATACAAACTGTAGAACCGTTGGTGCCGTTACCAACTATAGAAGAAGTAAGGGAAGCAATAGAAAAATTAAAAAACTGTAAAGCTCCAGGAGAGGATAAACTAACAGCTGAACTGTACAAAAACGAAGGTACTTGTTTATATAATAAAATACATAGTCTGATATGTAAAATATGGACAAATAACTGCATGCCTAAAAAATGGAGCATAGGGTTTATATGTCCGATTCATAAAAAGGGAGACAAGCTGCAATGCAGTAATTATAGGGGCATAACCCTACTAAACTGTGCATATAAGATTTTATCAAATATCATCTGTGATAGAATAAAGCCTTATTATGAAGAAAGTGTAGGAGAATACCAGGGTGGCTTCCGGAGGGAACGATCTACCATAGACCAAATTTTTGTACTTAAACCGATAATGGAAAAGTGTTATGAGTACAACGTCAACCTGCATATTTTATTCATAGATTTTAAACAAGCATTTGACAGTATAAATAGAAAAAATATTCCCAAAGCACTAGCAGAAATAGGTGTACCTAAGAAATTAATAGATGTAATAAATATAACCATGAATAACTCAATAGGCAAAGTATTAATACAAGAAAATGCATCGAAAGAATTTAAAATTACGAGTGGGGTTAGACAAGGTGATGCGTTATCCGCTATTATATTCAATATGATACTTCAACAAGCGATTGGCAAACTAGACAGAGGAGGACATATATTTTCAAAAGCATATCAAATAATTGCATACGCGGATGATATTGCAATTGTTTCGAAAAGAGCTAGAGATATGATAATATGGTCGAAAATGAGTCTAGCAAGGTAGGTCTTCAAATAAACGAAACCAAAACGAAGTACATGAAGATGTCAAGAGATGAAAGAAGAAGGCAACCGCAAGATATAACGATTGATAGATTTACTTTTCAGGGAGTAATAAGCTTTGAATACCTTGGTGTAATGGTAAAAAATGACAATTGTATAAAATATTGTATTCAAGAACGTATTAAAGCAGGAAATAAATGCCTATTTGCATACAAAAAATTAATGCAATCACGTCTCTTGACAAGGGAAATGAAATTATTAATTTATAAAACAATAATACGCCCTGTGGTAACATACGGTTGTGAGGTATGAACACTGAATATGGCTGACGAAAACGATCTCCGAATTTTTGAACGGAAAATACTAAGGAAAATTTATGGCCCTATAAGGGTAGAAAATGGAGATTACAGGAGAAGGAATAATGCTGAACTAAATGAACTTATAAAAAATGAAGACATTATTCGTTTCAGTAAATCACAGTGAGAATGCAGGAAAATCGAATGCCATATAAGATATTACATCTAAGACCCATATTAAGTCGAGCTAGAGGAAGACCCAGAACAAGATGGGAAGACAACATTGAAAACGATGCTTCAAAATTACAAGTGAGAAATTGGAAAACAACGGCGAAAGACCGGGAGATATGGAGGCAAATAGTTATGAAGGCCAAAGCTCACACCGAGCTGTAGAGTCATAGAAGAAGAATAAGAAGGTTCCTCGAAATCTCCATTAAAAGGCAATGTTTCGCTGTATTATTGGACCGAAAATATAAGGCCTAAGGGTTTTAATGAAATCTGTTCAGCAGTGTATCACAAACTAAATTCTCTTAATTTAGAAAACATTGCTACAGTTCGGCTTGTTGCAGATGGATGCGGTGGCCAAAACAAGAACACGACGATGATTGCAATGTGCAGTAATTGGTTATCGAAAGCGCCTAAAAATATTAAGCACTTGGAACTTATATTTCCTGTTGTTGGCCATTCTTTCATTCCGCCAGATCGTGTTTTTGGTTTGATTGAAAACCGAATAAAAAAATTGGAAACCATTATACAACCAGACCAATACATTAATATATATAAGGAATTCGGTACCGTTTATAAACTAGGAACAGAATGTCCAGTGCATGATTGGAAATTGGAAGCACAAAAATATTTCAAACCCTGTTCTAAATGGCATTTCAAAATAAGTCTTTCGAAAAGAATTATTTTTAAGAGAAATGCACAAAATTTTATTTCAATACGAGGCGAACCATATTACAAGCACGAAATAAATAATTACGCCGGACTGTGCAAACATTAATTCACTAAAATTAGGTGATGTTAACGCACCCCTCTCAAAGCATTTCGGGGCAAATTGGAAGGAATTAGAGGATCTACAATTTTATGAAGATGTTATACATCCCAGTTCTATAACTTACATCCTTCGGAAAGAAGAAGATCAAGAATCGTGCGAAATTCAGGAAGAAATGTCTGGATCTTATGTATAACTTTTACAAAATTTTGTTTTTTTTTATGTTAATATGTAACTAATTACTTACTAGTTACGTATCTATAATATATTTTGTTAAATTGAAAAACTTTAAGTTTGTTAAAATTTTAGCTCGTTATTTTGTGAATTATGTTAATTTAAATGAATGAATTTTAATTTGAAGATGAATTATATTAATTTTAATGAATAAATGTTAATTTTAAAGTGAATTATGTTAATTTATGTTAATTATGTAAAATAAAAATTATGTTATTTAGTAAAATTGAAGCGTTTAACTTTAATAAATTACAATTTTGCTTCATATTTTATAAAATATTTTAAAATATCTTTCTAACGTTAAAAATTTCTGTTTTAATTTATTTGGAACCATAAATTGAATATGTCTGATAGTTCATATTCAAAATTTAAAAAAGTCCATAACTCAAATACAAAACTTAAAAAAGTCCAAATTTATAATTTTTTAATTTGTTTTTTTTATATAATGATTTACAGTAATATTATTGAATTTTTGTTAACATAATTTATTTAAAAAAACTATTTTATTTGCGAAAACAGAAGAAAAAAAATTGTTTTTATTTTCCGAGATATAGTTTTTTGTGTTTTTCTCGAACACATAGTTGGTGGACTTTTTACACTTTTGTTTCTAGACCCCTCATTTTATTTGAAGAAAACTGCAATTTCACACTGAAATCTATTTTTAAAAAACAACAACTGCAAAGTAGATAAAAAACAAAGACTTACGAAAAAATGTAGAGAAGAAAATGTTATAATATTTAATTTTAAAGATATTATTATTATTCGGATTCCTTATTAGCTTTATTTTTATTATTATTAATATTATCTCTTTTAGCTTTTGTACTATTTGAGACTATTTAAGGAAAAAAATTAGTCTTATTAATTAAGTGAACTTTTGGAATAAAGGTAACTTGCGTTCATACCAAAAATTTGAAAATTTCATTGAATCTTTGTTCAAAACGCGCAAACAGGTCAAAACCAAATTAACCCTGTGGGTTTTAATTAAAATACTGGTACAAAATTTTCAATAAAATTCTTTTAATCGTTTAGGCAAATAAAATTTATAGAAAACTTCAAGGCATCGTCGTGGAAAACGGGTTAATCGTTAAAATTGGACACAAATCGAAAACACAAAATTTTTTGAAAGTCCCCCAGGCCGAAATTGGTTAATTTATTCCAAACAAATTTATACAACTAATTCCGGTTGCTAAGAGTGCAAAATTTGTGCAAAATTTCAAGTCAATTGGTCAAACGGTTTTGATTCGACATCAAAAACATTGAAAAAGCTTCTTTGCGCCCTCGTGCCCAAACGGGTTAACAGAACTCAACAAAAATTTGTGCGGGACTCTATTTTCGATAGTGAAACCACCTTGTAAAATTGGACGCAAATCGGAAACACAAAATTTTTTGGAAGCCCGCCAGGTCGAAATGAGTTAAATTATTCCAACCAAATTTATACAACTAATTCCGGTTGCTAAGAGGAACATTTGTGCCAAATTTCAAGTCAATCGGTTAAGCCTTTTTGACTCGACATCCAAAAAATTAGAAAGCTTAAAACGGCTCTGGAGCCGCAATCTGTTGACTTATAAAAATGTGACATAGCCTATGTCACCCCCGGGCTCCCGGAATTATTCCTTTAAAATTTTGTGTCGATTGGACCAGAGGTTTTCCCGTGAATCCTGGACAAACAAATAAACAAACAAACAAATTTTCTCCTTTATATATTAGACTATTTGTTCTATTTCATTTTCTTCTTTTTTTAATACATACATCTTTAAAGTTTTCCACATATCACATTGATTACCCATGTTTTCTAGAATTTTTTCTTCAGTATATTTATTTTTTTTTAACTTACATTTGTACTTGTATTGATTTCTTATAGATTTATAATTACTCCATAATCCTGGACAAACAAATAAACAAACAAACAAATTTTCTCCTTTATATATTAGACTATTTGTTCTATTTCATTTTCTTCTTTTTTTAATACATACATCTTTAAAGTTTTCCACATATCACATTGATTACCCATGTTTTCTAGAATTTTTTCTTCAGTATATTTATTTTTTTTTAACTTACATTTGTACTTGTATTGATTTCTTATAGATTTATAATTACTCCATGCTAATTAATCATTTAAAATTTTTGCTCTATTATAAAGAAATATTTTCTGCCTGTTAAGAAGCTTTAATTCTTTATCGTACCATTTATTCATTTTATTATTTATTGTTATTGTTCTTCTTAAATTCTCTACACTACAAATTAAATCAGATTTTAATTTCAAAGCACAGTTATTTACACTTGTTATGTTTAATATGTTGTCAAAATCTAAAGCAATTAATTTATTAATTAACTCTTGTTTATTGTATTTGTAGTAATTTATCTGTTTTTCATTGTTGATGTTTTCGAATCTATGTATTTCTATTTTTATAGTTTCATGATCCGATATTTTATATTTATTATTTATATTTACTTCTAGTTCAGTTACATGATCCGTTAAAACTTTAGATATTAGAGTTCGCGATGTTTTCGTAGGTTCTTTAACTTTTTGTATCATAATTATCATAATTACATAAAAAACGATTTATCCGATCTCCCTCCGTTTAATCTGCAAAATTAATATTGAAGTCCCCAGCAAATATGAGATTCATTTCATTATCAATATGCCTCTCACACCACTCTTCTAATATATCAATAAATCTATTTGTAGAACATCTATATATCTTAATTTTAATACATAAGATCCATACATAGGGCCTGAAAAAACCCAAATGAGCGTTAGAAGGCCCGTTAAATAAAAAATATTTAATAATAATAATAAGATCCATACATTTTCCAAATAAAAAGAATCAACTAAATCACTTCGATATTTCTTGTTAATATAAATTGTTACTCCATCAGTGTGTCTGGAATATGAATTACAATTATAGGTTTTATAATTATTGATCAATAATTCCGAACTATCAATTTTATCAGTAATATGCGTTTCACTTACACATATAAAACACAAATTTTCTTCGTATACTAAATTTTCCATTTCACTGAAGTTAGTTTGTTGAATTTTGGTTAAAATAAAATTCATTTAATCGTATAAGCAAATAGAATTTACAGAAAACTTCATGACGTCGTCGTGGGAAATGGGTTAATCAAACTTATTTAAAACTTATTGCAGACTCTCTTTTGGACTAAAAAATCAACCTGTAAAATTGGACACAAATCGGAAAAAATAAATTTTTTGGAAACCCGCCAAGCCGATGTTAGTTATTTTATTTCAACTAAATTTATACATCTAATTTCGGTTGCTAAGAAGAACATTTGTGCAAAATTTTCAAGTCAATTGGCAAACCGTTTCAACTCGACATTAAAACAAGTAAAGAAACAGTCAGTTGGTGCAACCGACTTAGAAATACACTACACCTATTTGGTTCAAATTTAATGGGAAGTTAATAAGTCATTTTAAAACCATAAAAGATTTTATTAGTTTAATCTTAAGACATGGCTAACCAAATTAACTTTATAGTACTAAAAAACATTTTCTATTTACTTTATCTATTCAAAAATATTACAAATTCTTACTAATTTATCTATTTAAAAATATTAAAAAAAAAATTTTAAAATTTGAATTATTAAATTTTGTGATGAAAAGCTAATCAAAGCATAATATATTCAATAATTCAAATTTTTCAAATCGATCAAAAGCTTCTATAATCCGAAATCATCGACCAAACTCGACCAGAACCAATTCTCATAATACTTTAATTACTAGTAACCTACAGTTTAAATTTCATCAAAATAGCGGATATATAATAAATATTTCATCAAATACCACCACTCCAATTGATCCCAATTTTGGAGGCCACACAAATAGTAAAGAACATCCTTGTGCTAAATTTGAAGCTTCTTCATTTGTTTCAAGTTGCTATCTTTATTTATTTTATAGATATGCGTTAAGGTCTTCGGAAATGTGAGGCTGGCCCCCATCCATTACTCCAAAAATCAAGTCCAAAAATCAAGGACACTAAAGAAATAGGAATAGACACCTTGATACCAAATTTGGAGGTTCTATCTTCTTTGGTTTCGGCATTATGCTCGTTTGGCCTAAATTCGATCAAAAAGTTTTAAGTTTCGAACCCGTTAAACATTACTCACCAAACGCATTCCCCGCCATATTTTCATTACCAGTACCCTACACCACAAATTTTATGAAGATAGCGTCATTAGTTGTTGAGTTATCGTAATTTTTTATATATGTTCGTTAGCCCTTAGACTGATTAAAAGGTCCAGAATCCGAACGCTTGGGGTGATTTCGCCCATATGCCGTCCGCGCTGTACTTTAAATACCAGTGAACCCTTGTACACAAGTGGAACGTTATATATTAATTTTAAGTTTCTATTTTTAGTAATTTCGTTTATAAGCTTTTAAACCTTGGAAGGTCCTAGATGGTTGCAGAACCACCACTCCAATTGATCCCAATTTAGGGGTCCTTGAAATTTGGGCCTCATTGGAGTAGTGGGTCGGAGACCAGCCACACATTTCTCAAGACCTTGAAGAATATCTTTAAAATTAATAAAGATAGCAACTTGAAACAAATGTAGAAGCTTAAAATTTGGCACAAGGACACTAAAGAAATAGGAATAGACACCTTGATTTAATAGACAATTTAAATTTAAAGATATTATTATTTGGCTTCTTTATAAGCTTTATTTTTATTATTATTAACTAGTATCGCCCTGTGCTCGAAATTCGAGCTTTTTGTGCTTTTAAATTTACATAAAAAATCCGTTTTGTGTAATTTATATTAGACTAATGTTACACGAAACTAATTTTTTATACCATACACCTATAGATTAGGTAAAGGGGTATATTAACTTTGGTATGGTGTTTGTAACCACCTAAAGGAAGCGAGCTAGATATGGAAAAGTATATATATTTGTGATCAGCGTGACCGCCTGAGTCGATATAGCCATGTCCGTCCGTTCTTCCGTCCGTCCGTCCGTCCGTCTGTCCGTAGACACGATAACTCAAAAAATAATGGAGCTTTCTTGATGAAATTTTGACTGTAGGTTACTAGGACTGAAAGTACGGCGGGGATTGCATATGGGCGAAATCGGCCCATGGGTTCGGATTCTGGACCTTTTAATCGATCGAAGGGCTAACGAACATATATAAAAAATCACGATAACTCAACAACTAATGACGCTTTCTTCATCAAATTTGTGCTGTAGGTTACTAGTAATGAAACTACTTCGGGGATTCCGTAAGGTCGGGATTGCACCATGCGTTCGGAACCTAGAATTTTTGATCGAATTTAGGCCAAACGAGCATAATTCCGAAACCAATGAAGATAGAACCTCCAAATTTTGTATCAGGATGGCCCTTCCTATTTCCTAAGTGTCTTGGGAATTTAGATCCCATTGGAGTACTGGGTCGGGGACCAGCCACAAATTTCCGAAGACCTTAAAGCATATCTTTAAAATTAATAAAGATAACAACTTGAAAAAATGTAGAAGTTTCCAATTTGCCACAAGGGTGTTCTTTACTATCTCTTGCGTGTTCCCTTAATTTGGGATCAATTGGAGTGGTGGTTCAGTACCCCTCTCAGACCACCCAAGTTTTAAAAGCTTATAATCGAAATTACTAAAAATAGTTACTTAAAATTAAGATAGACCGTTTAAATTGTGTACAAGGGTTAACTAGTACTATAATTAAAGAGCGGGCTGTATAAGGGCGAAATCAGCCCATGGGTTCGAATTCTGGACCTTTTAGTCGGTGTCAGGGATAACGAACATATATTAAAAATCACTATAACTCAACAACTAATGAGGCTATCTTCATGAAATTTGTGCTGTAGGTTATTGGTAATGAAACTACGGCGGCGACTACGTACGGGAGGATTGGACAATGGGTTCGGAACTTAGAACTTTTTGATCGAATTTAGGCCAAACTAGCGTAATTCCGAAACCAATGAAGATATAACCTCCAAATTTGGTATCAGGGTGTCCCTTCCTATTGCGTAAGTGTCTTTGAAATTTGGGCCCCATTGGACTAGTGGGTCGGAGACCAGGCACTCAGTTCCGAGAACCTTCAAGCATATTTTCGAAATTAATAAAAATAGTAAGTTGAAACAAATGTAGAAGCTTCAAATTTGGCCCAAGGTGTTCTTTACTATTTCTTCCGTGCCCCCCTAATTTGGGATCATTTGGAGTGGTGGTTCAGGACCTCTCTTAGACCCCCAAATGTGTAAAAACTTATCATCGTAATTAATAAAACTAGTAACTTAAAATTAAGATAGAAAGTTCCAGTTGTATACAAGGGTATTGAAACTAGTATTGAAAGTATGACGGGACTGCATATGGGCGAAATCGTACCATGGTTTGGGGTTCTGGAACCCTTTACAAGTTCAAGGACTAACAAACATATATCTTAAAACACCATAACTCCAAAAATAATGCCGGTATTTTGATGAAGTTTAAACTCTAGGTTACTAGTAATGAAAGTACCATGGGAATTGGTTCTGGTTGAGTTTAATTTCAAAGCCAAGGAATATATTTCCTATGTCCTATGTGTCTTCGAAATCTAGACTTAATTGTAGTGGTTCAGCTATATTCAAAGGTACTTGCTGCATTTATGTAAAATTTATTTGAATATTTAAATGAATTATATGAAAAGGTCTAAATTTGTAATTGTATTTTAGAAATACATTTATTGCATATTTTGCATTTGTAAGCTATTTTGAAAAATTTGGATAATTAAATATGTTTTGCTTTGATTATCTTTTTATCACAAAATTTAATAATTAGAATTTTTTCATTTTGTAATTGAATTGGAATAAATATATTTTCATTTATTTTAAGTTTGTTTGTTTTTTAATATTTTTAAATAGATAAATTAGTAAGAATTTGTAATATTTTTTAATAGATAGTGTAATTAGAAAATGTTTTTAGTATTATAAAGTTAATTTGGTTAGCTATGTCTTACAATCAAATTACTAACAGCTTTTATGGTGTTAAAATGTCTTATGGATATGTCCTTAAATTTGAACCAAATAGGTGTAGGGTATTTCTAAGTCGGTTGCACCGACTGACTGTTTCTTAACTTGTTTTTCCTATACATAATAAAATGTATGGCAACAATGTTGTCAACAATTCTTGCGTCTGAAATTTGCTTAAAAAAAAAAATTTATAATTTTTTCAATTATAAAAACGTTTATAAGTATTTTTGAATTTTATTCCTGTAGCTTAACGCGCTATAAAGAGATTATAGTTTTGTATACTTATTACACAAAAAAAGCGATTTACATTCTATAATATATAATGTGTTCTAATATATAATGTTCTGAAAATTTGATGATTTTTCTAAACAAATAAATATCCATATTTACTGAAATCAAGTACCAAAAATTCGAGTTAATGCTGTCCTAGGTACATATAGAAAACTGTACTTTTTTATACCCTACACCTATAGAATAGGTAAAGGGGTATATTAACTTTGGTATGGTGTTTGTAACCACCTAAAGGAAGCGAGCTAGATATGGAAAAGTATATATATTTGTGATCAGCGTGACCTCCTGAGTCGATATAGCCATGTCTGTCCGTCCGTAGGCACGATAACTCAAAAACTAATAGAGCTATCTTGATGAAATTTTAAATGTAGGTTACTAGGACTGAAAGTGCGGCGGGGATTGCATATGGGCGAAATCGGCCCATGGGATCGGATTCTGGATCTTTTAATCGATCGAGGGGCTAACGAACATATATAAAAAATCACTATAACTCAACAACTAATGACGCTCTCTTCATAAAATTTGTGCTGTAGGTTACTCGTAATGAAACTACTTCGGGGTTTGCGTAAGTTCGGGATTGGATCATGGGTTGGGAACCTAGATTTTTTTGATCGAATTTAGGCCAAACGAGTATAATTCTAAAACCAATGAAGATAGAACCTCCAAATTTAGTATCAGGGTGTCCCTTCCTATTTCCTAAGTGTCTTGGAAATTTGGGCCCCATTGGAGTAGTGGGTCGGGGACCAGCCACACATTTCCGAAGACCTTAAAGCATATCTTTAAAATTAATAAAGATACAAATTGAAAAAATGTAGAAGCTTCAAATTTGGCACAAGGGTGTTCTTTAGTATCTCTTGTGTGTCCTCTTAATTTGGGATCAATTGGAGGGGTGGTTCAGTAGCCCTCTTAGACCTCCCAAGTTTTAAAAGCTTATAATCGAAATTACTAAAAAGAGTAACTTAAAATTAAGATAGAACGTTCAAATTGTGTACAAGGGTTAACTAGTACTATAAATACCGCGCGGACTGTATAAGGGCGAAATCAGCTCAAGGGTTCGGATTCTGGACCTTTTAATCGGTTTTAGGGCTAACCCTAAAAAATCACGATAACTCAACAACTAATGACGCTATCTTCATGAAATTTGTGTGTAGGTTATTGGTAATGAAACTACGGCGGCGATTGCGTACGGTGAGGATTGGACAATTGGTTCGGAACTTAGAACTTTTTGATCGAATTTAGGCCAAACTAGCATAATTACGTAACCAATGAAAATAGAACCTCCAAATTTGGTATCAGAGTGTCGCTTTTGATCTCCTTAGTTTCCTTGAAATTTGAGCCCAATTGGAGTAGTGCGTGGGGTCCAGCTACTCAGTTCCGAGGACCTTAAAGCATAATTTCGAAATTATTAAAGATAGTAACTTGAAACAAAAGTACAAGCTTCAAATTTGGCACGTGGGTGTTCTTTACTATTTCCTGCGTGTCCCTCTAATTTTGGATCAATTGGAGTGGTGGTTCAGTAACTCTGTTAGACCCCCCAATGTGTAAAAGCTTATCATCGAAATTAATAAAACGGGTAACTTTAAATTAAGATAACACGTTCCAATTGTGTAAAGAGTTAACTAGTATTGAAAGTATGACGGAGACTGCATATGAGCGAAATCGTACCATGGTTTCGGGTTCTTGAACCTTTGAAAAGTTCAAGGGCTAACAAACATATAAAAACACCATAACTCAAAAAATAATGCCGGTATTTATAAATATAATAATGCAATGGGAATGGGTTGTGGTCGAGTTTAATTTCGAAGCTAAAGAATATTTATCCTATGTGTCCCCGAAATTTAGACTTAATTGTAGTGGTTTAGCTATGTTCAAAGGTAGTTGCTGCATTTATGTAAAATTTTTTTTTGTATTTAAATGAATTATATGAAAAGGTCTAAATTTCTAATACATTTATTGCATATTTTGCGTTTATAAGCTTTTCTATTAGGTATATAAACTAACCATTTAAAATAATTGCAATTTTGAAAAATTTGGATAATTAAATATGTTTTGCTTTGATTATCTTTTTATCACAAAATTTAATAATTAGAATTTTTTCATTTTGTAATTGAATTGGAATAAATATATTTTCATTTACTTAAAGTTTTTTTGTTTTTTAATATTTTTAAATGGATAAATTAGTAAGAATCTGTAATATTTTTTAATAGATAGTGTAATTAGAAAATGTTAAATTATAAAGTTAATTTGATTAGCTATGTCATACGATCAAATTAATAACAGCTTTTATGGTGTTAAAATGATTTATGGATATGACTGACTGTTTCTTTACTTGTTTTATAAACATTTTAGTACGATTTGAACTATGTTGTATGTATTCTGTATCCTAATTAAAAAGCTTATTCATAGAGCATAATATGTACAACAAAATTTAACATACCTATCATAATTCATAAGTAAATAAGTTAAGTACTTAGTATTATATTATATTGAAGCTGCCAAAATACAAAATAATATAGTTAAGTTGACAGAAGTCGATATTTTTTTTAAAATCACAATTTTAAGATTTATAATATATCTACAAAGATATTAAAAAAAAATAACTAATCAATTAAAAAATTGATAAATTTTTCCTCCCCTTATTCCATTTTTAAATTTAGTAGCTACATAGGCAAATGTAGCTACTAAAATAAAAAAATCTGAAATTTTTACTACAAATGTATGTATATATACAAAAAATGGTTCTGAATTCTTTACCTTACTTTATATTATACTTATTTGTCTAGGAGTAAACTAGTCTTTTTACAGCTACACCACACCGCCTTTTGAAAAAGAGTAGATGAAAGGAGTATATAATTACATATTTATTTTATCTAAATTAAAGCATACGACGTACAATTTTTATACGGCAGTACGTCAATATGTCTATTTATATATCAGTAAATTGATACGCGCGTACACACAAAAATATTTATTTGAATGTTTTAATATAGTACAAAAAATTTTATTAATTTCATATAATAGGTATATTTTGAATTTTTTTTAATATAAGATATTTTTTAAAACATAATCATAGAAATATAAGAAAAACCAAAAACCATTTGTCAATTTGTAAATTTTAAAAATCCGATTACAGTACATCGCGTTACGCGTAATTTGGTTGCTCTCATGTAAATTCATATACCTATTTATTTGTAAATTTGTTGACAGAAATTATACGACAATTTTTATTTAAGTTGAAGATTATTTTTTAGGTATTTTAAATTATTTTGAATGTATGTTTTTTTAAAAAAAAAATATTATTTTAAAATATTTTATTTTGAAAACTAATGTTACTACATCAGAAAAAACTATTACAATATTTTTATACGCTTTGTTAAATTTTAAAATTTTAAATTTCGAAGTACAGTACATAACATACCTTCTTATTTCAAAAATTTTTGACAGAAACTGCACGCCGTACGCATTTATTCTGGTTGATCCCTAAAGAACATAATTTTTCTTAAGAAATGTAATTTTTTTGTTTCTGCAAACATAAGTATTTCAATTATTTTGAATATATGTAATGTATTTTTAAAAAAATATCTAGGTATTTTTAAAAACAATATTATTTTTTATTTTTGGAACAATAAAAACATAAAAAAAACAATAACATTTTTATATGCTTTGTCAATGTTAAATCATAAATCCAAAAGAAATAGATAATATGCTTACCCAAATAGAAAATACTATAAAAGAAGGAGAAATGGATAACAAAAATTTATTAAATGCTGAAATTAAAACAATTAGAGCGAAAATCAGTAATGTAATGCCAACTAAAATTAGAAAAACAAGAGGCTTAATTAATACCATAGACAGTGCTGAAAAGTGGCTATTTGGTACAATGGACGATGTAGATCGAGAAAAAATATTAGAACATTTGAAAACTGTTGAAGAAAATGATCAAAACGCTATTAGTACACTAAATCAACAAATCTCAATAAATTCACTTTTTAAAAAACTATCACAATTCTTAAACAGTCAATAGAACAAGGCAGAATTAAAAATATAGAAGCTTAGAAGCTTTTAATGATATAAAAGAAAACAATAAACAAATTATAAGATTTTTATTATACTTAGATCAAATAATAAAATTAAGATTTTTAGAAAATAAGATAAACTAAATTCAAGACAATATTGCATCAGCTAAATATAATTTAATATAACCTAGCATATCCTAGCAGAATAAATAGAATTATACCAAATAGACTTTTATAAATTAAAATTAAGTAAAAAAGGAATTATAAATTATAAAGATGAATTACTAGTAACTGCAATTAAAATTCCACTAAATTATATCCAAACTGATTTAAAACTAATCACTCATTTGCCTAGTAAAGAATATGTAGAAATTGATGAAAACAATGAATATATTGTAGAAATTGAAATGTATTTTTAATAACTAATGTAAATTCAGATATAATAATAAAACTAAAATAGAAATAGTAGATGATGAAACTTTATTAATAAACAAGTAAAGAAACAGTCAGTCGTTGCAACCGACTTAGAAATACCCTTCACCTATTTGGTTCAAATTTAAGGACATATCCATAAGTCGTTTTAACACCATAAAAGCTGTTATTAATTTGATCGTATGACATAGCTAATCAAATTAATTTTATAATAATAAAAACATTTTCTAATTAAACTATCTATTAAAAAATATTACAAATTCTTACTAATTTATCTATTTAAAAATATTAAAAAACAAAAAAACTTGAAATAAATTAAAATATATTTATTCCAATTCAATTACAAAAAGAAAAAATTCTAATTATTAAATTTTGTGTAAAAAGCTAATCAAAGCATAATATATTTAATAACCCAAATTTTTCAAAATTTCAGTTATTTTAAATGGTTAGTTTATATACCTAAAATATGCAATAAATGTATTTCTAAAATACAATTACAAATTTAGACCTTTTCATATAATTCATTTAAATATAAAAATAAATTTTACATAAATGCAGCAAGTACCTTTGAAAATAGCTGAACCAATACAATTAATTCAAAATTTCGGGGACACATAGGAAATAGGAAATATATTCTTTGGCTTCGAAATTAAACTCGACCAGAACCAATTCCCATGGTACATTAATTAGGTACTAGTAACCTAGAGAATTTTTTTGGTGTTTTTAAGATATATGTTTGTGAGCCCTTGAAATTTTCAAGGGTTCCAGAACCCGAAACCATGGTACGATTTCGCCCATATGCAGTCCCCGTCATACTTTCAATACTAGTTAACTCTCGTACACAATTGGAACGTGTTATCTTAATTTGTTATCTTAAGTTACTAGTTTTATTAATTTCGATGATAAGCTTTTACATCTTAGCTTTTTATCTTAAGTTACTAGTTTTATTAATTTCGATGATAAGCTTTTACACATTGGGGGGTATAAGAGAGGTACTGAACCACCACTCCAATTGATCCCAAATAAGAGAAACAAGCAGGAAATAGTAAAGAACACACATGTGCCAAATTTTAAGTTTCCACATTTGTTTCAAGTTACTATCTTTATTAATTTCGAAAATATGCTTTAAGGTCCTCGGAACTGAGTGAGTGGTTCCCACCCACTACTCCAATTGGGCTCAAATTTTAAGGAGACTAAGGAAATCGAAAGCGACACCCTGATACCAAATTTGGAGGTTCTATCCCCGCTGAACTTTAAGTATTAGTAAATTCTTGTACACAATTTGTACGTTCTATCTTAATTTTAAATTACTATTTTTAGTAATTTCGATTATAAGCTTTTAAAACTTGGGAGGTCTAAGAGGGGTACTGAACCACCACTCCAATTGAACCCAAATTAGGGGACATGCAAGAGATAGTAAAGAACACCCTTGTGCCAAAATTGAAGCTTCTACATTTTTTCAAGTTGCTATCTTTATTAATTTTAAAGATATGCTTTAAGGTCTTCGGAAGTGTGTGGCTGGTCACCGACCCACCACTCCAATAGGGCCCAAATTTCAAAGACACTTAGGAAATAGGAAGGGACACCCTGATACCAAATTTGGAGGTTCTATCTTCATTGGTTTCGGAATTATGCTCGTTTTGCCTAAATTTGATCAAAAAGTTCTAGGTCCCGAACCCATGGTCCAATCCTGAACTTACGCAATGCCCGAAGTAGTTTCAGTACTAGTAACCTACAGCACAAGTTTGATAAAGATAGCGTCATTAGTTGTTGAGTTATTGTGATTTTTATATATTTGCGTTAGCCCTTCGATCGATTAAAAGGTCCAGAATCCGAACCCATGAGCTGATTCCGCCCATATGCAATCCCCGCCGTACTTTCAGTCCTAGTAACCTACAGTTAAAATTTCATCAAGATAGCTCCATTATTTTTTGAGTTATCGTGCCTACGGACGGACATGACTATATCGACTCAGGAGGTCACGCTAATCACAAATATATATACTTTCCATATCTAGCTCGCTTCCTTTAGGTGGTTACAAACATTATACGAAAGTTAATATACCCTTTTACCTATTCTATAGGTGTAGGGTATAAAAATGCTAAAAAAACCGAATTAATACAAAATAGTGACGATAGAAAATTAACATTGAATAAAAATTATTTTGTTAATTTTTATAATTGTGAAATTAAAATATAAAATGAAATATTTTATAACCAAAAGAAAACTATTCAAGATAAATATTTTTACCCTAGTAATAACTATAATTATACCTATGTAAAACCCATTGTTTTAAAAAATTTTTAAAATATTAAAGAAATATTAACAAATTAAAATATTATAAAGCTGTTTCATATGGTACAAATATATCTATTATTGTAGCCTCAGTAATATGTATTACTTTTATAATTTTACGGTTAACAAACAAAGGAACCAAAATAAAAATTGTAAATAAAGAAATTCCGGAGAATTTCAACTCTAACCGAGAAGGGGTTATGTATGTATGAGCCTCCTAATGTAACGTTAGCTGAGTCAACTCAAGTTTCACCACCTGAAGTTGTGATTGCAGCTAAAACAAAACAAATTAATTCTAGTATATTTTGATTTTCTTTAAAAAATTTATATTCATATGAAAAATTTCGCAAATATGTAAAACTGCTGACTCTAGATTATTTTGTTTTTTTTTCTGTTTTAAATTAGAAAACCTTGAACTCTTCAAGTTCAATGTTGTTAAAACTTATAATTTTACATTAGCAACTTAGTTAATAAGAAATGCTTATATTTTAGTTTTTATACCCTACACCTATAGAATAGGTAAAGGGGTATATTAACTTTGGTATGGTGTTTGTAACCACGTAAAGGAAGCGAGCTAGATATGGAAAAGTATATATATTTGTGATCAGCGTGACCTCCTAAGTCGATATAGCCATGTCCGTCTATCCGTCCGCCCGTAGGCACGATAACTCAAAAAATAATGTCTAGTATGGTGAAACTTGAGTTGAATGTCTAGTATGGTGAAACTTGAGTTGAATCAACTTGAGTTGACTCAGTTTCACCATACTAGACAGTAAAAAATAATGCATATGGGCGAAATCGGCCCATGGGTTCGGATTCTGGACCTTTTAATCGGTTTCAGGTCTAACGAACAAATATAAAAAATCACGATAACTCAACAACTAATGACGCTATCTTCGTCAAATTTGTGCTTTAGGTTACTAGTAATAAAACTACTTCGGGAATTGCGTAAGGTCGGGAGTGGACCATGGGTTCGGAACCTAGAACTTTTTGATCGAATTTAGGCCAAACGAGCATAATTCCGAAACCAATGAAGATAGAACCTCCAAATTTAGTATCAGGGTGTCCCTTCCTATTTCCTGAGTGTCTTGTGAATTTGGGCCCCATTGGAGTAGTGGGTCGGGGACCAGCCAAACATTTCCGAAGACCTTAAAGCATATCTTTAAAATTAATAAAGATAACAACTTGAAAAATGTAGAAGCTTCCATTTTGCCACAAGGGTGTTCTAATTTTTTTATACATGGTGCTTCTTGAGAATTTGGTGCTCCTTGACGAAAGAGTTGAGGATGTTATGTTCCCGGCGAATAATGTTAACTGAATTAAAATGACTATTGGTCAAATGGGGATACTAAGTTTGCCATTATGTCATTATACTATGTCAATAGTAGTTATCTTGAATTGCCAACGTTTGAATAAAATATAGTCGATGGTTTAGAAAAAATTTAAAAATTTGCTTTTCAACTTATATTTTGTTTAGTACTCACCTGAAAGTTGTAATACGCTCTTCCTCGTTTTTTTATGATTTGATAAGAGAAATGTAGGCTTATTTTTTGGAAAAACTGTTTTAAAATACTATGTTTTTAAGCATTATATATAAGAAATTGAATTTTTTGATTTTTAGATTTCATTTGAAGAAAACTGAAAATTTCATTGTATCTTTGTTCAAAACGCACAAACAGGTCAAAACCAAATTAACCATGTGGGTTTTAATTAAAATGTTGGTACAAAATTTTCAATAAAATACTTTTAATCGTATAAGAAAATAAAATTTATAGAAAACTTCATGGCGTCGTCGTGGAAAACGGGTTAATCGAATTAACTAAAACTTTTTACAGCCTCTCTTTAGACTGCAAAATCAACCTGTAAAATTGGACACAAATCGAAAACACAAAATTTTTGATAGTCCGCCAGGCCGAAATGGGTATAATTATTCCAGCCAAATTTATACAACTAATTGCGGTTGCTAAGAGGAACATTTGTGCAAAACTTCAAGTCAATTTGTCAAACGGTTTTGACTCGAAATCAAAAACATTGAAAAAGCTTCTTTGCGCCCTCGTGCCCAAACGGGTTAACCGAACTCAACAAAAATTTGTGCCAGACTCTATTGTCGACTGCGAAACCACCTTGTAAAATTGGACACAAATCGGAAATACAAAATTTTTTGGAAGCCCGCCACGTCGAAATGGGTTAAATTATTCCAACCAAATTTATACAACTAATTGCGGTTGCTAAGAGGAACATTTGTGCAAAATTTCAAGTCAATCGGTCAAACCGTTTTGACACGACATCAAAAACATTGAAAAAGCTTCATTGGGCCCTCGTGCCCAAACGGGTTAACCGAACCCAACAAAAATTTGTGCCAGCCTTTCTTTTCGACTGCAAAACCACCCTGTAAAATTGGACACAAATGGGAAACAAATAATTTTTTGGAAGCCCGCCGGGCCGAAAGGGGTTAATTTATTCCAACCAGCTTTATACCATTAATTTCGTTTAATAAGAAGAACATTCTTGCAAAATTTCAAGTTAATCGGTCAAACCGTTTCGACTCGACATCAAAAAAACGAAAAAGCTTAAAACGGCTCTGGAGCCGCAACCTGTTGACTTATAAAAATGCGACATAGCCTACGTCACCCCCCGGGCTCCCAGAATTATTCCTTTAAAATTTTGTGACAATCGGACCAGTGGTTTTCACGTGAATCCTGGACAAACAAACAAACAAACAAATAAACAAACAAACAAACAAATTTTCTTCTTTATATATTAGATACTAGCAGATTTACCCGGCGTTGCCCGGGAGCGTGTAAATTGCAAAAAAAAGTTTCGGCCATTTTCTCGAAGTACTGCTTTGGTTGAAAAAAAGTCCTCAAAAAAAAATTTGTGGAGTTCCGTTAACCCGTTGCGGCCCAACAGCTTTTTATAGGGTTTTTCGTTACTTTGCTATAAATTAGAAATTGTTTAACCGATTGAATTCAAATTTTGTATATGTGTTCGTCTTTGACAATGAAGTTCACTCTATTAATAGACTTGGAATTTGTTACCCCTTGCCTCCCGACAATTTTTTAAAAAAAAATTGGAAAGGATATTACGTCCAATTTTGCGAAATATTGCTTGGTTGAAGTTTTAAAAACAGGTTTGTTGAGTTACGTTTACCCATTGTGGCACTGCAGCTTGTTACAGATTTTTTCATTACTTTATCTTAAGCAGAAACGGTTTAACCACTTGAATGTAAATTTTGTATGCGTACATGTATATATTTATCATTTCTACGATTATTCAAAAAAAAACTTTTTGTAAGTAAATTACGTCCAATTTTTGAAAGTAGCCAAAACGTCTTTGATTAGAGGAATGTTTAAAAAAATGTTTTATAGAGTTATTTTAACCGATTGCGAAACAAAAACTTTAACAAACAGTTTGCAAAACAGTTTTAATGATTATTTCTGATTTGTCTATTGGTTTTTCTTCTGCTTCTTGACAATTTGGTGCTGCTTGAATTTTTATTGTTATTATTTAATAATTATGGAAATTTGATAAATTTGTTGAAAAATTACTAAAAAAATTGCTTTATCTCATCTTAAAACTAACATGTACACATTTCTTTTGTTAACTTGTTTCAATAACATCAACTTAAATTAAAATTCCATTGAGAGGTCAAAACGGTATACTAAATTTGCCATTATGTCATTATATTAAGTAAATAGTAGTTTACTTGATTTGCCAGCGTTTGAATAACATATTATCGATGGTTTAGAAAAGGTTTAAAAATCTGCTATTCATTTAATATTTTGTTTTGTACTTACCTGAAAGTTCTACTACGCTCTTTCTTGTTTATTTATGACTATATGAGAGAAATGTAGGCTTCTTTCTTGGAAAAAATGTTTTAAAATACTATGTATTTAAGCATAATGTATACGGAATTGAATTTTTTGATTTTTAGATTTGAGGGGTATAAAAGC
The DNA here is from genome assembly GCA_963082915.1 of Dolichopus griseipennis. NCBI lineage: Eukaryota > Metazoa > Arthropoda > Insecta > Diptera > Dolichopodidae > Dolichopus > Dolichopus griseipennis. The sequence continues at coordinate 226,678,317 of OY720441.1, forward strand.
AAAAATACTAAAAGTCCACTTTTTTTTTTTTTTAGATTTTGATGCCATCTGTTGGCTAGACGAAATATATACGTATTAAACTTTATAAAATGTTACAAAAGTTGTAAATATCGACTTATTTTCATATTTAAAATTTAGGCTTAGAAACAAAAGTTAAATAAGTGCTTTACCATTATTAGAGCAAAAACTAAAAATATCCTTTCAGTTTAAAATCAAAAATTGTTGAAGTCCTATATATATTTCAGTATTCTATTTCAAAATTTTAAAATGTCCAATTAGTTGGAATGCAGAAATTAATAATGTTTTACGGTTTTGTTTTTTAAATTTTGGGAATTTCCCGTTTTTACCATTTTTGTAATTCTATGTGAATGCTAATTTTTCTGCAATTGTTTTTATTTGAATTTAAGTAATGAAAGTGTGAAGTTCTTTACTTTAGTAAAACATTTAAATAATAAATTAAAAATAGTAGTAATAAAAAAATTTAAATAATAATTAAAAATAGTAGTAATAAAAAAATTTCAAATTAAGATGGAAATTAATTCAAGTCCTGTGGGATCTAGTATTGCCCGCAAAAGATCAAAAAATCCTAAAGCATGGAAGAGAAATATTGAAAAGACAAAACAGTAAAAAATTTAAATATTTTGAATTTCAAATTATTTATGTCAAAAAATGTATTTAGATATTCTGCTAAAGGATTACCTGCATTACCAAAATGCAAACACAATACAAATGCCCTAAAGTGTGGCACACTTATAATGCAAGATATATATAATTTCCATCATAAATATTACAGCACACCAGAAAAAGCCGATCAAGATATGTATATTTTAAAATATACTTCATCTAGTCCGATTTAACGTCGTAAGCCAGTTCAGAATTCGAGCACTCACTAAAAACCAATTCATTCAGGGAGTTATTCCGAAAGAAACTCGGGGTGGTGATCGATTCACAGAGGGGAATAAAACAAAATTAGAGGCTGTAATGACATTTATTAACAAATTTCATTGCATTGAATCGCATTATTGTAGATCTGCAACATCTTTCCGTATGTATTTACCATACTTGGAACTAATTAATTACATTTTGTACTTTAACATTTAAAAGTAATTGTAATTGAACCCTAAACAATTACAATTACATATAATTGTAATTTGAAAATTATTAATTACAATTACATTTAATTTGTAATTGAAGTCTTGCCATTACAATTACATATAATATGTAATTGAAATTTCTCAATTACTATTAAATGTAATTTGTAATGGAAGAAATTCAATTA